>OY728121.1:955149453-955791238 GCA_963277665.1 Viscum album
TCTTCCCTCATACATTTAATACTAGTGTTCCTAGCCCTCAGGCGGTACAAAAATGTGCACCAAGACCTTAAGAATCAACACCAATCATGAGTCCTCAAATATCCCATATAATCATAAACATTTCCCATGGGAATCAAGTACCTGTGCGCCTTTCCCTCAGGCGGTATGAAATAACATGCACTAATCCCTCAGGCGTCCACATTAGACATGAGTTGTATCCAGACAAACTCAAAATGCCAATCATTATCAAACCCTCAGGTATCAATCATATCAATATCACATAAGCTCAAAATATAAGAAAGAAAAATCACATTTCTAGTATCAAACATACCATATTTATCATCAATAGACACACCAATCAATTTATAAAAATTTTCATATGTCAAACCAATTAATTTCATTAATCCATGTTCCTAATTATCATCATAATTATATCAAACCTATTTAATTAATCATTCGACCCTAAAATTTTTAATATATTAATTAATTAACCAGTTTAGCCAAGGTGATTATACCATAATAAATCAAATAATTTATTATTATGACAATTCAAAAGTATAAGTTGGTAATAAATAATTTATCCAATTTGTTATAGGGATTTAAAGTCAAGAATACCAAGTCTTAAAAATGCCCAAGGCTGGCACACAAATTGGGTGGTTGCAAGTCTGAGTCTCCACAATTATAGACCCAAAGGAATCCAAGGGATGGTTAAAAATGAACAATTATAATTTAATAGGGATTATTAAATTTATTTGGTCACATGTGGTGTGCCAGCATGATCAGATGTATTTTATATACTTTAAATACTTAAATCAGGAAAAGGCATTTAGTTTATACCACTCACCCGTGGAACCAAGCGACAAGAATAAATCATGAAATATGGTATAAGACACATGTTCATATTCATAATTTAATATATGAGGCAAAGGACTCTCATGCATATCATTAGCCAAGGACAAATACATTAAGGCATTACATTTTATTATAAGTATTTACTTATGCATAACCAAAAGGGAATGAATTTACCTTGGGTTCAATCCATTTATTACCATTTGATTCATTTTAAGAGAGGAAACCCTATCATGAATTATCCCTTTCTTTTAAAACCAATCATTCAATTTACCAAAATACGTAAAATTCACTTACAAGGATCAATGGGTCAAAGATAAAGGAAAATTTCATAGAAACAACTCTAATGCCCACTTGGTCAATTCCAAGTCCAAAGGAACCAAACACCCATGGGGTTTCTTGGGTTCATTGAAACACATATCAGATAAGGGACGCATCATTTAAAAGACGATCCAATAGCTAAACCTTCATGTCAAGGCATAACATGCTATGTACCAAAAAGGGGAAACTCATTTCATAACTTCAATAAGGCCAAGTCTCAACATGATATATACCAAACATACATCAAGGTATAAAAGAATAACTAAGGAAGTAAGGAAGGAAAGCCTAAAAGTCTACTCACTACTTTTTATCTTGAAGATAATGCACCTCCATTGGAGGGGTTTTATTATAAAATCATGAAATTTCTTATCAACCAATCATTTATCACATTTAACACTTCTATTAGGAACCATAATCAATTAAAATTTAATTGGAATTTAATCTAAAGACTTTACTGCATTAATTAAAATCTAATAAAAGTGTAATGATAAATTAATTAATGATTTATTTAAATTAAAGGGAAAAGGATTGAGACCCTACCTCAAGGGATGAAAACCAATCTGAATGCTTCGGCTCTTAACACTTTAAACAACGACCACTCGAAGCTACTACCCCCACCTATGAGCATATTTACCTTCAAATATACATAAGGACACCAAACTTCTATGCACCTATCTGCATGGCCATGAATATGTGTAAGGGGATCCTTGCATATATGATCATATATGCATATACCCATTAGAACTCATGCACATATGAATTTTCACATTATACATAATCACACCTAGCCCCACATATATATATATATATATATATATATATATATATATATTCGCTTCCATGGGTGAATTTATATATAATGGGGGAACTTACCTATAAATATGCCTACCTATGTATATGCAGTGAGTCGACTTTGACTCCAGCGACTTGAAAACATAGAGAAATATCCAATGTACTACAGATAAAATACTATGGACACAAAAACACCACGTCAATGTTCATCTCACTTAAAGAAAAATACTATGAACTCAAAAACTACGAAAACCCTAATTATTAATGGAGAAACAACAAAGAATAGATGATAACCTTACCTGAAATTGTCAGCGGACAACCAAATTGAACCCATCCACCTCGCCTTCAGTGGTGGATTTCAGAATATGCACAAAGGGGTTTTGATAAGCCCTTCACATTTCCTAATATCAAAGGAAAACAAAAAATCATATCAACCCTAACCCTAGGGTTTCAACTGAACACATGGGGTGATGTAAGAAGCGAAAAACACTGAAATAGAGGGAGAATAAGGGATAGAAGGGTTTACCTTGAAAAATCGAAGGGAAAACATGCAAAATCTAAGTGCAATCGATGAATAGAGAGGGATCCATGAGGAGGATTGCGTCATGCGACCACGGGAGAACCCCATGGGGGTACATCGCATGCTGGATGAAGGGGGAGAAGGAAACCCCTTTGGGGTTTCTTAAAAAAACATAACCTAAAAAATAATTATTATAATAATAACAATAAAAATAACAATAAAAATAACAATAATAATAATAATAGTAATAATAATCATAATAATAACTAAAATAATAATAATAATAATATTATTATTATTAAAAAAATTCTTTATTTTTACTCCCCATTTATTTCCATTAAATTATAATTTAAATAATTTAATTTCTTTGAATAAAAAACATCACAATGTTCCAAATCTTGAAATTAGTATCTGAAGCTCAGTTTATAAAAATAGACCATCTAGTAAATGCAAAAATTCAAATTCCCTTGGATTTTTGACCGATTCAAAACACGAGACGTTGCAGGCTCCCCACCTTAGAACTTCTAATCCTTGAGAAGCCTTCAGGAACAACAAAACATCACCCAAACTACAAGGGTCATGAAGTCTCTCTAATATAGTTTTGCTTCATTTCCAAATGCCCAATTCACCTTTAAGAAATGATTATGCAAGTGATTATTAAGCCATTAAGTTCTAATACAATGATCATTTTTCTAACCAAAACATAGAAACAGTGCTTATCCGATCCCATTTAGCTAGAGACATGATCATGTCATCATCTCTTGAAATAACTAACTAGTGGTGCTCCCCACTAGGTCTCAACCTTTAAAAAGGGGGGCCAATTTCGAGGCATGACACCTCCACCATCGGAATTTCTTTACAAAGAATGCCTCAAAGTGTTCGAGTGACATGCCATGCCTAATTTTCTTTAACAGAAAGAACCTGATTACTTTTGAGGTCATAAGAGGAACCTCAATATCAAAGAATGATTAAATCCTGATTGACCTAACTGAAACTGGTCATACACGCTTTCATTGAAAGACATAGTCGATCTTGACACCACACCCACCTTAACCTGGTGATGTGCTTTAATACAGTTATTTAGATACTGAAACCATTGAACAAGAGGGAAAACAAGTTAAGCCACCTCTGATTGGCCTTTGGAGGGATGCTTGGCTTAGATGGCCAACACATTTCCAACTAAACTGAGATGCCTTCTTTTAAGGTATCTCTCATTCACCATGAAAACATCCACTGAAGTCTATACCTAACTTCCAGTGATGTTCCTTGATCAATGCATCATAGATACCAACACTAAGTCTGAGATAACCTTGGATTTGAATGACCAAAGTTTAAGGAACTAACCCAAGGCAGTCTATACTCCATGTTTATGAGTGAGACATCGGTAAAAATACAAGACATCCACATAAAAACATTGGTTGATCCCAGGGATACATTGTCATAACAGTCGAGTCGGAAGAAATGATTGGTGTATAAGAGTTCATACAAGTCATTCCTATATAAGAATCCAAGGGTCACTCAAGACTAACCAAACCTCGATAAGAACCACACATTCAACGTGCAACACTGGGAGACCACTTAAACTATCAAAAAAAGTTTAAACTAAAACATGGATTAAAACCAATGCTATCTTATTATACCAAAGATGATGTTAAGATAGGGGACATGATCATCTCTTAAGAAGAGTACACTAAGAGGATTGAATGGTTTCTAGTCAATCTCACCCAATTACAAGAAAGAAGAATAGTCGAACCGTAACTGATTGAATCACATTGAAAGAAAATCGGGTTCACCTGTCGATGCACCATCATTTACTGGTTCATAATGCCTTCACCACCCAAGGAATTCTGTGATCATTCAAGATTCTCCACTAAACGATGACCAAAAATGTTTTTAAGGGTTGCATACACCGCCAACCATTTCAAAATTGTGCTGTCGAGCAAGAACCAACACGATCCAAAATCACTATCCTCAAAGACATTCAAGAAGAAACATACAATTTCTCAATGGTCCTCCTTAGTTGTGTTCCTTCTACTTGGAAGGGAACATAACTACCACCAGAACCAATGTGATGATTCCCACCTTAGGAGTTTCCTAGTCATTGAAATAAGAGATAGACCAGCTAATCATAAGTGATATAGTTCATATCCACCTTATACATACACATGATGCTCCCCTAAATCATGATCACAACATCAAATCATTTGTCATGTAATCCAGAACCAACTTGAATGGCCTGTCAAAACACCCAATTTTCTTGGAATGTTATCCCAAGCATTGGGAAGAACTGACCTCTTTAAATAACTAGGTCACTCTACCATGGAGATGACCCAAGACCATACTTAACAACACAAGTCTAAATGATTCCACCATACATGAACGATTCATTTCATTATTTAACACTCGATGATCACCGCATACGTGAATGCATACTACCCTAAGGTTTTATAAGAAAATGAACCATCCTGAATACTATCCATAGGTTGTCTACCCTATGAATTCAAGTATCATATGGTCCATAAAATAGATTTATCTTAGATTCATATTTCCCCATACAACTATAAAACAAATGGTGACCTCCGGATCCTCTCAAAGAAAATAAAGGGTCAAGCAACCCGCAAAGTGGCCAAACTTTCCCAAGACATGTCTAACCTACTGAAAATGATCATTACTTGATGATCACACCCATAACCAGGGTCAAAGATACCATGACCACCCATATGAACAAGGTTTTCATTGAAAAAAAAGTCCTATAAGGAAAAATGACACTCAAACGACACCAAAAATCATAAACTCACAACATTTAAGTTCTAAGGGTGGTACCACCATGACTATCCCCTTATTAAGAACAAACATCGACCCTATCACTAGGTCCTGTCAATAGAAAAGTCACTAGGTTCGAGATCCTACCATCTAATACATTTCTAAAAATAAAGAAGACCTATGAAAAATGCTCATGTTTTTATTCCAAGGAAACTCAAAAAGAAAATCTCAAGTTATCCTTACATGTGAGTTTAAATGAAGGACACCTATATAGGTTTCATTTTCAAGTCATTTTATTTATTCACATTTTAATATTTAACCATTTAAATGATTTAACTAACACAACGAGGTAAAGCAGAAAAGTTTCAATAAACTTCCTTTTTAAAAAAATTTACACTTCTTGACATTCATCCATAATTAAGCAATTTATCTCATAAATTCATTTTTAACAGATAAGATGACCCATGAGGGTCCCAAAAAAATCCAACCTAGTTCATTATCATGCAACCCAATATAATTTTCTTAGCCATTGAAATTATAAACATCCATTAATATTATCTCATAAGAACTATGACACAACTGACCTACTTGGGTCCATTTAAGAATTTAGATGGTTAACTAGTTTATTCCAAATTAAATTTGAATAAACAATACATTTAAAACCATTTCATAATACAACATGTTCTTGTTCAGTAGTCCAATGATATGGGTGGCCATATACCAATCCATAAATCACCCATACACTTTAAAATCTGTCATTTAACTCCCATTTAATCAAAATCAATTTCACTTTACCATTAGAACTTAGCAGTATTTACATTTTAGAAACAACCTTAAAATGTATGTATATATTATGTTCCATATGGTTTGAATATATGGGTTACCCTTTCCTAGTTTTAAGGCGCTCATACACATCACAATCGAAAATTGGTTCCCGTTCATTCACAACCCATATAATTCAGACAATGAAACCAATTATATTTATCCCATGAAACTATTTATAAATATAAACAAGTATGTTATCACAAGAAGATAACAAAAAGAAACATGCTATAAACATAGAATCATGGAGTAACACTCAAGGCATACAATCAGAACCATAAAATAACCTATATATGAAACTACATGACATGGCATATGCATGGAATGTGAATTATCTATGTACCTAATATGATACCTATAATGCCTCATCCTTGACATACCATGCTAAGGGTACAATACCATCAATTACATAAATCAATAAGTAGTGAAAAATACACTAGTCACTCAAGGTGAATCCATATCAATTGTAACATCGAATATCCCGAACAGAAATCCCATCCCTAGCCACTTGGTCATTTACCCATGGGTGGGGTGATTAGTCTGAGACACAACTATTTACCAAGCACTGACACATTCGTAGTCTCCTATCTACTAGACCAAAATAGTAATAAAAATGAAAATAAATCTCTAATACCTCTTTGTAACATCCCAACCCGGTTCACCACTAAGACAGTGGTTGGACCGGTGGGTCACATGGCCTCAAGCACGCCTCCCCGTATACCAGAGGCTATCAACTAGTAGAGAGGGTCTAAAGATGTGATAGCGGGGAGACTATACCCTCATGTCAGAGTAGCACAATGGTTTATCAAATAATAAATAGAAATAAATAACGAAAGTAGTAATAAAATAAAGACAAGTAGTGGAAGAATAATATAATAAATGAATAAAAAATAAAATGGATAATGTCAATTCCATATAATGATTCATGTAATGTTAAGTGTTACTAAGAGGTACAAGCGGTACAAAACAAAAAAATAAAATAAAAACCCAATGGTAAAATCCTCAAGAATCCTGATAAAGAGCCTAGTCTTGTGCTCCCTATCTCCCATGTACATAACACAACACAAACAATGAATCCAAAAACCTGCAAGCAAGAAGATCTACTTGGGTTCCAAAAGTGCCAGATTAGTGTGTGGGATAATAATTTTATTAGGCCAACACTCACAATGTCTAGCCCAATCCATTACTTGATATATAATGTAAAGCAGTGAGCATGTATAAGTAGAAAAATAAATAGCAAGTGATGAATAAATAAACAACCAACCCAAATTCCTAAGGGACACTTGGTGGCTATACCTACTTTGAAACCCAACCAGGTATCTATGTCTGTGGGTAGATCCTCCTTCATTAGGACGGATCACCCAAATCAGTTGAAGATTCTCCTACTGAGGATGATTCACTCAGAAAATATCATAAATATACATTCCCTTCCCTCAGGCTAACCAAAATCTAACCCTTAGGAATAACTAGAATCTTTTCATCCAACATCATGTGACTGTGCATATAGACCTCAAGCATCCGACCTAATCATATATTATATCCTCATGCATTTAGTACTAGTGTGCCTATACATCAGGTAGTACGAAAATGTGCACTAATCTCTCAGGCATCAAAAAAAATCACGAGTCCTCATACACCCCATATAATTGTAAACTATGCCCTCAGGAATCATGTACTTGTCTGCTTTTCCCTCAGGCGGTACAGAAGAACATACACCAAGCCCTTAGGTGTCCAAATTAGACATGATTTGTATCCAGATAAACTTAACATGTCAATTAGTATCAAAACCTCAGGTATCAATCACATCAATCTCACACAAGCTCAAAATCGAAGCAAGAAAAATCACAGTTCTAGTATCAAACATACCATATTTATCATTAATACAAACAAAAATAAATTTATAAAAATTATCATCTTTCAAACCAATTCATTTCATTAATCCAGGTTCCTAATTATCATCATAATTATATCAAACCTATTTAATTAATCATTCGACCCTAAAGTCATTAATATATTAATTAATTAACTAGTTTAGATAAGGTGATTATACCATAAGAAATTAGACAATTTATTATTGTGTTAATTCAAAATTCTAAGAGGGAAATCAACAATTTATCCAATTTTTTATAGGGATTTAAAGTCAAATAGACCAAGTATTAATAATGTCCAAGGCTGGAACACCAATTGGGTGGCCACAGGTCTGAGTCTCCAATCCTATAGACCTAGAGGGATCCAAGGGATAGTTTAAAATGATCAATTATAATTTAATATGGATTATTAAATTTATTTGGTTGCACAAAGTTTGCTGGCATGATCAAATGTATTGTATATACTTTAAATAATTAAATCAGACAAAAAGGAATTTAGTTTATACCACCCTATTGTGGCACCAATTGGGAAGCATAAATCATGTCATAGGGTATAAGACACATGTTGATATTCATAATTTAATACATGAGGAAAAGTACTCTCATGCATATCATTATCCAAGGCCAAATCCATTAAGACATTACATTTCATTATAAGCATTTACTTTGCATAAGCAAAAGAGAATGGCCTTACCACCCCTTGGGGTCAATCTATTTAGTACCATTTGATTCATTTTAAGAGTGGAAACCTTATCATGCATTTTCCGTTTCTTTTAAAACCACTCATTCAATTTACCAAAATATGGAAAATTCACTTACAAGGAACAATGGGGAAAAGATCAAGGAAAATGTCATGGAAACAACTCAAATGACCACTTGGTCAATTTCAAGTCCCAAGGGACCAAACACCCATGGGGTGTCTTGGGTTCATTGAAACACATATGAGTCAATGGCCCCATAATTTAAAAGACAATACAATATCTAAACCTTCACCTCATGGCATAACATGTTATGTACCAAAAAGGGGAAACTCATTTTATTACTTAAATAAGGCCAAGTATCAACATGGTATATACCAAACATACATAAAGGTATAAAAGAATAACCAAGGAAATAAGGTAAGAAAGCATAAAATCATACTCACTACTTTTTATCTTGAAGATAGTGCACCTTCGTTGGAGGGGTTTTATTATAAAATCATGACATTTCTTATCAAGCAATCATTTGTCACATTTAACACTTCTATCAGGAATCATACTCAATTCAAATTTAATAAGAATTTGATATAAAGACTTTACTATATTAATTAAAATATAATAAAGGAACATTAATCAATTAATTAATGCATTATTTAAATTAAAGGGAAAATGAATGGTTCCCTACATCAAGGGATGAGAACCAAGCTGAACACTTTAGATCTGGACACTTTAAATGGCGACCACTCAAAGTTGCTACCTCCCGCCTCCAAGCATATACACCTTTTCATATACGTTAGGACACCTATCCCCTATGCACCTATCCACATTGCCATGAATATGTGCGAGGGGATCCTTACATACATGATCATATATGAATATACTCGTTAGTATTCATGCATGTATGCATTTTCATATTATATATACGCATACCTAGCCTTCCCACATATATATATTCACTACCACGGGTGAATTTGTATATAACGGGGAATATGCCTACCTATGCATATGCAGTGAGTCGCCTTTGACTTCGGCAACTCAAAACCACAGGACAAGGTCCAACATGCTACAAATAAAATACTAGGGACTCAAAAACACCATGGTAAGTTTCATCACACTTAATGAAAAATAATGGGAACTTAGAAACTATGAAAACCCCAATTATTAATGGAGTAACAAAAAATAAAGGATAAAAAACCTACCTTAAACCATTGGTAGTGAACCAAATTGAACCCATCCACCTTGCCTTTGGTAATAGATGTTGAAATATGCATGAAGGGGTCCTAGGAAGCCCTTCACATACCCTAATATCAGAGGGAAACTAAAAATGAGCTCAACCCTAACCCTAGGGTTTTGGCTGAACTCATGGGGCGATGTAAGAAGAGAAAAATGCCGAAATAGAGGGAGAATAAGGGATAGAAGGGTTTAACTGGATGAATCAAAGGGAAAACATGAAGAATCCAGGTGAAACCGGTGAATAAAGAGGGAGCTGTAAGGAGGTATGCATTGCTCGACCATGGGAGAACCCTAGGGGGTGCATTACGCACTGGAGGAAGGGGGACAAGGAAACCCCTTTGGGGTTTCTTAAGAAAAACATAACCTAAAAAAATATAATAACAATAATAATAATAGTAATAATAATAATAATAATAATCATCATCATAATCACAATAATAAGAATAATAATATTATCTTTATTAAAACTTTTCTTTATTTTTACACCCCATTTATTTTTATTAAATTTTAATTTAAATACTATAATTTCATTAAATAAAACATATCACAGTGTTCCAACTATTGAAATTAATATCTAAATTTCGGTTTATATAAACAACCCATCTAGTAAATGAAAAAAAAAATCAAATTCCATTGGATTTTTGTTTGATTCAAAACACGGGATGTTACACCTGCCCACTCAACCTACTCCTCATCCCACCATTGTGGTTGATTATGAGTCTATTTCTGGTTTAGATTCTGAATCTAAACCTTTTTACACTTATAGAGATTACCAATTGACCTGAGATAGAGAAAGGTGAGTCCCAAGACCTCCTGCCCAGTTCAGCCAGTATGATATGGATTTATATTCTTTTCATGTGGACCAATATCATATAGATGATGATCCTAAACCTGTAGGAAATACTTACATGATAGAGAATCAAAGCATTGAGTCTCTACCATGAATGAAGAAATTCACTCATTAAGAAAAAAATACACATGAACCATTTTCAACAAACCACCTAATTCCATGATAATTGGTTCAAAGTGGATTTATAAAATAAAAAAAGACAACACTAAAGGAAATAAAATTAAGTACAATGAAAGTATTGTTTCTAAGGGTTTCCTTTAAAGATAAGGTATTTATTATTCTGAAATTCCCCCTGTTTTTAAGCATTCTTCTATTAGTATTTTACTCTCTTTTGATGCCTATAGTGATCTGAAAATTGAACAATTAGATGTTAAAACTACCTTCTTCCAGGGAGATTTAAATAAGAAACCTTATATGAAACCTCCAGATGGTTACTCAGTGGAATTCAAACTAAATCAAGTATTCCTGTTAAATAAATCATTATATAGTTTAAAGAAAGCATATAGGTAATGGTATAAGAAATTTTATTCCTTCATTTTAGAAAACCAATTTACTAGGATAAAATATGATGCATGTGTCTATTTTAAATCAACTCAAAACTATATGCTTTATTTAATTCTTTATGTTGATGACATGCTTGTTATTTGTAAAAATATGAGTTTAATCATTTTTGTAGAATCTCAATTAAAATTAATGTTTGAAATGAAATACTTAGGTGTAGCTAAGAAGATACTAGGTGTTGAAATTATTAGAGATAAACCGGATAAATTTCTTTATTTATCTCAACATGCTTATATTTTAAAGATTCTAAAGATACACATGTTTGAATCTCTCAACCTTGTCAATATACCTCTTAGACATCACTTTAAACTATATTTGACCCAAGAACCCATTGCTAATGATGATATTCAATTTATGTCTAAAATTCCTTATGCTAATATTATTGGTTGCATTATGTACTCTTTGATTTTCACTAGACCTGATATTTCCTATGCAATATTCACTTTAAGAATATCTATGGCCGCACCTAGGAAGTCACGCTATAATTCTATTAATTGGATTATTCGATATCTCCCATATAGCTCAAAACTATCTTTGTTTTATAGTAAAAATATTGATGTTTCTGAAATTCTAGTTGGATATGTAGATTTTGACTATGTTGGTAATATTGAAACCAGAAAATCTATGACTGGATATTTCTTCACTACCTGTGGTGGGCCTATTTTTTAGAAATGCAACATACAGTCTATGGTTTCCCTTTCAACCATAAAATCTGAGTACATTTCCCTTACTGAGGAATTGAAGGAATCCTTGTGGATTAAAATACTATCTTCTGAACTTAATCTTTTTAACTCAGTTAGAAATGTATTTTATGATTGTCAATCAATGCTTAATTTTTCCAAAAATTTAGTTTTTCATGGTAACTCAAAGCAAAAAGATATTATAATACACTTTATTAGAGATATTATAGAATGAATAACCATGTGTAACAACAAGATACACACTAACA
Organism: Viscum album; assembly: GCA_963277665.1. Lineage (NCBI taxonomy): Eukaryota > Viridiplantae > Streptophyta > Magnoliopsida > Santalales > Viscaceae > Viscum > Viscum album. The sequence goes on from OY728121.1 coordinate 955,161,680, forward strand.
TAAACCTAGAAGATAGTTTGACTAAAGTCATGGTATTGTCTATGTTTAATTTTTTTAGATATGTTGAACTTGGTTCCTATTATATAACCATAGATGCCAAAATATCACCAATTTCAATTGAAAATGGTGGAGTGTTGAGAATTGAGGCATTCATTTTAGTTTTCAAATTGAAATTAGCCTTTATTTCATTCTTCCATTTAGATTTTATTTTCATACATGTAGTGTTATAAAGATTAATTATTTATGCTTGTCTTGTTGTTCATTTTTGGACTTATTTTTATCTTCCTAGGCTTATTTACAGGGATATGTATGTGGCCTTCTCAGCTTTGGCCTACTTTATATTGCACTTTCTACCTTGGTAATCCAGGTTATTTTTTTCCTAATTTCTGGATGTTCACCCATGCTTCCACCCATTCAATCACCACCATTAATTTTGTTTTGACATTTTATATTTGCTATTGGATTTCTTTTTCGGACTAGACCTGTGGAACTATCCCCTTGGATAAGCAGTTACACTACTTAGTATTTTTTAGGGGGAATTCATCACCCCCTATGGTAGATTTGAATCACGGGATTTGATTCAAAAGAATTTTTCTTATTCACAGCTGGGTATTGGTTCCTTGCTCAATATTTTTCTAGTACTAGTGGATCCATCCTCATCATAGGATTCGTTTTGTTGGAATACCAACCTTTGTGCATACCACTGGTGTGCAGCTCATGGTGGAGTCTTCATTAGCGTCCTTCCCTGTGAATAAGTGAGGTCAATACTCAGATCAGAAGACCACTGCCTCAGATCGATGAGATCTTCCCTTGATGAGTTTCAACAAAGCAGTTGCATCCCCTTTCCAGGTGAATCAAGAGAACTAGATAAATAGACCTCCATGTATGATGTTTTAAATTTTTTTATTCTATTTCTCATAATACTATATTTTGATTCTTGAAGCTTTAATACTACCTGTTTTATCAATTATTTCTGTATCTTGTAAGCCTTGTTCTATTTCATTTTGATCATTAATAAAAAATGTGTGTTAGGTGGTGTTTTTATGATGCATGTAGGTATCCAAAAGACCAAATCACATAAATATCGGTGTTACTTACTCATTATTTTATTTCCTTGCATCATGATTCATCTGGTTTTGTAATTGTGGCATTTTATAAGCATTAAATCAATTTGGTTATGTTTGGTTTGATGTTCTATTGATATTCATTACACCCTTTCCCTTTACATATTCAATGTTTTTAATATTAAATAAACTAATTATTACATATTGTTCATTATTCTGCATGACTCTAATATAATAATTCCATAGAGTATACGTCACATTGATAAGGTCATAAAAATTTCCCATTATAATGAGAACCTTGATGTGCTATGAAAATATTCTTAAATAAGGTTTTGTGGTTGCATAACATACTATGATGGGACACATAGTACATAGACTATCATGTGAGATTACTCATAAGTAGATGAGGTTTCTTCTCATGAAGTTCGCACACGGTAATATCCATGACAGGAGATTATGAGAATGGAGCTGCCAGTAGGAATTATACAGGTTTCAGTGTTATTGAATATTCCTATCTATGAGCATGTGTGATGATCCTTAGACATTAATATTATTATTAATGCATGTTAAAACTCACTTACTTAGATGTATTTCATAAAACATGATGATAACAGTTCATGGAGAAGTTGTATACGTTGGGTGCATCACAACTGACATGTCATTAATGAATAATCCAAGGAAGGATTTGTCCCTTCTATCTTTATGGAAGTTGATATCTCAACCCTTTGATTAGAATAAAACCATCACATTAAATTCCATAGTCATGGTGTAACAATGTGTTTATTTCATATAGTCAAATAAAGAAATATCAAGAATATAGGTTGGTGACACGTATGTGCAACCTGATTGATGAGATATTATGACAAAGGGATTATATTACATAGTGAGCATTTGTATATGGTTGTAAATGTTGTGACATTAGGTTCTTTATCTTGGGTGCCTTGACCTATTGATATACATTAATCTTGGAATTTAGGAAAGCTCACCTAATTCTAATAATAAAGAATCCTAGAGGGTCACACACTAAGTGTTTCCATTAATCTCAATTAAATTATATTTGAGTTTAATTAATGGAATAAACATTAATCTCAAGTCCGAGGAATAATTTTATTCAAGTTACATTATTTTCATAAATTAAATAAATATTACTTCATTGGCTTGTGAATAAAATATTTTTTTTATTTATTGAACATTTTAATATATATTTATTCACTAGATTGTGAATAAAATATTTATTTATGAATAAAATATTTATTCAGTTGTTCAATAAATGCTAGAGGAGTTTGAACATACCAAGACTGAGTCTAGTGACAAATATTAATCAACAAGACTGTTATATAATATTTTTTATTTCACAAGTTGGTGTGCACCACAAAATAATAATAATATAATTATTATTATGTGAAATGAGGGTTTATTAAAGGTAATAAATGTTATTTTATAGTTTGTATACAATTAAATAAAATTTTAACTTAATTTATAACTCTATAAATATACAACTATGTCTATTGTGTAGAGCATCCAAAAATTGAGAATAGAGAATTGTTTCACACAATGAATTCTATCTCAACCCCTCCTTCTCTCTACCTCTTAAGAACGAGAATCAAAAGAGAGATTTATTCAAGACTGAATAATGATCTATCAAGAACGAACAACACAATAAATTTTGATTTGCCTCACTAGTACTCAGTGACCGAGTAGTATTTCTCGGACATTATTAGAGCATGTGTGGATCACCGCTAGAGGGATTCTATCCTTGGATTCTCACAACACAATAAAGGAAATTCTAAAGTGCATTTTTAGAAAATAAACATTTATCGAAAAAGAAAGTTCTTAAGCCCATGTATTTATTTCTTCAGATATTAAATAAATTAATTATAAAATTGAAATGCTCGATCCTCACTCATGGTTTCAAGCACTGATTATTAAAATAAATTTTAATACATATACCACCACCATACACTTTTACTATGCCCAGAACCAACAAGTGGTATCAGAACAGTCACATTTTAATTTATAATTATTTGTTTTATTGTTGATTTTGTGCAATTATGTTTAGATTTTTTATTTCATGTTATTAGTTATTTAATCCGATTTGAATTAACATGTTATCAATATATTAATCATATTTGTTTAGTGTTTCATTTTCTTAAAGGTTTAATAAAAAATGAAGAATGACAGGAGATTCCATCGGGTAGTGCCAAATCTTTGGCCAGTAAAACTGGATTACATGATGTGTATCCATAACAAACACCGTATACCCATGCACATTGTACCTAGATGCACTGAGAAATTAATTACATGTGGTGATTTTATTTCACACCTCATGTTGACCAGGCTAACCTGGACCATGAAAAGTAGATATAGGGTATGTAGTTGGAATGTACACATATTGTAGTCCAATTGAGTTAATACACTGAATACCCATGCATTTTATTCAGATACATGACAACTGAGGTACATGGTATGTAACTAGATATATATATCGCACAGTCTCCTATTAATGGAAAAAAATTAAAATTACATTAAATTTAAAAATTGCAACATTAAAACCTTATTTTATTGATTGACACACCGTTGTGTGTTTCAAAATTTAATAATGGTTTTAAATAATTTTAAATGGTCAATTAATTTATGTTTATTAATATGTCATTATTGGTTTTTCCATTTATTTACCATGAATTCCATAAATTATGGGTATATCTAATTAAGATCAAATGATCATTAAGAAGAAATGGAATTAATTAATTAATTAATTAATTAATTAATTAATTCAAGCATATTTATCTTAATAATGAAGAATGAATAAATAAATGAATTCTAGACCATTAATTTTGCATATTTGTTGCATGTATGACCAATCATGATCTTTACCAAGACCTAGGTATGTTTTGACATTTATTTTATTTAATTTATTGCATGAGTTTGTAATTATTTTATATTAAATTAAATGATGTCCTGTGAGTCATCCCTCCCTCTATTATTATATAGGCCTTGCATGCCCAAGGATATTTATGTGATCCCATTTATCCAATCCTTTGGTTCCAGTTACCTGCACGTGAGTAATAAATATTTGTAATGAATGGTGAATCTCAAGGAGCATGGAGGCAGTTCAAGGAAAAACCATAATGATGTCATCCCGGGTGATACACAGGTGGACAGGTGGAATGTTGTAACTCATTCCAAGACTGGTAATATGAGTTATTTCCTCTAGGTAAAAGGTTGGTTTAATTTACACTCATTAAATCAACTGATAGATAAATCTCATGAATGGATCATTTAATTAATTGTTTATTTTTTTCTATGTAGTTATTTATTTTATGGATCTAAGTCTACAATCACATAAATAAATGAATTAATGTGTAAAGATGTAAATTAAATAAATTAATTATGCGTAAATGTTTTATCCAACATGGTTAATTAATTAAGTAACATCCAATTAATATTAACAAGACATGTAAGGATAAAACAAGATAAAATTTATTCATAACAAATTAAAATCCATTAATTAAATATTAAGTCACACTAATACCTCTATTTCTTGATTGGGAATGAAACCATAGAACTAAGTGTTGTACATGGAAAAATTATGGATACTTAATTTTATCGAGGAGTTATCATGAGAGTTTTGGGATGACTTAAGAAAACTTGAATTGAGTTTAACAGCAAATTTCTATTCAATAAAAATTTGGAGGCACGTGTTGAGGAAATCTAAGTTAGGATTTCAGGATAGGGGAATCCACTCAACAGATCAAGGAGTTGAAAGTTTGTAGTTGGAAATACCACTTACCTAATTACTTTACTATGGTATTCATGGACAAAGTCTGGATCCTTAAGAAATGTAATGGGGTCCCTTTTTACTATAATGTTAAAGAAACTAGACATTATGAGTTAAATGGTGAGGGCTATTGGGGCTTGATAAAATAGTGGGAAATTTAATTAATTAAAAAATTTAATTTATTATATCTCACTTAATTTTTAATCAAGAAAAGTAATAATGATCTAATCCTTTTAATTGTAGAATAAAATGACAAGTTCATCATCAAAACTATCCCTACAATCAATATTGGAGAAAGAAAACCTCTTAACTGGAAGTTACTTCCAAGAGTAGTTTAGATGCCTTTGAGATGTGCTATGCAATGAACAAATATCTTACGTTCTAGAATCCTCAATGCCTAATCCACCTGCTAAAGAGGGAAGTGACGAAGAGTTCCTTGTCTATGAAAGACATTTGAGTGATGGGGTTGAACTTCAATATTTTATTATTTCATTAATTCCAAGTGAACTAATTAAGTCTCATAAAAACATGGATGTGTAAAGCATGCTTGAGAACCTCTTTGGTCTTTACTTGGAGAGATCTATACAAGAATAGTTTGAGATTTCAAGGTGTTCTTTCAGAGAAATCTTGGAGAGGGTCCCCATTTGGTCCTCACGTAGTCAAGATCATTGAATACATTGAGTGATTAAAGGTTCCAGGGTTTAAAATCCCTGAAGAACCAAGCACTAAACTCATTCAGGCATTACCCCCTTAGAGCTTCTCCAACTTTGTTGTGAATTTTAATATGAACAACACTGAGAAGTCTCTGCCAGATCTCATTAATCTTCTTCTCCAAGTTGATAAGGACAAGAAGCATGAAAAAACATCTGTCATTATGGTGAAAAAATGGAAAGGGAAAGAAAATATCTTTAAGAACAAAGCTTATTCACACCCTTCCAAGAAAATGAAGATCAAGAGGAAAACAAGGGAACCAGATGCTATCTATTTTTCATGTGGCAAGAAGGGCCACTGGAAGAAAAACCACACCTAGCCAAATAAGAAAGGGGAAGCTTCAGGTACATTTTTTATCAAGTGAAATTTATCTATTTCTACAAATTAGGTATTAGATCTAGATTTTGTTACTTACATATATATTCAAATATAGAAACTAAGTAGATTCAAGAAATATTGACCAAGGGGAGGTAGATCTATGAGCATCCAATAGATCTAAAATTGCTTCTTTAGCTATCAGGGACTACCAAATCACGTTTCCAACCATAATGATCTTGGTTTTAAAGGGTTGTTATTATATTCCTTCAGTTACAAAAAAATTATTTTTATATCAGGACTAGATAAAGATGGATTTATTTTCAAATTTGGGAATAAATGTTGCTTCTTTTATAAATAAAGCATTTGTTATGGTAAGGAACATTTAAATAATGTTCTTTATGTGTTGGATTACTCAAACTAAGTAATGGAAATAGATAATGAAGTTACTTCACATGACTCATATCACACCCAACTTTGGAATCATTGGCTAGGTCATGTAAATGAAAATAACTTGACAAAATTACATCAAAATGGATATTTAGATTCTTTTGAACTAAAACCACGTGGTGTATGTCGAACATGTTTATAAGGGAAAATTACCAAATCTCCATTTACTGGAAAAGATGAAAGGGTTAAAGAGATTCTTGAATTAGTTCATACCAATATGTGTGGACCATTTCATATGGAAGCAAGATGTGGGTACTCATACTTTATAACTTTTATTAATTATTTTAGTAGATATAGACATGTCTACTTAATGAGGTATAAGTAGAATTATTTTGATAAATTCAAGGAATAAAAGTATGAATTTGAGAACCATCTTGGTAATAATATTAAGAAACTTCACTTAGACCATGGTGGAGAATATCTTAATTAAGACTTAATTGATTATTTATGGAGTTTGGGATATTATCTCAACTCACTCCTACTTATACACCTGAGTGGAATGGTGTAAGTGAAAGGAGGAACCACACATTGTTGGAAATGGTGAGATCAATGATGAGTCATGTGATTATTCCATTATCCTTTCGGGTATACACATTATAAATAGTAACATATATACTTAAATGAGTGAAAACAAAAGAAACAGACAATATACCATACCAATTATGAAATGGAAAGAAACCTGTGTTGTCTTACTCACATGTGTGGGGTTCCAAATCATTTGTTAAGGCCTCTTCAGGTTACAATCTTTCACCCTAAGGCACAAAGTGTATCTTTATAGGATATCCCAATGAAACAAAGGGATACTGCCTATAAAATCCTTCAAAAAAACGTTGTGGTTGATATACATCCCAGATTTATTGAGGAGGATATTATCTTTAAAAGAGATAGTGGGAGATAGATAGAATTAGATGAAGTCCAGGCTCAAGATACACAAGATTTGGCATAGGAAAAAATTCCACAAAGCCCTGTGGAAGAAGAAATTGTTCGAGAGACATTATTACTATGTAGGAGTACTGGAGATGTTAGAGAACCAGAATGGTATGTTTTTTTAGTCACTAAGGATATTGAATCATTATTAGTTTATAATAATGATCCTCTAACCTAAAAGTATTCAATAAGTGGAACAAATATTTCTAAGTGATAAGAGGCCATGATTTCCAAAATGGATTCCATATACCAAAATCAAGTCTAGATTTTGATAGAATCTCTAGTAGATGTACATTACATTTGTTTGAAATGGGTATTCAAGAAGAAACTGGACATGGAAGGACATTTCATAGATTATAAGGCACAACTAGTTGCAAAAGGGTTTAAATAGTGTCAAGGAATTGACTATGATGAAACCTTTTCACCTGTTCCAGTGTTGAAATCCATCAAAATTATACTTGCTATTATGGATTTCCATGATTATGAGATTTGGAAAATAGATGCAAAAACAACCTTCCTTAATGGGAACCTTCAGGAAGATATCTATATGGAAAAATCCCAAGGATTTGTGACTCCAAAGGATGACAAAAAGGTATGTAAGTTGAAAAGATCCATTAATGGATTAACAAAATTATTCAGGTCATGGAACATTTATTTTGATGAGGCCATAATGAAATTTGGTTTCATAAATAATGAATATGAGTTGTGTGTCTATAAATGGTTTAGTGGGAGCGTGGTAATTTTATTAATATTATATGTTGATTACATATTACTCATTGGAAATGAAATACCAGTCTTATAGTATGTTAAGGTGTGGTTTAATAAACACTTCTCTATAAAGGACCTGGGGTGAGGAAACATATATTTGTTGGATTAAGATCCATCATGATAGATCCAAGAGGTTTCTAGAACTAAGTCAAATTATATACATTGATAAGATATTGAAAGATATTTATTATGGAAAAATACAAGAGGGGATTGTTTTCAACATCACATGAAATTCATATTTTTAGGAAAATGTGTCCCTAGACACATGATGAAAGAAACAGAATGGCAAGGATTCCATATGCATCAACAGTTGGGTCATTTATTTATTCTATGCTTTGTAAAAGGATAAATGTTGCATATACATTATTTACGGTAGTAAGATATCAAGATGATACAGGTGTCTACTATTGGATAGAAGTCAATATTATCCTTAGGTATCTAGTGAATACTATATATATGCTCTTGGTTTATAGAGGATATGAGGAACTAGTCATCAGAGGATATTCATATACTAGTTTCCAAACTTATCAAGATGACATAAAGTCAAAAATATGATGCATATTCACTTTTAATAGAGGTGTTGCGAGCTAGAAGATCACAAAGAAGAATGTGGTTGCAGATTCTACAATAGATTATGTGTATATTGCGGATTATGAGGCAGATAAAGAAGTAGTATAGATGAAAAAATTCATGAAAGTTCTTGACATGGTACCTAGAAATAAATATCATATCACACTCTATTATGATAATACTATAGTGGTGGCTCATGCAAAAGATCCAAGGTCACATCAAAGAATGAAGCATATACTTCATAAGTATCATCTTTTGAGAGATTTTTCTTAGAGAGGTGAAGTTTCATTGAGCGGTATTTCCATGAAAGAAAACATAGAAGAACCCTTGACTAAATCCTTGACTCAGAAGAGACATGACTATCATGTGAGGTCTAGTGGACTGAAGGTCATAGGCAGTTGGATCTAGTTCAAGTGGGAGTTTGTTAGATTTGGTGTCTTAGGACAATTGTTTGTACTTTGATTACATGTATATTCAATGTATTGGATATTAATAAAACTACTTATTACATATTTTTTGTTGTTATACATTAATCTAATGTAATAATTCCCCAGTGTATACATCACATTGATAAGGCCATAATAGTTACACGCTATAATGAAAACCTTGATGTGCTATAAAGATATTATTAAATAATGTTTTGTGGTTAGATAACATGCTATGATGGGACACATAATATATATATTTTCAGGTGAGATTACTCATAAATAGATGAGGCTTCTTCTCATGAAGTTATGACTTGGTAATCTACAAGATATGAGATTATAAGAAGGGAACTGCTAGTAGGAATTACACGTGTTTTGGTGTCAATGGATATTCCTATCTACGAGCATGTGTGATGGTCCTTATACTTTAATATTATTATTAATGCATGTTATAATTCACATACTTATATTTATTTCATAAAACATGATTATAATAGGTCATAGAGAAATTGGATACGTTGGATGCATCATGAGTGACATGTGATTAATGAATAATTCAAGGAAGGATTTTTACCTTCCATATTTATGGAATTTGATATCTTGGCCCTTTGATTGGAATAGAACCATCAAATTATATTTTATGTCCATGGTGTAACAATGTGTTTATTTCAGATATTCAAACAAAGACATATCAAGAAAATAGTTTGGTGACATGGATGTGAATCTTTCTTGATAAGATATTGTGAACTAGGGATTATATTACATAGTGAGCATTCATATTTGGTTTTCAAAGTTCCAAATTTAAGTTCTTTTTATTGGGTTCCTTGACCCAATTATGGATAGTAATCTTGGACTTTAGGCAAGACTGCCTAATGCCAATGGGAAAGAATCCTAGAGGGCCACACACTAATTGTTTCCATTGATCTTGATTAAATTCCATTTGAGTTTAATTAATGGAATAAATATTATTCTAAAGTCTGAGGAATAATTTTATTCAAGTTATATTGATCACCTAAATTAAATAAATATTTATTCTAAAGATTGTGAATAAAATATTTATTTTATTTATTGAATATTTTAATAGATATTTATTCACTAGATTTTGAATAAAATATTTATTCGAGTGTTCAATAAATGGTAGAGGAGTTCAAATGTACCAAGAATGAGTTTGGTGAAAAATATTTACTAACAAGACCGTTACATAATATTTTTTATTGCGCAAGTTGGAGCACACCAAAAAATAATAATAATATAATTATTATTATATGGCATGGGGGTTTATTAAAGGTAATAAATGTTATTTAATGACCAGTATGAAATTAAATAATATTTTAACTTAAATCCTAACTCTATGAGTATACAATTATGTTTATTGTGTAGAACATCCAAAAATTGAGAATAGAGAATTACTATGCACAAAGAATTCTCTCTTGATTCTTTTTTCTTTCTCCCTCTCAAAAAGGAGAATCAAAAGAGATATTTCCTTAAGACCGAAGAATGAGAGATCAAGAACGAATAATAAAAGACATTCGATTCACTATGCTAGCACCTGGTGATCAAGTGGTGTTACTCAAAGATCATTGGAGCACATGTGGATCACCTCTAGAGGGATTCTATCCTTGGATTCTCACAATGCAATGAAGGAAATCTAAAGTATTTTTTTTGGATGATCAACATTCATCAACGAAGAATGTTTCTAATACTAGGTATTTATTTCTTTAGATATTAAATAAATTAATTATAAATTTGATGTGAAATATCATTTCTCATGGTTTTGGGAAACTATTATTAAAATAAAATTTAATATATCACCCACCACCACACACTTACACTATGTCCGAAACCAACACGATTCACATGGTAGCCCTATAATTCATTTAGGAAATTCAACATTAAGTGTTATTGTTCATATCTATCATTTATTATAAACATTTTATATGATGAAATTTTTTGGAGAATCAAATACATTCATATGATAAATGAATGCATAAACCAGACCAAACATTAAAAAGTGTTTGTAACCATTGGAATTACTCAAATGATTTAAAAGGTTTGTGTAAATGACATAAAGTATCTAGGATAATCCCCAATGAAATGACCTTACCCACTGGGACCCATATTATCTCATTAATGACATAGGGAAGTTTGAAAATTTTATTTCAACTAAAACATTTTATAGTTAAATCATTGATAAGGCTCTAATACAATGTCTATGAATAATAATGTTATAATGACATGGATATTATGGTAATTAATTATATAATTATTATAAAAAAGTAATGATATCACTTGTTGATATATAATTATCAATAATATTAATATTTAATTATTATTTTCATTAGGGACTCTAGATTAAGATATAAATTAATGCGTATTAAAATTAAGAAGAAAATTTTGACTTAAAATATACAAAATGGGTTTCAGAAGTGCTTTCCTACTAACCCCTATAGTTTTACACACATCATTTATTATTAGATAATATTTTGTGTCTATTAATACAACATGACTTCGTGTATCTTGGATACACAACTGATGAATTCACTGGTCCCACATATTGTGTACCCTACTGAGACATGTTGTGTAGCATAACTTTACGCAAGATGGGTGGTGGAAGTACATGCCTGACTATCACCTGAGACCTACATGTTGTATACCTAGGAAGTGCATGTTGTGTACTTGAAAAACTGTAGTGATTTTCATATCTTATTTCCCAAGTTTCATTTTTAGACATATAAGTAGTTTTCTCTCAATGTTTTTCCACATAGAACATGATGGTACACATATCTTGATTATCTAGGGTTCATATTCAAGACATCTGATCAGATTGAGTTTCATAGATCTATATAGATAATGAAGTGTGCGTGGATGGATGATTAGAGTTTCCATAGGATTAATAACCTTCTTAGAACATATCAGTTTCTAGGGAATGGTTTCTCCATATATTTAGTGGACTAGGTAACACTCTCATAGGGTTGAGGAACGAATACTCCACTCATGTAGTTAATAACCCTCTTTGGTGATTTGAACTACACATGTTATGGGTATTAGTGCTCCCTTAACTGAGGTGTCTTCCAACAAGACGTGGGTCCCCCATTACTACAACCATTGAGGGATTATGTGGAGGCGATAGATGTGAGATAGTTTTTTTGTACTGGGTTCTTTATGAATGACAACATTTTTAAGATTTAAATATATATTTTCAATGGATATTAACCCCATAACAAATATAAATCTTGGGAAAATTTCTCACCTTTTTTATTACGTGAATATAGAATGAAATTATTAAATGGATCTGATCTCTGGTTTTTATTTTTTTTATTTATTTTTGGAATTAATTGAAAATACATACATTGATTTTTCTATTAACATGATTACAATATTGATTTTAAATGATTAATTTTGATTTATATTAACTTTAATAATGCCCACACAAAGGTTTTTATTACTCATGATTTACATATTACTAAGGAAATGACCCCCCTCCCCTCAAGATCCCATATATAACATTATTCTAGGAAGCAGTGAAAATTTGGAAAAGTGTTACCTCCAGGGGCGATACATGAGATAATTTTCAAGGATAAGCTGACATGTAAGAAAAATTTTAGAGCTCTCTCTATGATGAAAAACAAAACTTCCTTTTACAAATTTAAGAGTAGAAGCATGTATATCATGTTTTTGAGAATATAATCTTATGTATAACATAATTTACTGACTGAAGATCATACATAACATCCTAGAGTTTTTCAAAATTTAGAGAAGTGATACGTCATATATTTTACCCTAAAAAGATGATATGTATGATTTTTTAGAGTTGGAGAAGCATACATAATATTTTGGATTCATCCAAATATGTGAGAGATGATACTTAATATAATTGACCCTTGGGGAAAATTATACATAATAACATTATAATTTTCCAAAATTAGGATAAGGAAAGTTCAATTTGTGATGTCCCAAACTTGGTTCACTTATAAGTGATCAACCCCGAGGGCCACATGGCCTCAAGTGTGTCTCCCCATAGGCTATAGGTTTCTGACTAACAATGAGAGTCTATGGTGGTATGATGGGGAGACTATACCCTATTTATCAAAGTTCAGCACAATAATAAATAATAATAAAAAATCAATGAAATAAAATGATATGTAATCACAAATAAACCATCCAAATTATAATAAACATACATAAATATCAATAAGATCATGCAGATAATGTCATGATAGTTCAAACATGAAAAAGGTAGGCATGGTAATAGGCAAGAAATATAGTAACAGTGTATACAAAGAGACAAAAATACCAAAAATAACTATCTCTGTGAGAATCTCAATTATTACCTTAATCATATTCTCCTATACCAAAAAGAAATCAAGCATCCATAGATGGGTTCTTCCCTTTATCCTTACCTGCATCCAAATAATTTTCCCGGGTACCAAATGGTGGCCCTAACAGGGTGTGGATAAAACTTAGTAGGAAACCACCAATGATGTCTATAGAAATTCCAGTCTATGAGTATAAAATATAAAAATGTCCAATTATAATAAGAGTAAAATAGTAAATAAATGTAAACCATGTCAAGCTCATGCTCCTCATGGGACACCTGGTTAAGCCTACCTTTTTCAGCCTAAGCTGAATGTCTTTGAGAATATGACCATTAATTAGTTAGGGACCTAAGAAACATAGCCAATATGTCCAAGTAAAATAATCACAAAGGATCCATGGGTGACCCATGGTATCCATGAACTTAGAAGGTTGATCCCACTCATAGTAATCAACTGAGAGGTAAGGCTAAGAGGTATGAATGTATTCCATGGGATGAACCCTTGAAATTTCACCCTAAAAGTTTCTAACCAAGACCAAGGAAAAGTACAAGGTAATCTCAGGATAGAAAATATTGGATTCCAAGGGGCTCATCCAATGTAACTAACCAAACTTTTATAAATGAAATTAATTTTTTAAATTGATTAAATTTCTTATTATGTAATATAGTTATATAAAAAAACATGAAATTATATAGTTATTTGTAAAAACTATATAGTCTTTTGAAATTAAAATACCATTAATCATCATAACCATTGATAATATAGTTCTTTTACTATGATCATATGATTAGTATGTGTTAAGAGCTATGATAAAGTCCAATTAATATAGAAAAAAGAAGCGATGGCCATAACCCGAAGGATCGTACCCTATGAAGCCCATTTATCAGAGCTTCTAAGGGAGATATAATCATTGGGTTTTTTCCCTTGACCAAGACAAAGTTGAGATTCAACAACTAAAGCATGATTGAAACCATTTATGGGATAATTTCAAGCTCATTGAGATAATTACCCAAACCATGTTCACCAAACCACCCCATGAAAATATCACCACTGCACACCTTACCTTTAGGGAATTCATTAGTGTAATAAGGGGTGATATATCTTGAAACTAACATTATGTTTTTTATATTTTGTATGTTTATATATATTTATTTTTATTGTTACTTTTTATATGATTAAATAATGAGTTTGATTAAAAATATATATTAATATGAAAAAACTTGAATTGTATTTTTAGAAAATATATAGTCTCAATCAAGACAATTTTTTTATGAATTCATGAATATTTGAAAAAAAAATGATATTTTCATAAATATAATTATTAATATATACTACATATAAATTATAAAATAATTTTACGAAGTCAAAATAATTTTTATAAGGGTCAGGAAATTGTTATTGTAAAAAACCAGTATTTTTAAATAAATAGGTTTTTGATTTAAATGTATAATTTAAAATATTTATAGAAATATTTGGATAAAATAAATATTATTTTTGAAATAAACATGTTGAAATTATATAATGATTATTTTTTATAATTTTCAGGGACAAATGATTTTTTTTTGTAAAATTTAAATACTGTATAAATATACAATGTGTATTATGAGAACATAATAACCCAAAAGTGATGTAATACATGCCATAAAGGAATCCATTCCAAAATATATATTTCCACTTTAAAACAATGTTTTTAGGTAATTTTATTAATTTTATAAACCCTTAGTGAATCCTCCAAAACCTATATCATATTTTAAGGTTTTAAAATCATTTCTTTAAGAGCCTAACTCACTTCCACATCACCAAGGTTATTATTTTAATGAGTTAAGTGATTGTACTAATATAATAATTAAAATCACTCCTATTTGGAAAAAACCATGGGTATAAAACATGGGAAGTTTTATCATTTTTATTACATTATCATATAGAGACCAAAACCTAATTTTGGAAATTAATAAAGAATTATCCTCTATTTTTCTATATAAACCCACCCAAACTACCATTACTATTCACTAAAAACCCTTGAATCATGAAATTACTCTAACCTTAACTCTCTATATCCATCCCAAGGTTCCAAAAATCTCTCAATAAGCTCCTCCCAATCTTTTAGAAGCACCCTCTCAAGGTAAGGGATCCTCTCTTTCTCCTCTTTATTCAAGCACCACTTTTATGTTATGCGTTTTGTTTTCAATTTTTTCATGTTGGGATATATTCTCACATTTCCATATTAATTAACTTATGTTTTAAAAGTGATTATAAACCATTTTCACTCTCATTAATCCCACCCATGAACCTTTAAGTACCCCCATTATGCTGCTGAAATTATCCTACAATTTTCCATGCCAAACATTTGTGTAGTGAATGCCCAAACCCATTCTCACTCAAGGGTATTCACTTAGATGTAAAAATAATTCATTGATTATGGAAATTAATTTATTTATTCTACAATCCTTAATTTTTGTATTAAATGTGATGAAATATTTCATTTTGTTTAATGATCTATGTGGCACACATGAGCATGCACATATTATGATGGGTGCACCAAGATAGCGCTCTAATGCATTGATTAATGTTTTAGTCTCATGATATGTCATATATGAGATTATAGAGTAAACATAATCCATTATGAGACATTTTAAACCATTTCATGATGTATTGGTGGTAAGATTTGACCAATATTTATGATGTCATGTTTAATGTTGTTTCCACATTCTCATGCTGCCTTTATGCTATCATGTTATATAATGCCTTATTGTTCACAATTGTGATTATCACCCATATTATATTATCTTGATATTACTCTTGACTCACATGTAATTATTTACCTTATGATATGTTTTTTAATTCCCTGCTGGGATTTATTTATCACCCATTTCTTATGTTTATCCCCAGGTTATTCCATGTAGTTTTAAAAGAGTGATGAAATTTTAGGATCATGTTAAGGAAGTTTTCAAAAATGTTTTTTATCCATGTATCAAGTTGATGTGATATGTACTTAAATTACCAAAGACTATAGGCCTAATGATCTTTTGGAATTTTATTATTTATACCTTTATGTAATAAATCATGAAATAAAGTGCATTAATAATAAAGGTTTTCATAGTTGATATTAGAGAAAAGTGTAGTTATTTTTGGGACCAGGATTATAAAAATCTAGAAAAAGAATTAGGGATAAGACTAAACATATTAAAACATCCCTAAAATTTGGTAAAGTACATAGTAAGTAGTTTCCAATAAAATGCATCCCTGTATAGATATTACAAGTGGATATGCCTCTTGCATCGATGTGCCTAGCAGTAATAACCTCAAAAACAACATATTAAGATAGAATCGATCATAAAATAGTGAAAAAATGAACCTTGATGCACAAATAGTTTGAAACTCTTGAGTTATATGATTTGGTAAATTCACAATATCATTATGAACCAATATAAAGGGAACAAAAATGCCTATAAGATTTAATGTTAGGAAATAGATCATGGATAACTAAGATTGAATCCTAAATTTTCATAGGTTAAGGAATATATTCCATTTATGAGTTATACATTTAATGTTCATGGTTTCCTATTTATGTGTTTAATAGTTTAAAATTAATCATCCCTAATTTTCCATTTATTCTAGTCAATGGATGGAAATAGGAGGAACCAAGTCAACAATCAATGTGAGAAACAATGTGATAGATTACCAAATGAGATTCCCAACCCTACGGGAGAAGGAATCATGAACTTCATGATAATAATTTCTCAATTTAATCAAGTTTTAAACAAAAACTTGTATTAGTAGTAATATTCAATCCCCCTTAAGAAATATAAAGTTGCAATTGATAAATTTTTGTGACAGAGACATCCAAATTTTAGCAGATCTTATGATACTTTAATCACTAAATAATGGATCAAATCTATTGAAGATATATTCTCTATCCTTAAATGCTCTGAGAAAGAGAAGGTAATGCTATTTTTTTATCATATGGAAGGAGAATCTGATCAATGGTGGATGTTGGTCAAAAATAAAAATCCCAAGGAGGATATCACAGTGATTGAGTGGAAGGAATTTTGGAAAATGTTTTTTGATAAATATTTTCCTTACACTCTCCAACTTAAAATAGAGAGATATTTTATTTACCTTAATAAAAAGGATTACAAATCCATCAAATCATATGAGGAGAACTTCACAAGACATGGACGATACACCTCCACATTTTTCATTACCCAAGAATATAAAATCAACCACTTCTTTTGTGGGATGAAGCTGAGTCTATAAAAATACTCAGAGATTAGAGACTTTGATAGATATGAGGAAATTGTTTAATGTGACCTCAAAGTCAAAATGGAGATCATAAAATCTTAATGTTTTCATAGGAATAAGAAATATAAAGTTTAGTTTAATTCTAGAGGTATGATGGAGAAATATAATGGTGGAAAAAAATTCCAACATCCCACTTGTCAAAAGTATGGGAATAAGAATCTTGGAAATTGCCTGAAGGGGATGAGAAAATAATTTATGTTAGGGAAGTAATGGAACCTTGCTATCAATTTCTGATGGGAGAAACCCATCAATGTGATATAAGAAAGGAATCCTCCAGTAAACCCTCATTCAATGATACAATGATTCAATTGTAAGGAACACATGAATTATACAAGATAATTCCTTAATCCATGGGTTTTAGAAGAAAATAAATTCCTATAACCTGCAAGGTAGAAATGGTGAGCTTATGCCATAATAACTATATATGTGGATATCAACAATTAAGTGGTTATAGGGACACCAGTTATTCATTCAATAACATTGAATGCACCTATTGATTCTAGTTCTATGCATTATTCCATTTCATTAAAGTTTAGTAAAAATATTTAAACACCACCAAAAAACATGAAAGTTGAGTTATCATTGAAGAAGTTGAATAGGGAAATTCTTTCATCTTGAGTATATAACTACTCCCTTGTCAAAATTTGTGGTCTGAAATTCACATAAAACCTTGTGATAATCCCTTTAGCAGAATTCAATTCTGTTATGGGTAAGGATTGAATTTCATTATATAGAGCAAACATAAATTGAAAAGAAGGAAATCACCTTCCGTATCATATATCATCCTCTGATTATATATAATTTTAGATAAGAGGATGAATCTAATTTGTAATAATCATCTCAAGCATGGATATTATTTCCCTATGATATAGTGTATCTTTCCCAAATTATTGAGATAAAGGAAAAGATTATACTTGAATACATGCCCATTATGAGTGAATACACTGATGTTTTTCCTAAATAATATCATGGTATTCCTCCAAGATGAGAGGTTGAGTTCTCAATAGATCACATACCTAGGGTTTTTTTAATATCCAAGACTCCAAATATAATGTTCATTGTTGATCTTGAGGAGCTAAAGAAGAAACTATAGGAGAATCCTGATAAAAGGGTTTATACTCCCAAATGCTTCATCATGGAGTGGACTGGTCCTCTTCATCAAGAATAAGGATGGGTTAATGTGCCTCTGTATTTATTATTGAAAACTTAACAATATCATGATAAAGAACAAGTATCCTTTTCCACATATTGATGAATTGTTTGATAAGCTATGTGGAGCTCATTATTTCTCTAAGGTAGATCTTCAATCAAGATATTATCAAGTAAAGGTGAATAAGGGGGATATCCCAAAGACTACCTTTCATATATGTCATGGGCACTATGAGTTTATATGGATACCATTTGGACTCACTATAGCTCTAGAAATCTTCATGGACTTGATGAATAAAGTCTTTATATATTACCTTGAAAAATTTGTGGTAGTATTTATAGAAAATATTCTTATATAATTCAAAAAAATAGGAAGACGAGGAACATTTTAATACTGTACTGAAGACTTTGTAGAAAGAAAAGATGTATTCAAAGTATAGTAAATGTGATTTTTTGTTGGATAAAGTATCATTTTTGGGGAATTTTATCACCGAAAAAGGGATATATGTGGATCCTTCAAAAGTATAGGCAACTAAAGGATGATTGAGACCAACATGTGTGAAAAATATCCATAGTTTCCTTGGATTAGCTGGGTACTATCATTGATTTGTGAGAAACTTCTCACAATTTTCAAGCCCACTAACTAATATAAATCAAAAGGGAGTTAAGTTTTTCTAGGATGATAAATGTGAGGAAATATTTAAAGAGTTGAATAAGAGGATAATCACTACACATGTTCTCACATTTCCCACAAGTGGGGAAGGATTCATGATATACAACGATGTATCTAAAAATGGACTGGGTTGTGTACTCATGCAAGATGCCAAAGTGATAACCTATGAATCCCACTAACTAAAGATCCATGATAAGTACTACTCAACTCATGATATATAATTGGATACAATGATCTTTTTAATGAATATTTGGTGACATTGTCTATATGGGGAGAATTTTGATATATATACTGATCATAAAATCCTGAAGTATATATTTACATAAAAGGAGCTCAATATGCACCAGTGGAGGTGGTTAGAGCTAATCAATGATTATGATTGTTCAATCCATTACCATCCTGGGAAAGTAAAAAAAGTGGTAGATGATTTGTGTAACGCCCCAACCCCAGTTACCCAGAGTCGGTGCATTATTACATAACATTGGCATGATCACAAAAGATAAAGTCTCAAGAGTAGTTGAAGCAGAAGAAGAAGGGGAGTGTCTGAAATGCATCCTCTATTCCAAGGAATAAATGTTTGAAAAAGATGTTCCGATCAATGCTTAAAAAGAGGAGATCGACAGAATATATGAAAGAAGGTTGCAAGTTGACGCCAAGGAGGAGCAAGAGGCGTGGTTAGACAATCAAGACCGAATCCTAGATAGAGGTTTCAACAACTGCAAAATCAACTCTGAGGAATTAATATAGACAATATATAGAATGGCTACCCACCTTGAAGAGCTTATCAGCAAGGATCTAGATGTCCATGTTAGCACTCTACACTAGGAATTATATAGAGTGTCTAATTCTAATAATCTTAGTCTCGTGTTTAATTAATTTGTGAGTTCTTTCAGTACGTAGTGGTATCAATGGTTTTGTGAACTATGGTTGTAAACACTAGATACATTAATAAGTCTTACATTACATCATAAAGTGAAAAACTACAAAAAAATAGTCTTTATAGTCCACACTCATATCCCCTTAGACTATCCCTGTAGGTCAGTCATAAAATACTTCTTCACATCCTGGAAAAAATAAAACATAGAAAGGGGTGAGCTCAGATGCTTAGAAAGGATAACAATATAGCGGAAACTTTCATAAATAAGCATAAACATTTAAGGCAATTTATAACTAAAAAAGCCTCTTAAACTTGAACTTCAGCATAATATGGAAAAAATAAAATGAAATAATTCCATTTACTTATTCACATGGATATTCTACTAGTCAAATAATCACATGCAATATCAATAACCACTTTTATAATGATGGAATGCATAATGCCAGACTATCATAACCATATAGTCAAGGCCTTGTGCCAAGACTACAAATAAGATTTTGTCAAGGCCTTGTGCCAAGACACTAGTTTGTCTCATGAGACCTACCGATGCATCGAGGAGCTATAGCAGGCTCCACCCGTCACTTACTAAGTCCAATTCAATCCTCATATAAACAAGTTTAAACCTAACACAAACATTCATATTAAAACCAGCATACAAAATGTCAATACTTTCTCCATAAAAAATGAATGGTATAAAAATAACACATCCACAGTCAAACATATCACAAAACCTTCAATACAATATGGAAGTTTTGTATCATAATAAATCAACTTCAAATAATCTTAAAATCCATCAAAGGATGTTGACATAGATGAAATCAAAACTATTTGAGAGAAATATCTCTTTTTTTGAAATAATTTAAAATTCACATAATTATAAAAGAAAAAATTTAATTTGAAATATTATTATAATATTTTAAGGTAAGATTCGATGATTTTATAACGGTGGAAAATAGCTTCACCCACCGTATAAGTTAAAAAGACATTCTTACCTTAATTCTGTCGAAAAGGTTAAAAAGGAACTTATTTGGAAAATGAAGGAAAGATTAATTTATAAAAATCTTATAAAAATTAAAACAAGTGTATAAATGACTTTAAACCATAGTATATAAAATAGTAATATTGTTTTGAAATACATTTTTAAGAAACATGGATGTGGATGATAAAGAGGTCCCAGTAAATACTTACGTAAAAACAACCTCGGATAATAAAGAGGTTGTGAAATTAACCCTTACCTTATACTTTTCCTTGGTCGAGGGTAGGTTAAAATCCTTTATAATGGTGAAATAATTGTTATTAAATTATACAATAATAATATACATTATTATGATATCATATATGATCTTTTAACATTGCTTTGTTAATAATATCTTAGTATTATCGTCGTTTTGGATGTTAATGGAATCGTTTTCCTTTATATTCTTTGTTATGTGAGTCATATTTATTATGGATGAGATGTATATTATTCATATCCATAATTATATCAAGTCTTTAAACATTATTTTTAATCATCTAATGAAAATTAGTCTTGAATGGATACGATGTGGAATGAATCTCATCGCGTTCGTGGAGACGGTAATCCGTACGTACGCACGAGCGAAAATATCATTCTTTTGATATTAAAATAAAATATAATTGGATGTTATATCATATATATAGAATCATTATCATGTTATATTTATTATTTACATGAATTACACATCATTATTATACCCATCCAAATAATAATGTATTGAATAATAATTACACCATGACGTGGAGACGATAATCCGTACGTACACACGTATAGTGACATGTCATTCAAAGGATGGATAAAATAATGAATATGGATGTACCATATTTATAATAACACCAAATTATATAGAAGATACTATAGTTATTATTTCATAATGGAAATAACAAATAAAGAAGAAGTGGAAGAAGAAAATAACTTGAAAGAGGGTGGCGAAATTATTACCTCTTCTTCAGGTTCTTCCTTTTGATTTGATCAAAAGGGATCCTTATGTTGGATTTATGACTAAAGGAATGCATCTAGGATGAATTGAGGGAATTTTAGAGGATATTTGGGCAGGGTTTTGGTGATAAAAAAGGCTTTTAATGTGTGAATTATAGAGAAGGGGGAGTGCACTTTTATAAGAGGGGTGAGGGGCACCTTAGGAAAAGCTAGAAATATTATTTTATAATTAAATAATTTTCGGTTTCTAATGGCCCCAAAATGGATTATTTAAAGTCTAAGTTGGGGATGGGTCGAAAACCACTCAACCAATAGGTTTTAGATAGGTTTGGGTCACTATATTAACTTTATCTTTTAGATTTAACTTTTAGTTAAATAGTTTGACATTTACCATGTCTCTTTGTATTTTTATATTATATGGTTAATAAAATTACTATATACTTCCAAGATAACCCCAAGTGGTTCATTAATGATACAAATATCATTATATAAGTCCTCTGGACTAACCTTATATTTATAGGAATAAAATATCAATTAATAATATAATATTTGTTTTAAAAACTCTTTTATGTCAATTTTGACACTATTTGGTATTTTGTTTTTTCTAAATTCATAAAAACATTATTAATTTAAAAACAATTCATATAACCAACAATAATAAGTAATATTAACATATAAAATTAGTGGAATTCATAAAAAGTCTCAAATTACATTTATTTGGATATTTATAATATCAATTATTTTAATATTTCATTAATTAGGTAATTACTGCATCACCATTGTGTCATAAATAAATTAAATTATTTAAGGTCTAAAAATTATAAATAAAATACCATTATGTAGGATTTTTTTTTATATTTCTAATTAATATTTATAATTGAATTCATCTTATGTATAACCCTATATTAAAAATATTTTAGTTATTAAACTTTGATTTTAACTCTTTTAACTCTTCATTGAATTAAACAATAATAAATGTCCTAATCTAATCCAAGTGGACCAAATAGGTTCATATTTTATTCCTAAGATTTTTTTTGTTATAATTATACTCATACAATAGAATTAAGACATGCGTTAGGGTAATAATAATATCATTTTTACCCTTAATTACCCTATTTACTTTTAACCGTGGTAAATAAAAGTAAAAAGTTACTATTCACCAAAAATTATTTTTATCTTATTGAACCACATTTTACTCCTTGATATTAACTGTGTCTCTTGGATTTTCAAAATTCCACTCATAGAAGTGGTAAAATTAAGTTTTATGTGAATTTGCAAATTCTCCTAGGAGATGGGTAAAAGACGGTGAAAAGTTCAATAAAATTTTTATATATCTAAAATTATTATAAACTGACTCCAATGAATTACATTGAACTTATATAGGTATTATGTATCTATTTTTACCTAAAATAAATTTAAATAAAATAAATAATTATTTAAATAAAAATTTGGTTTTAAACTATAACTTAGTGTTTTTCACTATTCATCAAAAATTGAAAGTTTTCAGAAAAATACCAAAAATTCACCCTAATCTAATTTCGATATTCGGAATCAATAAATGAAGTCCATTTTGAAAGATAAAATTTATAAAATTTCAAAAAAGTGGGTATTACTATTCATAATGGCTAGTTTGATTGGTTGTGGTGTGTGTTAGAACTCGAAGTTGCGTACAACACACACTACTGTATTATTCAAAGAGAAGCGTACCATGGATGCTTGAGGTGTTACATTATTCCCTCCTTCAATAAATTGCATCCTCACAAATTTTAAAATTGGGCTTGGGAATATAATGGAAAGTCTCACATCGGAAAAGAGTCAATAAAACTATCACTTTAAAAGAAAGAAATAGTAATACAAAGGTCACCCAAGATAACCCATACTAGGATTTCATGTAGGAAACCATGGATATGGAAGATAAACTAAGTGTCAAGTTTTGATGGAGAGGGATAGAAAACATGATCAGAAGAAAGTTAACAACAAGAAAACCAAAATCTTATGATGGAAAAAACGCTCATTAGTTTCCCAGTAGGAAAAGTAAACATACAACATTTTTTTTGTTTTAAGTTAAATTTCATAAAGATGAGGAATTTATTTATGAGATTGACTAAGAGCATAAAGAGATATACTTACTTTTTAAGTAGAGTTTCATTCTTTAATAAATTTCTACCACTAACACATTTTTTTTAAACGATGAGTATTCAAGAAGACTTGGTCACACCGGAAGAGCTAGAATAAACTTCTAGAGAATCACATGATCCCCAAGGGATAAACTATATATTTACCTTGTCTTTAGAGAATAATCAAATCCAAAATGGTTAGTACAAGATCTGATGATCCTCCAAAAGAATATTACTTTAGATAAAGAAACACTAATCTTAATTTCTAAAATTAAACCAACAATACCCCAAAGTTAAATAAATAACATTCAATAAACAATTGTCCTTAAAATCCTTAAATATAATCCAAACTAATATTGAAACCCAAAACATAGAAGAATTTGGTTATGTAGTTTTCCATGTTAAATTGTATCTCCAAATGACCTCAACTACTCTTAAAGTCATATACTTAAAAGTAATTAACCTACTCACGTATTCTCTATTATAGGTTAATCATTTCCATAAATAACCCAAACCACTATAAATCCACAATAAAAACATAGATAAAAATCCACCATTACTGCTCAAATGAAATCCCATAGTATTTTATTTTCCTTGGGCATATAGTGTTCCCAACAAAGCGAATGTCTTCCAAAATAACATTTATCACTTAATCACCAAATCATTTTCCTATACTAAGGGTATTCATTTGATAAGACATAAGATCCCAAATCAACTTATTATTTATCAATAAAATCATTTAACTAAAAATATTTAGTCACACTAACCAGGGACTTCGCGTAGTCTAGTGGTAGACGATAAATCCCAATCGCACTCTGGTTGTGGGTTCGATTCCCATAGCTTTGTCTGATGTGACGGGTTGTCACATGGTCTGTATGTTTTCCTTTTTCAAATACTATATTTTATAACATTACCAAAATGAGATAAATTCCTCAAAATAACCATAACATAATTTAACCACAAATGTTATCTCATACCATGCATTTTCATCCTAAAATATAATAACTTGTAATTTCCTCAAACCCAATGATCATATAAAACCAAATGGCTATTTATAACTATATTTACAAGAGAAAAGATAAGTCTTCCTCAAATATCATTTTCACATGACAAACTATAGGGTTAAAAATACAAGAGAAAATTATTTCAAAGTAATCCCATCATCAAGGAGCACTAATAATTTTAAACATTTCTCCATCCATTTATTTCCACATAGCTTCTTCTTTGACCAAGAAAATATCCTATAGAATAGGGCATTTACTCGGGTAATGGCCAGGTCTCCTACATTTACAACAAATGACTGTAAATGGATTCTTGGGACCATTTTTATTTTCTTCCATAGTACTCTTCATTTTTCCTTAGAAATTCTTCACTTTATGTCCTTCTTTCCCAAACGCAAAGCATTTCTTTATTCCATTGAGACACTTTCCTGGGTGTCTCCTTCCACATTTCCTACATGATGGAAATTGAGGATTCTTTTCTCCATGGTCTCCACTGCTAGATCTCTTATCATTCATCACCTTTCTCTTCTTTGTTGAGTCTGGGAGTTGGTTAATATATATGTTGTTGATCATATTTTTGGAAAACTGATTTGGCATGAACATGATATCTTTTACGCCTATCAACATTCCATTTTTTGCTCATTTTAACCACCATTCCCACCTTGTACATCATTATCAAAGTTACTATGACTTCCTTGGAATCCAGCCATTGACTAAAACCAGAAAGCATTGTGTGAGTAATAGTAGTCATAAAATCATTTAGATAATATCATGACACCATATTTTCAATTTAAAACACCTTAGGATTAACCAAGGTAATTTATTCTCATCTTATATTAAAATACTTCAAATCGGTTTGTTAAGAAAATGTAAATTTTCTTAAGCATATCCTCCGGGAGTGTCGTAACCAAGAGTGCAACAAGGCTCGTTGTCGTGCACCAGTTCCCGTTCAAGTCTAGCTCAAAGCGATGTTTTCAGGTTTTACCCCTAGGTACATATGTGCCAGAGCCGCCTCTCCCTTCTCATATCCATACATGGATGTATTTCTTGGAAAACTCACAAAATCACTACAATACCAAAATTTTAGGACGTTCTTTTATACTAATCCTCAAAGTCTATCTTAAGGCTATGTGCTCTAATCAGAGTTTATATAAATATAGTTTCCAAGGTTTTTACTAAAATTCCTCTAATACCAAATATAACGCCCTGACCCAAGTTACCCAGAGTTAGTGCATTATTACATAACATTGGCATGATCACAAAAGATAAAGTCTCGAAAGACCGATTAGTTTAGTAGCCTTAGAAACACTAGATACATTCATAAGTCTTACATTACATCATAAAGTGAAAAACTACAACAACATAGTCTCCATAGTCCACACTCATATCCCCTCAGACTATCCCTACAGGTCAGTGATAAAATACTTCTTCACATCTTGGGAAAAATAAAACATAGAAAAGGGTGAGCTCAGATGCTCAGTAAGGATAACAATATAGCAGAAGCTTTCATAAATAAGCACAAACATTTAAGGCAATGTATAGCTAAAAAAATCATTTTAAACTTGAACTTAAGTATAATATGGTAAAAATAAAATGAAATAATTCCATTTACTTATTCACATGGATATTCTACTAGTCGAATAATCACATGCAATATCAATAACAACTTTCATAATGATGGAATGAATAATTCCAAACTATCATAACCACATAGTCAAGGCCTTGTGCCAAGACTACAAATAAGATTTTGTCAAGGCCTTGTGCCAAGACACTAGTTTGTCTCATGAGACCTACCGATGCATCGAGGAGCTATAGTGGGCTCCACCCGTCACTTACTGAGTCCAATGCATTCCTCATATGAATAGGTTTAAACCTAACATAAACATTCGTATTAAAACTAGCATATGAAATGTCAATACTTTCTCCATAAACCATGAATGGTATAAAAATAAAACATCCATAGTCAAATATATCACAAAACCTACAATAAAATATGTAAGTTTTGTATCATAATAAATCAACTTCAAATAAGCTTAAAATCCATCAAAGGATGTTGACATAGATGAAATCAAAACTATTTAAGAGAAATATCTCTTTTTTTGAAATCATTTAAAAGTCATATAATTATAAAAGAAAAAAATTAATTTGAAAATATTCTTATAAGCTTTTAAGGGAAGCTCTGACGATTTTATAATGGTGGAAAATAGCAGCACCCGCCGTCTAAGTTAAAAAGACATTCTTACCATAATTCTGTCGAAAAGGTTAAAAAGGACCTTGTTTGGAAAACGACAGAAATATTCCTTTATAAACATCTTATAAAAAGTAGAAAAAGGGTATAAATTACTTTAACCCATAGTCTATAAAATATAATAATGTTTTGAAATACATTTTTAAGAAACATGGATGTGGATGATAAAGAGGTCCCAGTAGATACTTACGTAAAAAAAACTCGGATAATAAAGAGATTGTGAAATTAACCCTTACCTTGTAATTTTCCTTGGTAGAGGGTAGGTTAAACTCCTTTATAATGGTTAAATAATTGTTATTAAATTATACAAGAATCATATAAATTATTATGATATCATATACGATCTTTTAACATTTCTTTATTAAAAATATCTTAGTATTATCGTCGTTTTGGGTGTTAATGGATTTGTTTTCCTTTATATTATTTATTATGTGAGTCATATTTGTTGTGGATGGGATGTATCTTATACATATCCAGAATGATATCAAGTCTTTAAACATTATTTTTAATCATCTAATGAAAATTAATCTTGAATGGATACGATGAGGAAGGAATCTCATCGCGTTTGTGGAGACGGTAATCCGTACGTACGCACGAGCGACAATATCATTCTTTTGATATTAAAATAATATATAATTGGATGGTATATAAGATATAAAGAATCATTATCATGTTATATTTATTATTTACATGAATTACACATCATTATTATACCCATCCAAATAATAATGTATTGAATAACAATTACACCACGACGTGGAGATGGTAATCCGTACATACGCACGTATCACTACTGGAATGTGGGGTTTTCCCCATAGTTACATACCAACGGTTTGATAGAACCGTTGGTAAATGATTAAAATAGAGGTTTTTCCCAACGGTTTCTTAGAACTGTTGGGATAGCTTGGTTTGGGAGAGTTTTTTCCAACGGTTCCCTAGAACCGTTGGGATAGGCCTTGTTTTGGGGAGTTTTTCCCAACGGTTCCTTAGAACCGTTGGGGTAGGCCTTGTTTTGGGGAGTTTTTCCCAACGGTTCTAAGGAACCGTTGGGATAGACCTTGTTTTGGGGAGTGTTTCCCAACGGTTCTAAGGAACCGTTGGGATAAGCCTTGTTTCGGGGAGATATGCCAACGGTTTTAAAAAACCGTTGGCAAAGGTTTTCCCCAAATCCCCAGCAGCCCGTTCTCTCCCCCATTCGCGTTACAGAGCCCTAACAGGAGCAGCAGCAGGCGATTTTGGAGTACTGCCGGCCGGACCTTGAAGCTCTTCTTCAGGTTCTTCTTCTTCTTTATCTCAAAAGTTATTCAAATGTTTGGATAGTATTGAAACTTATTTTTATTTTTCACTTCAGTTTAGACGATTTTGGAGCTACTGCCGGCGCCTAAGGGTGAGTTTTCTTGAAAATTCCTTTTTGGATTTTACCCTTTGAACATGGGATGTCATTTGTGAAAGGTTATATAAATCGAATTGATTGTTCGATTTATGAATTGAATTTTAAATTAAATTAATTAAGGGTATTTTATGGTTTGCATTCCCCTTTAACACTTATATTTTATGTTACCATGTTAGATATATTATAACTAATGCATGTGATATCTTTATAGTCTTGTTAGGAGTGTTATATTAAAAATTCCCATGTGAGTGCTTGAATTTTCATTGAATTTCTAGCCATTATGAGTTATGTTGAGACCATGATATGGAATTGATTGATTAAGCAAGAGAATCTCATTATCTTGTCATTACAACATGAGTAAATGAAGCTTCATTATTTTCAGGTTATTATTTGATTGAGTCGCCATTTTGAGGTGAGTTGTATTAAATACCTTTGTTTTTGACCTTGGTATGTTTAATGAATTGTTTAAATTAAATGAAATTCATTAAATGATTAATAGTAAATAGTGATACATGGATTCTATTAGGATGTCAGGTATATAATCTTGTTTCTATTAACTTATATGCTTTATGTGATAAATGGATTCACAGTGGAATTCCACGGATAGACTCATTTCTTTGAATATTGATTAAGCCATTGGTGATACATGGATCCAAGGGAGGGATTCCATAGATAGACTTATTTAATGTAGAATTATATTCCAATTGATACATGGATTCTTATGATAATTCCATAGATAGACTTATTGAATGTAGAATTATATTCCAATGATATGCGTCTTGTGTGGTGGTGGTGTGGTTTATGTGTTTTATGGTAGTAGTGAAGTGTGTGATTATGTAGTTAATGTGAACCCATAGGTTGAGTATTTTGTGCTATCTATATATCATGTATTTTTATGTTATTTCTACACATTCCCAACCAGAGTTGGATAAACTTACCAACGATCAGAGGTTTTGAGTTATGGGTATTTTTTCTAATATCTAGGATGGTGGTTATATGTTTGGATAGCTACCATGTCTTCCCTACTCTTCCTTAAAAAGTGATTGACCATGTGTTTTTAGGCAAGATGCGATGTGATTGTCCATGTGTCTTCAAGTGAGATGTACTATGATTTCCCTAGTGTTTTTCGGTGAGGTGTGATGTGATAAGGCTATAATAAGATGTGGCATGTGGTTGGGGTCATGTAGGGTAGGAGGATGGCACAAGGTTGATGTTATTCATGTTCATGATACCCTACTAATATGGTTATGGGATGAGTCATGCTGTTATGTGATATAACACATTAAGTTCTTGTTGGTTTTACATTTTTTCAATAACACATTTGTATGTTTTTTTGACATGTGTAGTTGATACCTTGATTATTTTTATCCTGTATCATTTACTTAAATGTATTTTCTATTATAGTTAATGCCTATTGAATTGTTTATGACAAAATGACTTATATAAATTCTTTTTACAGAATGGACAGAAGTTGGATGTATGAAACCGATCGGATCTCAGACGATTTTCAAAACAATTTGGAGAGCTTTATAGATTTTGCATTTCACAATGCTTCAGATAGTGGTCGCATACACTGCCCATGTTCCAATTGTGTTGGTAGACCTTGGTTGAGCCGTGAAGAAGTCAGCTACCACATAACCAAAAATGGGTTTCAAGCAAACTACTTTCTGTGGTATCACAATGGGGAGAAAACGAAATCTCAAATTGGTGATGATCGAAATGAAAAGACTGGAATGGAGAATTTGTTAGATGATCGGTTTCCGTTTATTCGTTATCATGAAAAAGAAAGGATTTCAACTCAAGAAGACTTCTATATGAGGACAGCTGATGCATCTAGTGAAAATGATGATATTGATAGGGTGAAAAAATTGAATGATGCTGCCACGACTCCAGTATATCGACAATGCGATAAAATGAAAAAGCTGGAATTTTTAATCCGATTATTTCATGGGAAAACTATGTATGGGATTTCTAATACAGCAATCGATTACATTCTTACCCTCTTGAAGGATTTACTTCCAGATGATGCAGATATTCCCTCAAACCACTATATGGCATGGAAGTTAGTTGAGGAACTTGGATTTTCAAGAAACAAAATTCATGCTTGCCCGAAAGATTGCAGTTTATTCTGGGAGGAAACCGCTGAACGAAATGAATGTATAAAATGTGGCACGTCCCGCTGGAAGTCAAAATCTGATGGAACACCATCCCGCGTTCCACAGAAAGTAATGTGGCACTTTCCATTGATCCCCAGACTCCAGAATCTTTTTATGTCTGATGACATATCAATAAAAATGAGATGGCATGATACCGAGAGAAAGAAGACTGATGATGAGTTGGTTCATCCTGCAGATGGATTTGCATGGAAGAGATTTGATGCTCGACATCCTGATTTTGCAGCTGACGTGCGTAATGTGAGGCTGGGTCTTTCATGCGACAGTTTTAATCCGTTTGGGCAGATGCTTACTTCGCACAGCACATGGCCCGTTTTTATGCACATTTATAATCTTCCCCCATGGTTGTGTATGAAAAAATCTTTCACTTTCATGAGTATACTCATATCTGGTCTTTCTGATCCCGGCATTGATATTGATGTATACATGAAACCTTTAATAAAAGAGTTGAAGCTTCTTTGGGATGTGTGTGTGCGCACATACGATGCATGTTCGAAAGACATATTTCAGATGCGCGCTGCGCTTATGTGGACAATCAATGAATTTCCGGCTTATGCAATGATGTCTGGATGGAGCACGAAGGGGAAACTGTCATGTCCAGTTTGTATGAAGAATACACGATCCAGAAGACTGAAACATCGTTGTAGTTTCAGTTTTATGGGACATCGACGATTTTTTCCAAAGGATCATCCATATAGAATGAATCGTCGAAGATTTGATAATACTATAGAGACCGATGATCCACCTCAGCGTATGTCTGGAACTGATGTGCTTAATGAATTGAAAGATTTCAGTTTTTCGTTCGGGAAGGGTCAAATGAAATCTGGAAAGAGAAAGAATGTTTCCACAGAAACCTGTTACAATTGGAGGAAGAGGAGTATCTTTTTTGATTTGCCTTATTGGTCAACCAATTTGCTACGTCATTGCTTAGACGTAATGCATATTGAAAAGAATATATGTGAAATGTTGCTTTCAGTTATTCTAAATGTCAAGGGGAATACAAAAGATGATTTACGATCTCGACGTGACTTGGTGGATTGGGGCATCAGACCAGAATTGCATCCTGTGCGTATCAGTGAAAATAAATGGCAACTTCCATGTGCTTCTTATGTGATGACACCTACTGAAAAAAAACAATTTTTGGAAGTATTAGAGACTATTAGAGTTCCTGATGGCTATTCAAGCAACATATCTAAACGGGTCAATAGAAGAGAGTTGAAGCTAAAATCTTTGAAGACTCATGATTATCACGTTCTACTGCATGAGTTGCTTCCAATAGCAATCCGTCATCTTTTGTCCAATAATGTAAGGGTGGGTGTTATTCGGTTGTGCCATTTGTTTAGAGATCTTTGTGCTAAGAAGTTGTCCAAGTCTTTCTTGCAAAAAATGTTGACAGATGCCCCATTAATTTTGTGTGAGTTGGAGAAAATATTTCCCCCATCATTTTTCACATGCATGCTGCATCTGACTGTC
Organism: Viscum album; assembly: GCA_963277665.1. Taxonomy (NCBI): domain Eukaryota; kingdom Viridiplantae; phylum Streptophyta; class Magnoliopsida; order Santalales; family Viscaceae; genus Viscum; species Viscum album. Next base: position 955,194,365 of record OY728121.1, read on the forward strand.
CATATTCCAACTGAAATACTTCTCGGAGGACCTGTTTCTTTTCGTTGGATGTATCCAACTGAAAGAAATATGTTCACATTAAAGTCTTATGTTCGAAACAAGAATCATCCCGAAGGTTCTATCGTGAACGGTTACTTAGCTCAAGAATGTATGGATTTCTGTTCAATGTATTTGTCTGATCTTACTACAAGAATGAACAGACCAATGAGAAATGAAGAAGAACAATATGAGCAAATTGAACCCAGTTTTCCATCACTTCCTCAAACAGGAGGAATTCCTGGATCATATACATTGAAGACATTAAGCCATGAAGAGCGGGAGATGGCACATCGCACAGTTTTGTTCAACTGTGATTTGTTCGATGACTATATCAGGTAACAAAATTGAATATGTATATATCTTACATATATATCTGTTAAACTATTCATATTTTTTTATCTACAGGGAACATAAAACAATGATAAATAGGAAGCATCGTTCTTTATCTTTGAGAAGGAGAGAGACTTTGCATAGCAAAGAGTTTTCTGCTTGGTTAAAATTGAAGGTAAAAATATTACTGTTTAAATTAATTATTTCAATATTTACTTAAGTTTAACTGTCATTTATATTGCAGGTATTGAGTTTGTCTGCTGACTCTGTCTCTGAGGAAATAAGAGCTTTGGCTTTTGGTCCTAATACTGTGGTTCGTGACTGTAAATCAATTGTTATCAATGGGTACAGATTTATTGTCACTGAACGAGCCAAAAACATGAGAACACAACATGATGGTATTATGGTTACTGCCACAACAGATTGTTATGCCAGTGCATCAGATAGTAGACCGCGACTTGAAAATGTGGGTTATTATGGAGTCGTTGAGAAAATAATAATATTGGATTATTACTCTCATGGACGAGTCACAATGATGAAATGCCATTGGTTTGATTCGATGATGAGACATGGCACATTTATTGATGATTGTGGATTTCGAGTAATTAATATGACCCGCACTCTTGCAACTGAAGAACCATATGTGTTGGCATCAATGGATAAACAAGTTTTTTATGTCAAAGATCAACTTCAACCAGAATTTGGTGTCGTAGTTGAAGTAATTCCAAGATATATTTTTGATGATGCTGATGATGGAATTGACACTGTCCCTATTGCCATTGGAACCAATCCCTTTATTTCTTTTGATGACTCCAATAGCTCAATTGTCAGAGTTGATTGTGAACCTGAAGTTGTGGTTGGAAATATATAGAATCATTCATCCATGTTCTCAATTCTTTTGGTTTACCTCGAGTTGGGTTGTTAAGGTTGGTAATATTCATATTTATTTAGTATTGATCACAAATATGTTTTAGCTGACTTGACCGTTATGTGAATTTTCAATGTTTATTGGTTGCTGTTTTATTTGAATTGCATTTTCTAATTTGGAATTGAACTGTATTCAAACCAAATCAAACAATATTTCTAACTTGGTGAACATTACAACTTGTATGTTTTATTAAATTCATTCAAGCTCTTCTAAAACAATTGATAGCTAAATTACCAATGAATCCCCTCATTCCCTCATATATTTAGTTTTTTGGTTTACACATTAATTTTCTTTTTCTAATTAATTACATATTTGTTTTCCAATGCAGGAAATGAAGCCAATTGAAGAGAGATGAAGAAAAAAAATGGCGGAGAACAATCGTCGGATGGAGGAGATGGGCATTCCACCATTAGTGCCTACAGTGAGTACTTTATTTCAAATATATATATATATATTTACAGAATATATAATGTCATGTGATTAATTTTTTTTGTAAACTTTTTTGTAGGATCCACCATTACGTCGACAGTTATTCGACGAGAAGCCTAGTACTGGTCCTAGTACTCAGGCCGGTGGTACGAGGAGGGTTCGTACCAGAGGTGGACATAGAGCTGCGCGTGCCCGACTAGACCCTGCCCCTCCCACTGACATTTCAGCCTTCCCACATTCTGATCCCGGTGTGTCGTTAGGGACACACGGGATATTTAGACCTCCCATGTTTTCGCTACCTTCTGCATCTTCTGCCCCATCATTTTCACATCCCATGATGATTCCCACTCCCCAGTCAGCATCAGGTCATACAGTTGTTCCATCTTCTTTTCCTTCTACTTCTGTCTCTCCGAGCTTTTATATTCCATCGTCTTCGACTCCTGTTCCACCAGAGGGTGTTCCATCAGGTTCTGTGGATCCGGCGCCACTCATTGATCAGACTAGCACAGGTATATTTATAAAACCCTATCAAATTTTTATAGCAATATTTATTTTCATTATAACATGTTTTGATAAAATATTTGTTTTTCTTTCATGACAGATACATCTACTGACAGGAGGCGGGGGGCGGGGCCGTACACGCATGCGTTCGGTGTGGAACCGTCGCACACAGGTTATGGTGGAATATAATGAAGACAATCAGATGGTTGAGAAAACAGGGCAGCAATGTCGGAGTTTTATGGCGACGCTTGCCAAATACTCCGACATCATTCCCATCAGCCCGCTGTCGTGGAGACATTTGCCACATGAGGTCAAAGATAGAGCTTGGGCAGAGATATGGGTAAAAAAATCTGTTGTATTTAATGCCATGAATTTTTTTTGTATTTATATAAATTAATATTTTCATTTCAGCTTCGATTTAATTTTCCTGATGGTGAGGGTGCACGACTGGAACGTCTAAAGGATTTAGGCGAGATTTGGAGAGCCTACAAGCATGAGCTGTATATTGGCTGGCGTGCTAGAGTTGGCACTGAGTTAGAGGCGGTACCAGTCGTGGATGATTGTCCTATAGAGCAGTATCGTCAGATGATTACTCATTGGACGAGTACCCAGTTTAAGGTATGAATTACATTTGAGGTATTTAAATAATAACTTTCAAGTTTTGCATTAATATTATCCTTTGCATTATCGAATTTTATTTAGGAATCATCTGGAAAAAATAAAAAAAACATTGATGCAAAAAAATACCTCCATACACTAGGACGCACGACGATGCCGGATCATGAGAGGCAGCAGGTATGACAATTGTTTATAAGTTTTCTTTACGACTTACATTTTCTTTTGTTTCCTCAATTATTTAATTATTTTCTGAAGTCTTTATATAAATTTTGTTTTCAATGTCATTGTAGAGGCAAGTACAAAATATTGAAGGACGTGTGCCTCGAGCAAAACTGTTTTGCTCGAGTAGACGAAAAAAGGATGGACGTGCTGTCAACGAAGCGACTCAGCAGCAGATTGTAAGTTTTAATCTGTTGATTTTATATTTTAATATCTATTTCGTAACTTAATATTATATTTATATTTGTAACAGGATGCTTTAGAGGCCCTCGATGCCCAAGAAGCAGACAATTTTGGGCCATCTGATCACTTACATCAGGTGTTGGGAGATGATCATTCTGGCAGAGTACGCTGCCGACCTAGGATAGCCCCGACGAGGTATTGGTCTGCCTCAGGTATGAGTTGTAGTGCCACCGAGCTGCAGCAAGTTAGGGCACAGGCAGAACAGGCTGAGAAAAGGGCCACAGAGACGGCAGAACAGTCTGCTAGGGCAAACAGTGCATTTATGAAATTTATTGAAGTTCTACGTCCAACACTTCCAGCAGAGGCCAGCCCAGCGATTGATGAATACATTTCGTCGATACATTCTATATATGGTGCACCAGGTGGCAGTTCCAGTGGTGGTCAGGCCGATGTCCAGCTTGAAGATGATGATGGCGAGCAGTCTGATGCGGAAGAGGAGGGAGATGAGGAGGGCGAGGAGGAGGGCGAAGGCGAGGAGGAAGGCGCTGTGGAGGGTGAGGACGATGAGGAGGACGATGACGAGGGCGATGATGATGATGATGATGGAGATGGTGATGCTGATGTGGGACATATTGATCCGTTACATTTTTGACTTGAGATTTGATGTTTAATCTATTCTAGTTGTTGGTTTTATCTAGACTCGTAGTATAGTATTGGAGTTGAGTTATTTTTATATATTGTCTGTTTTTATGGATGTTGTTGTCTTTTAGTGGTTGTGTGTTTGAGAACTCCCTGGACAACCCCCCTCATTCTTGGACCCTGGACAACCCCCCCTCCCCCTTGGACCCCGAACACCCCCCAAACACCCCCCGGACAGCCCCGCGGACAGCCCCCTGGACAGCCCCCTGGACAGCCCTCCGTACAGCCCCCAACCCTCCACCCTGGACCCCGGATAGCCCCCCGGACAGCCCCCCGGACAACCCCCCCACCCTCCCCCTTAGACCCCGGACAACCCCCCAAACACCCCCCGGACAACTCCCTGAACAACCCCGGACAACCCCCTGAACAACCACCGGACAGCCCCCTAAACAACCCCGGACAGACCCCGCACAGCCCCCCCACCCTCCTCCTTGGTCCCCGGACAGCCCCCCGGACACCCACCGGACAGCCCCCCCGGACAGCCCCCTGGACAGCCCCCCGTACAGCCCCCAACCCTCCACCCTGGACCCCGGATAGCCCCCCGGACAGCCCCCCGGACAACCCCCCCACCCCCCCCCCCTTGGACCCCGGACAACCCCCCCACCCACCCCCCCCCTTGGACCCCGGACAACCCCCCCACCCCCCCCCCCTTGGACCCCGGACAACCCCCCAAACACCCCCCGGACAGCCCCCTGAACACCCCCGAACAACCCCCTGAACAACCCCCTGAACAACCCCCGGACAGCCCCCTGAACAACCCCGGACAACCCCCTGAACAACCCCCAAACACCCCCCGGACAGACCCCGCACAGCCCCCCACCCTCCTCCTTGGTCCTCGGACAGCCCCCCGGACACCCACCGGACAGCCCCCCCGGACAGCCCCCCGGACAGCCCCTCCACCTTCCTTAATTTCATTAGCTCTGAAATGTTTCATAGCACGATCAACTAAAATCTAATCCATACTAAATATGATATAAAAATATTCTATATGAATTTCCATAAGATTTTAAGTGAAAACAAAAAGTGACATACGAAAAACTGACAAAACGCATTCGAAATATGTTGATGCTTTAGGACAACGATCCATGGGTCATATGTGACGTGTACGAGTCATCCCCGCCTCAATCCGAGATGCGGTGTGGTCGGAACAACTCAAAGTGTATGTCTTTTGTTTCAAAAGGACATCATTTTAAGTGAAAACCATCAACTGGCATACGGAAAACCGGCACGTCCGATTGATGTGCCGTCTGCTCGACCACTTCAGAAATCACTCACCCGTATTTGTCGTCTGATTTCAGGTCATTCCGACATCGTTCGGCCCGTTTGGACCCCCCTCACGCGCGTTTACGAAGCGCGCGCATCACTTAAAACAAGAATATTGAGTCGTACCGGGCAAACCGCACGTCCGATTGACGTGACGTCTACTCGTACACGTCACAAATAATAATTAGAATGTTTCACGGTGGTTTCGGGTGAATCCGTGGTCGTCCGCTATGAATTTGACCGTTGGACGCCCGTTTTGGCCGTTTATGACACCATAACTGCGTTGTCGGTCACCGCGGGCACACGGAACGTCCGATTGACGTGCCGTCTGCTCGACCACTTCATAAATCACTCACCCGTATTTTTCGTCTGATTTCAGGCCATTCCGACATCGTTCGGCCCGTTTGGACCCCCCTCACGCGCGTTTCGAAGCGTGCGCATCACTTAAAACACGAATATTGAGCCGTACCGGGCAAACCGCATGTCCGATTGACGTGCCGTCTGCGCGTACACGTCACAAATAATAATTAGAATGTTGCACGGTGGTTTCGGGTGAATCTCTGGTCGTCCTCTATGAATTTGACCGTTTAACGCCCGTTTTGGCCGTTTATGACACCCGAACTGCGTTCTCGGTCACCGCGGGCACAGGTCATGTCCGATTGATGTGCCGTCTGCTCGACCACTTCATAAATCACTCACCCGTATTTTTCGTCTGATTTCAGGTCATTCCGACATCGTTCGGCCCGTTTGGACCCCCCTCACGCGCGTTTACGAAGCGCGCGCATCACTTAAAACAAGAATATTGAGTCGTACCGGGAAAACCGCACGTCCGATTGACGTGAAGTCTGCGCGTACACGTCACAAATAATAATTAGAATGTTTCACGGTGGTTTCGGGTGAATCCGTGGTCGTCCTCTATGAATTTGACCGTTGGACGCCCGTTTTGGCCGTTTATGACACCATAACTGCGTTGTCGGTCACCGCGGGCACACGACAAGTCCGATTGACGTGCCGTCTGCTCGACCACTTCATAAATCACTCACCCGTATTTGTCGTCTGATTTCAGGCCATTCCGACATCGTTCGGCCCGTTTGGACCCCCCTCACGCGCGTTTACGAAGCGCGCGCATCACTTAAAACACGAATATTGAGCCGTACCGTGAAAACCGCATGTCCGATTGACGTGCCGTCTGCGCGTACACGTCACGAATAATAATTAGAATGTTTCACGGTGGTTTCGGGTGAATCCGTGGTCGTCCGCTATGAATTTGACCGTTGGACGCCCGTTTTGGCCGTTTATGACACCATAACTGCGTTGTCGGTCACCGCGGGCACACGGCACGTCCGATTGACGTGCCGTCTGCTCGACCACTTCATAAATCACTCACCTGTATTTGTCGTCTGATTTCAGGCCATTCCGACATCGTTCGGCCCGTTTGGACCCCCTCACGCGCGTTTCGAAGCGTGCGCATCACTTAAAACACGAATATTGAGCCGTACCGGGCAAACCGCACGTCCGATTGACATGCCGTCTGCGCGTACACGTCAAAAATAATAATTAGAATGTTGCACGGTGGTTTTGGGTGAATCTCTGGTCTTCCGCTATGAATTTGACCGTTTAATGCCCGTTTTGGCCGTTTATGACACCCGAACTGCGTTCTCGGTCACCGCGGGCACAGGTCATGTCCGATTGATGTTCCGTCTGCTCGACCACTTCAGAAATCACTCACCCGTATTTGTCGTCTGATTTCAGGCCATTCCGACATCGTTCGGCCCGTTTAGACCCCCCTCACGCGCGTTTACGAAGCGCACACATCACTTAAAACAAGAATATTGAGCCGTACCGGGCAAACCGCACGTCCGATTGACATGATGTCTGCGCGTACATGTCACGAATAATAATTAGAATGTTTCACGGTGGTTTCGGGTGAATCCGTGGTCGTCCGCTATGAATTTGACCGTTGGACGCCCGTTTTGGCCGTTTATGACACCATAACTGCGTTGTTGGTCACCGCGGGCACACGGCACGCCCGATTGACGTGCCGTCTGCGCGTACACGTCACGAATAATAATTAGAATGTTTCACGGTGTTTTCGGGTGAATCCGTGGTCGTCCGCTATGAATTTGACCGTTGGACGCCCGTTTTGGCCGTTTATGACACCATAACTGCGTTGTCGGTCACCGCGGGCACACGGCACGTCCGATTGACGTGCCGTCTGCTCGACCACTTCATAAATCACTCACCTGTATTTGTCGTCTGATTTCAGGCCATTCCAACATCATTCGGCCCGTTTGGACCCCCCTCACGCGCGTTTCGAAGCGTGCGCATCACTTAAAACACGAATATTGAGCCGTACCGGGAAAACCGCACGTCCGATTGACGTTCCGTCTGCGCGTACACGTCACAAATAATAATTAGAATGTTGCACGGTGGTTTCGGGTGAATCTCTGGTCGTCCGCTATGAATTTGACCGTTTAACGCCCGTTTTGGCCGTTTATGACACCCGAACTGCGTTCTCGGTCACCGCGGGCACAGGTCATGTCCGATTGATGTGCCGTCTGCTCGACCACTTCAGAAATCACTCACCCGTATTTGTCGTCTGATTTCAGGCCATTCTGACACCGTTCGGCCCGTTTGGACCCCCCTCACGCGCGTTTACGAAGCGCGCACATCACTTAAAACAAGAATATTGAGTCGTACCGGGAAAACCGCACGTCCGATTGACGTGAAGTCTGCGCGTACACGTCACAAATAATAATTAGAATGTTTCACGGTGGTTTCGGGTGAATCCGTGGTCGTCCTCTATGAATTTGACCGTTGGACGCCCGTTTTGGCCGTTTATGACACCATAACTGCGTTGTCGGTCACCGCGGGCACACGGCACGTCCGATTGACGTGCCGTCTGCGCGTACACGTCACGGATAATAATTAGAATGTCTCACGGTGGTTTCAGCTCAATCCGAGGTCGTACGCTATGAATTTGACCGTTGGACGCCCGTTTTGGCCGTTTATGACACCATAACTGCGTTGTCGGTCACCGCGGGCACACGACAAGTCCGATTGACGTGTCGTCTGCTCGACCACTTCATAAATCACTCACCCGTATTTGTCGTCTGATTTCAGGCCATTCCGACATCGTTCGGCCCGTTTGGACCCCCCTCACGCGCGTTTACGAAGCGCGCACATCACTTAAAACAAGAATATTGAGCCGTACCGGGCAAACCGCACGTCCGATTGACGTGCCGTCTGCGCGTACACGTCAAAAATAATAATTAGAATGTTTCACGGTGGTTTCGGGTGAATCCGTGGTCGTCCGCTATGAATTTGACCGTTGGACGCCCGTTTTGGCCGTTTTTGACACCATAACTGCGTTGTCGGTCACCGCGGGCACACGGCACGTCCGATTGACGTGCCGTCTGCTCGACCACTTCATAAATCACTCACCCGTATTTGTCGTCTGATTTCAGGCTATTCCGACATCGTTCGGCCCGTTTGGACCCCCCTCACGCGCGTTTCGAAGCGTGCGCATCACTTAAAACACGAATATTGAGCCGTACCGGGAAAACCACACGTCCGATTGACGTGACGTCTGTGCGTACACGTCACAAATAATAATTAGAATGTTTCACGGTGGTTTCGGGTGAATCTCTGTTCGTCCGCTATGAATTTGACCGTTTAACGCCCGTTTTGGCCGTTTATGACACCCGAACTGCGTTCTCGGTCACCGCGGGCACAGGTCATGTCCGATTGATGTGCCGTCTGCTCGACCACTTCAGAAATCACTCACCCGTATTTGTCGTCTGATTTCAGGCCATTCCGACATCGTTCGGCCCGTTTGGACCCCCCTCACGCGCGTTTACGAAGCGCGCGCATCACTTAAAACAAGAATATTGAGCCGTACCGGGCAAACCGCACGTCCGATTGACGTGCCGTCTGCGCGTACACGTCAAGAATAATAATTAGAATGTTTCTCCGTGGTTTCAGCTCAATCCGAGGTCGTCCTCTATGAATTTGACCGTTGGACGCCCGTTTTGGCCGTTTATGACACCATAACTGCGTTGTCGGTCACCGCGGGCACACGGCACGTCCGATTGACGTTCCGTCTGCGCGTACACGTCACGAATAATAATTAGAATGTTTCACGGTGGTTTCGGGTGAATCCGTGGTCGTCCGCTATGAATTTGACCGTTGGACGCCCGTTTTGGCCGTTTATGACACCATAACTGCGTTGTCGGTCACCGCGGGCACACGGCACGTCCGATTGACGTGCCGTCTGCTCGACCACTTCATAAATCACTCACCCGTATTTGTAGTCTGATTTCAGGCCATTCCGACATCGTTCGGCCCATTTGGACCCCCCTCACGCGCGTTTCGAAGCGTGCGCATCACTTAAAACACGAATATTGAGCCGTACCGGGCAAACCGCACGTCCGATTGACGTGCCGTCTGCGCGTACACGTCAAAAATAATAATTAGAATGTTGCACGGTGGTTTCGGGTGAATCTCTGGTCGTCCTCTATGAATTTGACCGTTTAACGCCCGTTTTGGCCGTTTATGACACCCGAACTGCGTTCTCGGTCACCGCGGGCACAGGTCATGTCCGATTGATGTGCCGTCTGCTCTACCACTTCAGAAATCACTCACCCGTATTTGTCGTCTGATTTCAGGCCATTCCGACATCGTTCGGCCCGTTTGGACCCCCCTCACGCGCGTTTACGAAGCGCACACATCACTTAAAACAAGAATATTGAGTCGTACCGGGCAAACCGCACGTCCGATTGACGTGACGTCTGCGCGTACACGTCACAAATAATAATTAGAATGTTTCACGGTGGTTTCGGGTGAATCCGTGGTCGTCCGCTATGAATTTGACCGTTGGACGCCCGTTTTGGCCGTTTATGACACCATAACTGCGTTGTCGGTCACCGCGGGCACACGGCACGTCCGATTGACGTTCCGTCTGCGCGTACACGTCACAGATAATAATTAGAATGTTTCACAGTAGTTTCAGCTCAATCCGAGGTCGTCCGCTATGAATTTGACCGTTGGACGCCCGTTTTGGCCGTTTATGACACCAGAACTGCATTGTCGGTCACCGCGGGCACACGACACGTCCGATTGACGTTCCGTCTGCGCGTACACATCACGAATAATAATTATAATGTTGCACGGTGGTTTCATCTCAATCCGGGGACGCGTTGTGGCCGGCACCACTCAAAGTGTCCGTCTTTTGTTTCAAAAGGACGTCATTTTAAGTGAAAAGCATCAACTGGCATACGGAAAACCGACCAAACGCATTCCGAATCTGTTGATAATTTATCCCAACAATCCATGGGTCATATGTGACGTGTACGAGCCAACCCGAGATGAATCCGAGTCGCGGTGTGGCCGGGATAAGTCTAAGTGGCTCTCTTTTGTTTAAAATGAACACCATTTTAAGTACATACGGAAAAACGAGCAAACGGATTCGGTTTCCATTGAAACTTTAGGAGAACGATCCATGGGTCATATGTGACGTGTACGAATCAACCCCGCCACAATCGGAGACGCGGTGTGGCCGACACCACTCAAAGTGTCGGTCTTTTGTTTCAAAAAGACGTCATTTTAAGTGAAAATCATCAAGTGACATACGAAAAACCGACCAAAGGCATTCGGACTGTGTCGATACTTTAGCACAAGGATCCATGGGTCGTATGTGATGTGTACGAGTCAATCCCGCCTCAATCCGAGGAGCGGTGTGGCCGACACCATTCTAACTGTGTATCTTTTGTTTAAAATGGACAGGATTATAAGTGAAATGGACAACTGGAATACGCAAAACCGACCAAACGCATTCCGAATCTATTGATAATTTATCACAACGATCCATCAGTCATATGTGACATGTACGAGCCCACTCGGGCTCAATCCGAGTTGCGGTGTGGCCGGGATCAGTCTAAGTGGATCTCTTTTGATTAAAATGGACATCATTTTAAGTACATACGGAAAACCGACCAAACGCATTCGGTTTCTGTTGAAACTTTAGGAGAACGATCCATGGGTTATATGTGAGGTGTACGAGTCATCCCCGACTCAATCCGAGGTGCGGTGTGGCCAACACCGCTCTAACTGTGTCTGTTCTGTTTAAAATGGGTAGGATTATAAGTGAAAAGAACTGGCATACGCAAAACCGACCAAACGCATTCGGTTTCCATTAAAACTTTAGGAGAACGATCCATGGTTCATATGTGACGTGTACCAATCATCCCCGTCTCAATCGGATTCCACATATAATTGTCATCTAAATTTTAAATTTAATTATATATGAATTATGTATGTTTATGAATTGTAAATTAATTATGGATGTGTATAGTTTCAGGATCCATTATATGTTAAATGTGTATGAATTTGTTCGTAATTGTATATGTATGTTTTAGTTTATTACAGGTACAATAGTTGGATCGAAAATGAGGTGAGAATGAGGCCTGATGAGATGAGAGGTGGCTGATGTACAGAGGGGCTGTGCAAATTGCAGGCTGCTGCAATTTGCAGCCTAGGGTATGCCAACGGTTTTAAACCGTTGGCATAGAATCTTAAAAATATGTTTTTACCAACGGTTCATTGAACCGTTGGTAATAACTCTTTTCCCAACAGTTTAGAACCGTTGGGAAAGAGTTCATCCAAATGTATATTTAGTTTTCCCAACGGTTTGGGAGTTGGGAAAAACTATTGATTTTTCCCAACGGTTTTTGAAAACCGTTGGGAAAAACAGTGTTCTGAGTTTTGCCAACGGTTTGACAACCGTTGGGAATCTTTTTTTAGTATTTTTCTTCCCCTATACCAACGGTTCACTGTAAACCGTTGGGAAAAGTTTTTCCCAACGGCTTACTTGCCTACGGTTGGCAGAACCGTTGGTATAACATATACCAACGGTTCCCCAGCCTTTCCCAACAGTTCTAAACCGTTGGGACATCCTCTATTTCCAGTAGTGTATGGTGACATGTCATTCAAAGGATGGATACAATAATGAATATGGATGTACCATATTTATAATAACATCATAGTATATAGAAGATACTGGAGTTATTATTTCATAATGGAAATAACAATTAAAGAATAAGTGGAAGAAGAAAAGAACTTGGAAGAGGGTGGTGAAATTATTACATCTTCTTCGGGTTCTTCCTTTTGATTTGATCAAAAGGGCTCCTTAAGTTGGATTTATGACTAAAGTAAGGACTCTAGGATAAATTGAGGGATGTTGTTAAGATATTTGGGAAGAGTTTGGACGATCCAAAAGTCTTTTAAGGTGTGAATTAGAGAGAAGGGGGAGTGCCCTTTTATAAGAGGGGTGAGGGGCACCGTAGGAAAAGCTAGAAATATTATTTTATAATAAAATCATTTTCAGTTTCTAATGAATCCAAAATGGATTATTTCAAGTATAAGGTGGGGATGGGTCAAACACCACTCAACCAATAGGTTTTATATAGGTTTGGGTCACTATATTAACTTTATCTTTTAGATTTAACTTTTAGTTAAATAGTTTGACATTTACCATGTCTCTTTGTATTTTTATATTATATGGTTAATAAACTTACTATATAATTACAAGAGAAACCCAAGTGGTTAATTAATGATACAACTATAATTATATAAGTCTTTTGGACGAACCTTATATTTTGTGGAATAGAATATCAAAAAATAATATAATATTTGTTTTAAAAACTCTTTTTTGTCAATTATGACACTATTTGGTATTTTGTTTTTTATAAATTCATAACAGAATTATTACTTAGAAAAAAATTCATATAACCAATAATAATATGTCATACAAACCTAGAAAATTATTGGAATTCATAAAAAGTCTCAAATTACATTTATTTGGATATTTATAATATCAATTATTTTAATATTTCATTAATTAGGTAATTAATGCATCACCATTGTGTCATAAATAAATTAAATTATTTAATGTCTAAAATTTATAAATAAAATATCATTATTTAGGAAATCTTTTAATCTTTCTAATGAATATTTATAATCGAATTTATCTTATGTATAACGCTATATTAAAAATGTTTTATTTATTAAACTTTGATTTTTACTCTTTTAACTCTTCTTTGAATTAAATAATAACAAATGTCCTAATCTAATACAAGTGGACCAAATAGGTTCATATTTTATTCCTAAGGTTGTTTTTTGTCTAATTATACTTAGCCAATAGAATTAGGACATGTGTTAGGGTAATAATAATATCATTTTTACCCTTAATTACCCTATTTACTTTTAACCATGGTAAATAAAAGTAAAAAGTTACTATTCACCAAAATTTATTTTTATCTTATTGAACCAAATTTTACTCCTTGATATTAATCATGTCTCTCGGATTTTCAAAATTCCCCTCACAGAAGCGGTAAAATTACATTTTATGTGAATTTGTAAATTCTCCTAGGAGATGAGTAAAGGACGGTGAAAAGTTCAATAAAATTTTTATATATCTAAAATTATTATAAACCAACTCCAATGAATTATATTGAACTTATATAGGTATTATGTATCTTTTTTTTACCTAAAATAAATTTAAATTAATTAAATAATTATTTAAATAAAAATTCGGTTTTAAACTATAACTTAGTGTTTTTCACTATTCATCAAAAATTGAATGTTTTCAGAAAAATACCAAAAATTCACCCTAAGATATTTTCAATATTCCGAATCCAAAATTGAAGTCCATTTTGAAAGATAAAATTTATAAAATTTCAAAAAGTGGGTATTACTATTCATAATGGCTAGTTTGATTGGTTGTGGTGTGTGTTAGAACTCGAAGTTGCGTACAACACACGCTACTATATTATTCAAAGAGAAACATGCCATGGAAGTTTGGGGTGTTACAATTTGAGTAGAATGGATCCCGTAACTCTATCCATGATGAGGATTGAAAGGGATCCAATATTCTTGTACATTCAAAGGATGTATATAGTTATAATAAAAGGATATTTATACTAGATTTTCTAAATAATTTCTAAACCATCCATTCTTGAGAGGATCAAAGAGGCTTAGAAAGATGATTTGTTTCTATATAAGAATGTAAAAAATATTTTGGAAATAAACTTTACTGGAGATGGAATTATAAGGTTTGGAACCTAGATACGTGTCCTATCAAAACTAAAACTGTATAGGGAAATTCTAGATGATGTGAATATCACATCCTTATCTCTTCATACAAGAATAACTAAGATGTATATATATTTAAAGAAAAACTTATGATGGGTTAACACAAAGAGTGAGATTACGGAGTTCGCATCTCGATGAATGGTATGCCAACAAGTTAAGGATGAATGAAAGAAGCTTAAGGGTATGATTCAACCATTTCCCATTCCTATATGAAAATGAAAAAACATAACCATGGATTTTTTTCTAGGCCTCTCCATGACATATATAGGCAATAATGCCCTATAACTGGTATACGATTTCCTTATAAAGTTATCACTTTTCATTTTTATCAAGGATGATTTTTATCTTGACAAAATCGCTAATATATACATAAGATAAGTGGTAAGACTGTATGGAGTGATGCTCTCCATTTTATTTGATCAAGATTCAAGGTTTACCTAGAGGTTTTGGAGAAGCCTTTAGTAAGCTCTGAATATAGAACTAAGCTTTATCACTGCTTATCAACCTTAGATGGATGGTCATTTTGAAAGGAATATTTAGACTCTTGTGGATATGATGATATCATGTTCAAAATATTTCCAATGATTTTGGGATCATAACCTTCCCCTATTAGAGTTCTCATATAAAAATAGTTTCCATTTTAACATCCAAATGGAACCTTATGAGGCTCTGTAAGGGAAGATGTGTTGAACTCCAACATTCTAGGATGAAGTTGGAGAGAGGAAGATAATGGAGCATGATATTACCTAATATATAATAGATAATTTTCAAACCATTCAACAACATATGAAATCTGTGAAAATTTGATAGAAAATATATGCAAGAAATCATCGATGAGGCCTAGAGTTTAATGTCAGAGATAAAGTGTTCCTTTATATATCGCCATGGAAGAAATTTATGAGGTTTGGGAAGAAGGGAAAGATTATCCTTAGATACATCATCCCCTTTGAGATCCTTGATCACATCAGAGTGGTGTCCTATCGACTAGAACTCTTGACTAACCTATATCAAATACATGATGTGTTCCATGTATCCATCTTGAGTAAGTACATACCATACCCCACACATATACTGAATCTAGAGGTGGTATCATTGGATAATGATCTTTCATAGAAGGAGTAGTCGATAAATATCATAGATTGTAGAGACAAAGTTCAATGAAACAAGACAATTCACCTGGTCAAAGTGTTGTGGTGGAATCAAAAGTTTGAGGAAGTGACATGTGAACCAAATGAGGTGATGAAGCAGAAGTACCCACATCTATTTTAGAGCATATAATGAGAATTCCAAGGGTTAAATTTCTAAAGGGGGAATAATGTAATTACCTGAAATTTTATAACTGAAATTCCTTTTTTTAACTAATTAAATGTCTTATTATGTAGTATTGTCATAGAACCTTATTGGTTATGTTGGACCGCTTTATAGTTTGTCCAATTTAAAAGACCCTTAGACATCATAAATATTGATAATATAGTTATTGTATAATAATCATATGGTTAATATATATTAATGGTTATGATAAATTCTAGTTGACACAAATAAAATAAGTGATGACCTCAACCAATAGGTTCATACCCAATGAAACCCATTCATTAGAGCTTCTAAGATAGATAACATCATTGAGATTTTACCTTGACCAATCCCAAGTCAAGATTCAGCAACTAAAGCATGAGTGAAACTATTTATGGGGGAAGTTCAAGCTCATCAAGATCGTGACCCAAACCATGTTTGCTGAATCACCCCATAAAAATCTCACCATTTTGCACCTTACCCTTAGGGAGTACACTAGTGTAATAAGGGGTTATGTATCTCAAACCTAATAGTATGAATTTTTATATTTTGTATGAATATATTTATTTCTTTTTATTGTTACTTTATAAATGATTAAATAAATAGTTTGATAAAAATTATATTTTAATATGAAAAAACTCAAATTTTGTTTTTGAAAAATGTATATTTTCAATCAAGACACTATTTTTGATGAATTCATGAATTTTTGAAATAAATTATATTTTAATAAATATTATTATTAATAAATATTAAATATAAATGATGTTATAATTTTATGAAGTATAAATAAAATTTATAAGGGTTAGGAAATTATTATTTTAATAAAAATAGTATTTTTCAATAAATGAAGATTTTGATTTAAAATTGTAATTTTTAATATTTATATAATTACTTGGATAAAATATATTTTTTTGAAATCATCACGTTGAAATTAGACAATGGTTTTTTTTCATAATTTTTGGGGAAAAATTAAATACGTTATAAATATACAGTGTGTATTATGACATCATAATGACCCAAAAGTGATTGATATATTCCATAAAAGGAATCCATGACCAAATATATATTTTCTATTAAAAGAATTTATTTTTTTGTTATTTTATTAATTTTATAAACCCTTAATGAATCCTCCAAAATCTATATCATATTTTATGGTTTTAAAATCATTTCTTTAAGAGCATGACTCATTTATACATCACAAAGGGTATTACTTTAATGAGTTCGGTTCTTGGACTTATAAACTAATGAAAAACAATCTTATTTTTTAAAAACCATGATAAAAACTATGGTAAGCTTTTTGGTTTTGATTACCCTATCACATAGAGTACAAAACATATGTTTGAAAATTAATAAAGAATTCTCCTCTCTTTTTCTATATAAACCAACCCAAAATCCCATTCCTCTTCACTAAAAAATCTTAGAGAATAACATTACTCTTCCATTACCTATCTAGATCCCTCCTAAGGTTCCCACAAGATTTCAAGAATATCCAACCAATATTTTATATGTGGCCTCACAAGGTAAGGAATCCTCTCTTTCTCTTCTTTATTCAAGAACCTCTTTTATGTTACACCTTTTATTTTCCATTTTTTTCATGTTGTGATATTTTCTCACACATTATTATTACTTATCTTATGATTTCAAAGTGATGAGATACCCCTTCTACTCTCATCAATCCCTCCCATGAACCTTTAAGTACCTCCATTATGGTGTCCATATTATTCCGTGATTTTCCATGCCAAACATTTGTGTAGTGAATACCCACATCAATTTCCACTCAAGAGTATTCAACTAGATGTAATAATACTTTATTTATTGGGGAATTAAATTTATGTATTCCACACTCTTTAACTATGGGATTAAATGTGATGAAATATTCCCTTATGTTGAATGATCTATATGGCACACATGAGCATGTACATATTATGATAGGTTCGCCCAGATGGTGCTCCATTGCATTGGGTAATGTTTTAGTCTCATGAGATGTAATGTATGCAATTAGGGAGTAAACCTAATCCATTATGGGTCTTTTTTCCACCATGTTATGATGTCTTTGAGGTTATCCATGACCTATGTGTTAGGATCACTTTAGGGATGTCCACATTGAGGGGGGGGGGTGAATCAGTGTGGAAGGAATTTTTATCACTTTCAAAATTTTATCCCTTTTAGTTACCTCTGTCACTTATTTAGTAAATGATTATATTTTTTCTTCACATGTAATAATCAAGGATTTACATAAAATAGTAAATAACAATGGACACCATATTTTTTTATTAGGGTTCATCTCCCTAAGGACTAGTCCTCAGTGTACTATGGTTATTATCCAATACAAAGAAATTATTTTATTATTATAAAAATCATGATCCTGATAATGGGCTTGAACTCATATTTTGTTACCAAATAGGTACAATAAAAGCTTAATCTTTGAATCACAATTTATTGTATGTCAGTCTGCCCCTTCTGAAGTGATCACTAGTGTAGCACAATTCTTCTTCTAGACTTCAATTAATTTGATCAACTTCCTCTAAGTGCAGTAATAAAATGGATACCTTGAATAAAAAAATCACAAGGGTTGTCTCAGAAATGAAGAAATCAATAAAGATACCTCTTCTTATCTTTATTTAGTCAGAATTATATCAATATGATGAAGACTGGTTATATAAAGAATTTCCCAACCCAAGTGATAGTCAACTGATTACAACTCGGTCACAATATTATTCTTCTACTTTTGATCTTCTATATATAATATTAGAATTCAAATTATGGTGTTGTTTTCTCAATTTTTATTCATGAAATCATATTGAATTCATGTGTTTCATGGGATTCTCAAGTTTATTAACTTTTACACACATAAGTATATTATTTTTATGACCCGAACTTCCCTGGGCCATGAACCTAGTCACCTAAACCCATGGGTATCCTTGTAATGAATTGGTTTACTTCCCAGTACACTATAGTCTATTACCCACCAAAGTTTCTTATCAGAATAATTACTATCCCCACATGCTAACACATGTTCTTCCAGTATGTTTTTCCTCACTCACACACACCATTAGAAAATTCTTAGGAGGTCACCCATCCTGATCACTATTCCAGGCCAAACACTCTTAACTATGAAGTTCTAATCAGGTAGGCTCCTAAAAATAAAGGTGCACCTTATTGACATGGGTAGTAAAATTTAGCCTTTTAAGTCTCAATTTTCTAGGGATGTTCTACTCTCAACCCCTTCAAAGCACAACACCATCATTGTGGACCCCAAGCCTCAAACCCAAGCAGTGCCTCTATACTTGTATATGGGTATTGGCTATGATACCATTTTTCACAACCCGACCTTCCATGGGCCATGAACTTAGTCACCTGACCCCATGGGTCTCCCTACAATACCTTGGTTTCCTTCCTAGCAAAACACATGTTATTACCCACTAGGGTCCCTTATCAGACTAATGATTATCCCCACAGGCCAACACAAGTTCTTTCAGTGTGTTTTTTCCTCACTCACACACACCCTTAGAAACTTCCTAGGAGGTTACCCATCCTGATCACTGCTCTTGGCCAATCATGCTTAATCGTGGTGTTTTAATCAGGTAGGCTCCTAAAAAGAAAGGTGCACCATTTTGAAATGGGTAGTAACATTTATCCTTTTAAGTATCACTTTTCTAGGGCTGTTACATTCCCAACCCATTTAAAGCATAGAGCCCTTGTCGTGGATCCCAAGCCTCAAACCTATGAAGTGCCTCTACACTTCTTGCTGATGCAGATAGGTTATCTCAAGAATTTCCTAACCCAAGTGATAGTCAAATGATTACAACTCATTCATAATCTTTTTCTTCTAATTTTGATCTTCGATAGATAATATTATACATAAAATTATGGTGTCATCTTCTCAATTTGTCTTCATGAAATCATATAGAATTCATTTGTTGCATGGGATTCTCAAGTTTATCAATATTGTAACACATAAGTATATTATTGTTACATATCAACCTTCCTCAGGCCATGAACCTAGTCACCTTACCCCATGGGTATCCATATAATACCTTAGTTTCCTTTCCAGCACAATATAGGATATTATCCACTAGGGTCATTTATTAGACTGATTACTATCTCCATAAGCCAACACATATTATTTCAGTGTCATTTTTCCTCACTCACACGCACCCTGGGAAAATTCCTAGGAGGTCACCCATATTGGTCACTACTCCATGCCAAGCATTATTAACTATGGAGTTATAATCAGGTAGTCTCTCGAAAAGAAATGTGTGTATTAGTGACATGGGTAGTAACATTTAGCCTTTTAAGTCTCACTTTTCAAGGGGTGTTAAATTCTACACCCCTTTAAAGTAAAACACCCTCATTCTAGACCCCAATACTCAATACCAGGTAGTTCCAATGTACTTTAGGATTATGCAAACTGGTTATCTCAAGAATTTCCAAACCCAAGTGATAGTCAACTGATTATAGCTCAGTCACAATCTTCTTCCTCTACTTTCAATCTTCAACAAATAATATTAGAAATCAAATTATGGTGTTGGATTCTCAAATTTTCTTCAGTAAATCATATATAATTAATGTGTTGTATGGGATTATCATGTTTGTTAAACTTGGAACACATAAGTATATTATTTTCATAACCCAAACTTCTAAGTTTATTAAACTTGGAACACATCAGGTAGGCTCCCAAAAGGAAAGTTGCGCCTTATTAACATGGGTAGTGACATTTATCCTTTTATTTCTCACTTTTCTAGTGTTGTTACAATACCCAAACTTTAAATCACAATGCCCTTGTTGTGGATCCCAAGCCTCAAAACCAAGAATTTCCTCTGCACTTACGGTTGAGTATTAGCTATGATACCATTTTTCACGAATTGAACTTATCAGGACATGAAACTTTTGTCACGATCCGTTCTCGGGGCCCGTGCTGTGACTACCCCAAGCCTGCCTTCCATAGGCCAGGGGCTGGCGACTAGCACCAAAGGTGTAAATTCGAATAACTGGGAAGGCATTTCCTTTAAAAAAAGTAAACTAAACACCACAGAGTATAAGCAGAAGTAAAATACTAAGTATAAAAGAAAGCGCTGAAAAGTAAATGGGCCAGAATACAAACCCAACTGAAAGTACAACTACAACTGAACGAAAGTACAATAGAAAAAGACAAATAGCTGGTAGAAAGGAAGCAGCTCCTGGATCGTCCACCATGGTCCTACCTGAAGGGTAGGTACAAATAGCCTCCACAATGCTCTCACCCGTCAACCTCCTCCGAGTTTCTTCTTGCCGTGAAGTCCCCCTCCGGATACTAACATGTCGAGTGGTCCACCTCTAGGTATCATCCAGTCCTCGAACACTCGGCCTCTGTCAGCGTTGCCCGTCGTCTGTAACCAACACAACGAGGTGCGGGCATAGCCCGTGCAGGGGTGAGTATAACGATACTCAGTAGGGACCCCGAGACCCTCAAGGTCTCACTAAAACCAACAAGGACAACCACAAAGAAGATCTCAACAGATAACCTCTACTTAGGTATATGCCCATACATATACTTAAGTTATCAAGTAACCCATATCAATCATGAGGAACACAAAGATTATGAAATCAAAAGATAACCACCACCCAGGTATATGCCCATACATATACCTAATTTATCAAGTGACCCATCTCAATCATGAGGTAAACACCAAGATTATAGACTCATCTCAAACCGGGATTTTCATTATCGAAACCGTAACTGCTGAAGAGCCCCATCTCTGAAGTGTACAGTGGTCCTGTCACGACTCTGAGGTACTGCTCACTAACCTAAGACTACTGAGGTACTCCTCCTATCGAGTAATGTGGGCCTGCTGCTACAACCAAGTGCTTCCCATCATGGGCATGCCGCTACAACCAAGCACTCCCCCTCATAGCCTTCAGAGGTACTCCTTCTGTTGAGTATCACGGGTCTGCCGCTACAACCAAGTGCTCCTCCGCCGTGGGTCTGCCGCTACAACCAAGAGCTCCCCACTGGGCTATCCGAAACACACTGAGTCGATCGGTCAAGCAGTCGTCAGGTCTCAGCCAGCTACACGGTCTCCGTACTCCGTACGCTCGTCTCCGGGAGGTTCCGCTCCACGAGCTACTGGTCCATACTCCATGTATCAAAAATTCCCACGAAGAAGTATCTCAAGGGACCGCCTCGTCATAGGGGTCCCAACGAAACAGACGGCGCGTCTATCAGACGCCCGGTCTGTGAGTTATTAGCCTTTTCGTCCTAGGGCCCGGTTGGTTTTGTGTACGAACCAACCCGACCTTATCTCAACTGTACCCCGAACTCACATAGGGTATACTCATAAGGACATTTTCTCAACGTGATCACCAACGCCATTGACGGTTCGTCAAACAGACGTCCGGTCTGAAAGTTATCAGTTTTTCCGTTCTAGGGGCCCGGTTGGATTTCGCGTACAGTCCAACCCGAACACTATCCAACTGCATCCAAATCTCAGGCAAAGTATGCTAAAAGTTCCGTCTCATCAAGAGTAATTCAACAATGTCGACGGCATGTCAATCGGACGCCCAGAGCTCAAGATATAAGCGTTTCCGCTCTGAGGGCCCGGTTGGTTTCGTATCCGAACCAACCCGACCAAACCCAAAGTTCTCCGAAACCTTGAGTGTAATATACCGAAACGACCGTCTCGATCCAAGGATCACATCGCCACTGACGGTGCATCGATCAGAGGTCCGCAGCCCAAGATATGGGCAAAAGACCAAAAAAGGTCCGAAAGCGGGAGGTCTAGGCCCGGACCGACCCGGCCCAACCCCCCTGGGTCGGCCCGAACAGGGCGAACCGACCCGGCGAGGCGTGGCCCGGCCTGGCCTGGGCGTGGCCCGGCCTGGCGGCTCGGCCCGGCGCGCTGGCGCTGGCCGAGCGACCGCGCAAGGGGGGACCGCCCCCTAGACGAAACTGCGACCCCCGCGCGGGGGCCGCTCCCTGTTAACGGATGCGGCGCGATGCCGCATCCCGCTGGTCCCGCGCGGCCGCGGGACCAGCCGCCCGCCGCTGCGGCCCCTTCCCGGTGGTACGCCGGGCGCCGCCGTGCCGGCGCGGCGCGCCGGCGGAGTCTTCTGCGGACCACCGGAGTTGCTCCGGTGGTCCGTTTTCAATTCCGTCTGCGCCAGTGGTCCTCCCGGGAGCCAAAGATCACTGCGGAGGATTCAAAACGCCATTGCGGTCCACCTCATCATCGTCCGTCGATCCACACTTCGACAAAAAACTGCAGAGTCTTCAAATTGCTCCTGCGGCCCCGACTCCGGCCGCGGTTTTGTTCGGCCTCAACGGTGCGGCGCGACGGCACCACGCTTCTTCGCTGCGTTCTTTCTCATGTCCGCGCCGTGCCATTGCACCGTGCCGCCTTTTTTCGCGCTGCAACAAATCAAAACAACAAAGGGGGAAGAGAGTCGGTCGTGTTCGTGCGGTCCAACCTCCTCCTGTTAAGTTGGTAACAAGCGGCCCAAAAGACGAAGAACAACAAGGAATTTTCACGAACAAAAGAAAATCAACCCAAACAGTTTTTTCCCGCAATTAAATATTCCCAACCCAAAAAAGAAATCATTTACGGATCAACTTAAGGATGAGTTGATCCGAGTTCTTTGTTTTAAAAGGAACCACGGGAATATAAACTTACACAAAAATTAGCCCCTACCTCAAGCGTAGTCATCAAACGAGGTTTTGTCACTGAAGAAAGCGTCACGAAAGGAATGTCGTGTCGTCGATCTCCGAGGATCCGATGTTCTTCGTCAGAGGTTCGTGCGTTCTTCGCGTTCTTCGCATTCTTCGCGTTCTTCGTGTTCTTCGTCGAAGAAGAAGGCTTTTCTCCAAATCCTCTCCACGCAACCAGATCCAACAGAAATAAAAATAATATTTGACTTATTTTTATTAACGCACAAGCCAACGTTTGAAATTCAAAAAGGAAAGAAACGATCAATTAATTGAGGAGTTTAAAACCGCCCAATTAATGAGGCATTTATTAACCAGAATAAATGCATGAGTTGACTTCATTAAAAAAGGGGGGGTGCGGGTGCATTACTTAGAAGAAAAGAAACGGTGGGGACCATGTGGGCCCCACCTCAAAAATATCCTACCAAGTGGGTAGGATATTGGGGGTCCCACAACATCCACTTAACTTAAGTTAAAATAAGTTAAAAATCAGTTGTACCACTTTTATTTTATTTCTTAACTTAACCCCAAAAAAAATTAAAACCACACCCGAGCCAACGTAACTCCGAAAAAGGTGTTTCTAAGAAATTACCAATGCTGAGATTCAATCGGTGCCCTCAGATTTCAATTCTGAGCACCGGTTCAAATGTTAGAAAAACTCGCTCATTCGTTCACTGAACGTACCCGATCAAAAACTTCGAAAAATGATTCCGGGCACACCGGGCCTCGGAATCAGGCGCCGTCAGAAACTGCGTTCTTGTAAAATTCCAAAGAAAATTAAGAAAAAAATTCCCTTGAATTTTATGGGTCTTTACATTACTTCCACCTCAGGGCTTTACGTCCTCGTAAAGTTTTAACACAAACTAGGGTCACAAAAGCGGTACTAAGCACGCATCTGAGCCTTCCGCTCCCATGTTCTTACCTGGAGGTTCCCGTGCTGCCAAAGAAAGTGCACAAGAGGAATCGACCGTCCTCATAGGACCACCCCTATAGATCCTCGATCCCCAATAGAATCTCAGCATAAGTCTCCCTGTCATCGACGTCCAACCCCCTAAGGTCGATGATGTGTGAAGGATTATGCACGTATCTCCTCAGTTGAGATACGTTGAAGTCGTCGTGCACCTGGTGCAACTGAGGTGGAGGGTCAAGCGGTAAACCACCTCGCCTACCCAGTTGAGGACCTAGGAAGGTCCGTTGAACCTCGGAGATAACTTGTCACCTCGACTACATCTTCGTAAACCTCGTCGAGGTGAGACCTGTATAAAGACGTGATCGTCATCCTCGAACTCTAGAGGTCTCCAATTCCTGCTAGAACTGAAACTCAAAACGACTACTGCCATGAGGGTAAGGTTGACCGACTCAAGAGTGATTGGCCGTACCCTCCTGTGCATCAGTTTATCCTGTGCTTCCTGGGGTTTCGTTTTCACCGACCAAGGAAAACTCATCCTGACGTCGTAGTTAAACCACAACCTTTTTGCCTAATACCGTCAATTTGTGTATGAACTGTGATTGCCCAGTCCATACTCAAACCAACGTCGTAAGGCCTCGACGCTGCCACCAAGAGATTCCAACCAAAACTCTCGCCTCGAGGGTCTGACCACACTGTCGGCATAAGTGTGATTATCGAGTCTTCTCCCAAGGTATCTCCATACGTGAGGGTCAAGTCTACGGCTTACCGGAAACTCTAGGTCTGGGACAAGATTTGTGGAAGGAAGGAATGATTCGTATCAACGTCTGTTACTACGGCAGCTAGTAGTGGACACATACTATCCCTCGAATCATTCATAGAGCCATTGGGTCACACTCCTTGACCGCATGCAGCCGCACTCTTCTTCCGCCCTCCAGCTCCCTGAGCCCGGCGGGGACAACTAAGGCGGGTGGTTGTAGCACGTTAAAATGTACACCACCTCATGATGCTCCCCTAGCTCTGCCTCCATGTATGATGCTTCGCAGACTCATCTCTCCTTAAAGATTCCTCTTCTTGAAACATTTAACATGCCCGAGTCTCTAAGACTGGCGTCAGTTTCCTGTTTCTTACTGCACTGTGTAGTCTTCATCCGCTCCTAGATGATCTGTACCTTCTTTGCCTACGATCTGAAAGAGCTACTAAAATTTCTCCCTTGTCGAAAAGAGAAAATCAGTCTCATCCCCTGGATGAACCACTCCCATTGCCTAATATAGTCAATCCTGACATGAATGATGCATTCACGCCATGGATGACATCATAAGGCATCGACATAACTACCAAGAGATCCAACCGTCACTCTCGCCTCCAAGGATCGAGTCACGCCGTCGGCATCAGTGTGAGGTCACTGGGTCCCCTCCAGTAGAAATCTCAAAAGTGAGGGTCAAGTCAACAGTTTTAACCGGGACCTCTCAGTATCAACCAAACAAAAGTACATGAAGAAAACATCACAAAGATAAGTGTCTTTTTTTATTGCAGCTCATAGTACAAAGACACGAATACAATAGAAACATGGAACTAGAAGTAAAAGGGACGTATCTACTAGTTCCTCACCTGTCCACCTACTCCTGGGGCTCTACTTCCTTGTCCACTGCTCGACTGTTGCTCAAGCACCCACTGTTGCTTCTACCTCGGTGGCTCCTCCAAAGCCTGCGGATCATTTGTGCGAGGAGTCGGACAGTCACGTGCCAGGTGACCCTTCCTGCTGCATTCATAACACATCCTGCTCCTCGTACGACTGGCTATGGTCCTCTTGGACCCCTGCATCATCTGTCTACTGCCTACAGATGACTCGACTACTGATCAAAAATCTTGCGGCAAACGCAGCAGCTCCTGTACACGCTCGGGGTGTAGAGCTACTGGCACAAACTCCACCCTGAATAAGGTCTCGAAGTCCTCCCATGTGAAGGTTATCCTGTCGCAAAAATGGAACAAGTGGCTCCACCACCTACCTGTTGTTTCCTGAAGAAGGCTAGCAGCAAAGATCACCATGAAGTCTGCTGGTGTCCCCACTAGCCTGAGGACTCTCACCATAGCCTCCAGCCAATCCTCAGCCGCCTGCGGGTCCGTCTCTCCCCGGAACCTGGGTGGCCTCTGGCGCTGGAACTCGTGCAGTGCGATCAAGTGGAGTACATCACCTACTGCTGGGGATGGTGGCATTGGTGGCCCAACGTATGGTAGTACCGCTGGTGCCTCAACTGCAAGAGGTTCATGTATCGAAGCCTCGTCGCTCGGCAGACTGTCAGTACGCACATCCCTCTGGGCTCTAGATGGTCCTCCATGAAAAGGCATCCTGAAAGAAACATATGTGACACGATCAAACAATTTATACCTGGTGAGCTGACCTGGTTTGAGCTGAATTTTTTAAAAAAAACTTTTGGAAACACACACGCGATCAGTGTTTTCGTGCACAAAGTCAGAAATCAGTTGTCAGGGTCCTGGTGTATGGATACGTCGGCCGCCCGCACCAACACTGGACTCCCTGAACTGAAAACCAAACTCGGTACTCTTAACACTATCGCTTCACAGAAAGAAAATATCAGAGTTATAAGTTCTGCGGTAGAACTGACTCCTTTGATACCAATTTGTCACGATCCGTCCTCGGGGCCCATGCCGTGACTACCCCAAGCCCGCCTTCCATAGGCCAGGGGCTGGCGACTAGCACCAAAGGCGTAAATCCCGATAACTGGGAAGGAATTTCCTTTAAAAAAAGTAAACTAAACACCACATAGTACAAGCGGAAGTAAAATAATAAGTACAAAAGAAAGTGCTGAAAAGTAAATGGGCCAGAATAAAAACCCAACTGAAAGTACAACTACAACTGAACGAAAGTACAACAGAAAAAGACAAATAGCTGGTAGAAAGGAAGCAGCTCCTGGATCGTCCACCACGGTCCTACCTGAAGGGTAGGTACAGATACCCTCCACAACGCTCTCACCCATCAACCTCCTCCGAGTGTCGTCTTTCTGTGAAGTCCCCCTCTGGATACTGACACGTCGAGTGGTCCACCTCCGGGTATCGTCTAGTCCTCGAACACTCGACCTCTATCAGCGCTGCCCGTCCTCTGTAACCAACACAACGAGGTGCAGGCATAGCACATGCAGGGGTGAGTATAACGATACTCAGTAGGGACCCCGAGACCCTCAAGGTCTCACTAAAACCAACAAGGACAACCACAAATAAGATCTCAACAGATAACCTCTACTTAGGTATATGCCCATACATATACTTAAGTTATCAAGTAACCCATCTCAATCATGAGGAACACAAAGATTATAAAATCAACGGATAACCACCACCCAGGTATATGCCCATACATATACCTAAGTAATCAAGTGAACCATCTCAATCATGAGGTAAACACCAAGATTATAGACTCAGATCAAACTAGGATTTTCATTATCGAAACCGTAACTGCTGAAGAGCCCCGTCTCTGAAGTGTATAGTGGTCCTGTCACGACTCCGAGGTACTGCTCACTAACCTAAGACTGCTGAGGTACTCCTCCTGTCGAGTACTATGGGCCTGCTGCTACAACCAAGCGCTTCCCATCATGGGTCTGCCGCTACAACCAAGCGCTCCCCCTCAGAGCCTTCAGAGGTACTCATTCTGTTGAGTACCGCGGGTCTGCCGCTACAACCAAGCGCTCTTCCACCGTGGGTATGCCGCTACAACCAAGCGCTCCCCACTGGGCTATCCGAAACACACCGAGTCGATCGGTCAAGCAGTCGTCAGGTCTCAACCGGCTACACGGTCTCCGTACTCCGTATGCTCGTCTCCGGGAGGGTCCGCTCCACGAGCTACTGGTCGATACTACAAGTATCACAAAGTCCCATAAAGAAGTATCTCAAGGGAACACCTCGTCATAGGGGTCTCAACGCAACATACGGCACATCTATCGGACGCATGGTCTGTGAGTTATTAGCGTTTTCGTCCTAGGGGCCCGGTTGGTTTCGTGTATGAACCAACCCGACCGTATCTCAACTGTACCCCGAACTCACATAGGGTATACTCATAGGGACCGTTTCTCAACGTGATCACCAACGCCGTGGACGGTTCGTCAAACGGACGTCCGGTCTGAAAGTTATCAGCTTTTCTGTTCTAGGGGTCCGGTTGGATTTCGTGTACAGTCCAACCCGACCACTATCCAACTGCATCCAAATCTCAGGCGAAGTATTCCAAAATTTCCGTCTCATCAAGAGGAATTCAACAAAGTCGACGGCACGTCAATCGGACGTCCGGAGCTCAAGATATAAGCATTTCCGCTCCGAAGGCCCGATTGGTTTCGTATCCGAACCAACCCGGATGAACCCATAGTTCTCTTAAACCTTAAGTGTAATATACTAAAACGACCGTCTCGATCCAAGGATCGCATCGCCACTGACGGTGCATCGATCGGAGGTCCGCAGACCAAGATATGGGCGAAAGACTGAAAAAGGTCTGAAAGCGGGGGGTCTGGGCCCGGACCGACCCGGCCCAACCCCCCTGGGTCGGCCCGAACCGGGAAACCCGACACAGGTCCGGGTCCGACCCGGCTGGGCGCGGCCTGGGCCGGCCTAGGCGCGGCCCAGCCTGGCGGTCCGGCCGGGCGGCTCGGCCCGGCGCGCTGGCGCTGGCCGAGCGACCGCGCAAGGGGGGACCGCCCCCTGGACGAAACCGCGGCCCCCGCGCGGGGGTCGCTCCCTGTCAACAGACGCAGCGCGATGCCGCGTCCCGCTGGTCCTACGCGGCCGCGGGACCCGCCGCCGCGGCGGCCCCTTCCCGGCGGCGCGCCGGGCGCCGCCGCCTTCTGGCAGCCGACCGGTGCCGGCCGCCGCCTCGTGGCAGCCAGCCGGTGCCGGCCGCCGCCGCCGGCGCGCCGATGGAGTCTTCCGCCGACCACCAGAGTTGCTCCGGTGGTCCGTTTTCAATTCTGTCTACGCCGGTGGTCCTCCCGGGAGCCGAAGATCACTGTGAAGGATTCAAAACGCCATTGCAGCCTGCCTCATCATCGTCCGTCGATCCGCACTTCGACAACAAACTGTGGAGTCTTCGAATTGCGCCCGCGGCCCCGACTCCGGCCGCGGTTTTGTTCGGCCTCAACGGCGCGGCGCGACGACACCATGCTTCTTTGCCGCGTTCTTTCTCGTGTCCGCACGGTGCCGTTGCACCGTTCCGCCTTTGTTTGCACTGCAACAAATCAAAACAACAAAGGGGGAGGAGAGTCATCCGTGTTCGTGCGGTCCGACCTCCTCCCGTTAAGTTGGTAACAAGCGGCCCAAAAGACGAAGAAGAACAAGGAATTTTCACGAACAAAAGAAAATCAACCCAAAAAGTTTTTCCCCGCAATTAAATATTCCCAACCCGCAAAAGAAATCATTTGCGGATCAACTTGAGGATGAGTTGATCCGAGTTCTTTTTTTTAAAAGGAAGGAACCACTGGAATATAAACTTACACAAAAATTAACCCCTACCTCGAGCGTAGTCGTCGAACGAGGTTTCATCACGGAAGAAAGCATCACGGAAGGAACATCGTGTCGTCGATCTCCGAGGATCCGATGTTCTTCATCGGAGGTCGATGCGTTCTTCGCATTCTTCGCGTTTTTTGCGTTCTTCGTGTTCTTCATCGAAGAAGAAGGCTTTTCTCCAAATCCTCTCCACGCAACCAGTTCCAACAGAAATAAAAATAAGATTTGTCTTATTTTTATTAACGCACAAGCCAACGTTTGAAATTCAAAAAGGAAAGAAACGATCAATTAATTGAGGAGTTTAAAACCGCCCAATTAATGAGGCGTTTATTAACCAGAATAAACGCATGAGTTGACTTCATTAAATAAAGGGGGGTGCGGGTGCGTTACTTAGAAGAAAAGAAATGGTGGGGACCGTGTGGGCCCCACCTCATAAATATCCTACCAAGTGGGTAGGATATTGGGGGTCCCACCACATCCACTTAACTTAAGTTAAAATAAGTTAAAAATCGGTTGTACCACTTTTATTTTATTTCTTAACATAACCCAAAAAAAATTAAAACCACACCCGAGCCAACGCAACTCTGGAAAAGGTGTTTCTAAGCAATTACCAGTACTGCGATTCCATCGGTGCCCTCGGAATTCGATTCCAAGCACCGATTCAAAAGTTAGAAAAACTCGCTCGTTCGTTCACTGAACGTACCCAAGAAAAAACTTCAGAAAATGATTCTGGGCACACCGGGTCTCAGAATCAGGCACCGTTAGAAATTGCGTTCTTGTAAAATTCCAAAGAAAATTAAGAAAAAAATTCCCTTGAATTTTACGGGTCTTTACACCTTTTCACCTAACCCCATGGGTCTCCCTGTAATACCTTAGTTTCTTTCCCAGAAAACCATAAGATATTGGCCACTAGGGTCGTTTATCATACTAATAACTATCACCATAGACCAACACATGTTCTAGACCAACATGGTCTCTTATCAAAATAATGACTATCCCCATAGGCCAACACATGTTCTTTCAATGTGTTTTTTCCTCCCTCACACATACCCTAGGAAACTTCCTAGGAGGTCACCCATCCGGATCACTACTCCAAGCCAAACTCACTTAACTGTGGAGTTCTAATCATACAAGCTATAAAAAAAGGTACACCTTGTTGACATGGGTAGTAACATTTAGCTTTTAAGTCTCACTTTTCTAGGGGTATTAAAATTATTCATTGATATTTTATGTGCTATATTAAATTGGTTTAATATCTTAATTCCCACTGTGCTTTTATTCCAAACTCAAGCACCCAAAAACTTCTTCTTAGCTTTACCTTCCAAACAATTGAGTGTTTTAATGTTGTCACACTGGGTTCATTACATGCATGCACTATATTGATTTTCTCCTTCACATAACACACACACACACACACACACAGATATATATATATCTGTGTGTGTGTGACATCTCTTATTTTATTTTTCACGATGAGGTCATGACAGAACACTCATGTAACACCATCTTCATGTGAATAATGCACACTAATTATTCTATTTCTTCATGAAACTAAAGTTATGTGGCTCTATCCTTCACAAAACTAAATGGTTCATAGGTTCTTCTTTCACTGTGTAACTATGGAGATTCATTCATGATTCTTCAAAAATCTCAGTTGAAGTATATTACTCAAGAAATGGAATGTAGTTCTTCATTGTTTAAACAAAAGTGTGCATAACCTTTCTTTCACATAGCCAAAAAGATTACATAACTTTTCTTCATTCTAATGGAAGCATGAGGTCTTCAACCAGATGATTTGTTTTTCATAATTTAAAAAATTAAATATATATATGATTTCAACAATGATCTCTCAGTGGAAATACTTGGTATTTATAGATGATGTTTCATCGACTCTCCCCCAACATTCACCATGATTGATCCTCTTTATATGTCATGTCATGAACCTTTCAAAGGCTCTTGAAGATCTCAACATTATTTTGAACACATTTTTCATTATCTTTTGATGAAATTGAAATTCATGGTGTCATCATGTAGATTATTCTTCTCCCTTCATGATGGCATCCTCACGTGCATGAAAAAAAATTACATGTTTCATCATCAACTATGCACATCATCAAAAAATTCATTTTTTTCGTATTTCATGGAATTTCATATGATCATTTTATTGAAAAGAGAAGATTGGGTTCATTTTGGTTCATGATCACTTCATCTTGAGATCCATTTGATTGGGCATGGATTGATGATCACCAGAGATGGCCGAACATCAGGTGCAGACACAAACCCTAGAATTAGGAGCTCCTAAATGAGGTGAAGGTTGAAGACAATGGATCATTATATTGTATGATATAGATCATAATGATTGAATATATAGTGTTATTTATATTATTTTTATATGCAAGAATAGTACTCGCATCTCACACCATACCACATCGAATCTCAACTAGGTTGGATTCTGCTAAATAAATTTTTTTGTGTCCATAGCTAGCCAAAAGTGAGTAACTAGGGACCACTCCAGGGTTCCAATATGTTGTCATCCTATTTTACAGTCCACTTTTAATTCCTAACCATGTGTGCTCTCCCATTATTATATGTGTAGGCGCCTTCAAACTCCTTTATAACCTTGGCTACCCATGCTTGGGGTGGTTCCCACTTGGTCGAGCCACAACTCCCATAAATGGTTGAGTTGGCCCATGTGGGTGGCTTGGGTTGGCCTTTTTTGTTAAGGGACATAATAATATATACTTAGTAAATACTAAGTATAATTATTCATGAAAAATATAAATTTAATCTCACTTTTTGTATGGCCTTCAAGATCCCTTCATACAAATAACAATGTGCATGGATTTGAATCAATTATTCACTTATCCTTATGAATATAAATATTTTCATGAACTTATATCTTCTTAAATATTTAATAAAATAAATCATATGATGTTGTAAACAATTTGAAACACATTATCAAATGTTCTTGAAACAATGAGGACCAGTTCATCAATCTTCAGAGTTAACATGAAGAATTGTTCAAACATGACATATAATGCGAATAAATGAGTCTATAATAATTCTCCAAGCATCACCACTTCATCCAACATATGATATGAACATTGAAATTATCAAGGATGGTTCTCCTTCAATATTTAACAATAATGACTGGGAAAACCAGTATATTTCCAATCTTTTCTTCTTCTTCAAGATATATTTACATACTCATTGACAAAAAATACAACATAAACACAAAGTAGGATCTTCAATATCCCCCTTTGTATTTTATTTCAATAACAATAGAAGACGCCTTTTCCATATGTTCATCTAATTTTCACATATGATTTCTTTATTATATCCCCATTTCTTTTTAACATTTTCATTTTCTTCTCTCCCCCCTTATTGATAACAAATTCAAAGTACTTAAGAGAGGATGGTATCATTTATTCTTTAAGAAATATTCCATCAATTATTCAACACTAAGTCTACATGGTCTAACATGGTGTAGAAAATATAGGGTCCAATTTATAAATAAAAAACTATCTATTCTAAATTCAGAATATGATACCAACTAATATACCACATCTTCTATCATTCATCAGATACAGTTCAACTATTTTTATGGTTAATGGTAATTGGTTGGTACCAATTGATACAATATAAGTTTAACTTGTTGGATTCCACTTTTTGACAATAAGATTCTCAATAAAATTTCATCTTGAAATTAATGCACTCATCTCAACACACATATTAAAAACATTCAAGTATACTTGGAAGGTTATGTTCATGAAATCTGTATTGGAATATCTTCAACAACCTCTTTTTCATTTAATTGATTCATTTTTTACCCCCTTAGGATTAAATTTCATTTAATTTTTTAAATAAGTATAGGAGAGTATTATAACATATATTATCAATGAATTATTGAACAAGTACCTTTCAGAAATGTCATATTTGACTGAAGTATTATACTCTAGGAACTTATTTGGAAACTCCCCCTTAAGAGATGATCTCCAGCTTCACTTCATCAAGATAGATCTTATCATTAGTTGTTCTTCAGATTTATAATTGATGTGAATATACATTTTTTATCTCATCAATTATGGTAACTTCAAATTTTTTATCAATTATGATACCTTCATCATCTTCATCAAGGTTGATATCTAATATTTTGCAATAAATAATCATCAAGATATCAATAGATAGATAAAACAAGGATGGTAATTTACATTTATATTGGAATGAATATTCCATCTTGTAGATTTAGTAATATAATTTCCTATACTCAATTATCCCCCTGAATATGTTCATCACCTTCAATTCTCAAAAAATAATGAACAAATACAAAGTATATGGGAATAAGGTGGATCTTCAATGTTTTTTAGTGAGTGAAGCAAGGTTGAGAATTTTTTCTCAACCATAAAACTCCATTATTCCCTCTTCTATGTGATCGTGAATTCTTTATATAAAATCTTTTTAATTTCTTGGATGTTTTAGGTAGTATGGAATCTCCACTTTCTTCAATAACAACTGTTTATAGAATTTTCTTTTCTATACTTTCTATCAAGGCACATTCTTTACCTGATGCTTTTTAATTCTTCTTAAGAATTTATTATTGATCTGGTGTTATGATCAAACACTCATAAGAGATTTGTCCATACTTATTTCACCTTCCACATAGAAATTATACTTTAATACAAGGGTTGTCTTTTGTTTACAAAATCTCATGAAATTCAATTTCTTCTTTATAAGAGACTATCTGTTTTCAATCAGTATCTGTCTTCATCTTTTATTCTTCCAATTTTATTTCTCTTTCTAAATCAAATAGATTTATTTCATTTGGAATATTAATAGCATGCTTGATAGACTCACATAGATTCTTAAGTGTTCTTTTTTACACTTCAGTCAATTTAATTTGTTCTTAGACTGGTCTTCCCCATTGTTTCTTAATCTTTCTTTTATTTATTGTGATATTCCTAGATTAATTGCAATGATCCATGGTGTGACCTATTCTTCCACAAAATAAACAAATTATTCTCTTTGGTGTAACACCCTTCTTGGCCATCTTAGGTTTGTATTGATCATCATCATTTATTTGTTTATTATCCAAGTTTGAATTACTAGTCCTATTTGTAAACTTATTGGGAGTAGTTTTCAATTGGTTCCTTCGCAAGGTAAGCTTATCTCATTCCTTCTCCATCTATGGTATTTTCTTATGAATTATTTTTATTGGCATGATTGAATGATGCCAACGAGCCTATACCCGAGTGGTAGAGACTCTTGCTTGGAATCCAAGAGACCTAGGATCAAATCTGGGTGGGGGTGAATTTTCGAGTTACTGTAGTAGTACTGTAGAAGTTGTTGTAGTAGGTATTGTTCAGTACTATAGTAGCTGACACTATCCATCTGATTTAGGCCTTTGGGCCACCGGTTTGGGCCTACAAGTCTCAGGGCCACAGGGCCTTCAGGCTTTAAGGTCCTTCGGGCCACGAATGGCCTTTGCGCCACAGGGCATTCAACCCACCTAAAAGACCAAGAAGCAACTCTAGAAAACCACATAGGAGTAGGTCCAGACAAGGATTCAGAGCAAAAAATAGCAACCACCAGAGTAGAGATAACCAGATTGGAAGAATGAGAGAGTATGACAACTACCATCAGAACCAGGCACCATGTAGCTCTGCATGGAGCAATGCTATCAGATTATCCATGTGAGGTTTGGAGCTAGGAACCTTCAAGATAATGATGTTGGGGAAGGGATGTTTCAAGTGTGTTAGGTATTAGGCCATTAAGGTCATGTATTGGGTCATGTTTGGGCCTTATGCCTTGGGCATACATGTCATGTAAGGGTTCCCCTTCAACCCTTAAAAGAGGGATTATCCAAAAATAAATAAAAATAAGGGACACTTGAATTATTTATACTTTCATTCCACTTTACTGTGACCAATTCCATTGCAAATACCATTGATAATTTTCAAACTTTTGATTTTATTTGTAACAATCATATTATTTCCTTCCATATGTGGTCTTTACTTCTTCACTAATTTTCAACCCTTGATGTGGGAATCCTTTAATTTTCATATATTGTTATATTATACCAATAGTAAAATTAGATGTACACAAATATTTCACAATGCCTAAAATAGCAAAAAAAATATCAACATATTCATTAGAATAACATTCTAGCTATATTGGCATGCTTGCTGATTTTGATTCCAATCATTCTTCTGCTAGGATTCTTTAGGGGAACAATACTTTCTAATCTTATTTTTATTCACTAAAGATTTATTGGTATAAACTTCTTCACATTTCTTCATCCATGTTTTAAAAGGTTTTTATTTTGAACCCACACATTGTATAGAACTATAATTAGCACAAACTTTATTAATAGATTTTTATGGTAACTTCTTCTCAGAGACTACTTGAGATTGATCATTAGAAGATTTAAATCCATTATTTCCACCAGTTAGAGTGTTATTAGGATAAGAATCCTCCTTAGAATTTTGTGTGGTTGTAGATCTTCTAGTAACAACTCTTCTTTTATCTTGTTATGAAGATTCATCTTGAACATTTTTCAATATTTTTCAATTTGGAACCAAGTTCAAGATACTTCATATTTATGATGAATATCTCGTCCCCCACAAACCTCAATTTTTCTTCACATTATTTATTTATATTTATAAATTATTATTCATGAATTATATTCCACTTATATATCAAAGTGTCAATCTATTTGAACACGTTTTATTTGATCTTAGGTTGAGAATTATAGACATCAATGATTTTATTTTGGATTTATTCTAATGCATAGAGCTTTTCTTCAAATTCATTCGTGGCATCCTCTTTATCATGAATTGTGTTTAACCACCAATCTTCAAAGATGGTGAACCTTTCTTCAAGTTCAGCATTCTTTACTTATTTGTATGCAATTTTCTTGGAGATATTAATATTATATTTAATTATTTCTTCAAATTATTTCTCCAAGTTATCTACATTTTTCTCAAGCTCAGTGATCTTTATCTTCATTCATTTGAATGAGCCACATAAAAGTGACTACTTCTTTGGGACTTTTATGCAAGATATCTTTCAAAGTAATAAATGATTTATCATTAAACTTCTCAAATATATGATCACTACCACAAAATCTTGGATCTTCATTATCCTCTTTTCCCAAGGGGATATTATTTATCTTTCTCAATTCTTTTGTTCTTATATTCTTCAAACTTTTGGCTGAGATAGAATTCTGGTCTACATTAGATACGCCTCCTCTAATTTTGTACTCCATTCAGAATTGAGAAGAGATATATCAAATCTTCAAGAATCTTCAAATAAATAATCCAATCAGAGGTGTTAAATTGCCACTCTGATACAAATTTTTTAGATCACTTTAGGGATGACCGCACTGGGGGGGTCAATCAGTGCAGAATGAGTTTTTGTCACTTTTGAACTTTTATCCCTTTTATTTACATCTGTCACTTATTCAGTGAATGGTTCTCTTTTTTCTTCATTTATAATAAGTAAGAAATCACATAAAACAGTAAATCACAATGGGGCAATAGAGCTTGTTAACAAGATTTGTCTCCTTAAGGACTAGTCCCTTGGGTACTATGGTTATTATCTCATGCACACAACATTCCTTTTATTATCAATAAAATAGAGTAAGGGGATGGCCTTTAAATCATCTTTTGGCACCAACCAGGTACAATGCAAGATTAAAATTTGAAGAAAAAGATGTAAGATTTCATCCTACCCCTTTTGAAGTGATCATCGATGCAACATGAGTCTTCTTCTAGACTCCAATTAATTTGATCAACTTCCTCTATGTGTAGCAATAAAATGTATGCCTTGACTACAAAAAATCATAAGGGATGTCTCAGAAATGCAGCGATCAAGCAAGCTTCCTCTTATTCTATGCCTTTATTTTGAATGATGTCAATATGATGTAGCTTGTTTATCTCAAGAATTATCTGACCCAAGTGATATTACACTGATTACACCTCAATCATAATCATATTCTTTTACTTTTTATCTTATAAGGATAACATGAGAAATCAAATTGCGGTGTTGGCTTCTCAATTTCTCTTCATAAAATCCCGTTGAATGCATGTGTTGCATGGGATTCTAAATTTTATTAACCTTGGCACACATAAAAATATTATTCTTCGATATTTTATGTTCTATATTAATTTGGTTTAATATCTCAATTCCCACTATCTTGTATTACAAAATCAAGCACCCATAAACTTCTTATTTGCTTTATTTCCCAAACAATTGAGTTTTTTAATGTTGTCACATAGGGTTCATTGCATGAATTCACTACATACATTGTATTTATGTCCTCCTTCGTGTAATATATATATATATACCTAATATCTCTTATTTTCTTTTGGGTGATGAGGTCATGTGAGAACACCCATGTAACACTCTCTTTGTGTGAATAATGCACTTGGATTCTTCTTCTTCTTCACATAACTAAATGTATGTGGTTCTATCCTTCACAAAACTGAATAATTCACAGCCTTTTCCCTTCATATTTTAACCAAGGAGGTTCATGCGTGGTTCTTTACAAAGCTTAGTGGGAGTATATTACTCAAGAATTGGCTTGCGGTTCTTCTTCATTCAAAAAAAAGTGCGCGGAACCTTTCCTTCACATCGCCAAATATCTTGCAGAACTCTCCTTCATGCTTGTGGAAGTGTGAGGCCTTCAACTGGATGAAATGTTTTTCACAATTGAAAAATGATAGATCTCTATGATTTCTATAGAGATATCTTGGTGGGGAGAATTGGTATTTTTAGATGATGTTTCACCGACTCTCCCCATGCATTCACCATGGTTGATCCTCTTTTTTATGTCGTGTCATGACCCATTCAAAGGATCCCAAAGATCTCAAAATTATTTCGAATGCGGGTTTAATTATATTTTGATGATGTTGAGATTAATGGAACCTTTCCTCTTATTCTCCCTTCGCAATGACATCTCCACGTTCATGAAAAAAAAAATTGCATGTTTTATCATCAACCATGCATGTGGTATGTCAATTCATTTCATTCTCATCACATGGAATTTCAGAGAATCATTTTCATGAAAAGAGAAGCCAACATGCATTTCGGTTCATGATCTCTTTATCTTGAGTTCCGTTTGATTGAGATCAGCTTGATGATTACCGGAGATGGCCAGACTTTTGGTGCGACCACAAACCCATGGCATTGGGAACTCCTAATCGAGGTGGAGGTTGAAGACAATGGCTTGTGAGATCGAATGGTCCAGATTAGTATGATAAAAAATATAATATTATTTACATTATTTTTAGACATGGGAATAGTGCCTTCATCGCACCCCATCCCACATAAAATTTTCTCTTCTTCGGATACCGCTTAATAAACATTTTCGTTTCTGCAGCCAGCTAGAAGCGAGTAACCAGGGTCCCATCCTAGAATTCACCTTGCTACCAGCCTATGGCACGGTCCACTTTTCACACCTACCCATGTGCGCTCTCCTATTCCTGCCTATGTAGTCACCTTAAAACTAATTTTTTTCCTGGATTCCCACGTTTGAGCTGGTTTCCACATGGTCGAGTCACATCTCCCATTAGTGGTTGAGTTGGCCCTCGTGGGTGGCTTTGGTTGTCCTTATTTTTTGTTAAGGCCCATCATAATATATACTTATTAAATACTAAGTATATATTCATAAAAAATATAAATGTCTTCTCATTTTTTTCATGGCCTTCAAGATCCCTTCATGCAAATAACAATTTTCATGGATTTTAATAAATTCTCCACTTATCCTTATGCCAATAAATATTTGTATCAACTTATAACTTCTTAAATATTAAAAAAAGCAATCACATGATGTTGTAAAAAGTGTGCAACACATTAGCACATGTTCTTGATACAATGAAGACAGGTTCATCAAATTTCAGAGTTAACTTGGAGAATTGTTCAAGAATGAAATCCAATTCCAATAAACGAGTCCATAACAATTATCAAAGCATGAACACTTAATATAACATATGATATGATCATTGAAATTCTTAGGGATGGTTCTCCCACAATATTCCACAACAATTCTTGGGAACACTAGTATACTTACAAGTTATTCTTATTCTTAAAGACATACTGACATACTCATTGACAACAAATACTACAAAAACACACAGTAGGATCTTAACTATGTTTATGATATCATGTTTAATGTTGTTTCCACATTCCCATATTTCCTTTATGTAATCATGTTATATCATGCCTCATTGTTCAATATTATTATTCTAACCCCTATTATGTTATCTTAATATGAATCTTGTCTCACATGTGCTAATTTACCTTATGATATAATTTGTTTATTTCCCGTCTTTATATATCACCCATTTATTATGTACATCCCTAGGTTATCTTGTGCAGTTTTAAAAAATCAATGATTTTTTTAGCATGTTAAGGATGTTTTCAATAATATAGTTTTATCCATGTATTAAGTGGATGTTCTATGTGCCTGAATTCCCAAAGACACTAGGCTTCATGATCTATTCAGATTGTTTTTTGTGTACCATTATGTAATAAATCATGAAATAAAGTGTATTAAAAATAAGGGATGTCGTATCCAAGTTAGTATGTGTTTAGGGACATCAAGGTAAATCCTAGGTGCTTATCCCTAACATTGATATTTTCCAAATTATGAAGTGATTTTTTGGTGATAAGCTAAGGAATTCAAGCATCTAAGACATTGACTGAGCCTAAGTTTTGTATCTCACTTAGTGGTCACATCAATGAATTGGCTAGCATCCTATAAGTTTTCCTAGATAATTCCTGCTTGGGAATCCAATTCTAGCTCAAGGAAAGATACACCTTTATAGTGACCCAGATCTAATACAAAAAATAAGAATGATACAATAAATATCCTTGTAATTTAATAATTCAAGGATAAGAGTATTATCCATGCCATTTATCCATTTAATTAATTAATTATGGTCATTCCCTTTATAAGTAACAAGACCAACACACCAAAGGATTTTTGGGTTAAAGGAAATAATGATTATCAAGAATATTTAAACTAATACACCCTAAGGGGTGGTTCAAGTTGAGTTCGTCAACCACTAATAGTGGGAAAAGGGGTCTCATAGCACTTCTAAAAACTGGTTAGACAAAAATTTAAAATAATAATGATTTGAGGAGCAACATGTGGAATGTCCAATGTATGACACAACAACATAATTTATAAACACCTAAACTTTTAGGGAAAATTAATAGACCACATGCCTTAGCCCTATGGTAGACTCCTATTCTATTATCATCCTTATATTTGAGATGGAATGAGAGAAAATGACAAACCAAAAAAACATCCAGGAAATAGGTCATATTAGATCACATGGAGACAACACCCAAGATAGTGAATAAAAATGAGAAAATAAACAAGAGGAGTTGTAGAATTACTAAGGGGTGTCCAATGTTATGAACATAGATAAAATCAGAGTTTAGATGGAGTAGATCTATCAAATACTCCAAAGAGGGAAGATGAGGAGATCACATGGCTAGTACAATGTTAAAATGATGGAAGAGGAATATGAAAATAAGATTTAAATGAGAAGAGGGAAATAATGATAAATTAAATATTTTTAAAAGGGCACATGATTGACCAAACCATGTTCCAACTATGCGCTTCCCACTGCCCGTGAGCCCAAAACTCACACTGTTTTGGTGAATTTTTAGAAAAACCATGCACAAACCATGTGTTGTGATCCTATAATAAATTGAAGGGTTTTCATGATTATGTGTCCTTATGTTCATAGTTTGATAAAATATTCTTCACCCTCTTAGGGATGCATGGTTGAGGTGCAAAATTAGTGAAAAATATACACTAATAATACACCTCACCATGTTTCTTTAAAAACCCTTACTATGGGATTTGAACCAATCCAGAACACTCCTGAAATCTCTATGACCCAATTAGAAACTTCTATTTAGATAAAAAAGGTTTATGATGAAGATTAAAGGATCTATAACTAAATGGGAAGCCATGATATTACAATCTCTCTCTTTAAAACAATTTGTCCCTGAGTTTTTCTTCCAAGGGTTATTGAGATGCATCCAAGAATAACTCCAGCCACTTAGTATGTATATCATACTCCCATTCCTAGGTCTCATCCTGTACATGACCATTCTGCCATAGCACTCAAACTAAAGGAACTATCCTGCATCGAAGAACTTTTGTTCTATGATTAATTATATGAAATAGATACTCTTTAAAAGAAGCATCTGCCTTTGACTGAACTTACTCAAGATCAAAAGCATGAGATGGGTCAGAGTGATGATAATGGAGCTAGGAAATATGGAAGACATCATGCATAACCTTGTACTACTAAGGAAGAGCTATCTGAAATACTATCATCCTGAATTTCTCCAAGATCTAAAAATGTCCAACAAATCTACATGGCAACTTACCTTGCCTATGAATCCATCGTTGACTTAGTATAGGAGAAATATGCAAGAAGACTCGATCCCCCACCTCATACTCTAAAGTTTAGAGAAGACTATATACACAAGACTTATTCCCAGACTTATTCATATCCATACGTTTCTTGATTAGTTGTATAGGCTCCAATGTCTCCTGAATGAAATGATGCTCTAGTAGTGATGCCACCCCCACATCTAACCAACATATGGGTGAACGAAAAGGCCTACTGTAGAGTGCCTCATATGGATCCATCTGTATTGTTTATTTGAAGATATTATTATAAGAAAACAAATAAAGAGAAACGTGATTTTCCCAATAGCCTCTAAAATCAAGGAAACATGCTCGAAGCATGTCCTCAAGTACCTATATAGTGCGCTTAGAAAGACCATCAGTTTGAGGGTGATATGTTGTACTTAGAAGAACTTATGAACAAAGTTCATTCTGTAACCGTTGCTAGAATAGAGAAGTGAATTGGGCACCCATTTCTAATACAATGGTACGTGTAACCCCATGATGGTGTATGATCTCTCATACATAAATTAGCCTAAGTTTTTATACTAAGAAGGTCTCCTAGATAGGCAAGAAGGGGGAAAAGTTATTGGAGTTGGTGGCCTAGAAACAACTACTTTGTACATTATGATAAACTTGTATTCATGGATTTGAATATTAATAAATACCTTATCACATATTAATTGTTCTTCTTCATGAAAATGCATGTGATAATTTCCTAAGGATAATTGTTGCACTAAAGGGTCGTATTGGATCTCTACTATGATGAGAACCTGGAAGTGACATAACACTATTCTTGAATATATGTTCTATGTCCAGATGATGTTATTTGAGGGACACAAATAAAATAGGCCATTAGGGGTGAGGACTCATAAAACTTTGAGGCACCTTATCATGGTGTATACCCTTAGTAATACCTAGGAGGATATTATGAGAACGAGACCCGCCAGTAGGAAGTCCACATTTCATAGTGTCATTGGATGTTCCTATCTGCAGACGTGTATATTGGTCCTTGGACTTTAATATTATTATTAATGGGTATTAAAACTCACACACTTAGATGTATTGATGAAAATTGTGATGACACACTGTTCACATCGAGGTATGATATGTTGGGTGCGTCACGAGTAATACTGCATTAATAGATAATGCGGAAAAAGATTTGTCCCTTCTGTTCAATAAAAAAAGTTGATATCTCAGGACCTTTGATGAAATTGATATAACCTAAATAAATCCATGGATATATTAAGGAATGGGAGAT
This sequence comes from Viscum album, assembly GCA_963277665.1. Classification (NCBI taxonomy): domain Eukaryota; kingdom Viridiplantae; phylum Streptophyta; class Magnoliopsida; order Santalales; family Viscaceae; genus Viscum; species Viscum album. Next base: position 955,237,798 of record OY728121.1, read on the forward strand.
TTAAATTATGGGAAGTCAAAGAAAGAATAATTGAGCACATGGGTTGATTACACTAGCATGCAACCCACTTTATTCGAAATATAATGATAAAGGGATTACGTTACACGGTAAGCGTTCGTAGGAGGTGACACATCATTGCAGTGTTAACTTATTTCTCTATGGGTTCCATGGCGTGTTTCTAGAGATTAACCTTAGAATTTATTCAAGATATACCTAATTCCACTTAGAAAGAGGCCTAGAGTGTCACACACTTAGTGTGTCCAAGTATCTCAGTTAAATATTCATTTAACAAGTTGAATAAAGATTATTCCCGATTGTGGTTTAATAATTATTCAAGGATGTCCGATCGCATTTACTTCAACACTAGTTATTCGAGATAATATATTGTGGTTGAAATAATATATTTATTAATGAGTAGTGTAGTGATATTTATTTAAAAAATAAATAGTCATTATTCAAGGTCTAATAAATATTGTGGAGGAAATAAAGAAAATGGAAAAACAAAAGTACATGCTGTGTATATTAATATATACACACTGTGTAGTTTTTCTGGGGATTTGTGAGAAATAATAGTATTTATTTAATTAAATAATAATAGGTTTGTTTTACTGGGTGCATGTTAAGTGATAATAATAGTCAAATGTTATTATTAGACATGAGATCTTACTAAGAATTAAATGAAATGAATAAATTCCTTTGGGTAATTAATTAATTTTATTATTCTAAGTAATATAAATCCCAATTACATTATTCTTATTAGGGATAGCCATTCATTTTGGTTGTGCACAACAGATCTAGAGGAATATCTCAAGCTAAGATAGAATCCCTTTCCTCTAAGAACACTCTCAAGTTACGAGAGAGATCCTCCTCCACTGGATCAAGGGGTGTGCTTTGGAAGTGACTCTCAAGGCGATCGAAGGAGGACGCCACAAGTGAAGGATCTTCTACGCTATCACCCGGAGATCCATTCGATGATGTCCATATATATGTGAAGCATGTGTGGATCACTACAAGAGTAATCCTACACTTGGATTCTGCGATGCAACAACATATCACATTGGATCGTGACTGGAAGCATCAACGAAGAGATAATTCCATCAATGTAATTGTTATATTTTAATTAAATTAATTATAACTAACATATGATGATCATCTCTATGGTTATGAGACTTCCATTTTTTTTTTATTTTCATTCTATTCCAAAGATCCGACGTTTTATCATTGTGACAGATCTCAGATTGATCGTTGTTAACGATAAAATTAAAGTTAGGTATACCCATCCACATGCTTCTGCAACACCCAAAACCTATAAAAGCTTCATCAATATGTCCACGATCACCCATAAAATGTCACCACCATGAGTTTATTTTAGTAATCCCATAAAAAATATATAGTGATTTTATCCCATTTACTCTCCATAATGGTTTATGGATACAAGAAACTTGTAGGTCAATGGTGTTCTACCTTCACCTATTAATTGGTGGAACACTGATCCATGAAACCTATAACCTCATTTTTCACCCCAGGCTACCAATAATGGAAGTGTAAGTCTTGGTATATCTTAGTGAGTCCAATATGTACTACCCATTTGGAAACATGATATTATTGCATCATATTATCTCACATGTCTACAGGTACCCAAACACACCCATGGATATGAATATCTCATCCTCATCAATAACACATCCAATTGGTGGGTCATTGCCTGAGAAACTTTCCATTTGGATGAAGTTACAGGATTAACCAAGTTGTGAAGGCTCCCCATAATCCTATATCATATTTGGGTTCAAATCCAGGTGGGAGCGAATTTCCACAGGCAAGCGGTGACGTAGGCATAACGCAGGCTTGGTGACACAAGCAGTATGATGTAGGCATGACACTTCACTGGGACTTCAGGCGAGTTTGTGGGACTTTGGGCTATGTTATGGGCTTCATGCCCAATGATATTTCAGGTTATGTAATGAATAAATAAGACTTGTTGGGTGGGTTATCCCTTAGTGGGAGCTATGACTTGTCTTTTCGGCCTGTGTGTGTAGTGCGTGTGTTTAATGTAATTATACAGCTTAGGAATAATCCTTCGGGATCTGAAATTTCCATCTTTTTTCACTCAATCTATAAGTGATGAGTCTAATTCTAAATCCATGATAAAATACTTCTTAAGGCACTCCTAAATTTCCAAATGCATTTCAGAAAAATGATCCATCAAGTTCCATTCACTACTAGATTCCTGAACAACTTGAGTTTGAGTCTTTTGGAGAAGAGTTTCAGTAACTTCATTGCCATTTCCTGATATGTAAGAAAACTGAAAGTTGAATGAATAAAGGTATTAGACCCATATTCATAATCAGAGGTTCAAGTTATGCTGATATAATATATATTTGATAATTTTATGTCATGTGTATACTACATACCATTCCCCCAGCAAGTAATGTCTCCAATAAAGTAAATCATGAACAACTACTAACTTGAGGTCATGTTTTGGGTAATTATGCTCATAAGGAATCATCTAAAAAGATTCTTAAATAATTTCTTCCCCTTGCATCAAAACAAATCCCATCTTGACACTTATTATGTCACAATAAATTTTGTATCCTTTTCCATGCTTAGGTAAAATCAGGATTAGTGCTGAGGTCAACCTTCCTTTCAAATTCTGAAAGGCCTTATCACAAGATTCTAACCATGTAGACTGTCACGACCCCCTCCGCACAAAGTGTACCCCTTCTGGGATGGCAATGTGAGAAGGGAGATAATGACCCCTGAGTCCCGCCTCCAGTAGGCCCCGGGTTGGCGACTAGCACCGAGGGTATAGTAACACACAAATGGGAGGCATTACCCTCTAAGAGAACACATGCGGAAGAGAGAGATAAGATAGACACAAACCAACTCCAAATGAAATATAAAATAAACCCAAGTACATATATGAAATGACATGAAAAAGTACTACAACTGAAAGGGGAAAACTATAAGTACCCAAAAGAAAGGAAAAGACAGCAGAAACTACAAGCCCGAATAGTTCCTGCAACCACAAGCTAGTAGTAACCAGCCTGATCTCCAACCTTCTCCAAGTGACCTAAAAAACAGTTTATATATATGTAGGGTGAGTATAACAGTATACTCAGTAGGATCCTCCCCAAAGCCTCTCGTGTAAAAGTAAAGAAAGCATGCTAAAGCACAGTGAACAATAAGTGAAACTAACTCGTCACCTAAACAGGTATACTAAGTTCCCAACCTCACCATGGATACTCTCACCAAGTAACGCATACAAGAATATAGGATATAGTAAAAAATATCAAGGGTACCCCTCTACTACTTCCCCACTGGTTTGCCGCTTTTCCCCAACGACATACATCCTGTGCATCTCTCTCCAAAGGCTTGCCCGTATAAACTTGGGCTAAGCTCCACAAACTGCACCTCGCTCACCACAAAGTCTTTCCCGCAGACACCTGGGCGAAGCACCACACCATCCTCACAACCAAAAGTAACTAGGTATTTTTCGGGAGCCACCACAGCTCGTATAACGTGTATCATACATCGGGTATTATACCTCAAGCCATCACAACCCATACACCGAGTAAGGATCCTCAAGCCATCACAGACTATACACGTTACACATATAGTAGTCCATAGGATACTATGTCCAGAATATATGTGTGTGAAATTACCACAAGCCATTACAGCCCTCTACACACATATATGGGGAAAACTAACCGATGTGACAAAGGAACTAGTATCTACCAAGAGAAGAGATTGGGGCTAAAGGGGGTAGTCAGCCATTCAACCTCCCATCATAATGTTGGGGAAAACACCCCCCTAGGGCTCAGAATCCCCGGGGTGTCAGTTGTCCTTACCGACAGGGTGGAGTAGCATATAGAAACACAAAAAGTACAGAATATATATAACTCACAACCACACTATGGGCATAACCTAGTCTTAGACACAACTACAGCTAACGTCTCTCGGACTTCGGGCTGCCACTTCTAAGACTAGGCATCCTATAAGAACACAACCATTTAAGGGCTTTATTAGATTACTTCATTCCCATTTTATCAATTCCACTGTATGTTAATTAATTCTTAAAACATTAATTAACCATGAACAATTCCACATTAAACTGAATTGGAATCACATTCAAATTTAATTGCTCCTTTTAAGATTCAACATCACCTTTAAGTTCCAACATCTCCATCCCCATGGATTATCACCATTTAATCAATCTTTCATTATAGAAATTACTTTCCCATATTCCCACACATTCTATAAAAGCAACCTATGATACTAAACACAAAGGGGGCTCAACACGGTGAGTAGATATACTACCCGTCGAGTCTTTTCAGCCTATAACAAGAGCATAGACCCATTCTCCCTCGAGAGGCTAAACACGGAAAGCACGTGGAATACCCCGCGTGTCTTCGCCACCTTCGGAAGGAGGGTAAGCAAGACCAGCTACCTTGAGCAGTGGGGAAAAGTAAAGCAGATAAACAACCAAACAAAACCACCAACATCCAGCCATCACATCCATCCCATACCATCATCCTTGGTGTCCTCCCCGACACCCACATGTATAAACCGATGCATCTCACCACTCTAGGCATCATCCGCTACCACAACCACAAGGCCTCCCTACCTCCACATATCACAACACCCCTCCAGGGTCACATCACAACACAAACAACAGGAAAATAAACATCACATCAAATGGTCTCTTGGACCTCTAACAAGGCATCCAGGTTTCATACAAAATGAGCACTCATGGATCCAAACCACAAGGCATTCAGCCTTACAAGCAAGAGGGAAACTTAGAACCCTATCAGGCATTATATTTTATCAATAACAAGTTATTTAATTCCTCTTGAATTAACAGATCCAATTCGTAGGTTCTAATTCCAGGAAACCTATTCAGTAAGCTATCACAAAAGATTTAACATGCTTACTATGCCAATTTGATTAACATAAAATTATAACAACTACAATAATGGCAGCAACCAGATTCATTTACATACCTCTTTATCTTTAGCCAATTAATTATCAATTATTTCCATCTTTACATTCTTTATCAATTCCCATCAAGAACAAACAGCTAAGCAAAGCAAGCATAGATATCACACTATCTAGACAAAACATGAGGCAGTAACATAAGAGTGATAACAATTTCTTTATCCGGTTCAAATATTTAATTATGTCAATTTCATTATGGTCCAAAGGGCTAAATCATGCTAACTCTATGATTGCACATAAACAATTAGAGAAGCCACGAATCCCCTACCTCGAAGAGTTCTTGACGTTCTTTATCCACACAACGGGTCACAATCCTCCTCTCGTGACAACTTCATCCACCTGAGGATGCCATGATACGAAAAAACCAACCAAGACCCAAAAAAACCCATTAGAAGCATGGAGAATACATGCTATAATGGAAAGGAGAAACAAGAGAATATGATCCTCAAAGGAATGATGATAAAACATACCTTGTATCGAAGAATGATCGACACAACTTAGTTGCATCAAAATAGAGCAGAACTGATCTGAGGAGTAAAGTTTGATTGTGAAACTCCTATGGGAAGGATTGAAAGGTTCTAGAATCTCATAGCTGAGAAAAAAGAGGAAGAACAAGGGAGAATGATATTTTTCCCCTTTTTGAAGATTTAATGGGGCGACGGTTTAAGATCCGCTTAATTCTCCATTAAAAACGGATCGCATTAACCCATGCGGTTTGACCAAGTAAAACATCCCGGCCTTAGGAATAATTAATATAGGATTTATGGCCTTTGAAACGGCCTTAAGATCCCTTAAAATAAGGCTTTAAATGTATTTTACTTCAAAGGAAATGTCAAAAGGGGAAAAACTGTAGGAATCTGGAAACACTGTTCACCAACCGTTACTGTATACCAAACCGATCTGTGAAACCGATCTGTTAGACCGTTCTGTGAGACCGATCTGTGAGACTGATCTATCAGACCGATCCGTGAGACCGATCTGTCAGACTGATCTGTGAGACCGATCTGTGAGACCGATCTGTGAGACCAATCTATGAGACCGATCTGTGAGACTGATTTGTGAGACCGATATGGGAGACCGATCTGTGAGACCGATCTGTGAGACGGATCTGTGAGACCGATCTGTGAGACCCATCTGTGAGACCGATCTGTGAGACCGATCTGTGAGACCGATCTGTGAGACCGATCTGTGAGACCGATCTATGAGACCGATCTGTCAGACCGATCACTGAGACCAATATGTCAGACCGATCTGTGAGATCGATATGTTACTGTTCATAAAACTGGAAACACTATTCAAAGAACTAGAAAATTGGCAAAGTGTTGGGGATAAGTCACCTTGACCTCCCGGAACACCTCCAACATCACATTTTCCCAAAGTAATGGACCAGAGAGGTCTGGGCCATTAAATCAGATACCTTTCAAAACATTCTCATCCTCGAGAATTTAAAACCAACCTAATGAAAAGAGGGGTCCGAACAACCACCCCATAAGATACCTCTCAAGGGAAAACCACCTTGAGTTGTTCTAAAGCTGGGAAAAAACCATGACATCCGAGAGCAAGGGGATAAATAATCCATATCCAAAACATTCAAGCATAACATCACATCAAAGGTACATAAAATAAAGGATCAAAGAAAACACAACACAACATCTTAAAACAGCTCTGGGTACTGGACATGCATATGTGACTCACGTTCCCAGGTACTCTCCTCTATGCCACCGTGTCGCCACAATACACGAACTAAGGGGATAGAACACCCACACAACACCTTCTACTTGCGGTCTTGGATCTCCATAGGTCGCTCCTCGAAGGTCGCATCATCATCAACATCGATCTCTCCCCAATCGATGATGTGAGAGTCATCATGAAGATAACGACGAAGCTGTGATACATGGAAAACATCATGTATCCGAATCATCTGTGGGGGAAGTGCTACTTGATACGCCACAGTTCCAACATGATCTAACACCTCAAAAGGCCCAACAAATCGGGGAGAAATCTTACTTCCACGACCAAACCTTCGCTGCCCCCGACGGGGAGTCACCTTCAGAAACACATGATCCCCAACATTAAACTACAAGGGTCTACTCCTTTGATCAGAATATGATTTCTGAAGATCTTGTGCTGTCTTCATCCTCTCACGAATCACCTGAACCATCTCTATTGTATTCTATACTAGTTACGATCCGAGAATTGCTGACTCTCCGAACCCAGTCCAACACAACAGAGAATGGCAAGGCCGACCATATAAGGCTTCAAATGGTGCTATACCGATGGTAGAGTGAAAACTATTATTTTAAGCGAACTCTACCAAGGGTAAGTGCCTCATCCATGAACCTCCAAAGTCAAGAACACAAGAGCACAACATGTCTTCAAGAGTCTGGATGGTTCGCTGTATCTGACCATCCGTTTGAGGATGAAAAGTAGTGATAAGGCATAGTTGAGAACCAAAAGCATGTTGGAGACCTCTCCACACCCTGGAGGTAAAATGATGATCTCGATAAAAAATGATCGTCCTAGGTACTCCATGAAGTCTCACCACCTCCTCTAGATACTTCCACGACAAAACTTCCACTGAGCTCGACTCCTTGATCACTATGAAGTGGGCCGATTTTGTTAAACGATCCACTACCACCCAAATAGCATCATGTCCTCCAGTAGCTCGAGGTAAACCTGTAACAAAGTCCATTGAGATGTCCTCCCACTTCCACTGAGGAATCTCTAATGGCTGGAGAAGACCACCAGGAACACGGTGTTCGGCCTTCACCTTCTGGTAGACTAAACATTGAGACACAAACTCCACAACCGCATGCTTCAGCCCAGGCCACCAAAACTGACTCCTCAAGGATCGGTACATCTTTGTCACACCAGGATGTACTGCTAAGGGTGAACTATGGAACTCTCTGAGAACCATCTCGTGCATCGCCAAGGGAACAAAAAGCCTTCCATGATACAACACTCGGTGTTGTTCATCCTCCGACCAACCATCAAGGGACTCACCACAAAAAACTCTGTCTCTCCATACTTCCACCTCTGGATCACCCAACTGGGACTCTTCCACCTTCTGCATCAGGGATTACTACACCGTCATCTGGAAAAGACAACCTCTACCTACAACCTCTTCCATATCAAGATGCAAAGATGAAAGTTCCTCCATTACTCTCTAGGAATCACCAGATTCACACATAGCATCACTACGTGACTTTCGGCTCAGCGCATTAGCTACAAAATTCCCTTTTCCAGGTGTATACGATATTTTGAAGTTGTATTCCTGTAAGAACTACATCCACCAATGCTATCATAATTTCCAGTCATTCTGGGAGAAAACATACCTCAAACTCTTATGATCGGTGAAAACCACAAAGCGCTCACCAATGAGGTAATGTCTCCACAACTTCAGCGCAAACACCATGACTACCAACTCAAGATCATGGGTGGAATAGTTGCGTTCATGAGGGAGCAACTGTCGAGACCCATAAGAACAACTGACATCTTCTGTATGAGAACACTGCCTATCCCCAGATGCGAAGCATCACAGAAAACATCAAACTGGACTCCCTCAGCTGGAAGACAAAGAACTGGATCACTTACTAACTTCTCCTTTAGATACTTGAAAGTCACCTGACACTAATAAGTCCATATGAAGGCATGATCCTTCCTGGTCAGAGCTATTAGAGGAGTTGCACCCCGTGAGAAATTGGATACGAACCTCCTGTAGTAGCTTGCGAGACAAAGGAAACTTCACATCTCTGAAACTGTCTTGGGGGCTGTCCAAGACACAGCTGCTTCTATCCTTGATGGATCCATGACTAATCACTATTGGGACAAAACATTCCCCAAGAAACGGACTTCTCGAGCCCAAAACTCACACTTTGACAACTTCCCAAACAACTGATGTTGGAGAAGAACTCCCAAAACGGCTCGTAGATGCTCTGAATGCTCCTCTTCAGATGTGGATTACACAAGGATGTCATCAATGAAAACCACCAAAAAATTGTCCCGGAACTCACGGACACAGAGTTCATCAAACCCATGAAAACAGCTGGAGCATTCGTCACGCCAAATGGAATTACAACGAACTCTTAATGCCCATGACGACAACGGAAAGCAGTCTTTGTGATATCCTCATCCTTCAAACGCATTTGATGATATCCTGACCACAAGTCGATCTTTGAGAACCAACTTGCACCCTTTAGTTGATCGAAAAAATAATCAATCCGCGGAAGAGGATAGCGTTTCTTTATTGTAACTTTGTTTAAGCGATGATAATCGACACACAACCACAAACTACCATCAGCCTTCTTCACGAACAAGACTGGTGCACCCCATGGTGACACACTTGGCCGAACAAAACCGCACTGCAACAAACCATCAAGATGTATACGTAGCTCTCGTAACTCAGAATGGGCCATCCTATATAGAGACATAGATATAGGAGACGCTCATGGCTGTAGATCGACCCCCAACTTGATCTCTCGTCGAGGGGTTAATGCTACGACCTCTTCTGGAAAGACATCAGGGTACTCCTCCACAACCCTAGGAAACTCCAACTACTGAACCTCTGAAGAACTTAGCATCAACTCAGCCATCAAGGATGATAAGGATGGAACTCGTATATGACCAATCTGAGGATCTCGCTCACCAACAAACACCACTTTCTCTCCATCTGCACCAAAGAAAATGACCTTCTTCCTGTAGCAATCTACAATAGCCTGAACTGAATACAACAAATCCATGCCGAGGATGACATCATATGGTTGTATTCATAAACATAGGAAATATCCCCAAGAGCGGTGTTTCCCCAACACTAGCTCACAGTCTCTACATACTTCAAACAAGTTAGCTTGACCTCCAACTGGCATAGTCAACGCCAAGGGCACTAGAAGCCTCTCTACCTCAAGTCCCAAGGCATGGACAAGGGTAGGTGATATGAAGGAGTGTGTCACTCCTGAATCAAACAAGGAATACACCAAGGTAGAAAACAAGCAAAGGGTACCTCAGACGACGTCTGGCTCGCCTGGAGCTGGCAACGCTAGAGCATGAAGCTGACCACGACCTCCTCCACAGCCTCTCTGACCCTGATGACGACCACCACCACGACCGCGCTCTACTCTCGGAGGACGAGGGGCACCATGGGGCTGTCCTATGTCTGCCCCATCTACCCTCTAGTGATCTAATGCTGGTGCAACCTACTGCTGCTACCTTGGTTGGAACTGCCTCAACAGAGGAACCTGGAGCGGAGCGCCTGATGCACGATGACTGCTCTGAAAATTCGGGAACTCCCACTGCTGATGACCATGACCACCACAAGAAAATCAAGTGCCTGATCCCTTGGCATAGGCCTAAGAGTTGCTGCCTCCGGAGAAACGAGATGGGAAGGGCTGGGACCTACCCCCAAGAGAACGGAAACTCTTCTGCCCTAAAAACTAAGAACCCCGGACCACAGCTCTGCTTCATGAGGAATCATGATGATTCCCCTCTCGTGATGATCCAGTCCTGGTCAAAGTCCTCTCAACAACCTCTACCCTCGCCAGCACCTCAAGATATGTCTTGAGCATAAATGGGGTGACCTGGCGCTGGATCTCTGGATGCAAAGCCTCCTCGAAATGCCTCGCCCTGGCCTCCTCATCTGGTAACAGGTTTGAAGCATATCATAGAAGGTTCCTGAAACGGATTCCAAACTCTCGAACACTGGAGATCCCCTATCGAAGGGTAAGAAACTCCTGACGACTGGACGCCTTCACGGTCGAAGAAAGGAACTCAACTCTAAACTTGTCTCGAAACTCCTCCCATGAGATCGATGACTCCTCACGATCCCCAAGGAATAAGAGCCACCACTGCCTTGCTGCTCCACACAGCATCGTCACAACCAAGGACACCCAATTCTCCTTCCGAGCACGAATTGAACTAAAGCCGATCTCGACCTCCTCTAACCAGTATTCCATGACTGCATCTGAAATGGAGCCCTCGTACTTCTGCAGATTATGGCACTGAAAATCTTGGAGCATCTTCCTCCAAGTGTCGTCGTCGTCAAACTCTACCTAACAGTGATCTGCTGGAATAGCCTGCTGGACATTTTTTGCGCAAACCTGAAGAGGACGTCGACCTGGAGCCATAATTGTAAAAGAACAAACCGTTAGAGCTCCTAATCCTTGATTATAGAAGACTCAACATTAATTAATTTATTTTTTATTTATTTTTTTCATTTTAGGTTAACCTATCCCAATTTCTAACCATTCAAACACAGGCGCAAAGAAGAATGATGCATGATCCTTTCCTAGGTCTCTACCCTGCAACCAGTATCACCATGTTTAGTAGCCATTGTAAACTTAAAGGTCCGTGCAACATATCATAGGGGGCCCTAAACGCCTATGTCTCTGCCAGTCTCCAGTTTTTACCCCACTTTCTAAACACGAATGACACTATTGCCCTACCAACCCATGAAACCTCACCTGTGCCCAAATCCAATCTCTATCCTATCCCTTAACCAGACCTCTGATACCACTCTGTCACAACCCCATCCCCACAAAGTGTACCCCTCCTGGTCCGGAAATGTGAGAAGGGAGATAATGACCCCCCGAGTCCTGCCTCCAGTAGGCCCCGGTTGGCGAATAGCACCGAGGGTGTAGTAACACACAAATGGGAGGCATTACCCTCTAAGAGAACACACGAGGAAGAGAGAGATAAGATAGACACCAACCAACTCCAACTGAAATTTAAAATAAACCAAAGTAAATATATGAAATGCCATGAAAAAGTACTACAACTGAAAGGGGAAAACTATAAGTACCCAAAAGAAAGGAAAATACAGCAGCAACTACAAGCCCGAACAACTCCTGCAACCACAAACTAGTAGTAACCAGCATGATCTCCAACCTGCTCCAAGTGACCTAAAATACAGTTTATATATACATAGGGTGAGTATAACAGTATACTCAGTAGGATCCTCCCCAAAGCCTCTCGTGTAAAAGTGAAGAAATCATGCTAAAGAACAGTGAACAACAAGTGAAACCAACTCGTCGCCTAAACAGGTATACTAAGTTCCCAACCTCACCATGGATACTCTCACAAAGTAACGCATACAAGAATATAGGATATAGTAAAGAATATCAAGGGTACCATGCTACTACTTCCCCACTGGTTTTCTACTTTTCCCCAATGACATACGTCCTGTGCATCTCTCTCTAAAGGATTTCCCGTATAAACTTGGGATAAGCTCCACAATCTGCACCTCGTGCACCATAAAGTCTTTCCCACAGACACCTGGGCGAAGAACCACACCATCCTCACAACCAAAAGTAACCAGGAAGTTTCCGAGAGCCACCATAGCTCGCATAACGTGTATCATACGTCGGGTATTATACCTCAAGCCATCACAGCCCATACACCGAGTAAGGATCCTCAAGCCATCACAACCTATACACGTTACACCTATAGTAGTCCATAGGATACTATATCCAGAATATATGTGTGTGAAATAACCACAAGACATTACAACCCTCTACACACATATATGGGGAAAACTAACCATTGTGCCAAATTCAATAAAATCTACCAAGAGAAGAGAGAGGGGCTAAAGGGGGTAGTTAGCCATTCAACCTCCCATCAGAATGTTGGGGAAAACACCCCCCAGGGCTTAGAATCCCCGGGGTGTCAGTTTCCCTTACCGAAAGGGTGGAGTAGCATATAGAAACACAAAAAGTATAGAATATATATAACTCACAACCACACTATGGTAATAACCTAGTCTTAGACACAACTGCAGCTAACGTCTCTCGGACTCCGGGCTGCCACTTCTAAGACTAGGAATCCTATAAGCACACAACCATTTAAGGGATTTATTAGATTACTTCATTCCCATTTTATCAATTCCACTGTATGTTAATTAATTCTTCAAACATTAATTAACCATGAACAATTTCACATTAAACTGAATTGGCATCACATTCAAATTCAACTGCTCATTTTAAGATTCAACATCACCTTTAAGTTCCAGCATCTCCATCCCTGTGTATTATCACCATTTAATCAATCTTTCATTACAGAAATTACTTTCCCATATTCCCAGGAATTCTAGAAAAGAAACCTATGCTACTAAACACAAAGGAGTCTCAACACGGTGAGTAGATATACTACCCGTCGAGTCTTTGCCTCCTATAGAAAGAGCATAGACCCATTCTCCCTCGAGAGGTTAAACACAAAAAGCACATGGCATACCCCGCGTGTCTTCGCCTCCTTCGGAAGGAGGGTAAGCAAGACCATCTTCCTTGAGCAGTGGGGAAAAGTAAAGTAGATAAACAACCAAACAAAACCACCAACATCTAGCCATCACATCCATCCCATACCATCATCCTTGGTGTCCTCCACAACACCTGCATGCATAAACTGATGCATCTCTCCACTCTAGGCATCATCCGTTTCCACAACCACAAGGCCTCCCTGCCTCCACATATCACAACACCCCTCCAGGGTAACATCACATCACAAGAAGCAGGAAAAAAACATCACATCAAATGGGATCTTGAACCTCTAACAAGGAATCGAACCTTCATACAAAATGAGCACTCATGGCTCCAAACCACAAGGCATTCGGCCTTACAAGCAAGAGGGTAACTCAGAACCCTATCAGGCATTATCTTTTATCAATAACAAGTTCTTTAATCCCTCCTGAATTAAAAGATCCAATTCATAGGTTCCAATTATAGGAATCCTATTCAGTAAGCTATCACAAAAGATTTAACATGCTTACTATGCCAATTTTTAAACATAAAATTAGAACAACTAAAACAATGGAAGCAACCAGATTCATTTACATGCCTCTTTTTCTTTAGCCAATTAATTATCAATTATTTCCGGATTTATGTTCTTTATCAATTCCCATCAAGAACAAACAGCTAAGAAAATAAAGCATATATATTACACTATCTAGCCAAAACATGAGGCAATAACATATGAGCAATAACAATTTCTTTATCCGGTTCAAATATTTAATTTTGTCAATTTCATTATGGTCCAAAGGGATAAATCCAGATAACTCTACGATTGCACATAAACAATTAGAGAAGCCAAAAATCCCCTACCTTGAAGAGTTCTTGACGTTCTTTATCCACACAATGGGTCACAATCCTCCTCTCGTGACAACTGCATCCATCCGAGGATGCCACGGTACGACAAAACCAACCAAGCCCAAAAACAACCCATTAGAAGCATGGAGAATACATGCTATAATGGAAAGTAGAAACAAGAGAAGATGATCCTCAAAGGAGTTATGATAAAACATACCTTGTATCGAAGAATGATCGACACAGCTTGGTTGCATCAAAACAGAGCGGAACTGATCCGAGGAGTAAAGTTTTATTGTGAAACTCCTATGGGAAGTATTGAAAGGTTCTAGCGTCTCATAGCCGAGAAAAAAGAGTAAGAACAAGGTATAATGATATCTTTCCCCTTTTTGAAGATTTAATGGGGCGACGGTTTAAGATCCGCTTAATTCTCCATTAAAAATGAATCACATTAACCCACACGGTTTGACCAAGTAAAAAGATCCCGACCTTAGGAATAATTAATATAGGATTTATGGCCTTTGAAAAGGCCTTAAGATCCCTTAAAATAAGGCTTTTAATGTATTTTACATCAAAGGAAATGTCAAAAGGGGCAGAACTGTAGAAATATGTAAACACTGTTCACCTACCGTTACTGTACACCAAACTGATTTGTGAAACCGATCTGTCAGAGTGATCTGTGAGACTGATCTGTCAGACCGATCTGTTAGACCAATCTGTGAGATGGATCTATCAGACCAATCTGTGAGAACGATCTGTCAACCGATCTATGAGACCGATCTGTGAGACCGATCTGTGAGACCGATCTGTGAGACCGATATGTGAGACTGATCTGTCAGACCGATCTGTGAGACCGATCTGTGAGACCAATCTGTCAGACCAATCTGTGAGACCGATCTGTGAGACTGATCTGTCAGATGGATCTATCAGACCGCTCTGTGAGACCGATCTGTGAGACCGATCTGTCAGACCGATCTATGAGACCAATCTGTGAGACTGATCTGTCAAACCGATATGTGAGACCGATCTGTCAGACCGATCTGTGAGACCGATTTGTCAGACCGATCTGTGAGATCGATCTATTAGACTGATCTGTGAGGCCGATCTGTTATACTGATATGTGAGACTGATTTGTTACTATTCATAAAAATGGAAACACTGTTCATAGAACTAGAAAATTAGCAAAGTGTTGGGGATAAGTCACCTTGACCTCCTGGAACACCTCCAACACCACGTTTTCACAAAGTAATGGACCAGAGAGGTCCATTCCATTACATCGACTTTACAAATTTCTTGTTCAATCTTATAAGTGGTGCTGTAAGGTGTGAATTTTTTTTGGATGAACCACCATTATTAACCAGCTAGCCCCAAGAAACTCCATATATCAAATACATTCTTGGGATGATCCTATTAAATGATGACTTTCACCTTCTCTTGATCTAAAGATACCACTGCTTATGATATAATGTGACCTATGAAGTGAACGTTATCAATCCAAAAGTAGAACTTTGTGATCTTAGAATATAGATTGTTCTCTCTTAGTGTGCTCAATATAATGTCTTGGTGTTTGGAATGGTCATATTGAGTATAATAATACACTAAGATATCATCTACTAAAATGAACAAAAAAGCATCCAAGTACTGGTGGAAAATCTAATTCATTAAGGCCATAGAAATAGAGGGTGTTTTGGTTAGAACAAATGACATAACCAAATAATCATACAAGACATATTAGATTTGAAAAGCTATACATAGTATATCTAAGGGTATGAATCACACCCAATGATATATTTATCTCAAATAAATCTTTGATAAGACCTTGGATCCTTAAATCAAGTTGAAGTGATTATATCTATGATAAAGTGGATACCAGTTCTTTACTATAATTAGATTCAATCATTGGTAATTCACACAAAACCTATGGGTATCATCTACCTTATTATAGAAAAGGATAGGTGAACCCCAAGGAGAAGTACTGGGTAGTATAAATCCTTTGTATTCAAGGTCCTCTAACCACATCTCAAGTTCCTAAAGCTCAGTAGGAGACATACTATATAGAGGAATAGACATTGGTTATTCTCCTAGAATAATTTTGATGGTGAACTCCACCTATATCATGATGTATCCTAGAAAAGTCATCATGAAAGGCATCTCTGAATCAGTCCACCACTAGAGGAAAAATATCTTTCTATACTCCTCATATATTAGGAAAAATACAGGAAATATGGGCTAAAACTCTTCCTAACCCATGACACTTAGGTACAACTTGAATTTCTTGGACATCCCATTCTCTCTTTTTAACATAACTACCCCCTTGGGTGATGATAAGGACACCCTTCAATAATAAAAATAGATATGGGCTTGATAAGGAACTAATGATCTATCTAGTGAATTATGTCAAATCCCATCATCTCGAGGATGAAAAGGTTCCATAAGAAATAGTAACAACTAATTTATAGGGGACACTCCTTAAATTGGTGAATGCTCTCTAGTTGCATTCCCAATGGCGTGTTAAGATATATAACCCCACAAAATTATTCAATATTTAGACCAAGAATGATCATTAAATATGTAGATATAAATTAATGTGAAGCACCTATCTCAAAAAAAGAAAATACTAAAGTTGAGACTACTATAATCATACCTTGTATTGTAGATGACCCAACACTATTCTACTAAGGTGTAGGATGAACTAAATATAACTGCCCATATCCACTACCTTGAATCACAACTTGACCTCCTTGAGTAGGTCTGCTCTGTTGGTACTACACAACATATATTTGGCTTCCTCAACCTTGACCACTTCCTTGACCTATACGAATGATGGTACTCTAGATTCCTACCTGGAGTGGAGTCACCGATCCTTATCTTGAAGCTGGAGTTAGTATATATCCTCTATCACTAGGAACTTGTGGAAGGGTTTGGAGAAATATCTTTATATGGACCATTCAGCTGTAGGCCCAACACTCGACTGGGTCTCTACTATACTGAGGCTTTGTGTAACCCGATCCACCGCACTGATGGCCTACCATGTTACTAACAGTGTGCACACTTTGACTGTCACTTCCTCTATGATAAGTCTCAAGGAGATGCTTCCTACCACTGGACAATGCACTACTTGTCATGGAAGTTGTGCCACCCTACCCTATACCCTCATCTTCCCTCAAATTTCACTCAGAGATAAGGTTCTGGTTCACTATCTCAGAGATGATAGCTAGGCAGAAAAAATTCACCTATGTTTGGATGCCATACCTAAAATCATCCTAAAAAAATATCACCCTAAATAGTTCATCACCAGAAAAAGTGGGCACAAAGTTATAGAGCTCTATGAAACAATCTAAATAATCCATGAAAGACATAGTCCCCTATTCAAGATTCATGAACTCTCTTAATCAATCATCTATCATCATTTCTATAAAAAAGTAATCATAGAAAGTAGTCTGGAATTCCCTTCAAACCAAGCTCTAATTCAAATCTTCCTATGTAAGGACCTCCCACCATTGCTTGGTAGGTACCATAAGCATGTAATTCTCAAGCTTCAACCGCCTTTTTAGAGGCATCTAAATATTCTCAAAGATTTTAATGATAACCTCTAACAAAGATTCCACATCCTAAGGACCACCTTCCCATGGGGAGGTCAGTGGCTGTTGCTGCAGGAATCCCCTAGTCAACTCTATCATAGTCGATGCAGGCCATAGAGCTCACTCCATAGACTAAACTAGAAATATAAAAACCCACTCTAAGTTGATAATCTATGCTCATAATAGGAACAATAGGTCGTACTGCAAGTGGTTTCATTGTTTTCACTATGAGTGGTTTAGGTCCCACCACTTCAAGAGCATGGTCATCACCACCTTCTCGGTGATCAACCCAAGGCCACCATAGAGGCATATATCTATAATTCCAATAACATGACTCAAAACAAGATATAAGATACAATATATTACATATAAAAAATAAGTTAGGTACAAGGACTTACTATAAGTGACAGACTTCCCACTACCCACTTCAAAATTCAGGCCAAGAGGGTAAGTTTTCAAGATTTAATCATAAAGGTTTGGTTATATGGGGTATTAATTTCATGTTATAGAGGGAAATTATATTTTAATTTGTAATTGACATCCCCTTTTAACAAACACCATTTCATTTAAGATTTAAAATTTAATAAGTTTATATATAATGGTTTAGTTAGATGTATTTCCATTACCAAGTTATAAAGAACTATGCCTTATGTGTTCAAATTACCATTCCATGAAAGTAAAACCAAACTTTTACATTCAGTCTTAGGAAGTAACAAGTCCATATATTATGGTTCAATTATATGTATCACCATTCCCAATTTATAGAGGGAAAACATTTATAAATTTCAATTGGAAACGTTTTAATCACAACCAAATAAATGTTTCATCCCATGTAACTAAATTTATATTGATTAAATATGTCATAAATGGGTTAGCTAAGTAACTACCATAAAAATATGTGGGAAAAACACCATTTAGGTTGTTACATACACTTTAAGTAACCACTAATTTTTCTCCTTGCAAGAAATGTAAGATATTTTTTACAAGTAGAGAGATCAAGGAACATATGATTAGAAACAAGAAATATAAAGAACCTTTGTGGGGTTTTGTTTTAACAAAATTTTGTATTTTTTGACAACTAACCTTTTTGTAAAATAATTTTTTTGTTATTTAGGATCAGACCTAGTCTATCATATTGAGTTTTCATAAGGAAGCTTGAAGTTGCTAGATACAAACACAAAGGGAGAGAAATTTTTTATCTTTAAGAAATTTGTTTTTCGGAAATAGGTTTCTAGGCTCAGGTTTTCAGACTGAGAAGAACTGGATGCAGAGTATCAGATAGAGAATCACTGGACATAGAGGTGGTCAGAAAGATGAATTTGTTGATCATGCACACCATCAGTCTCATGTCCAATGTTATGAAGTTCAAGATCCATCAGACTCGATGTTTGTTAGACGACATAAGTTTCTATGTAAAGAAGTCATATTTTCCTGAAACGTTTTTAAAGAATATTGTGAAGCCAAGAGTTAGAATGTTTTCATACTTTCTAAATCAAATCAGATTATGCTTTTCTGATCATGGAGATCTAAAAAAATCATGAAAACTATCATAATAAAATATTTTGAAGAAATAGAGGAATCATAATGAATGTATCGATTCTAGAAACTGAGACACAAATCGAATCCAAAAGAACCTAACTCACCAATTTTTATAAATCAGAATGTGTAAAGATGAAGAAGATTTAAGAATTTCAAAGGTGAAGATTAGAGAGTTCCATCGTAATTAGAATTATATCATAATGAGAATTCCATCAAAACTAGAATTACATCATTATGAGGATTCCATTAGACTGACTCTAATAAGGAAAGATGATCGAACTGACTATGAATAGAAAAATTGATCAGACTAACTCTGAGAAGGAAAGTCAGTTTATCATAATGATTTGAGGAAGTTCATCATAATTAGCTGAGGAATTTAATCATAATGGGTTGAGGATGTTTAAAAAAATGATAAGTGAGATGAAGATAGTCAGATCACAGTGATCTGAAGAAAGGAAAATCATAACGAGCTGAGAAAGAAAAGAAAATCATATTGATAAGTGGAATCTTAAGCTAAGGATTCCATTTTTTTGAACCTGAGGAAGAGCCATCATTTTAAATCTGAGAAATATACATCATATTGAAGATGAGGAAGTTACATCAGACTGAATAATGGCTAGAATTTCCAAAAAGGATGATTATAGAGAAGACTCAAGAATATATCAGAAGATTTATTAAGAGTTAAAGAGATCAAACTTGAAATTATTTTTTGTGTAAATCTTGAAGAAATCTTAGAAGGATTCAAGAAGTCAAATTTAAAGTTCAAATGTGAGTTTAATTTAGAGTTTTAAAATTTGGGGAAGTGGGGAATGTTTTCATGTTTCCTACTCTTTCTTTTCAGAGTCACTTATAAATAGTTTCTCAGATCATTCCTTCATTATAACTTTTCACATAAGAGATAAAGGTAGACCATTAAAGAATTATAATTTAGAGTTCCTATAGGACATAGATCTTTTTTAGAATACTAGTCTACTATTATTTTGTAAATTTAATTTAGAAGATAATATTGAGTTCAATAGATTGAAGAATATCAGACTGAGTTTCTGAGAAGGGTTTTATAAGTGTAAAATGAGTAATGGAGAATCATATTAATTTCATCGAACTAAGATAATTAGACTCAGAAAAATAGGACTGAGGATTTAGACCCAAGAAATTTTGTGGAGAAAATTAAACAAAGTTATTATTATTTTGTGTTGGATTAATTGTTCTATAAGGAAAATTGTAAAATTATGGGAGTTAGTATAATATTTCATATCGAGAGATACAAGGTGTCTAATAGGATTTGACACAAATTGTATCCACTTCTTCATAATAGTGAATTTTCATAGAACTATAGGTGTGACTATGTTAAGGATGTAGGTTCTCACACTGAAGCTAAACCTTGTAAATATTTTTTACTTTACTTTTTTCTTACTATTTCATGCATGAGTATTTACTATTGGATTGGATAAAAGAAAAAGAATTAGATTCAAAAAATTGATTCTTATTTCTTGGAAAGAACGAATCAATTGAATAGGAGTAAGGTCATATCAGTTTTTAAAATGTCTGTTTTTATGCTATTTCATACTGTAAAAATTCCTTTTTTTGTGGGCTCGTTTTCCTACGATAAGGAAAATATAATATAGAATGGATGAATCCTACTATTATGCCTCGATCGCAGATCAATGAAAATTTTATTGATAAAATCTTTTCAATTGTAGCCAATATCTTATTACGAATGACTCCGACAACTTCAAGAGAAAAGGAAGCATTTTCCTATTACAGAGATGGTGTGATTTGATTCTTTCTTTTTTTTTTCTTTTTTTTGACTGGTCTCTCTCATCAGTCTTACGAGAAGGACTAATCAGGATATAAAAAAATGAATAAATCTACGCTTTTAGAAGGTGAAGTTTGGAAATCGAAAAATTACTTCTTTCATGTATACCCCGAGTTAATGCAGCCTCAGATGCTTTCATTTGAGATTCTAGTATTAAGCAAAAGATTACATATTTACATATTGAGAAGAAGAGGTTCTTTCTGTATGACTGTATGACAGGTCAATCTCCTATTCCAATCACCAATACAAATGGTAGCATAAGTAAAAATAAGTACTAAACACGTCAGAATCAACAACATGAAAACTTTTTTATAAAGAATCCTCATCATGATTAGATACGGGAGGGGGGGTTCACAAGAATGGTTGGGATAACAAATATCCATCTCGTTCGTACTTTATTTGGATACCAGTAGAACCATCGAAGAATGTTGAAGTGATTCATTCCTGGAAATAAAAGGGCATTGAGAAAAACCAACACAAAAAAGCCAATTATCATTGTTTTGGATTCATCAATCATACTCATGATAGACAACACTAAAACGAAGATAGAGATATAAAAGAAAATGTTATTATTTTTGACAATTTTTTACCTATACTTTCCGATATACCAACCAATAGGTTTATTGTAAAAATTCTTGAATAAACTAAAAGAATAACTGTATTGTGTAACTTTAAAAAAAATGAAACTCTCTTTGAATTGAATCAATATTCAAATATAATTCATTTAATTCTTTTTTTTATTCGTTTTATTTTAAAAAAAAATTCTATACATTTTACTTTACTTTATGAATGGGAGACTAAGCAATTCGTTAAATGAATACAAAAAAATATTCCAACAAAATAAAACTTATTTATTCTACATCTACAACTACAAACTGAAATTTTCTAAATTTGGGTCTAATATATATTTTTGATTTGAATTCAATCAAAAAACTCCTACAGCAAAGAAAAAGTATTCCTTTTTTTAGTGCATGACATATGAAAAGCAACAAAAAAAGTAAAAAAAAATTTTGATTGTTCGATACTAAAAATTGCGTTGCTATGTTATAATAAGGATAGTTATAATTATTTGGTATACTTCAAAAACACCATCGGTAATATTTAAAATATAACAAAGATATTTTTTTTTCAGTCAATCAATTAGTTGACTGGTATCATCTTATCTTTTACAGAATCAATCCATTTTAAATGAAGAATCTTTGGAGCTCAGCATGTCTGGAAGTACTGGAGAACATTCTTTTGCTGATATTATTACCAGTATTCGATACTGGGTCATTCATAGTATTACTATACCTTCCCTATTCATTGCAGGTTGGTTATTCGTTAGCATAGGTTTAACTTATGATGTGTTTGGAAGCCCTCGACCAAACAAATATTTTACAGAGAGCCGACAAGGAATTCCATTAATCACTTGCCGTTTTGATCCTTTAGAACAACTCGATGAATTTAGTAAATCCTTTTAGTAGGAGGCCCAATGACCATAGATCAAACTTATCCCACTTTTACAGTGCGATGGTTAGCTGTTCACGGACTAGCTGTACCTACCATCTTTTTTTTGGGATCAATATCAGCAATGCAATTCATCCAACGATAAACCTAATCCGAATTATAGAGCTACGACACAATCAAATCCGATTGAACAAAATGTAGAATTGAATCATACCAGTCTTTACTGGGGCTTATTACTTATCTTTGTACTTGCTATTTTATTTTCCAATTATTTCTTCAATTAAATAAAAAAAATAAAGATCATAAAAAATACTCTTATCCCATTTGGAAAGATAATCTTAGAATTTGAATTCAATCCATGACTGTTTATGTCTCTAGCATGATCAATTGATGAAATTTGGAGGGAGGGGAAAAAATGGCCGACACTACTGGAAGGATTACTCTTTGGCTAATAGGTATTATAACCGGTATTCCAGTGATTGGTTTAATAGGTATTTTCTTTTACGGTTCGTATTCCGGATTGGGGTCATCTTGATAGTAAGAATGAACTGATTCAATGGAAAAATTCCCTTTTTTTTATCATTCCTTATTCTTTATTTAAAGGAACATATTGAACTTCATTGATTCAGAGAACATCTCTTCTTTAGTCTCTATCAAAATAGACTAAAGAAGAGAAGAAATAAGAAATCAATCAATTGACTATATTAGATATCACAATAAAAATAGAATTTCATAAAAATATTTCTGTAGATCTATCTCTATCATATTGGAAATCCTTTCTATACAAATGGTATCTGAATAAAAATGCACGTCATTCTCAATATATGTAGCGAAACAAGAAAAAGGTTTCTTTCATCAATTTTTTTATCATACATATCAAAAATTTGTTTGGTTCTTTTTTTTACGAACTTGAGAAATCCGCAAATCGAAAAATTCATTTCCGACAATTGAACCTTCTCAAACTGTTTCTTTTTAAGAACTAAAAATATTTGTGATAAAATAACAGACGCCAACAAGAACAAAAGGCCTTGGACACGTAATGAATCTTGAAGTACTATTTCCACATCTCCCTGACCAAATCCTCCCACATTTGGATTACTTGTTAATGGTTGATCAAGTTTGATGGATTCCCCCTCTGAAACAAGGAGTTCTGGTCCTGGAGGGATAAGATCAACTATTTGACGTTCATCCGATGGATCCACGATGGTTATTTCATATCCTCCCTTTTCTTTTTGTCTAATTCTACTTACTACTCCTGATGCTGTAGCATTATAAATTGTATTGTTACTCTTGCTCCCATCAGGATAAATCTGGCCTCTCCCCCTGTTCCCACCTACATATATGGGATATTTTAAGAAATGAACCTCTTTCTTAGTTGCAGGGTCGGGGGATAGAATAGGAAGGGTGATTTCACTATATTTCTGACCAGGAATAGGACCTATAACAAGAATATTTTTTTGAGTGGGTCGATAGCTCTGAAAATACAAATTTCCTATTTTTTCTTTCATTTCAGGAGAAATACGATTGGGGGGGGGGGGCTAATTCAAACCCCTCGGGTAAAATAATAATATCCCCCACATTCAAAGAACCCTTTTTACCATTAGCAAGAACTTGTTTTAGTTGAATATCATAAGGAATTCGAACAACTGCTTCAAATACAGTAACAGGAAGTACTGCTTGTGGAACCTCAATATCAACAGGTTTATTAGCTAAATGGCAATTGGCACATACTATACGACCAGTTGATTCTCGTGGATTTTCATAACTATTCTGTGAAAAAATGGGATATGCATTTGAAATAGATGCCTGACTAATTATAAACGTATTGTGGATATACCAAGTTATCACTGCAAACCCCAAGAAATGATTACGGCAAGGAATAAACAAAAATCTAAAGTTCTAATTCAAAAGAATGTGGATTCATCCTCCCATGAGGAATTGCCAAAACATTTGACTCTTCACCCATTCCAATATAAAGGATTTGTCAATCAAATCATAGATAGTCAATGGGTAGGTTTGAAAATAAATGAATTGCTAGTCGTAGAATATTATTCCCGTCAGACTTAAAACTAATGAAAAAGATATACAAAAGGTTCGAGGATATTTCCCTTTTTTTACTTTCACCGGAATAATAATAAGAAATGGTAGGTAAATAGTTAGCCCAGTATTTTTTTTATTCATATTTCATGAATCGGTGGGTTTTTTCTTGATTCCTTGTCCATTCTTTCTATTTCTGTACCATAGAAATTTGGAATTAGGTAAAATATATCAAATATATCATATATAAATAAGAAGTGATACCTACTATTGGATTTGAACCAATGACTCCCGTCGTATGAAAGCAGTACTCTAACCACTGAGTTAAGTAGGTAATGTATCATCAAAACATACCCATCACAGATTATAAATGGAATAAACATTGTTTATAATCAATACTTAAAGTTCAGAACCATTCTATTGAAGATAAATCTTAACATTTTATATCATATATATCATATATAAACCAGCTTCTTTTTTTTATACATTTTTTTGGTCAGTCAAATTGAATTAGGTGATGAGAGAGTCCGGAAAGAGAGGGATTCGAACCCTCGGTAAACAAAAGCCTACATAGCAGTTCCAATGCTACGCCTTTAACCACTCGGCCATCTCTCCAAAAAGAAAAGATTAGTACCCAGAACCTAAATGAATAACGAGTGATTCATGATTCATATTATCAAATAAATCTTTTTCCTTCAAGGGGAGAGACTCAATTGTATTGTGGTAAACCGTAAGTTATTTTTTTTCCTTATTCATTCGTTTTAGAATGATAACACACAATAAACTGACTGATATTTGAGTCATCATTTCATCTATCTATTTTTTTAGAACGAAGGGGTTGAGTCTTTAACTTCGAGAAAGTCAGAATTAAGATAGATCCCCATATCAAAATAAAACATTTCTATTGGATTGGATAAAAGAAAAAGAATCGAATTCAAAAAATTGATTCTTATTTCTTGGAAAGAACGAATCAATTGAATAGGAGTAAGGTCATATCAGTTTTTAAAATGTCTGTTTTTATGCTATTTCGTACTGTAAAAATTCCTTTTTTTGTGGGCTCGTTTTCCTACGATAAGGAAAAGATAATATAGAATGGACGACTCCTCCTATTATGCCTCGATCGCAGATCAATGAAAATTTTATTGATAAAATCTTTTCAATTGTATCCAATATCTTATTATGAATGACTCCGACAACTTCAAGAGAAAGGGAAGCATTTTCCTATTACAGAGATGGTGTGATTTGGTTCTTTCTTTTTTTTTTCTTTTTTTGACTGGTCTCTCTCATCAGTCTTACGAGAAGGACTACTCAGGATAGAAAAAAATGAATAAATCTACGCTTTTAGAAGGTGAAGTTTGGAAATCAAACAATTACTTCTTTCATGTATACCCCGAGTTAATGCAGCCTCAGATGCTTTCATTTGCAATTCTAGTATTAAGCAAAAGGTTACATATTTACATATTGAGAAGAAGAGGTTCTTTCTGTATGACTGTATGACAGGTCAATCTCCTATTCCAATCACCAATACAAATGGTAGCATAAGTAAAAATAAGTACTAAACACATCAGAATCAACGACACGAAAACTTTTTTATAAAGAATCCTCATCATGATTAGATACGGGAGGGGGTTCACAAGAATGGTTGGGACAACAAATATCCATCTCGTTCGTACTTTATTTGGATACTAGTAGAACCATCGAAGAATGTTAAAGTGATTCATTCCTAGAAATAAAAGGGCGTTGACAAAAACCAACACAAAAAAGCCAATTATCATTGTTTTGGATTCATCAATCATACTCATGATAGACGACACTAAAACGAAGATAGAGATATAAAAGAAAATGTTATTATTTCTGACAGTTTTTTACCTATACTTTCCGATATACCAACCAATAGGTTTATTGTAAAAATTCTTGAATAAACTAAAAGAATAAATGTATTGTGTAACTTTTTTAAAAAAAAATGAAACTCTCTTTGAATTGAATCAATATTCAAATATAATTCATTTAATTCTTTTTTTATTCGTTTTATTTAAAAAAAATTCTATATATTTTAATTTACTTTATGAATGGGAGACTAAGCAATTCGTTAAATGAATACAAAAAAATATTCCAACAAAATAAAACTTATTTATTCTACATCTACAACTACAAACTGGAATTTTTTAAATTCGGGTCTAATATATATTTTTGATTTGAATTCAATCAAAAAACTCCTACAACAAAGAAAAATTATTCCTTTTTTTTAGTGCATGACATATGAAAAGCAACAAAAAAAGTGAAAAAAATTTGATTGTTCGATACTAAAAATTACGTTTCTATGTTATAATAAGGATAGTTATACTTATTTGGTATACTTAAAAAACACCATCGGTAATATTTACAATATAACAAAGATATTTTTTTTTCGGTCAATAAATTAGTTGACTGGTATCATCTTATCTTTTACAGAATCAATCCGTTTTAAATGAAGAATCTTTGGAGCTCAGAATGTCTGTAAGTACTGGAGAACGTTCTTTTGCTGATATTATTACCAGTATTCGATACTGGGTCATTCATAGTATTACTATACCTTCCCTATTCATTGCAGGTTGGTTATTCGTTAGCACAGGTTTAGCTTATGATGTGTTTGGAAGCCCTAGACCAAACGAATATTTTACAGAGAGCCGACAAGGAATTCCATTAATCACTCGCCGTTTTGATCATTTAGAACAACTCGATGAATTTATTAAATCCTTTTAGTAGGAGGCCCAATGACCATAGATCAAACTTATCCCATTTTTACAGTGTGATGGTTAGCTATTCACGGACTAGCTATACCTACCGTCTTTTTTTGGGGATCAATATCAGCAATGCAATTCATCCAATGATAAACCTAATCCGAATTATAGAGCTACGACACAATCAAATCCAAATGAACAAAATGTAGAATTGAATCGTACCAGTCTTTACTGGGGCTTATTACTTTTCTTTGTACTTGCTGTTTTATTTTCCAATTATTTCTTCAATTAAATAAAAAAAATAAAGATCATAAAAAATACTCTTATCCCATTTGGAAAGATAATCTTAGAATTCTAATTCAATCCATGACTGTTTATGTCTCTAGCATGATCAATTAATGAAATTTGGAGGGAGGGGAAAAAATGGCCGACACTACTGGAAGGATTCCTCTTTGGCTAATAGGTACTATAACCGGTATTCCAGTGATTGGTTTAATAGGTATTTTCTTTTACGGTTCGTATTCCGGATTGGGGTCATCTCGATAGTAAGAATGAACTGATTCAATGAAAAAATGCCCTTTTTTTTATCATTCCTTATTCTTTATTTAAAGGAACATATTGAACTTCATTGATTCAGAGAACATCTCTTCTTTAGTCTCTATTAAAATAGACTAAAGAAGAGAAGAAATAAGAAATCACTCAATTGACTATATTAGATAGCACAATAAAAATAGAATTTCATAAAAATATTTCTGTAGATCTATCTCTATCATATTGGAAATCCTTTCTATACAAATGGTATCTGAATAAAAATGCACGTCATTCTCAATATATGTAACGAAACAAGAAAAAGGGTTCTTTCATCAATTTTTTTATCATACATATCAAAAATTTGTTTGGTTCTTTTTTTTACGAACTTGAGAAATCCGCAAATCTAAAAATTCATTTCCGACAATTGAACCTTCTCAAACTGTTTCTTTTTAAGAACTAAAAATATTTGTGATAAAATAACAGACGCCAAGAAGAACAAAAGGCCTTAGACACGTAATGAATCTTGAAGTACTAGGGGTTATGTTTCTAAAATGTTTGAAACTCATAAAAAGCTAACAACTAATTCAACCTCCTCTCTCAGTTGTTATTCAATCTTTTGGAAATTCAATTGGTATCAGAGCCAAATTATCCCTTGTTGAATCCTTATCATGGATAATTTCAATTTTTTCAATATTATAGTAATTTTTACATTTGATGGAAATAATTATTATTGATGGAAAAATAGGATGATTCCTTATCTCCTATCTCTTAACTTGGAAGTTGTTGATGCTGATACTATTGGTTTTCTAACTATTGAGAAAGATTTTACCATGATGTTTGTTGATAAGAGAAATATAGAATTTGATGGAAAGGCTAGAAATTATATCCTTATATCATTTTCATAAAATGTTTATACAAAGGTAATGGGTATCAAAACATCAAAGAGTTTATGGGAAAATATGGAGAGTATTTTCTAAGGGAATACTAGAGTGAAGGAAGAAAAGCTACAAATATGGCATAGTAAGTACGAAGACATCAGATTGAGAGATGAAGAAACTATTGATGAATAATCCACTAGATTAAATGATTTTTTTACAATATCAGAGGATTCATAGATTTCATGGAATATTTTTTAAATTTGAAGAAACTTATGAGAAACTTTCCAAACAAGTTTGATTCTAAAATTTCTTCTTTAGAAGATAAGGATGATTTATCTTTTGATGAATTTCATAAATTTATTGTTTCTTATGAAATGAAGAAATCTATAATGTTTAAAAGGAACATAAAATATGAAATTGATTTTGAATCCATGAGAAAAATGAAAATACAAGATTCTGAAGATATATATCCTTGTGACTCCAAATATTAAGAAGATTATGAGTTGAATGAAATAATCATGTCACTTATATCCAAGAGATATTAAGGAGGAAGAGGAAAGTATATAGGTAAACTTCATCTCAAATGTTTTGAGAGTGGTGGAATCAGAAAATTTTCTATGACTTGTCCCAAAATGAAAGTTGGTGAATATAGATATGATTTTGATAAAAACATTGATGGAATAAGTGGAAAAAACTGATAAAGAAGCAAAATCATCCAACAAATATAAGAATAAGTTTCTGGGAATAATAGAAGTATGTTGAGTAAGAAAGCTGAATCAGAATCAACTGAAAAAAATTCTTTAGAAGATGAATGTTTAGAAAAGTTCAGAATCTTCATTTCCAAAGTTGAGAAAGTTTAATACTCCTAAAATATTGAAGAAGAAGGAGGTGAAGATTCTTACAGAGAGTATCAGCTCAGAACATACCTTCTTTCCATTCTTGAACAAAAAAAATCTCTCAGGAAAGAAATCAAAGTAATGAAGAAAGATTATGAAGAAGTTTCTAAAGAAAGAAATTTTTTCATCAAACAAGAGTAAGAATACATTAAGAAGATTTTAAGTTATAAAATTAGAATTTTTGAATAGGGAAAGATGGATGAAGATCTTAGTAAGAATCTGGAAGTTAATTAAGAAGAAGTTAACAAGTTTCAATAAAAAATTATTGAGTCTAAAAATACCCTGAGTAAGATGAATGAAAACTTGAAAAAAGCCTCAAAAGTAAATGTTTAGACTTATAAAGTTGTCTATAAATATCAAATAAATAATCTGGTGAAATATTCACTTATCCAAAATAATATTTCATCTAATTTTTATAACATTTTAGGTTATGAAAAAATTATTTAGAAATCTTGGGTTGAAAAAGGATGTGAGAAGCCTATCACATCTACAAAATTTAAAAACACCCTCAGTTAGAAAGTTGGTCCATGCCTAGAATATGTTGAAGTAGGTAGAAGTTATCAACCTTAACAATTTTTCTATAGGAAAATATCTTACTTCAATAGAAAAACAATATTTGATGGCTATTACTGGTCTTGTATAATATATGGGAACAAGGATTATAGTTGTTGTCACAACTTATCTCTACCAAGAAGAAGGTTTGAACAATGTGAAAGTAATGGTGTAAGAAGAACAAGTAACTTTCCTAAACCCATAGTAAGTTAGAAAAGAAACATCTCAAGATGTTAGAATCTTTCCAACAAAAAAAAAAAAATTTGAAGGACTTAAAGAAGTTTGTGGAAGATGTGATCAGGCTGATCATCATGCCAAAAATTATATGAAAATACTTCCAAAATAAGTTTCTTATGATATAAAAGAAAAGGAATCTAGAAAGAAGAGAGTTTAGAAAAGATCTTTTGTTGTTAATACAACTTTGAAAGCATGTAGAAGGAATGAAACATGGATACTTGATAGTGGTTGTTCTTCCCATATTTCAGGTGATATAAAAATCTTGAAATATATTGAAATTCATGATGGAGGAGTAGTTACCTTTTGTAATGATAGTTCCTTAAAAATCAAAGGAATTTAAATGGATGATATTGAAGAAGAAAAGTTGAAATCTAATGATGTTTTATTTTTTTATGGGCTAAACCATAACTTACTTATCATAATACAACTTTGTGATGATAGAAAATAAGTTATTTTTAGAAATGATTCTTGTATTATTAGAAGTGTGAAAATGGAAAAGTTATCATAAAAGGAGAAAGAACTAGTGGAAATATTTTCCAAATAAGAGAGTTTAATAACTCTTGTTACTTAAGCACTGAAGATGAAAATAGTTTATGGAACTGAATACTTGTCCACCTTGGTTAGAAAATTATGAAAAAACTTTCTAATGTTGATGCTATTTTTAATTTTCTATAATTTAAAAGAATAGAAGAATATGTTTGTGTTACTTTTCAGAAAGGGAAAGTGACTAAGAAAAGTCATAAGAAAGTTGAGATTCAATATACCAGACCTCTTGAGCTTATTCATTCCAATTTATGTGGGATGATGATACATCAATAAAAATAATATTTATACTTTATCACTTTTATAGATGATTTCACTTATATGAAAAACATCATGTTTATGAAACATAAGTCAGAGGCTGTGGAAATGTTTATGTTTTTTAGAAAATAAGTTGAGAATGAAATGGGGGTTTACATAAAGATGTTGAGAAAAGATAAAGGTACCAAATTCAAAAACAATACCTTTGAAACCTATATGAGAAATCATGGTATCAAACATCAGTATAGTGCTCCCAAAACTCCACAAAAAATGTAGTATTGAAAAGAAAGAAAATATGTTTTTTGGAAATGGGAAGAAGTATGTTAGAAGAATACAAACTTTCAAAGTTCTATTGGAGGGGTGCTTTTAGTACTAGTGTACATGTTCAAAAAAGATTCTTGTTGAGACTGGAAACTGACATGAATCCTTATGAAATGTTATAAAAAACCTTTATTGAAGTACTTAAATGTTTTTGGAAGACCATGTTTTCTTAAAATCAAAAATCTAGATCTTGGAAAGTTTGATGAGAAAGATGTGGAAGGAAATTTTATGGGTTATTCAACCAATGGAAGAAGTTACAAATACTATAAAAAAGATTACAAAAATTAGTGGACTCATATGACGTGAAAGTAATTGAAATTAAAAATTCTTTAAAAAATGTTGTTAAGAATGTTGAGGAGGATAAACTCGAGATTTCCAATGAAAGTTAAAGTGATTCAAAACATCCTTATCAAGATTTTGGAGAACCATGTGATGAGGAAAGTTCAGATGGAAGAGAAACTTTGAAATTTTCTACCTTATAAAAACATGTTGAGTCTGAAATCATTATTGGGAATCAGAATGATCTAGTTCAAACTAGAAGAAAGTTCATATTAGAAAACCATACTTCACTTATATCAAAAGATGAACCAGAATCAGTTTCAGAATCTATTCAACACAAAGAATGGGTAGATTCTATCAATGAAGTGTTTAGTTAGATTGATAAAAATGAAACATGGGAACTTTTTCCATAGATATAAAATAAAAATTTTATCAAAACAAAGTGGGTTTACATAAACAAGTTGAATAAACATGGTGAAGTTTTGAGAATCAAATCCAGGCTTGTTTGTAAAGTCTATACCTAGGTGTAAGCTGTGGATTTTGAATAAACTTTTTCCCCAGTTGTAAGATTATAAACTATTAGAATGTTCCATTCATTAGTTTCACATTGAAAATACAAATTTTATCAGATGGATGTAAAGTCATATATCTTAAATGGAGATATTGAGGAAGAAGTTTACATTGAAAAACATTGTGGGTTTCTACTTGATGAGGATGAAAAAAATGTTTGTAAATTGAAG
Organism: Viscum album; assembly: GCA_963277665.1. NCBI lineage: Eukaryota > Viridiplantae > Streptophyta > Magnoliopsida > Santalales > Viscaceae > Viscum > Viscum album. The sequence continues at coordinate 955,270,235 of OY728121.1, forward strand.
AAATATTTATATGGGATGAAACATGATCTATGTGCATGGTATTATAAACTTGAAAATTGTTTGATAATTTTGAACTTCTCTAAAGGAAAGGTTGATGGTAACTTGTGTGTGAAATAATTTAACTCAAGCATAATAATTGTTATTGTGCATGTGGATGATGTAATTTTTTCTGGTGAAGAAGAAAAAGTTTTTTAAAACTTTTCAGAGGAAATTAAGAAGAATTATGAAATGTAAACGTCAGTAGAATTAACTTTATTCCTTGGATTTCAAGTTCAATAAAAATAAAAGTACACTTTCTTATCTCAAGAAAAGTATGCTAGGGAATTTTTAATGAAGTTTAGGATGGTAGAATCCGAAGAAGTTTCTACTCCTATTATAGTGAGTAAAAAGTTGAGTAAATATTAATTCAGAAAAAGTGTGAATCATAAAGACTTTTAGAAGATGTTTGGAAGTCTACTTTACCATATAGCCTCAAGGATTGATATTCTTTATGTTGTGACTTTGTGTGATAGGTATCAGAGTAGTCCAAAAGAATCACATATGTTGGAGCAAAATAGAATTATGAGATATTTCAAAGGAACAAATTTACATGGTTTGTTATACAAAAGAAATTTTGAGATAAATTTTCCAGGTTATATAGATACCGATTGTGCTTGAGATTGTAATGATAAAAAGTCAACCTCAGGACAAAATTTTTTGTTGGGTGAATATTGTGTATGTTGGAATAGTAAGAAACAAAGTTCAGTAACTTTGAGTATAGTGGAATAAGAATTTTTTAAGACTATTCATGATTGTAATCAAAAGTTGTGGATGAAAGTTTAGCTAGATTATTTGAAAGTAAAAGTTTCTACACCGTTGAAGATACTTTATGATAATAAAAGTGGAATTGATCTTTCTAAAAATCCTGTCCAACATTTTAGTTCAAAACACATTGATATAAAGTTTCACTTTATAATAGAGAAAGCTTCTACTATAAATGTTTTTCTTGAATATATAATGACAAATTATTAAATTACTAACATCTTCACAAAGTCAATGTTGAAAGAAAGTTTTTTGGAATTGATGTTACAACTTCATGTTCAACCTCCTCCCATGAATTCCTAAACCTTATATATAATATCCCTACTATGTTTTGGATTATGTTGACAAATTGGGAGATAATGTAATTTTTTTTATAGTACAAGAAGTTTTTATTTGTCTTTATTTAATGAATATAAAGTTATAGTCATCATAAAATGGGGAGATAAAAATAAAAGATAGAAAGGATAAAAGTGAGGGGTAATTTATCTTTACATGGCTTCAAAATTTTTCTTATTACTGAGGGATGGAATTCCATAAAAAATATTACTTTATACAGTAGTGTGGTGTCAAGACACCCACTTTAGAGAAAGGCTATGTTTTTATAAAATTCAAAAAAACTTGAGTTGTTTAAAAAGATAATTTTTTTAAAAAAATATGAGAGCTAAAAAAGTTTTTAATGAGTGTTGTAAAAAAAAATCCAAAGGGGGAGATTGAACATCATTTTTGGGGTTTTTTTGTATTTTTTGATAACAAAACTTTTTGTAAAAGTATATTTTTTTTATTCAAGATCGAACCTAATCCATAATAACGAGTTTTCAAATAAATATAGAAGTTTCTATATCCAAACACAACATGAGAGAAATGTTTTATCTTTAATAACGTTGTTTTCTGGACATAGGTTTCTGAACTCAGGTTTTTAGACTGAGAATCATTGGATGCAGAGTATCAGATCAAGAAGCATCAAATATAGAGGTGGTCAGAAAGATGAAGTTATTTATTGGATTCACCATTGGTATCAAGTCCAACGATATGAATTTCAAGATCCATTAGACTTGGAGGTTTTCAGAAAGATACAAGTTTCTAAGTGAATAAGTCGTATTGTTATTGAAGTCTTTTTAAATAAGATTGTAAAGTTAGAAGTTAGAAAGTTTTAATACATTCTAAATCAAATTAGAAGATGATTTTATGAACATGTAATTCTAAAAAATCATGAAAACTATCATGATAAACTATTTTTAAGAAATAGAGGAACCATAATGAATGTATCAGTTTTAGAAACCTAGACAGAGATTGAATCCAAAAGTACCAGAATCAGAAGTTGTTAGAAGTAAGAATGTGTAAAGTAGATGATGTTTGAAGAATTTAAAAGTTTCAGAGTGGAGAATTCCATTATAATGAGAATTCCATTGTAATAAGAATTCCATCGTAATGAGAATTCCATCAGAATGACTCTAAAAAGAAAAGATGATCAGATTGAATCTGAGGAGGAAAGTCGATTAGACTGACTCAGAGAAGGAAAGTCAGTTTATCATAATGAGTCGAGTAAGTTAATCATAATTGGATGAGAAATTTCATCATAATGGGATGATGTAGTTTATCACAATGAGTAGTGATCTGAAGATAGTCATTTCTCAATGAGATGAAGAAAGGTAAATCATTATGATATGAGCAAAAGCATGCTAAAAAACAATGTTAGTGTGCTCCATACTTGGAGGGAGGGGAATAAGGTTGAGGACCACTTGGCCTCAGTGGATTTACCTATCATGACAGAGGTGTTCTTGCACATGATCGACAACATCAATCCCAATGGGGTGGCTCTTATTAAAGGGGACGCGCTCGGGCTTCACTATTTCAGACCCCCTTAGTTTCTCTCCTCAGGCTCTGTCCCCTCTTTTTTGTCCTTCCCCACTTTTAATAAAAATTACTTGATGATGGTGATATGAGAAACAAAGGAAGATTGTATTGAGTAGAAGAAGGTGAAGATTAGGATTCCATCATTTTAAAGATACAGAAGATCTATTATTTTGAACCTGAGAAGGATACATCATATTGAATCTAAGGAAGTTACATCGGACTAAAGAAAGGATAGAATGTATGAAAAGGATGATTATGGAGAAGACTCAAGAAGATATCAGAATATTTATGAAGATTTCAAGAGGTAAAAATTGAAATTCATTTTTTTATAAATCTCAGAGAAATCTAATAAGGATTGAATAAGTTAAAGTTGAAGTTTAAATGCAAGTTTTTTTCCATGTTTTGAAATTTGAGGAAGCGGGGAAAGATTTCCTATTTCCCGCTCTTTATTTTCTAAGTTTCCTATAAATAGTTTCTTAGATCATTTGTTCTTTGTAACTTTTCATGTATGCGCAAAAGTTGGATCACTGAAGAATTTGGTGTTAAAGTTACTATATGACAAATATCTTTTTTAGAAGACAAGACTTATATTTTTTTGTCAATCGTATTGAGAATATTGTATTGAGATGATCAGATTGAAGAAGATTAGACTGAGTTTCTAAGTAGAGTTTGAGATATGCAGATTGAGTAAGGGAGAATCATATTGAATTCATCATACTAAGAGAATCATATTCAATGAAATCAGAATTAAGATTTGGACTAGAGAAATTTTTTGGAGAAAATTGAACAAATTCATTATTCTTTTTTTTATCTTAATTATTTTATAATCAACTTTGTAAACTTACTAGAGTTGGTATAATATTTCCTATTAGGAGAAAGAAGGTATCAAATGGGAGTTAGCACAAATTTTACTCACTTCTTTATAATATTGAATTTCCATAGACCCATGAGAGTGTCTTTGGTAAGGATGTAGGTTCTCACACTGAGGACGAACCTTATAAATGTTGTGTGATTTACATTCTTTACTACTTTTTCATGCATAAGTATTTACTAAAAGTTAATAAGGAAATAAATATTAATAGGTTACAGGGGTTATGTTTATAAAGGTTTTGAAACTCATAAAAAGTCAAAAACTGATTTAACCCCCCCTTCTCAGTTGTTATTCAATCCTTTGGAACTTCATTTGGTATCAGAGACGAAGGTTCCTTTGTTGAATAATTATCATCGATAAACTCAATTCTGTCAATAGTAGAGTAATTTCAAAATTTTATAGAAAAAATTATTATGGATGAAAAAATAAGATGATTCATTATCTTTTATCTATTTCCCTGGAAGTTTTTTACACTAAGAAAGATAATACCATGAAGTTTTATAATAAGAAAAATATAATAGTTGATGGATAGACTAAAAATTATATCCTTATGTTCTTATCAGAAATTTTTTATATGTTGGTGATGGGTCTCAAAACTTCAAAGAGTATGTGGGACAATATTGAAAGTATTTTTAAAGGAAATAATAAATTGAAGGAAGAAAATCTAAAAATCTAGCATAATAAGTATGAATAAATTAGAATAATAGAGGAAGAAATTATTGATTAAAACTTCACTGGAGTAAATGATTTTTTTTGCAATATAAAAGGATCCAGAGGTGTCCTAGAATGATCTAAAATTGTGAAGAAACTTATGAGAAACTTTCTAGATATGTTTGATTCTAAAATTTCCTCCTTAAAAGATAAGTATTATTTGTCTATTTATGAATTTCATAACTTTCTTATCGCTTACCAAATGAGAAAAAATCCAATGTTTAAAAAGAAGATAAAAGATGAAATAGATTTTGAATTCATGATAATAATGAAAATAAAATATATTAAAGATGGGTATCATTGTGACTTTGAAGATAAGAAGGATGGTGAGTTGAATGATAAAATCATGTCACTTATATCCAAGAAATATTAAAGAGGAATAGGAAATTATGGAGAAAAAGCTTCCTCTCAAGTTTTTTGAGTGTGGTAAAATTAGACACTTTGCTATAAATTTTACTAAAAAGAATGTTGGTGAATATTGAGATGATCTTTATAAAAAATCTCGATCGAAGAAGTTGAAAAAAATAATAAATAAGAAAAATCATCCAATAAATATAATAAGAAGTTTATCGGGAATAAGAAAAGTATGTTGAGTAAGAAATATGAATTAGACTAAACCAAAAAAATTATTTGGAAGACGAAAGTTTAGAAAAGTTCAGAACCTTCATTGAAAAGGTTGGGAAATTTGAAGACTCCTCAAATAGTGAAGATAAAGGAGGTGAATAATCTTACAAAGAGTATCAACTCAGAACATAATTTCTTTCATGTCTTGAATAAAAAAACTCTCAATAAAGTAATCAGAGTAATGAATAAATATTGTGAATAAGTTTCTAAAGGATGAAAAGATATCATCAAATAGGAGAAAGAATACATTCAGAAGATTTTAAGTTACAAACCTACAATTGAAGAACATGGAAATATGGTTGAAGATATTAGTAAGAATATGGAAGATAAGGAAGAAGAAGTTAATAAGTTTCAATGAAAACTTCTTGAGTCCAAAAATACCCTGAAGAAGATGAATGAAAACTTAAATAAAGACTCAAAAGTAAAAGCTGAGAATTCTAAAGTTGTTGATAAAGGTCAAACCAATAATATGGTGAATTATTTACCTACAAAAAATAATGTTTCATATGTTTCTTCTAATATTTTTGGTTCTTAAAAAATTATTGGGAAATCTTGGGTTTAAAAAGGATGTGAGAAACCTATCACATCTAAAAAATTTGAAAACACCCTCTGTAAGAAAGTTGGTCCACACCCAGAATTTTTTGAAGCAGGAATAAGTTATCAACCTCAATAAAGTTTCTATAGAGAAAGATACTAATTCTATTGAAAAAAAATATTTGATGGATTTTTCTGGTGTTGTGGAATCTACGGGAATATGGATTATAATTGTTGGAACAACTTATCTCTACCTGGAAGAAGGTTTGAACAAAGTGAAAGAGATGGTGGAAGAAGGATGAGTAACTTTCCTAATGCATGGTAAGTTAGAAAAGAAAAATATCAATATGTTAGAAACTTTATAATAAAAAATAATTTGAATGTTTAGAAGAAGTTTTTGGAAGATGTGATCTGACTGGTCATCATGCTGAAAATTATATGACACTCATTCCAAAACAAGTTTCTTATGATGGAAAGGAAAAGTAAGCTAAAAAGAAGAAAGTTTTGGAGAGATTTTTTTTGTTGAGATATCTTTGAAATAAAGTAGAAGGAACAAACCATTGATACTTAATATAAGTTATTCTTCACATATGACAGTTTATATAAAAATATTGAAACATGTTGAAAGTCATGATAGATGAACAGTTACCACTGGTAATGATAGTTCCTAAAAAATCAAAGAAATTGGAATGGATGAGATTGAAGAATAAATGTTAAAATCTATGGAAGTTTTATTTTTTGATGGGATAAAACATAACATACTTCATGTAGGTAAAATTTTTAATGATGGAAAAGAAAATGATTTCCAAAAAATATTATTGTATTATCAGAAGTGTGAAATATAGAAAGGTTATCAAAAAAGGAGAAATAAATAGTGGTAATATTTTCCAAATAAGAGAGTTTAATAACTCATGTTACTTGAGTGATGAATATGAAAATAAGTTATGACACAAAATACTTTTCCACTTTGGGCAGAAAAGTATGAAAAAACTTTCTAAAGTTGATGTGGTTGGAAATTTTCTAGAATTGAAAAGAAGAGAAGAATATGTTTGTATAAATTTTCAAAAAAGGAATATAACTAAAAAAAGTCATAAGAAAGTTGAGATTCAATCTACCAAACCTCTTGAGCTTATGCATTCCGATTTATGTGGTATGATGAGACATAAATCAAAAAAAGAAGATTTATACTTTAACACTTTAATTGATGATTTCACTCTGATGAAAAATATCATGTTTATGAAACATAAGTCAGAGGCTGTGTAAATACTCAAGTTTTTTAGAAAAAAAATTGAGAAATAAATTTGGGTTTACATAAATAAGTTGAGAACATATAATGGTATCGAATTCACAAGAAATATCTTTGAAAACTATCTAAGTAATCATGGTATCAAACATCAGTATAGTGCTCCATATACTCCATAATAAAATATAGTAGTAGAAATAAATAATATAATTTTTGTGGAAATGTGAAGAAGTATGTTAGTAGAATACAAACTTTCAATGTTCTATTGGAGAGAATCTGTTAGTACTACTGTACCTGATGAAAATAGATTCTTGTTGAGACCAAAAAACAATATGACTCCTTATGAAATTTTTTATAATAAAAAACCTTTATTTAAGAACTTTAAAGTTTTTGGAAGTCCATATTTTCTTGGAATAAAAAATCTGGATCTTGGAAAGTTTTAAGTGAATGACGAGGAAGGAACTTTTATGGGTAATTCACCCAATGGAAGAAGTTAAAAATGATGGAAAAATGATTTAAAAAGTTGGTGGACCCATAGGATGTGAAAGTAACTGAAAATAAAAATTTCTTAAAAAAAAGTTGCGAAGAATGTCGAGGAGGATAAACTAGAGATTTTAAAAAAAAAGTGAAAGTGATTTAAAAAAATCCTTATCAATATTCAAGAGAATTGTGTAATGGATAAATTTCATATGGAAGAGAAAATTTGAAATTTCATACCTTACAAAAAAATGTTGATTTTGAAAACATTATTGGGAATTAGAATTCTCTAGTTCAAACCAAAAGAAAATTGAGATTATAATGTCACACTTCACTTATCTAAAAAGATAAACTGTAAAGTGTTTTAGAAGGTATTCAACACAAATAATGGGTGGATTCTATGAATGAAGAGTTGAGTCAGATTGAGAAAAATTAAACATGGGAGCTTATTCCTTGACCAAAAAATAAAAATGTTATCAGAACAAAATTGGTTTACAAAAACAAGTTGAATAAACATGGAGAGGTTTCATGAAACCAATACAGTCATGTTTTTAAAGACTATACATAGATGGATTGTGTGTATTTTGAAGAATTTTTTTCCATATTTGGATGATTATAAACTATTAGAATGTTACTTTCAGTGGTTTCACATTGTAATTAAAAGGTTTATCAGATGGATGTAAATTCATCTTTCTTAAATTAGAGATTGAGGAAGAAGTTTACATTGAACAACCTTGTGGGTTTCTACTTGTTGAGGATTAAAAAAAAGTTTGTAAATTTAATAAATATTTGTATGCGATGAAATAAGCTCCACATGCATGGTATTCTGAACAAGAAAATTATTTGATAATATTTAAATTTTATAAAGGATGTTTTGATAATGACTTGTTTGTGAAGGGAGTTAACTCTAGCATAAAAATTGTTATTGTGTATGTGGATGACATAATTTTTTTAGTGAGTAAGAAAAAGTATATAAAGAATTTTTAAATGAAATGAAGAAGAATTTTCAAATTTTAATGTAGCAGTATTGTAGCAGGTACTGTAACAGTACTGTAGTGGGTACTGTAGCAATACTGTACTGTAGTGGGAACTGTGCAGTACTGTAGCAGGTACTGCAGCAGGAACTGTAGTAGGCACTGGAACTATAACAGCTGGGAATTTTCCCCCATTTGGGCCTTCAGGCCTCTAATTTGGTCCCCGATTCCTTTAAGGCCTTCGGTCCACCCAAGACTTCGGGCCAGTAAGGACTTTGGGCCACCTCAAGGCCTTCGAGTCACCTTTAGTGCAGATGCAAACCAGACAACCTACAAGGAACAAGATTTATAAGAGGATGAGCAAGGAGCTTTCACCACAACAGAAGCTACACAGATTGAAAGAATGAGAGGGTATGACACCTACCATCAGGACAAGCCTGTGCATGCATAGGATAGCCTAGCCGAACAACCATGTGAAGGTGGAAAGCTGATTTCACAATGAAGATGCTGGGGAGGAGCAGTTCCAAGTAGTTAGTCTGGGTTGTATGTATTGTTTGAAGCCTACGGTCAATGAATTCCTCTAAGGCCTATATGTCATGTAATACTTATGCCTATGGGCCTTGTAAGGGTTCCACCTCACCCATTGAAAGGTGGATTATCATAATCAATAAAAAATGAAGGAAAAATGTTGGGAGAATTAAATTTATTCTTTAGATTACAAGTTAAAAAAAAGTAAATCTTCTTATCTCAAGAAAAGTATGTCAAATAATTGTTAAAGAAGTTTAGGATGGTAGAATCCAAATAATTTTCCACTCATATTTTAGTGAGCACAAAGTTGAGTAGAGATGAATCCAAAAAAAGTGTGAATCATAAATACTATTAGAATCTGATAAGAAGTTTACATTACCTTACATCCTCAAGCCTTGATATTATTTATACTACGACTTGGTGTGATAAGTATTAGATTAATCCAAAATAATCACATATGTTGGCATCACATAGAATTTTAAGATATTTTGAAGGAATAACTTCACAAGGATTGTTATACAAAATATATTTTTAGATTTATTTTCAGGGTTATACTAATGTCTATTGGGCTCAAGATTTTAAAGATAGAAAATCAACCTCAAGAGGAACATTTTTCTTGGGTGAATGTTGTATAAGTTGGAATAGTAAGAAAAAAAGTTTAGTAACTTTGAGTATAGTGGAATCAGAATATACTGCAGCTACTCAGCCTTGTACTCAAATGTTGTGGATGAAAGTTTAACTTGAATATTTGAAAGTAAACATTTATAAACCATTGAAGATAATTTGTAATAATCAAAGTGTAATTGATCTTTCTAAAAGTCATTTCCAACATTCGAGATCAAAATACATTGATATAAAGTTTCACTTTATAAAATAGAAAGTTGCTGCTGGAGATGTTTTGCTGGAATATATCTCCAAAAAGTATCAAATTGTTGATATCTTCATAACGGAAATTCCGAAATAAAGGGTTGTGTAATTGAGGTTTCAACTTCATGTTTAGTGATTATCCATTAAAAGAGGATAATATTCATTTTTTATATTATAATATTCATGTTATTTATTAATCAAAAACAATATTTTTAGTGAATTTTACACTTTGAACATTATTTCATATTATAATTGTAATTCCTTCTTAAAATGCACTATTACATGGAACATTTTTGAACACCATATAAAATACTTAATGATCTTTATTTTATTTTCATATTAAATTTTTAGGTTCCTCATTAAATTGAGAACAATCAATACTTTTGGAGTAATTTAATATTCACACTGGAAGACCACCAAAATGGGCTTTAATGGAAACACATTCTGGGAAAAGTAAATTGGAAAGCAGCCCAATAAAGAGACTATAGTGGCCAAGATCCAAGCCCAATGATTCTAAAAATTTAACTAATGATATAGGACATCATGGGGAACATTTCATCCAATAGTGAGTGTTCCAGGCTGTAACGACCCAGACCCGAATATCCACCCAAACAGTGCTAAATGGGTCAGGTGTTACTACCTTAGGCGCACCTCCCTGAATGCCAAAGGCTTCCGACTATCAGCAAGGATCTGAATTGGTATAGTGGGGAGGCTATACCCTCTTGGAGAATAATAATGGTATTGGTCCGAGTAATAATATTTAACATGCAATGGAGATAAACGACTCAACATACTCGAACCAGACCTGCAGAGCAGATGCATATCCAAGATTAATAAACAACGGAAGCAATATATAAACAAGTGTAGTGGAAAGTAAATAGAACAACATGCTGAACACCACTTGAAACTACTAAACAAACCAAGCATGCGTCCATAGAAATTAAATATATAAAAGGGAACCAATTGCTAACCAACAATATCTACCATAAACAAGGAAAACATGCTAATATAGGAAATAAATAAAAAGAAATTAAACTCTAGCTAGGAAAGACCTCAAGGTCCATACCATCTCTATGCGATAACTAAAATAGTCCATCCCCTAAAGCTGGTCTCTTTCTGGCACGCAAATACATAAAGTCTGCATGCGTCCCGAAGGGCCCGTGCAGGGTGTGAGACAAATCTTAGTAGGATACCACCCAACGAAATATACCTAATATAAGTGTTTAAATAGTCATGCATTTCTAAAGAAGGAAGTAAATAGTAAGATGCACAAATAAACATAAACTCCACTAGTGCTTAGAGGACACCATGGAGTGTCACCTGCTTCGGCCAACACCGAAATCTCTATCATGTAACCTAACACCATGTCGCCCCTAATACCGTGTGTCTCAAGTACCGATGTCCCGAAGGCGCACCCAATAAGTAGTAACTCGGAGGAACAATGATGCCTGTACTCAAATAAGTAATCGGAGGGACATCGTTGTCTGCCCTCAAATCACAGCGAGCCTCTACCCCCAACCCGAAAGCCTCAACGCTATCCCCTGAAGGCTCCTCACCTTCCATGTGGCTTCCTAAGACAAGCACTCCCAAACCAATAGTACCTAAACCGATTCTATCAGGGGTATCTACCCACATGAGTGGTCAAAAACACCTCATAATAGAGCATCTCTATGTGAACACTACTCAAAGTTTCAGATGAGCGGTAATCACCAAAATAGTACCCAAGCCACAAAGTATCTGACACCTCGTGTCCTTGTGACCATGCCACTCAAGTCTGATGGCATTTCCATCCAAGTAACCTAGGCCATGCCCAACCTAACTATCACACTACCTCAAGATGACGTACATAATTCCCAATACCATGGTCAGAACCACCCAATGTAATCCGGGCCAAGCTCAACCTGTGATCAGCATCACTCAACAACACCCAGACCATGCCCAACACAACATGAAGGTTCCAACATATGCAATATCACACATCACATATATATATAATCAAGAGAAATAATTTAAATAGGAAAAACAAACTAAATAGTTGAATTTCACTAACTATATGTTGTCTGATACCAGTACCAAGGTCTTAGAAGCCTCTAACATTTCATATCATGACTTAACCAATTAAACTCAGCAGTTTAATCAAATAAAATCAACTTATACCATTTTAACATCCCCAACCAAAATTCCCCAATGAGAAACGACCCCTCGCCCAACCCTGTTAAATAAAATCAGGAAAAAAAGGCATACCCAAAGGCATCCCATAGGTCTAATAAGAAATTGCATATGCAATAGCAGATAAAACAAGGTCTCGCTCAAAATACCCGAAAACGCGATGAAGGCCGTGCCACACAAATGACCATAAAAAAAAGAGGTATGCACCACCTAACTCATACTAGTACAATGATACTCCAATAAATGCCTACAATTAGGACTAAAATGTGGTAGATCTAGAAAAGAATCAAAACCGCTCAAACCACTATAACTCATCTTAGAACAGAAATCAAGAAAAACGGCTCAAGTGGAATCAAGCCCTTACCGAGGGGGTTCTAACACATCTGAAGGAGATCGACTTGGAGTTTGAATGAAAAATCAGGAGAAAAAAAGTTCCGACCGGCTCTCCCCACTCAAACCCATTGAGGGATTGGGGTTTTGCCTCAAAATGAGGCTACTGCCCGTTTTAGAAAAAAAAAGAAAATACACAGCGTGTACATAGGACTACACTCCGTGTGTATCATTTTACTATTAATACGACGACTGATATTTCACTGAGGACTTGCCTATTGACTACATGGTGTATACCTATGGTACACGATGTGTACCTCTCTATCCAGCCGACATCCCCAACACTCCATATATATCCGCATACATGGACCCTCTACATGGCATGTAAAAATAGTAAACGACATGTACTTTCTAAAAACATTCTACATCGCCAACATGCCTACACGCCATGTATAGACTTCACACACGGGCAAGGGTATACAACGTGTACTTAAGGTACATAGCATGTAATATGGAAATTTCCAGAACTTCCCAGATTTTCCCAGTTTTCTTAGAAACAAGTCAAAAATTTCAAACAAGGTTGGGATTTTGACCCGTTCTAAAAAATCAGGATCTTACAATCTCCCCACCTTAACATAGCTCATCCCCGAGCTATCAAACAAAACCCAGAGATGACACTGAACATACCACCCCTATCAATGTAACCTGGAAAAACCTGATCCAAAAAGGTTCTGGTTAAATTCTTCAAGGGGCTCCCCACCTTATAAATTTCCTAACTCGATCTCAAACCTACAAAACTCAAATCAAGCAATGTTTCACTAACCTGTTTCTGGACCCATGGTCCTCTCATGACGCATCATCACCCCTATGCCTCATTGGTGCTCCCATGTGATTTCCTACACCCAAATGTATCCTGCACTGAATCAGTGTCCACCTCCATGAGGTCCTGCATCCCATGGATTATTAAAATGAACTTGGTACATAGAACCTCAAGTAACCCGCATCCTCGATGCCCCGATTCCCACAATACCTCAAGTAACCTGCATCCTTGACACCCTGATGCTTAAGGCACCTCAAGTAACCCGAATCCTTGATTCCATTGATGCCACACATCTCATACATATATATAAATATACCCCCACCCGAAATGGATCAAATCCCACCAACTAGCATCTATTCAGTCTACATAAATCCCATGAACCTTTTGCACTCAAAGCGTACATGACCCAATAGGCCATGTCAAAACAAGTAAAAAAAAAAGATCACAGCCACACCCACGGTGTACCTCTAACCATCGTCGGCTCACCAGCCTTCTCAGCCTCTGGCAGATCCACGATATGCACCTGGCTTGAAGTACGACTACTTGATGCCTGACCTCCCTACGATGCTGCTCTAGTCACCGGCCACTGACCCCTCAAATGGGTGCCACTATCTCTTTCGTGTCTGCTAAGTGTAGTTGAAACTCGGCTACCCTCTCCTATTACTGAACCTGAACCAACTCTAGATTCCACAGTCTGTCCTGGTCCCTACCTGCCAGATGTCTGAGAAGGCTGCCTGTAGAACCTCTCAAGATGCACAACCTATCCACATGCCTGACACTGATTTGGAGGCCTATCGCACTAAATCCAAACATTCCCTGGCTGTCCACACTGAAATAAAACCACTGAAGAACTACTGCAAGGTGGTCTAGCTGAGTCCTTGGCCTAACTGCCCTGTTGTAACTCATCTTTTCCTTGCTTCCTGTTATCCGAACCATCACCTGAAGCTATCGCCCGACCAATGTGGGGCTTATCCCTTTGGTTTCCCTCTACTATGAGTGCCTGATTCACCGACTCCGAGAATGAACCCAACCTGAAGATATTCACCTAGATTCGAATGGCATGTCGTAATCCGTCTTCAAAGCACCTCATCCTTGACACGTCATCGCTGACCATACCAGGTGCAAAGCAGGACAATCAATGAAAGTAGCTGCATAGTCCATGATAGACATGTCTCCCTACTTAAGGCTCAAGAACTCCTGAGCTCTCTCTGTCCTCAATGTCTCTGGGTAAAAGTTCTTAAAGGACCTATCCTCAAAGTCCTTCCATGCCTATCCTTCATGCCTGCAAGCCTAAACCTGCACATCCCACCAGCGCTTTTCCGGTCCTCTCAGCATGTATATCGCAAACTTGACCCTCCACCCTGGAGGTATCTCGAGTTGCTCAGAGATCATCTGTATGATCTCTATCCAGTTCTTAGCAGCCTGTGGACCACCCTCACCCTGAAAAAGTGGCGGGTTCTACGACTAGAAATCCCACATCAGATATGCCATAGATGACTCTGTATCCTGCGCACCTCTGTCGATCCCCTGTAGGACACGTACCAAGCTAGTCCTGAGCTTCTCATCGAGCCACAACCCGAATGCTGCAAAACCCGGATGCTGTCTTGTAGCACATGATCTTGGACTTAATCCTATCTCTGAGCCTGTACCTACAGCTCATGCTCTACCTACACCAGATCCTGAACCTGATCCTTCTCCTGTGGCACTGTACCATCTCCCGCCTGACGCTCTATCTGAGTCATTAAAAAGGAACCCACTGAATACCATAAATGGACATACAACCCACATATATAACAATATATATATAACACAGACAAGGAAAGTAGTAAAAGTAAGTCCATAACTACTACCCTTACTCTCCCCCACTGCAACCCATTCCCATGGCATCCCGGCCTCATGGCCTCCTTACCCGCCCTCAATAAAGCCAAGTATCAAAAGTACCTCGGGCCATGCCCATCCCGACAACAAACATTTACTCAAACCGACGACCGAGTCACCCGATCCTAATGATAAAAATCACATCAACCATAGTATCTAAATGATCTTATAAGAGCCAGACCCAAAAACCCTACCATATAAAAATATATAAAGCATGGAATAACACATTGTAATAAACAAGCAATTCTATCAATAATTCCACCTTTTCAAATTTCAATGCATACAAAGCATGGAAATTGATATTATTCACATGGAATTATCACTTCACAAAGAAAACGTGTAGTTATGAAATTGAAATACCCTAAAAATGTTCCTATCAAAATCCAAGAAAACAATCCTTTCCATACTGGGCCAAGGTCCAATTCTTCTCTTCCCTCACCTGTTCAAGGGTCACATATCACAATCAATAGCATCACACACCAAGTGAGCCACCGAGGTGGAAATCATATAAATTTTAACCTGAGAAAAAGAAAAACTGGAATTCCCACTAAAGGTAACTTGGTTCATCCCTCGTACATGGGGCTACAGGCACCCAAGCCCAAGATAGAAATCCAGTTCCTGTAACAACCTATCTTCAGTCTACCATATCCCAAATAGTAAAACCAATAGAAATAAAAAGAGAAGTCTCAATATCATTAGTATCCAGCAAAACATTACTACTAAATCTCTATCAAGATCTCCTTTGATACCACTTTGTAATGACCCAGACCCAAATAGCCACCCGAACAGTTCTAAATGAGTCGGGTGTTACTACCTTAGGCGCACCTCCCCGAACACCAAAGGCTGCCGATTAGCAGCGAGGGTCTAAATGGGTATAGTTGGGAGGCTATACCCTATCAGAGGATAATAATGGTACTGGTCTGAGTAATAATATGTAACATGCAGTGGAGATAAATGACTCAGCAGACTTGAACCAGACCCATAGAGATGAAACATATCCTATATCAATAAACAGTGGAAGCAATATATAAACATGTGCAGTGGAAAGTAAACAAAATATCATGCTGAACACCACTTGAAAATACTAAAAAAACCAAGCATGCATCCATAGAATGTCAATATATAAAAGAGAACCAATGGCTAACCAACAATAGATACAATAAACAAGGAAAACATGATGATACAAGAAAGAAATCAAAACAAATTAAACTCCAGCTAGGAAAGACATCAAGGTCCATACCATCTCCATGAAACAACTAAAACAGTCTAGCTCCTAAAGCTGGTCTCTTTCCTACACACAAATCCATAAAATCTACACGTGTCCCGAAGGGCCTGTACAGGGTGTGAGACAAATCTCAGTAAGATACCACCCAATGGTGCGTACCTAATATAAGTGTTTAAGCATGAATGAATTTATAAAGAAGGTGGTAAATAGTACGATGCACAAATAAACATAAACTCCACTGGTGCTCAGTAGCCACCATGGAGTGTCACCTACCTCAGCCAACATTGGAATCTCTGTCATGTAACCTGGAACCATGTGCCCCTTGACACCACGTGTCTCAAGTACCAATGTCCTGAAAGAATGCCCAAAAACTAGTAACTGAGAAGAATAGTGATGCCTGTCCTCAAATAAGTAACCAGAGGGACATCGATGTATTCCCTCAAATCACGGCGAGCCTCTAACCCCAACCCAATAGCCTCAATTCTATCCCTTGAAGGATCCTCACCTTCCACATGAATTCCTATGGAAAGCACCCCCAAACCAATAGAACCTAAACCACATCTATTGGGGGTCTCTACCCACATGAGTGGTCAAAACCACCTCATCACAGAGTCTCTCTGTGTGCACACTACTCAAAGTTCCAGGTGAGAAGTAATCACCAAAATAATACCCAAGCCACAAGGTCTCTTACGCATCCTATCCTTGCGACCATGTCACTCAAGTCTGATGGCCTTGCCATCCAAGTAACTCGGACCATGCCCAACTTGAAAGTCACACTACCTCAAGATGACGTCCATGATGCCCAATCCCATGGTCAGATTCACCCAATGTAATTCGGGCCAAGCCCAACCTGTGATCAGCATCACTCAAAAATACCTAGGCCATTCCCAGAACAACCCGAAGGTTCCGAAATATGAAATATCACACATCACATATATATAATCAAAACAAATACTTTAAACAGGAAAAAAACTAAACAGTTGAATTGCACTAACTATGTGTTTTCCCATACCAGCACCAAGGTCTTGGAATCCTCTAATAGTTCATATCAGGACTTAACCAATTAAACTCAGCATTTTAATCAAATAAAATCAACTTATACCATTTTGGAACCCTTAGTCAAAATGCCTGAATGAGCAATGACCCCTCACCTGAACCCGCTCAAAAAAATAAGCAAAAAAGGCATACCCAAAGTCATCCCATAGGGATAATAAGAAATTACATATGCAATAATAGATAAAATAGGGTCTTGCTCAAAATACCCGAAAACACACCGAAGACTGCGCCACAAAAATGACCGTGAAAACACAAAAAGAGGTATGCACCACCTACCTCGTACTAGTACGATGATACTCCTCTGATAACAGCCTCCAATTAGGTCTAAAACACAGTATATCTACAAAATAATCAAAACCGCTCAAACCCCAATAACTCATATTAGAACTGAAATCAAGAAAAATGACTCAAGAGGAATCAAGGACTTACCGAGGGGGTTCTAACGTATCCAATGGAAATCGAATCAGAGTTCAGACAGACGATTGAGAGAAGAAATGATCTCTGGTCGGCTCTCCCCGCTCAAAACCATCGAGGGTTTGGGTTTCTGCCTCAAAACATGGTTACTGCATTTTTTAGCAAAAAAAAAGAAATTACATGGCATGTACATAGGACAACACGCTGTGTGTATCAGTTTACTATTCACATGACAACTGATATTTCACCAAGGACTTTCCGACTGACTACACGGTGTGTACCTATGGTACACGGCATGTACCTATCTACTCAGTCGACATCCTCAACATGCCATGTATATCCCCATACACATCCACTCTACATATCATTTACAAATATTACACGACATGTACTTTCTAAAAACATTCTACCCCACCAATAGGCCTACACGCCATATATGGCCTTCACACACGGGCAAGGGTACATGACGTGTACTTAAGGTACACAATGTGTAATCAGAAAATTTCCAGGACTTCCCAGATTTTCCTAGTTTTCTTAGAAACAAGTCAAAAATTTCAAAGAGGGTCGTGATTTTGACCCATAATAAAAACTCAAGTTCTTACACAGGTGGTCCAAGTTGAAGATAAAATTCGGGGCCATATTTTGTGGCCCAGAAAAACATCCCACCATTTAATAATATATCAAAAACCAGAAACTATTTTAGTCTAAAATTTTACATATAGTTAAGAGACATCCATATATTAATTTTCCTTTTCTATGGCCCACTCATGTTCATCCATATAGATGGTCATTTCAGTGCATCTGTTCAGTGGATGCAAGTTGGCTTCAACTTCAGGTCAAGGATGAAGAAGTCCACTCTCCCATACTTTCCACCACCCTAGGCCTACCATACTCAAGTGGGATGATTTGTACTATTAGGATTTAGACCCATGCCTCTTGAAATGCTTATTTAAGGAAGTGGTGGTGAAGGAGTTGATGATGTTGGAGCTTTGTTTTCATTGTAATGTTATTATGATAATTTGTCTTTGTAGCATTCTTCTTTCTTATGTAAGTTGTTAGAATCACCTTAGTTTTCAATAAAATTTATTCTTCTTCTATTATTATATTTTTATTCATATAACATTTATATCTTTTTCTCAAGGTATGAACTTATTCACACCAAACCTTGTGATATTCTTCACACAACGGTGGAGTGATCGTTATTTCATTGTTTTTTTGCTTCTTCAATTCTACCCTTATGAGTCTACTTCTCGCTTCTGTGGAGAATGTGTCATCAATGAAGGAATAAATATTTTATGGATTGATCCAAGGGAGTATCAAAGGGATGGATTGGATGTTATTTATCACTCTCTAAATGTTTTTTAATTTCTTTTATTTGAGTTTCCTTTATTTAATGATTTTCTCTCTTCCTCTTCCTTATTGAATTTATTCGACCCACTTTTATGTGCTAAGAAGATCCTTTACCTTGATGTTCTAATGAAAATGATCCTACAAGTGTATAGGTGATTAGAATGTGTTTATGAAGGTTTTTACATAGTAAGTGATGATGTTATTTTGAATTCGTTGAATGAATCCTTCTCGAGCTAATGAAATTGAAATCATTAAAAAAAGGAATTCATCCAATCCACCCCCAGCAATAACCTTGGATCAAATCAATTTCTCATAATTTGAATTCACATAGATCTCTTAGTTCTCTTTTAAAACCATCTAAAATAAACCCTAGTTGGACACTTCATATAAAAAAAAATACATAGAATGTTCGTGTCTGTAGGTTACTTTTTAAGTCTCTGAGGATTTAACAACCCAAGATAAACTACAAGCGACTGCTCAACCCTAAAATATTGGGTAAATTTGGACGAGGCTAAATTTTTCTGCCATTGCTAGGAACCAATTAATTAATCTCAACACCAATTCTATTCTCCCCCATTTCTCTTTTCTCACCTCAAATTCTCTTATCTTTTCCCCTTTCTTTTGTTTTTCACTTTTCTTGGTGCATGTCCGCCTATACTTATGACCAATCAAACCGTCTAGTTAGGGTGGCTAGTCATGGGGTTGGGGATTCAAGTACACCAAGGTAACTCTTTACATTATATAATAATATTACTAATACTATAGAGTAAAAAATTTATCCCATTTCAATGGAAGGTCTTCAAAGAAACCAACTCATAAACTCGAGTGGGAACCAAAATGGAAACCCAAATGAGGCAGCCCCAAACTTGGGGAATGCAGTAGATCAAACCATGAATGAATACCTCACACCTTCCTAGACCAATTCCCCCTCACGAATTAGACACAATTACCTAAGATATTTCAACTACATCTTTAAACCCCATGTCATAAAAAACCTTCCCACATTCCATGTAATGGAGTCCGAGATGCCCTACCTTCACGTTATAGAGTTCAATGACATTGTAGAAACCATATGTCCCCCGCATCAACTAGAATATGATAAGATGATTATATTTCATTTTTATTTAAAGGACCGAGCTAAAAATTGGCTAAACAATTTTAGACCATCATCCATCAACTCTTGGGACCAATTACAAAGATAATTATACAAAAAATACTTTCCCCACCACAAAACAATTTCACTTAAAAAGAGCATCCAAAACTTTTTTGAAAAAGAGGGAGAGTCATTCTATGAAACATGGGAGAGGTTCAAAGACTCCCTAAACATGGTTCCACACCATGCTTTTTCTATTCCTGAACAAGTGAGAATTTTTTATAAAGGGTTGGGCCTGGGGAACAAATAATTCATTGACATGATGTGTAATGGAGCCTTTAAAAACAAATCCCCAAATGATTCTTATGAGAATCTAGAAATCCTTGATGAAAAAAACCAAACATGGGGAACATCACCTTATTATAAAAAGCCACAAAGAACTACTAGAATGAATACAATTAGAGAATAGGAAAGCCTTAGGGCTAAACTCACAGCACTCACTAGGAAGGTTGAAGAGATAGACCTTAGGAAAATCCATGAAATCCAAACTATAGACCCTGTTTGAAAAATTTGTGATAAACATGACCAAAAAATAGACAACTACCCAACCATTCCATCGATCAAGCATGTTATTATAGGAGGACCATCTACTGAAGCTAATTCCCAAAACTTCCAAAATCCCCAATACCAAAAAGCATTCAACCTAAGGTATAATGACCACCCAAGCTTCTATTGGAAAGATAACTAACAACCTAGCCAAACACAAGGAACAAACCCCTAACCTACACAAAATTTTAAAAACCATAACCAATTACAACCACAACCAGTCCAATACCAATATCCTCCTTTCCAATACCAACAACCCATCTAGTAGCCCATCCAACAACCAAAGTACCCTCCTGGGATAAACTAACCAATACAAGCCCCCTCCCAATTTGTCCCTCTCTAAATCATTGAATAGTTATGTAAAAAAATAGGGAAAATGAATTCAAAAGTATATTACCTTAAACAAGAACTTCAAACCATCAAAAATTGAAAGTCACCCATGCCTACACAGGCTATTCCACAACAAACATCAAGGAGAAAGTCAAGTTTCACTCAAACAACTCATGAACAACTAAAGACTATGACAGTTTTAAGAAGTGAAAAATCAATTGATAAACCTGAAAAAATAATTCAGAAACCATATAATGCTTCAAACTCTAATTAAAATTCAAATGAACCACATGATCAAACTGAAAAAACTGATAACAATGTGAAATAAACAACTCTTCAACAAACAATCCCACAACCTGCACCATTTCCTCAATGCATGAGGGGGAAAACAAAGACTTAATTGAGTGAAACATTGAGGAAAATATGCTCACAAGTCAAGTTGAACATTCCTCTCCTTGATTCTATTCAAACCATTCTTGCATACTCAAAATACCTAAAGAACCTATACACATTTAAAAGGAAATTCTCACATAATAATCAAGTCCTTCTTGCTGCAAATGTTAGTACAACAATCCAAGGAACCCTTCCACCAAATATGAAAGACCTAGGATTCCCATACATAAATGTTGAACTACAAGAGAACACAGTTTTCAAAGCCTTATGTAACCTAGGTGCCGGTTTAAATCTCCTTACTTATGTTGTGTACTACCAGTTATACCTGGAAGAGATCCAACCCATATATGTCACACTTTAACTTGCTGATCATAACATTATGGTTCCAAATGGGATTTTAAAGGATGTTCTGGTTAAAGAAGAAAAATTCATTTACCCTACTGAATTCATTATCCTTGACAACAATCTAAACTTTGTAAAAAAGGAACAAACCCCAATCATCCTTGGTTGTCCCTTCATTGCAACAGTCAACTCTGTTATCCGAGTCTGAAATGGGAAAATGACCATCAACTTTGGAAACATAAGTCTAGACTTGAACATCTATAATGAAAGATCAAAAATAGGGGATGATGAGGATATTCATGAAGTTAAAATGATATGAATCATTAGTAATGAATCCATAGAAAATCAAGGAATATTTGAGGAATTTTTAAGTCAGGAAAAGATTAATTTCCTTTGTTCACATGAAGTAAGTTTATCTCCTTGGCTAGAATAACTTTCAAATTGCTCCTATGATGAAATCTTAAGACCAACAATAAGTGAAATCTTTCAGGAAACCAAATTCATGGAGACCACTCCAACTCTCTTCCCTAACACTTATCAAACCAATCTAGTAGCTCAAACTTCTACACATTGGGAATCAATCCTATCTAAAAATCTAAAAAAATATATTGATCTTGAGCCAATGTCCCAATATTCTGATGAAATTTTGTACCAAACTGATCTTGAATTGAAATAACTTCTTACTGAACTTAAGTATGTCTTACTTGGAGGAAATGGAATACATTATATTGTAATTTCTTCTTCTCTTCAATCCGATCATTAGAGGATGCTTCTAGATGTCCTTAGAAGACTCAAGAAATCTATTAGATGGACCCTATTTTCCTGAATGGCACAAATGCATTATTTTTATTTTATTATATATAATCCCCCTTTTAAGTGTTGAAGGGGAACTCGTACATGACCTGTAGGCCCAAGGCACAAGGCCCGACTGACCCACAATACATGAACCAAAGGCCCAGAGGAATACCATGCCCATTACATGACCCGTAGGCCCAACCCACTAGAACTGCCCATCCCCAGCTTCTGCGTCATTGATCACCGATCTCCCCACCTTGCATTTATGATCAGCTAGCATTAATTTGTACAAAGTTGCACGATGCCTAGTCCCGATGGTGGCTGCCATACCCTCTCATCCTACCAATATTGTTAGCTCTTCTTCTAGTGGATGCTACTCATGTTGCTCTGATCCTCTTCTGGGGCATGTTCTGTGTGAACTGGGCTACTCCATGGTCTTTGTGGCCCGAAGGCCTTTAACGAACTGAAGGCCCTAGAGACCCGTAGGCCCAAACCAGTGGCCAGAAGACCCAAATCGGGTGAATAGTTCCATCTGCTACAGTACTGAACAATAACTGCTACAGTACTACTACAGTACCCCAGAAATTCACCTCCACCCGATTTTGAACCTGGGTCTCTTGGATTCCAAGCAGGAGCCCTTACCACTTGGGTATGGGCTCGTTGGCATGGACCTTATTTAATATTCCTGGGATTAGACCACTTATTAGGACTCATAGGATCATTCTTGAATCTGATTCAAATCCATGTTTTTAACCTCAACGGTGACTCAATCCTAATCTCATGAAAGTAGTGAGAAAAGAACTTCTGAAATTGTTAAAATATGGTATTATCTATCCCAAAGTTGAGAGTGAGTGGTTCATCCCAGTCCAAGTATTCCCAAATAAGTCCATAATCTGATTGATAACCAATAAGGATGGAGAGATTCTTCCAAATAGGGTGAGTAGTGGCTGGAGAGTCTGCATCGACTATAGGAATCTAAACTCATTTACCAAGAAGGACTATTTCCCCTTACCATTCATTGATGAAGTCCTTGAGAGAGTCTCAAGTCACACATTCTACTATTTTTTAGATGGGTACTCGAGGTACAATCAAATTGAGGTCTCCCTATAGGATCAAGGTAAGACTACATTAAACTCTCCATTTGACATGTTTTCCTTAAAACACATGCCCTTTGTGTTATGCAATGACCCTAGAACCTTCCAGCGGTGCATGATGGGAATCTTATCAGACATGGTAGGGGATTTACTAGAGGTATTCATGGATGACTTCTCTATGTTTGGGGATACATTTGAGGGATGTATGAGGAATGTGTAGAGAGGTTTTTCAATATGCGAAGAAAAACATTTGGTCCTAAATTGGGAAAAATTCCATTTCATGGTTAAAGAGGGACAAGCCATTGGCCATACAGTATCAAGTAGGGTGATTGAAGTTGATAAAGTCAAGTTTGACATCATTCGTCTCCTTCCATCACCAAAAACTATCAAGGAAGTGATGTATTTCTTAGAAAATGCTGATTTCTATTGAATATTTATTAGGAAATTTAGTTCAATCACTCATCCCCTTTGTGGTCTTCTAGTAAAGGATGATAAATTTGTTTGGATAGAAAGATATGAGGGTTCATTCTCAACCCACAAAACATCTCTCACGTCTCCTCCCATCATGAAATCCCCAAATTGGAACCTTCATTTTGAACTCTTGTGTGATGCCAATGACTTTTCTTTAGGATCTATGTTAGGAAAACATTGTGATAAAACTCCGTATGTAATTTATTATTCAAGAAAATCCTTAAATGATTCCAAAATAAACTACACCAACACTATGAAGGAGTTACTTGATATTGTGTTTGACTTAGAAAAGTTTAGGTCTTACCTATTAGGATCCCCCATCACTGTGTTCACTGACCATTCTAATCTGAAATACCTCTTCAACAAACAAGATGCTAAGGCTGGACTAATTAGGTGGGTCCTTCTCTTAAAATAATTTGACCTCATAATCAAGGGAAAAAAGGGTGTTGAAAATGTTCCAGCTGATAATCTCTCTAGGATAGAATTTAATGACAAATTATGTCACCTTTATGTGTCTGATTCATTCCCTGATGAACACCTATACTTTGTGAGTGACTGCCCTTGGTATGCCGACATAGCCAACTTCTTAGTTACAAGATTCATTCCAAAATTATTAGGGACTCAAGATAGAAGGAAATTCCTTTATGATGTTAGGAAATATGTGTTTGATGATCCATAACTCTATATGTTCTTCCATGAACAAGTCATTAGGAGGTGTGTCCCAGAATATGAACAAGGGTCCATCCTTAAATTCTGTCATAGTGAGGTGCGTAGAGGTAACGTTTCCTCTTAGATAAATTCTTTTAAGGTTCTTCAGTGTGGTCTCTTCTATTCCACCCTCTCAAGGGACTCCTACACATTTTTTCAAATCTTTCCTAGGTGTCAACAATTAGGATCCATTAGAAAAAGGAATCAAATTACCCTCACTCCTATTCTGGTCATCGAAATCTTTTATTGTCGGGGAATTGATTTCATGGGAAACTTAAAAAACTCTAGGGGATAACTCTATATCCTCTTAGATATAGATTATGTCTCAAAATGGGTTGAGGACATTCCCATTAATTCCAACAACCATCATATTTTGATCTGATTTCTAAAAGAGCACATATTTTTTAGATTTGGAATTCCTAGGGATATAATTAGTGACTGAGGATCCCATTTATGCAATCTCCCATTCTCTTCACTCATTCCTAAGTATGGGATTTCTCATAAATTTTCCACTGGGTACCATCCTCAAACCAATGGTCAAGCTGAGTTGGTGAATAGGGCGATTAAGAAAATTCTTGAAAAAATTGTCAATCCCTCAAGGAAAGATTTGTCCGAGAAAATATTGAATTCCCTTTGGGTATATCATACAAAATTAAAAATCATCCTATGCATGTCACCATATAGGTTGGTTTATGGAAAATCATGCCATTTACCTATTGAAATTGAGCATAAGGGGTTGTGGGCAATAAAAAAAATGAATTTCGACATTTCTTTGGTCGAAACGAAGAGAAAATTATATCTTAATGAACTTGAGAAACTTAGGATGGAGGCTTATGAAAATTTAAGGATAAATAAATCTAGATTTAAAGCTTACAAATCTAGGAATCTTGAATTTAAATACTTTAAACCAAGAAAATTTGTGCTCTTATATAGTTCAAAACTTCATTTACACCTGGGAATGTTAAGGTCTAGATGGTCAGGTCCATTCATGGTTCATAATGTGTACCCCCATGGGGGAGTAGAGATTCAGGATCCCACAAGTGGTCAAATTTTCAAGGTAAATGGTCATAGGTTAAAACCATTCATTGAATCATTCAATAAACAGGAAACAGAGGTTGAGTTAACTGATCCAACCTACGAACCAGGAAAAAATTGATATATTTTGGATCCATGTCGTGCTAACAATGTTAAGGAAAAGTACTGCATGGGAGGGAAACTATGATTTTAATGGTTCTATTCATTAGGAATCATCTTTATTTTTCAAATAGGATTAATGAATAATTTTGATATTTAAAAAAAATTACTTAATAAATTTACTCTGAATATGATAGTACCTTAGACTATTGACATGTTCTTCAATTATGAGTATAGATGGGTATGAAAAGGGAGCGTCGTATTAATCCATTCCATGTGGTGTGATCCTCGAGTAATACCTTAACCAAAAATTTAAAAATAAGGAAATGTATCATCAGTTTATTTTATTTTATTTTTATGTGTTTTTAGGTTAAAATAAAAATAATAAAAATAAAAATAATTAAAAAATAAATTAAAAGGACACATCATAGGTCATGGAGAAAACCCTTTCACAACCGGCGAAGCTATGGGGACTCAAACCCGGAACCAAAGGGAGATAGGGGTATGTGATTTCCACTCACCTAAGGATTATAATTCTTCCTTATTTAATAATATTTGTATATATACATATATTTTACTTTTTTATTATTATATAAATAAATAAATAAATATATATTGTTTCGTTTTGTTTATTTGTTTGTTTTTCCTTGTTCCACTATGGAACTCTGCGAGTGACATGGATGTCGAAGGATTATATTGGAGCATCACGAAAATCAACTTCAACCACCAGGTTACTTCATTCCATGATTCTCATTTTCAATATCCTCTTCGAACTCCTCTCCTTTACCACCTTTTTTGTTTTATTTTCTTTAAACACTGGGGACATTGTCATTTTAGGTTGGGGGAGATAAAATAAAAAAAATTGCTTTTGTGTACATAAAAAATGAATGGAAGGAAAACTTTATTTAACTTTGAACATGATAATACACATTGAAAACTTTGAAACTTAATATCAAATAATTTAGCATGCCCTGATTCTAATTTTAATCCATGTATAATTTCATGATCATATATTTAGGAAAGTGTGGCTGTCTAATGTGATATTTTATCATTTATATTTTCATAAAAATAAAAAAAAATCACATTGCATGTCCTTTGGATAGTTGGGTATTAGTTTGAGTTCATGGGGAACCCCAAACAAATAACACAGGTTTTGTGATTATTTTAGTTTTAATATGAGTATTCAAAAAAAAACAATAAAAAAACAATAAATTTGCGTGTAGAGCAATGAAATGAACAAATGCATGGATTTTGGCACTTGGGGATCATGACTCCATAGTTTTTTGGCCCAGAGTTAGTAATTTTATCTCTATTTGTGGTAATTTTACTTTTTTTGATTTAGTTAACTTGGGATAATGCTCGAGTATGTGGGCTTCACTTGGTTCCCTAAGGTCTTTGAGCCTAGGAGTCATCAGAAAAGTCTTGCTACATGGGTTGACCCAATTGAGTGCAATTTCAATTACCATGGAAAATTTCAAAAAAAACTCATCTTAATGTTGAAATGTGATTCCACTTAGTGCTTTCATCATTTCCCCCTTTAATAAATATGAACCCCCATGTCTATTATGATACACAAAACATCATCATAATTAATATTGTATGAAATATGATGATGAATTTAAAAAAAGGAATGAGCTTGGGATTAGGATATTCATATGAAACTATCTTGTATTAAAATATTTTTATGGGTGTCATAGTCGTTTGATATAAGGGTTTTTGGTGATCATTGTGTATTATAATATTTTTAGAACAGGGAATTCGAATTTCATTTTTTGAGATATAGTTTGCTCAGGACTAGAAAAACTCAAGTTGGGGGGGGGGTGTGATTAGACACTGAAAGAGGCTAATATTCATTGTTTATATTATAATATTCATGTTATTTATTAATCATAAACACCATTTTTAGTTCATTTTACACTTTGAACATTATTTCATAATATAATTGTAATTCCTTATTAAAATGCACTATTACATGGTACATTTCTGAACACCATATAAAACACCCAATGATCTTGATTTTATTTTCATATTTAATTTCCATGTTCCTCGTTACATTGGGAATAATTAGTACTTGTTTAGTACTTGAGGATTCACACTGGAAGACCACCAAAATGGGATTTCATGGAAACACATTATGGGAAAATTAAACTGGAAATAAGCCCAATAAAGAGACTTTAGCGGCCAATATCCAAGTCCAATGATTCTCAAAATTTAACTTAAGATATAGAAAATCATGGGTAAAATTTTATCCAAAATTTAAAAGATCTAATTCTAATGTTTTAATGGATTTCCAGGTGGCCCAAGTTGGAGATAAAATTCTGGGCCAGATTCTGTGGCCTAGAAAAACAACCTACCAATACAATCGTATATCACAAAACATAAACTATTTTGGTCTTAAATTTTACTTAATGTTAGGATAAATTTTTATATTCATTTTCTTCTTCTATGGACCACTCAAATTCGGATATCTATAAGTTCATTTCGGTGCTTCTGTTCGGTGGATGCAAGCTGGATTCCACTTTGGGTCAAGGATGAAGAAGTCCACTCTCCCTTACATTCCACCACCCTAGGCCTACCATACTCAAGTGGGATGCTTTGTACTATACGGAGTTAGACCCATGCCTCTTGAAATTCCTATTTAAGGAAGTGTTGGTGAAGTCGTTGATGAGGTTAGATATTTATTTTCATTGTAATGTTATTATGCTGATTTGCCTTTGTAGCATTCTTCTTTCTCATGTAAGTTGTTCGAATCACCTTAGTTTTTAATAAAATTTCTTCTTATTCTCTTATTATATTATTCTTCATATCACTTTTATATCATTTCCTCAAGGTGTGAACTCATTCACACCAAACCTAGTGATATTCTTCACACAAAGGTGGAGTGATCGTTATTTCATTGTTTTTTCACTTCTTCAATTCCACCCTTATGAGTCTACTTTCTGCTTCCGTTGAGAACATGTCATTAATAGAGGGCTAAATATTTTATGGGTTTATCCAAGGGAGTATCAAGGGGATAAATTGGATGTTATTTATCACACTCTAAATTTTTATTAATTTATTTTATTTGAGTTTTATTTATTCAATGTTTTTCTCTCTTCCTCTTCCTTATTAAATTTATTTTCCCCACTTTTATGTGATAAGAAGGTCCTTTACCTTGGAGTGATTGTGGAAATTATCCTACAAGTTTATAGGTGATTAGAATGTGTTTGTGAAGGTGTTTAACCTGTAAGTTATGAGGTTATTTTGAATTAATTGAATGAATCCTTCTCAAGTTAATGAAATTGAAATCGTTAAAAAAAAATAATTCATCCAATCCACCCCAAGAAATAACCTAGGATCAACTCAATTTCCCCTAATTTGAATTCACATAGATCTCTTAGTGCTCTTTTAAAACCATCTAAAATCAACCCAAGTTGGCCACTTCACAGACAAAAATAATCCATAGAATGTTTATGTCTGTAGGTTACTTCTTAAGTCTATGAGGATTCGATAACCCAAGCTAAACTAGAAGCGATGGATTAACCCTAAAATCTTGGGTAAATTTGGGTGAGACCATTGAGCCTCCTCCCATGACATCCTAAAACTCACAAGGAAGACCCCCACCATGCTTTGGATTATTTTGAAAAATGGGGGAAATATTAACAACTTTTTACTTTTTAAGAAGTTTTTACTTGTCCTTCTTTAATGAATCTAAACTGTGGTTATCATAAAATGGGGGAGATAAAAGATAAAAGTGAGGGGGAGTTTATCTTCACATGGTAAAAAAATATTCTTGTTATTTAGGGACATAATTCATTCAAAACATTACTTTATAAATATAGAGGTTTCTAGATCCAAACACAAAGGGAGAGAAAATTTTTATCTTTAAGAATGTTCTTTTTTAGACACTAGTTTTTGTACTCAGGTTTTCAAGATAAGAAGCACCAGATGAAGAGTATCATACCAAGCAGTACCAGATGTAGAGGTGGTCAGAAAGATGGAGTTTTTATCAGAATCACCATCAGTCTCAGGTATAACAGTATGAAGTTAAAGATCCATCAGACTCGGAGTTTTTTAGAAAGATAGAATTTTCTATGAAAAGAAGTGGTATTGTTGCTGAAGAGTTTTTAATGAAGATTGTGAAGTCATGAGTTAGAAAGGTTTCATATTTTCTAAAATAAAGTCATATGATGCTTTTATGATCATGGAGTTCTCAAAAATCATAAAAACTATCATGATAAAATATTTTGAAGAAATGGAGGAATCGTAATGAATGTATCAGTTCTAAAAACCCAAAAACAGATTGGATCCAGAAGTACATGACTCAAAATTTGTCAAAAGTCAGAATGTGGAAAGCTATTGAATTTGAAGAATTTCAAAGTTGCAAAGTAGATAATTCCATCATAATGATAATTCCATTGTAATTAGAATCCCCTCATTATGTGGATTCCATCAGACTAACTCTAAGAAGGAAAGATGATCAGACTAAATCTGAGGAGGAAGGTCGTTTAGACTAACTCTAAGAAGGAAATTCAGTTCATTGTAATGAGCTGAGGAAGTTCATAGTAATGAGCAGAGGAAGTTATTGATAATGGGATGGGTAATTTTAACAAAATTAGAAGTGATATGAAGATATTTAGATCTTAATGAGATAAAGATCATAATGAGATGATAAAGAAAGAAATATTGTATTGATCATAGGAAGTTGAAGTTGAGGATTGCATCATTTTGAAATTGAGGAAGATCCATAATTTTGAAGAAGATAAAGATACATTGTATTGAAGCAGAGAGATTTACATCAGACTTAATAAAGGTTAAAAATTCTGAAAAGGATTATTACAGATAAGACTTAGGAAGATATCATAATATTTATGAAGTGTTGAAGAGGTAAAACTTAAAATTCATTTTTTCGTAAATCTTGGATAAATACGAGAAGGTTTGAATTAGTCAAAGTTAATGTCTAAATTCAAATTTTTTTCAGACTTTTGAAATTTGAGGTAGAGGGGAAATTTTTCATGTTTCCACCCCTTTATTTTCTAAGTCACTTATTAATATTTTCTCTGTAATCCGTTCATGGTAACTTTTCATGTAAGCAGAAAAGTAAGAGTGATGAAGAATTAAAAGTGAAAGTTTCTATAGGATAGAGATCATTTTTAGAATATTGGACTTCTATTATTTTATCAATCATATTAAGAAGATCATATTTATTTGATTGGATTGAATAAGATCAGATTGAGTTTCTGAGAAGAGTTTGAGAAGTACAAATTTAGTAAGGGAGAATCATATTGAGTTCAACATATTGAGAGAATCAGACTCAGCCAAATCAGACTGAGGATTTAGCCTTAGGAAATTTTGGGGATCTAATTGAAAAAATCATTATTCTTTTGTTTTGGATTAATTGTTTTGTAAGAAAAATTTTAAACTGAAATGAGTTAGTATAATATTTATTATTGGGATATAGAAGGTGTATAATGGGAGTTTGAATAAGTTTTATTCAATTCGTCATAGTATCGAATTTCTGTAGGCCTACAAAAGTGGCTATGTAAATGATGTAGGTTCTCACATTGAGTCTGAGACTTATAAATATTGTGTGATTTACTTAATTTACTACTTATTTATGAATTATTATTTACTAAATCTTGAAAAGGAAATAAATCTTAATAGGTTTCAGGGGTTAAGTTTCTAAAAGTTTTAAAACTCATAAGAAGTTAACAACTGATTCAACCCCCCTTCTCAATTGTTATTCGATCCTTTGGAACATAAAAACCAAGCAATTAAATATTCATGGCATGTCATATAAATAACATATATGTCCCTATAATGATACATGAGGAAATTATTCCTTTCCATACTGGATAAGGGTAAAAATACATAAGATATAGCATCATAAATCATGTGTGTTACCCAATGGTGAAAGTAGTACATCTATAATGAGAATAATCCATAAAAAAATCACATCCATGGTAAGATCTATTTTTCCCCAAACATGGGTTAGATACTCCCAGGAAAAAATTATTACCAATTTCTAACATATACCAATCTCCTATTTACCAACCCAAAATAGTACGACATAGGTAAATAAACCCTTTGATACCACTTTGTGAAGTCTCAGGCCTAGTTCAATCATAAGTTACCGAACCTTAGGGAAACATGGCCTCAAGCACTCCTCCCCATATGCCTAAGACTTACAAGTAGAAGTGAGGGTATATGGTGGTATGGTGGGGAGACTATACCCTCTTTATTAGATTACAACATAATAGTAAATAATAATAAATAAGAATCATAATATGATGTAAAGGAAATGGAAATAAAAAATCCAAATTACAATAAAAAGACATAAATAACAATAGGATCATATAGATGATGTCATGGAAGGAAAAACATGAAAAAAGTAGGCATGGTAATAGGAATATAATATAGTACCAGTGTATAAAAATAGAAAAAATACCAAAATAACTATCTACATGGTCATCCTGAGAATGAGTTCAGTCATATTCTCCCATACCAAAAAGAAATCAAGCTTCTATAGTTGGGTGCTTACCTTTATTGTTACCTACATCCAAGTAGTTTCATGACCTGAATCAACAGGAATTGTTCCATGACTCCCTAATACCACCTCCAATAGGCCAGGAGATGGAGACTAGCACTAAGTAGGCTATCACACACATGGGAGGCCTTAGCCTCAGGTACCTGTACACATGCACCCACATACACCTCCATGAAATAATGCAAAGATATAAAAACTGAAAAGAAGTGAATTCATACATCTATCCCAAACCAGAGTACAAAATAAGTTAGAAAAGGGAAAATATAGGGCCCACAAAAAACATTGAAAAAGTGTCCAACCTACTCAGATGGAGGGGATCACTGTCACATGAACCCTTCAGAAAGCTCCTCAGCCTAACTCTAGTAAACACCCCGATCATTAAAGCTCATTAAGATCCGCCTTCTCTAGGTCCTCATGGGACTCTGTCGAAAGGTCTGTGGTCTGAACAAGACACAATAAATGTAGGGGAAAACCCTATGCATGGGTGAGTATAAAGATACTCAGTAGGTTACCCAAAAACCCCAATATAAAAAGAGAAACTGAAAAGAAATAGTCCTCCCATCCTAGCCAGAGGGTACCCAAATGGGAGAGAAACTAAATATTAAGACCATACTTAGCTAAACATGACTATTCAGCTCATACCACATGGTGTGTCATCAAATATGTGAAAACACCACAAGGGAAACCCAGAAATCACCCAAAAATACACATCTTATGCACCAAGCCTCATGATGTTCTGACCTCATCACCAATGACAAGTTCTTAACCAAGGATCTAAAAACTAACCAATAGAAGCGCAATCCTCGATCCGAGTCATCCTAGATGACTTTTCCTAGAGACACCCCATCTCGTATATCCCAACCAACCCCGATGGAAAAACTGAGAGATACCACTCAAATCAGTAATGTAAATCCGATGGCACAACACTGCCATCGTGAGGGCATACATCCAAGAGAAAAATTTCATCGGATATCACCACTAAGCATGACATGCTGAAAAATCAATGGATATAATCCCTTAGAAAGGGGATCCCTCCCAGGATCCACTGGGGGGTACCATGAACCCAGACTAAAAAACTCCACAATATCACTTAGAAAGGGGATCCCTCCTAGGATCTATTGAGGGACACCACGGAACCAATCTGACACCTTGGAGATTATATCGCTCGGATAGAGGATCTTCACCCATGTATTATCAGTCATGAAGATACCACAAACCCCACCTAGTATAACTCGCAAAGTAGGGGATTGTATCACCAAATATTCTACAATCCCTACCCATGGAATGCATCATAGAAAGAAGAAAAAACAAATATTAATACAAATCTAGATGGTCAGAACCCAAGGCCTCTAAGGGTAATACGAGCTCCAAGTCTAATGAGTCTGTAGCTGAAGTAGATTGAGGTGACTCAATCTAGAAAGTGGGAACACACCCATGTTGCATGCAAGTGAAGTAGCTGAAGAGGGGTTACTATCCAGTGAAGGGGACATGATACAGAAAACCCTCATAGTAATAGGACCAAGGGGACCCAATTAACCCCTGCCAGTCTAACCACCAACAATAAAGACTAGGGGGACCCACTGAACCCTTCCACTTAGCATCACTAACCTAAGAGACCCACACAAAGCTTCTATCATACCGCAACTCCCAGGCCCAAACTTAGGCCACCGTCACATTCTATGTGGAAAACTTCTTAGTATAGGCTACTCACAAGCCTGAATCTGAGCTACGAAGGGAGAGATATTAGAGGTAGAAGATCGCTAAAAGATCCCAGAGGAGTAAATAGTGTGCACCTGGAACTACACTGTGTGTGAGCCTACTCGTGCACCCGACCATGTATCCTAACTACATGGTTTTTCAAACCCATGTAGGGTTACATGACGTATACACCCCCTAAAAAGAATGTCCCATGACACCCGAACCCTATCCATGTTTCTACTTCACACATCCTCGCCATCCATGTCCCTTACACATTGTAAATTCCATACCACATAGTGTGATCAATTTATACAGCCAGTTTTCCATGTTGTCTACCCATTTTTGTGTACCGGTCCTCGTGTTCGTATACTTTGGTCATGTATTAGTAAATGACAATGTACCTTTACACGAATTCCCAAGCCATGTCCCATTAAACATAACGAGGGTCCCTACATAGACAATAACCTCAATTACATAGCTTGTACACCCTGAACTTCATCTTCCCTGAATGGGAAGAACACACGACGTGTAGGACTGGTTTACACACCGTGTCGACAAAAACATCCATCGGAAAAAAAACTGAAAGCAGCCCAGATCACCCCCTGTTCACTCTGAGACACATAGATTGACCCTAAAGGGGTCCCTAGAAAGCATCTAAGGGATATAAAATCTTAAAAATATACATAAAAAAGGAGATCGAGACTTAAAACTCAAAACTCCTACCTTGGGGAGAAATCTCGAAGCTTCGAGGTCAAATCCGCACTCAGAAGCTTATGTTTCACGATTTGGGAGCGATCACCATCAAGATCTGAGTTCGACAGAACCTTGTTACATTGATTCGTCCTTCAGGTCATTTTTCACCAAAGAGGGAGATGGGTGGGGGGCTACAGATCCTTCTATATGTGCACAAGGGATAGGAGAGGGGAGAGAGATTTAATTTTAATTAAATCCTCCCCTCTACTTTACATCCCAACCCTGACTCGCCTCTGACTAAACACCAAGTT
Organism: Viscum album; assembly: GCA_963277665.1. Lineage (NCBI taxonomy): Eukaryota > Viridiplantae > Streptophyta > Magnoliopsida > Santalales > Viscaceae > Viscum > Viscum album. The sequence continues at coordinate 955,305,155 of OY728121.1, forward strand.
CCAACAAATTTTATGTCATGCCTAGGGTAAACACAATGTCATGAACTCAATCGTGGTCTTAGAAATCTGATCTAAGATTCCAAATGAGATATATTCAAATTTTTAGTCAAACTTAATGTGTATGAAAAAATATATTTAATATTTTTAATATCGTCATGTCGAGGCTCCCCACCCCTCGGTTTCTCACACCGACTTGGCGCTCATCTTCATAAATATTATTAGAAATATTCCAAAGTGTAACGGGGATAAAACCGGGTTGCTAAATCTTCCCCACCTTATGTATTTTCATACCTGAAAAGAAAAAGGCTATGCCCACTAGAAGAAATTGAGCTCTCAATTGGGACTCCCAAACCAACGGGCTCACTAAAACCAGCACAAGGCCACTAAGGATTTCTGTGCTACCAATGAGCATGCACTACGGGAAACCATAAGAGATACCTCATAAAGTCTAGATCAACCGGGTTGAAATCATGCAACCAATGACACATGTCTCCTCTACTGTGATAGGTGAAAAAACACGAGCACATGGTCCACCTGTAGTCATAGGGTCTAGTTGAACACACCCCTCATGAACCTGACATAGAGACAAATAAAATCCAACTTTGACCACACAAGTTTAAGGAAATCATCCACCACACATTGATTCTATCCTCTTTGGGTGGAACAGACCCACCCGCACAGTTTTAGATCACGTCACAAGAACATGCCTCATTGGGGAAAGTGTTCCTCATTCTCATGAGTTTGATGTCATGTTAAACTGCAATACGAGATCTTCAAGTTCCTCACATACGATACTGACATCGAACACATGAGGGTACCGATGAACGAATAGGGCTACCCAAGCACACACCTTGGGTCTTACGAAGCACTTCGCGCAAACCACCAACACACAACCCCACCCTGAACACATAAGTCATAGGGACTCGTCAACCACACCTCGACACTGTCTTCTTTGGGTGGCACTAACTCGCCCTCATGGTTTTAGATCACATAATAAAAAAGTGTCTCAATGGGGGAAGGATCCCTCATTTTCATGCATTTAAAGATACATCAATCAAAACCAACATAAGGTCTTACCGATGCCCTGAAAAAACCTCAATAAAGATACAGAAAGGAAAAGAGTAGATCCTAACAATGTCTATCAATACTACTCCTGAAATTAAAACGGACACTGAGCATACACCTATCCATCCGCAGAGGCTCTAGGTCAAAGGTCTCTACGACCTGCAGTTGTCCTCACCCCTCTTCCTCTAGCTCCCTGAGCCTAGCGTGGACCTCCTGGGGGTGGTGGTGGAAACTCATACCATCTGCCACCCCTCATTACTACACCCACACCTCCAGAACGTCCACTGCCCTATAGTCCTCCTGGCTCAAAACGTTGCCTCTACCAAGGTGGTTCGTCAACTATATCCCTCTTAGTGGCACAATGGGTTGGATAATCTCTAGAAAGACGTCCCTAACCATTGGAAGCATAACAACACCTCTCCTGCAGCTGACCAAAACCCACCTAAGATAATTGAGCCACAGATCATCCATCCTAGGATCACCTCCTGAAATTTCATGAATGCCTGGATCCCTGAGCCTGTCGTTAGCTAACAGCTACTGAACTAGTTCCTGAGGTCTCAACTCCCATGTGACCAATAGTAATAGTCAGAGTCTGCTCAGCTATAAATCTCTCCATTTCCAAGGATTGATCCAGCACTCTAGAATAGTTGGGAATGCATAGAAGCACCACTAATGCCCTGATCTCCCGACGCAAGCCCTGCATGAAGGTCCATGCTCTGAATAACGGATCCTGAACCATATCCAGGGAGTAACACAACAAGTCTATGAACATTGCGGAGTAGTATTCCATGGTCATGATATCCTTACAAAGCTACATAATCTCTTGGATATGTACTAACCTTAGCCTGGCTAGATAGAACAACTCCCTTAAGTGCCGCTCAAACTATGCCTAAGGGAGCATCTCCTCATTGTGGGTCTACATCACAAGACTCCACCAGCGCCCATTTGAACCTTAAAAAAGGATCTCCACTTGGACCACCATCTAATCAGGAGGTGTCCTCACAAGGCGGAAAACATGTATGACTGCCTCAAGCTAGTCATCCGCTACCTGGGGGTATGGGTGGCCTCAGAACCTCAGAGGCGACTACCTATGGAACTTGTGTAGTGTACTCAACCTACGCACATCCTCATCCTTCACAGTCAGAATAACCTACCTCTCAATGGGTGACATCACAATAGGAGGACCACCTGGAGGTCCAAACTCACAACTAATGCCCCACACTAAAGCCTCGTCATAGAGAGGATCGTCACCACAATCCCACAGTGGAACCCTGTCTGGCTGTCGTCGTGGAGGAATCCTAAAATAACATCAAGATGCTACACATTAAAAGAGTATATTTGGGGAGCTGACTCAAGATGGACCGGAAAAACCAAAAACTCAGTCCTATATGATGCATGGACCATTATTTCCCCTATAACCAATGTCCTAATGTACCGAGTCAAAAGGCAGGTTATCAGAGTCCTAGTGCATAGATATGTCAGCCTCCACACTAACACTATATTCCCTAGTCTAAAATCCAAACTAAAAAAACTTTAACACTATCTATATGCAACCCAAACCAAGATCATGAGACTGTGGTCCCAAAGTAGAACCCACTCTCATACCACTCTCTCACGACTCGGCCCAATGGGGTTCAAGCCGCGACTCCCCAATCCCACATCCAATAGGCTAGAGGCTATTGACTAGAACTAAGTAGGATATCAAACACATGTGAGGCATTATCCTAAGGAACATATAGACACACACCCACATAAATGTCCATGAAATAGTGAAGAGATATAAAACCTAAAAATAAATGCATGCATACATATATCCCAAATGAGAGTACAATAGAAGTACGAAAGGGAAAATATAGGGCCCATCAAAAGAAAAATAAAAAAGTGTACAACCTGCTCAGATGGAGGGGATCACTATCAAATACACCTTCCAAAAATCTCTTAGGCCCATCTATGTTAAACACCCCAGTCGGTCTAGCTCACTAAGCTCTACCTTCTCTGGGTCCTCCTAGGACTCCGTCAAAAGGGATGTGGTCTGAAAAAGACACAAAACATGTGTGGGAAAATCCTTTGTAGGGGTTAGTATAAAGATACTCAGTAGGTTCCATAAAAACCCCAAATGGAAAGGAGAAACTAAAAGACAATAGTCCACTCATTCCAGCCAGAGGGAACCCAAATGAGAGAGAAACTCCATCTCAAGACCATCTACAGTTAAACACAACTAGTTATATCATACCACATGGTGTGTCATCTAATATGTGACAACACCAAAAGGTAAACCATAAGTATACATCTCAGGCACCAATCCTCATGAGTTTCTGACCTCATCACCAATGACAGGTTCTTACTCGAGGATCTAAAAACTAACCACCGGAAGCACACTCCTCGAGCCAAGTCATACCATATGAATCTCATCTAGAGACACCCCATCTAGTATAATCCATCCATAATCACTGGCACAACCAAGATATACCAATCAAATCAGTAATGTAAAGATGATAGCACAACACCACCATCATGAGGGAATACATCCGAGAGAACACTTTCTTAGGATATCTTCACTAAGCATGACATACTGAAAACCTAGTGGATATCATCCCTCAGAAAGGGGATACATCCTAGGATCTGCTGGGGGACACCACAAACCTAGATTGGAAAACTCCATGATATCACTCAGAAAGGGGATACCTCCCAGGTTTTGCTGGGGGACACCATGAACCTAATTCGACACCCTATATATTATATCACTCAGATATAGGATTGTTACCCATGTAATGTCAGTCAAGATGATACCCCAAACCCCACCTGGTATAACTCATGAATAAAGGGATCATATCACCAATGATTCCACAAACCCTACCCGTGGAATGTGTCATGAAAATCTAAAAGAACATATATTGATACACATATAGAGGGTCAGCACTCCAAGATCACTGGGGCCCCATTCCCTACGGGAACATCCGGGGTAGAAGATTGATGCCCGCATAAATATTGGTCACACTGATTCTAAGAACCCTACTAGGGAAACACTAAGGGACATGAGGATCACATCGATCCTCTCGGGGCGATACATGATCTAAGTCCATTTAGTCTGTAGTCGAAGAAAACTGAGGTGACTCACTCTAGAAAGTGGGAATTCACCCACAATTCATGTATGCAAAGTAGCTGAAGAGGGGTCCCTATTCAGTGAAGGGTATGTGATACCAAAAACACTCATAATGATAAGACTATAGGGACCCACTCAACCATGTCAGTCTAATCACCAAAAATAGAGACCAGGGGGACCCAGTCAATCCTACTTGTTGGAATCACTAACCCAAGAGACCCACAAAACTTTTTTGGAACACTGAAACACCCAAGCCCAAACTGAGGACACCATCACATTCTTGTAGAAAACTACTTAGGATAGGCTACTCACAAGCCTAAATTTGAGCTATGATGGGGGAGATATAGGAGGGGGAATATATCTAGAAGATACCAAAGGAGTACATGGAATGCACATGGCTCCACACGGCCTGTGAGCATACTCGTACACCCAGCCTTGGATCTCGAATACATGGTTCACCAACCCATGTTGGGGTACAAGGTATGTACAACCCCTACATATATTGTCCCGTGACACCCATCCCCTAACTATGTTTCTCTTTCACATGGCGTATCTAGTTGTGTCAATTACAGGCCATGCATACCAAACTTCATGGCGTGCTCAGGTTATAAGACCACCTGGCTATGTCGTCCACTCATGTACATGTACTGGACCCCATGTCCATGTACTTTGGTCGTGTTTTAGTACATGACCATGTAATTTTACATGGATTCCCAAGCCATGTCCCATGGACACATGATGAGGGTCCCTACATGGCCTATAACCCCATGTACATGGTGTGTAGACCTTGAACTTCATCTTCCCCAAAGGGAAGAACACACGGAATGTAGGACTAGTTTACACACCGTGTCGATGGAAAAATCCATCATAAAAAACCTATAAATAGCCCAGATAACCCCATTCACTCCGAGACATATAGATCGATCCTCAAGGGGTCCCTAGTAAGTTTTAAGGGCTCTACAACCTTAAAATGATGCATAAACAAGGAGGTAGGGACTTAAAACTCTACCTACCTACCTCAAGGTGGAACTATGAAGATTTGAGGTCAAATTTGTGCTTATAAGCTACTAATTCATGATCCAGGAGTGATCACCATCAAGATCTGAGTTTGAAGACACCTCATTTTGTAGATTAAACCTTTGGGTCTTTCGTCACCAAAGAGGTAAAGGGGAGGGGGTTGCAACTCCTCCTATGTGCGCATAAGGGAGAGGAGAGGGGATATGGATTTAATTTTAATTAAAACCTCCACTCCACTTTACATCTCATCCTCGAATTTCCTCTGAACTGAAACTTAGCGCCAATAAAATTTATGTCATTCCTAGGGTTAACACGATGTTCTGAACTCAACTACAGTCTCAGAAATCCAATCTAAGACACCAAACATGAGTTATTAAAATTTCTAGAGAAACTAACTCTGTGAAAAAAATATATTTTTTATATTTTTAATATCACTATGTCAAGGCTCCGCAGGACCCAGATTCTATTGTCGACACAATGCTTGACTTGAGAAATATTCTTAGAAATATTCCAAAGTTTGAAAGGGCTAAACCCAGGTTGCTACAAGTAATCTATTATGGTACCAAATGGTGGCCTTAACATAGTGTTAGAAAAAATTAGTAGGACACCACCAATGGTATATATATAAATTTCAGTATGTGAGTACAAAATATAATAATGTTCAGGTATAATAAAATTAAAATAGTAAACAAATGCAAGAATTTTTGAGCTCACAATCCTCATGGGATACATGGACGACCCTACCTACTTCGGCCTAAGCCATATGTCTCTAGGAATATGACCATTAATTGTAAAGGGCCCCAAGAAACATATCTAAGGCCTCCAAGTATAATAATCATAAGGGATCCATGGGTGATCCATGGTATCCATGACCATAGAAGGTCGAGCCCACATGCAGTAATCAACCAAGATGTATGACTAAGGGGTATGCGTGTATTCCAAGGGATAAACCCATGGAATTTCATCCTAAAAGTCTCTAATCGAGCATGAAGAAAATTATAATATAATATTATGATATAATTTATTGGAGTCTAAGTAGCTTATCCAAGGTGTAGTATGTGTTTATGGAAATTAAGATGAATCCTAGGAGATTATCCCATGTAAAAATATTTTCTAGAGTATGCTAGTGATTCGTCAATGATAAGTCAATTCACTCACATATCTAATACATTAACCAAGACCAAGTATGGTATCTCACCTAGTGGTCACATTAATTAATCAACTAGAATTTTATGAGTTCTCCCAGGGAATTTAAAGTCCGAAATCCAAGTCATATCACAGAATCCATGCCTTTATAGTGATATTGGTCCAGTATGAAAAGTAATCATGATATAATAAATATATATTTCATTTAAAATTATATTAAAATAGGATTATCCATGAAATTTATCAGTTTAATCAATTCATTAAATCCCTCCCCTTTATAATTAACAATCCCAACACACCGCATGGTGTTTTGGTTAAAGATAAGAACGACTGTCAAGAATATTTAAACTAACACACTCTAAGGGGTGGTTAAAGTTTAGGTATTCAACATCCAATTGTGGTAAAGGGGGTTTCATAGCACTTATAAAACAAGAAAATAATTTAAATAATAATGATTTTAGGTGCAATGCATGGAAATTTTGGAATGAAACATAAAAACAACATTTATAAACAAATATAATTTTAGGATAAAGTAATAGACAACCTAACTCATCCATATGGTAGACTCCTCATCTAGTATCAACCTCAAATTGTAACTAAAATGAGTGAAAATGGAGAACCAGACAAACACCCTGAAAATAGGTCATATTAGCTCGCATGGAGACAACACCCAAGATAGTGAAGAAAATAGAGAAAGGAAACTAGAGGTGTGATAGAATTATCAAGGGGGATCCAACATGATGAACAATGATGAAATCAGAGTCTATATGGATGAAATATATCAATGAATCCAAATAGGGGAGAAGAGGAGATCCCATGACTGGTACACTGTGAAAATGAGGGAGGAGTAAGAATGAAATAAGGTTTAAAGGAGAATAGGGACAAAATGGTAAATTCTATATTTTTAAAGGGGAACATGGTTTGAATACATGATTGGAAAACCTATTTGATAACCATAAAATTCCCAATTCCTCTAATTCCACACCTCACATGGTTTAGGCACATTGTGATAAAATAGTACAAAAACTATGCGTGGGGGTCCTTTAATAAATTGTAGGTTTTTAATGGTCATGAAGACCCTGGTGCATGGTCTATAAAACCATGCTTATCCCTCTAGGGCTTCATGGTTGAGATGAATGATTAATGAAAACCATATTCTAACCATTTACCTCACCATGTTTCTTTAAAAACTCTTACTATGGGCCCCAAACCAAGACCTAATACTCTCAAAACCTCCATGACCCCATTAGGAACTTCGATTTAGATAAAATAATAGGATTAAAATGAAAATTAAAGGATCTATACCCTAATAGAAAAATAGGATCTTACAGATTTTTTGGGGTACTCAGTTGCACTATGAGGGAATTTAAATCTGAATTTTCCCAAAATTAATAGAGAACAACATAATATAAAAAACACATTCTTGATTTCTACCCAAACCGGTAGAAGCTCCTCCAAGTGTTCCATGTGAAAACCATATAGAATTTTTAGAAGGAGACAATGATTTTGGGAAGGAATTTATGTAATGAGAAGATTCGATATGATCCAATTAAAGAAATATGCACCCTCCATTGAGAAACATGGAAACCATCCGAAGAATAAGGGAGCTTGTTGATTGACACTAAAGTATATGAGGAGGAAGAAGAAGAACTCAATGATTATAAATATTTCCCTCCTAATTTTTAAAGAATTTGGGACATTGGGCTTTATCCTTGGATTTATTTAGTTATGTATTTCTTATATTTTCTTCATTTTTAATACGATTCATTTTTTTTGTTCATATATTATCCATTCCCATTTATTTTCAATTTTGGTAAAGTGATTCTCAAGCTCTCATCTATTATGATAGGCTAACTCGAGCATCAACCACTAGATGAAAACCGATGATTCAGAGTTCACACACATAGATTTTTATTTCCTATTTTATTCTAGGGATTTATGTGATTGAGGGGTATAAGTTATTTCCACCACCTCACAATTATATTTCCACATTTCATTTATTGATACTAAAATCCATCCCCTATCCAAATTTTCAAATAATTAGTGTTTGATGGGATATGTGGTTTGAGTGGTATGTCGACTCACAATTTATACCAATTTGAGAGAGAGGTAGGAAGATCACTTAGTAGGTTTTTTGGGTGATATATACATTTACATAATTTATATAGTGAGGGTGTGTGTAACCAGTTAGAAACACAAAAGTGAATTAGATTAGGGATTCAAGGCTATAAGACAATAAATGATTATTAAGGTTGAATATAGGAGTGTCTCTTATTTCATTTGATTTTGGTTATATCTATATTTTCATGTTTCTTTTCTATTTTCATTCATTAATACCTATTTCTTGTCTGTATTTAGAAGTAAAAAAAACAAAACAAATATAAGTGCTAGAGGATAATTAATGTTCTAATCTTGGATAATTGAGAGTTAAACACATGGTCAACACTAATATGCACATAGTAGATTATAAATTTTGTTTTGATATCCCTAAAAAATATATCTTTCCAAATTGGCATAATTTCTGAGGAGTTGAGCTGAGAATTTAATCATTTTTCACATATGTAATTAGTCTCTTTTCCTTTATTCATTTTTTTTGTTTTTTGTTTTTTTTGTTTTTTTTGTTTTTTTCTTTATTTTTCTCCACTGGGATGAGAATAAAATTTGGTATATTCTTTAATGTATCCTAACATTTATACCCGATACATTAATATTGGTGTGATTATATCCTCACATTTATGCACAGTTTAAAGAGATTGACATAATCACATCCAAATTAATAAAATCACATTGGGAAAAATTATTTAACACTAATAAATATATCTTCCCATAGGCCCTCGGGGAATAATAAATTTATAGGAAATAATATGAGTACTCTTTGGTTCTCACCAATGGGTGGGAGGATGAATGCTATTACCACCATGAAGAAAATCGGCATCAACTACATATACCCCAGACCATCAATGTGAATAAGAACCCACACCATAGGAAATTAAATAATTAATCAATATCTCACTACTAAGATAACAAAAAATGAAGGAGAAACAAAGTGAAATAAGATAGTTGAAAGAAATTATGGTTATGATGGACACGAACCTCCAAGAACTCACAAATAAAGGATAGAAATAGAATGGATAAAATGTTGAAGAACCTTTATCCTTTTCATAATAAGATATTCATGAGGTGGAAGAAAATTTATAACAACCTTATATTCAACACATTTATGAGATATTTTCCAAGGCACTCAATAGAGAACAAAGGATATTAGTTGAACCATTAGAGGTGGATGACCGAACCATGGACTCTCTTGTTTTTATATTTCCTATAATTCATTTTAAAACCAATCCCCCTTGTTTTAAAAATACTAATTCATCACTAATGTAGTTTTCCTTGGAAGAAGATTAAGAAAAGAAGATATTGGTCTTTAAAGAAAAGTAAATGTATCAACTTCCCACTTCTTCAAAACCCAATCCAGAGGCATTAATTCAAAAGAAATATCTCATGGTTGATCCATATAAATACGTTTAGATTTTTATAGATTCATTTTACTTTAATTTTTCATTTCTTTAAATGTCTTGAAACTCAATATGTTCTGAGTATTAAGGTTTGGTTGAGCTAAACATATACCTGGACAGTGAGGAACAACAACAAGATCCCACTATTGAAGAGAAAATGGCATTGGAATCTAAATATGAGGATACATTGGTGGATAAAGAATTTTAAGATAAAGAATTTGTTGGATCCATGGAGATGAATTTACCAACTTATTTATAACATGAATATTCATATAAGAGGGTATTTAAGAATACGAGGAGGCCCCTTTCTTACTTTTCCCACCCATTATTCATTTCCTTTAAATTCATTTGAGGGAGGGAATATTTTACTATTTTCATTGGGTACTCCAAGACTTGTGTCAACTCATGTACATTTGAAAAAATCACATGTGGTGGTTTCTATAAAAGAAACCAAACATACAATTTTATTTGGGTTTATATATTAAAATTTACTAGATATAAGTAGTTCTAAACACAACAATCACCTAGGGAATGTTCCAATATTCTTTTATTTTTCTTATTTCTCATTTCTCATTTAATTCATACTGTGAATAAATTTATCATTCATGTTTCTATTTTTCTTATAGGTTTTCAAGCGGATAGTAGAAATTAGGATGCAATAATATCTGTTTAGAGAGTTTTCTTATCCAAATAACTTAGATTTTTTCAATCCTTATGACTTATTTTATCACTGAAAACTTCTTATATTACATAGATATTTAATGGGGGAGTATTGAATAAGTGTGAGGGGGAGGGATTCAAAAAATTTTATTACTAGCTTAGGTACTATTTTTATATTTTTTAGAATCAATATTAAGATTTTATACATCCTATTTTTTGTTATGTTTTATATTTTTAGTGTGTTTTTATGATAATAAATTGAGATTTAAATTTTTCCCTACCTAGTGAAAAATACCATTATAGTTTTGAGGATTTAACTCATTTTGAAATAAATTAATTTATATGATTTATGAATGTTTTGTTTTTATTTCATGAACTTGAACTTGATTAAGTAAACTGGAAATGATAGCCCATGTCATGAACTGACTATCCATGCTTTTCAATCCATTACCCAAGAGACATTCTAAGCCAAATTTAATATATTCTTCCTTATAATCACTTTCCTGAGTCTCATGTTAGGTAGAGAAACTATACATTTATTCAGTTCTTATTTGATGCCAAAAATTCACAAGTTTTATATATTTATGAAAGATTCTATCATTTAATGAAAAATACATTTTTACAATTAGCCACTATTTTGGGTCACCTTGACATTTGACCTCTCTTAAGCATTAGAAACCATGGAATTCCTATTAGGTAAGACACATTAAAAGATATATTTATCCATTCCTACCAAGATCCTATGTATATTTCTTGCTATATTTTCAGCAAGTGTGGGGTAAAATAGGTTTCAATGGAAATTCAAGCGAAGAAATTCATTTTTAGGTAGATTAAAAGGGTTTATACCATATGATTTGGGCAGTGGGTTCAGAAGATGAAATATTTCATTGTAAAAATTTTTACCTCTTTATTTATAAGAAAAAAATATATGTATATATATAAAAATATTTATGTACATGTGAAAATAAAAAATATAAAAACAGAAAAAATACATTCAAAAACGAAGAAAAAGGAGGTTGTATTAATTATTTTAATTTTCCTAGATGTGACCCATAAAAAAAGGAACATGGAGTAGGGAGTGATATTCATATGAGGGGATGAGTGAGTTTCTTTAATTATAAAACATGTTGAATTTTAACATGCACTATTCTTATGAGATTACAAAAAATCCTTTTATGCCTTCTAATTTTAAACATCAACTCACACCATTCCCTAATCTTAGAAAAATATATTGGATGTCCTCTTGAGTAACACCCAAGTTTTTTCTAATAGATAACTTAGGACCTTGGAAAGTATATGGTAGATCACGTGTACTTTGGGAATGAGAAAAAAATATATTTTTATATGTTCCTAGAGTTAATAAGGAAAATTCATAAGTGAGGTAGGGCATGTAGTGACTTGAGATGGATTTGAAGGTTGGAACATGAGTGAAATGAAATGGGAAGTGGGTAGGAATCATATAGGAAGCATGATATATTCAACAAAGAATGAGTATTTTCTTTTCTATTCTTTGGTTTGTGTGTTTTTAACCAAGAAATATAATATATTTTTTATTTTGAATTCATTATATGGCTTAGGAGTGCAATAGTGTAAGTGTGGGTGAGTGATGAGAGACAAAATTTTCAAGAATTAATTTTTTTAAATGGAAATTAACCCCATAATTAATATAAAATTTTGGAAATTATCCAATATTTTGATATTAATTGAATCTATAATTTAATTGTTAAATGAATTAATTATATGATTTTTAGTTGATTTATTCATCTTTTTAATCAATTAAAAATCCATAAACTGATTTTTAGATTCTATGTTTAAACTATTAACATTCTTATAATTATAATTTTAATTATATAATTCAAATCTAGAATAACTTAAATAAAGCCTTCACTAAGGTACCAATTTCTCATGATTTTTATATTATTGAGGAAATGGACCCCCCATACACCCAAGAGATCATATGTAACATAATTATGGGAATGAGTGAGAATTTGGAAAAAAAATTATCTAGGGGTGGTACATGAGATATATTTGAAGGAGAAGCTGATATGTAATAATTTTTTAGATCTCTCCCTATGATGTGTAACAAAATTTCCTTTTCTAAATTAAATAGGATAATATTTTTTAATATATTTTTGAGAATTGAAGCTCATATGTAACTTAATTTCCCCACTGAAGATCTTATCCAATATCCCAATGTTTGAAAAAGTTTAAAGAAGTGATACACAATATATTTTCCATTAACTAGATGATACATATGATCTTTTAGGCAGGACTGTGTATGTAATATTTTAGAGTACCTAAATTTATAAGATCTTATATGCAATATAATTTTGCCCTAGTGAAATTATATTTAATAACATTGAATGTTTCTAAAATTAGGAGAAGGTATGGTCACATCTTTGGGTACTTAGTCACACCTTAAGAAAATTAAAATCTGAATTTTCCCAAAATGAATAGGGAATGAATTAAAATAAAAAAATCATTCCTAATGTCTATAAAAATTAGGAAAATATTATCCGAGTGTTCCACACATTTAACATCTAAAAACTAAATAAGGCGATAGTGATCGTGGGGTGGAATTGAAGCAAGGATAAGATACAATATGATCTTGCTATAGAAAATTTCACCCTCAATTAAGACATGTGGAATCCATCCGATAAAGAAGGGATCTTGTTGCTTAGTTATAAATTCTAGGAGTAGGATGGAGAATAACTTGATGATTATAAATATTTCCTTCCACCCCATTTGTAAATGATTCAAGACCTTGTCCATCGACCTTGACTTAATTTAGTTAGGAATTTCTTATTTTTTATGAATTTTTAATTAAATTTATTCTATTACATTCATGTGTTCTTAATTCCCATTTATTTTAAATTTTTGTAAAGTGATTATCAATATCTCATTTATGATGAGATGATAATCTGAGAATCACCCACTAGATGAAAACTGATGATTCAGTGTTTTCACATCTATTTTTTTTATTATGGTGATTTTGGTGATTGAGGGGTATAAGTGAATGAATGTACATTGTGATTCCTTTTACCTATTTCCTTTCTTCCTACTAAAATCCATTATCTCTCCTACTTCTCCAATCATTAGTGTATGATGAGATAAATGGTTTTAGGACTCATATTAATGATTATTTTGAGATATTGGTGGGAAGATCACTTAGGATGTTTCATGAGTGTGATGTCCATTCACATAATTTATATAGTGAGGGTGTGTGTAACCATTTGGAAACACACAAGAGAGTTAAAACAGGGAATAAAAGAAGTGAGAAAATGAAGGATCATTAAGGTTTAATCTAAGGGTGTCTCATTTCTTTTATTTCATTTTTTTGCATCAAAATTTTCATGTTCATTTTTTTCGCATTTATTAATCCTCATTTTTTATCTGTATTTAGAATTTAAAAAACCAACAAAAAACAAATATTAGTACTAGATAATAGAGAGTGTTACAGGATTGACTCCTTAAGAGAAAATCCTATGATCAAAATTAAGTTTTACGTATGATACTATAAATTTTATTTTTAAATCCCTAAAAAATGACATCTGTAAGTTATACAACACTTTGGGTACTGCATATTACTTTTTTTTATTAGGTATCTGTAAACATGAGTTGTAGTGATTGAAGTCCTTTGATCTCACATGGAACAACCCAACTTCTTAGTTCTGAAGTGGTGATGTGAGGATTTTATAGAATTGGATTTTTTAGATAATGTGGATTCTATGAAGTTCTTGGGATCCTTTAGCACATGAGCTATGGGGTTTTGAACTCCAATGGTTTGAGGATTCCCCTAATTACCCTTATTCACAATTGAGGCGTGACTTATAATTTGGATATAAACTTGGGACACTCTGAGTCTTATACCAGCCTAAGTGTCCTCAAATACTTGTATGATGTGATTCTTCATAGACTTAAGCCGAGGAATGGTTTTTGGAGACTCCCCCATGTTATTATGATTCCTCCCTATAAAACATGTTTGGCTATTCCTTATCTACTTCTTTTCTGGTTACTCTATTATACCGGAGGTTTCAAGATTTCTAGTTGTTTCATCTTTCATATGTTACTCTAGGTAATCCTACTAAGTATATTTATACTCATCCCTACACAGACCTTGTGCCCACACATGTTGTGTCTATGCAGATGATGTAAAATTTGGAGATGGGCTTGGTGATTGTGGAGATGGAGCTGTTTATGTGAAGAAAATGCGTTGTGTCATATGTTGGTACTTAGAGGTGGCATTTAATGTTAACAGACCCTTCCCATGAGTCCTTGGCATATTGTGGAACATGGAGAATCATTTTAGGCATTCGTTATATGAGGAGGTGATGTACCCCCTATTCATGTACAATGCGCATTGTGGTGTTATTTTTTGTATTTATCATCTTTAAAAGTTAACAAGAAGCATAGTGTTGTATAATTGTTGTTCATTCATCCATTGTTATGCAGTTCAATTATTTTTTTATATTGATTTCTGTTGTTGGTTATATTTTTAATTTTATATTGAATATATGTCACAAATTTATATAAACTATGGTCTCCCATATCTGACTATGTCTTCTTAGTTCCAGTTTCCAACCCCTAGACTACTCGAGGTGAGCTTGAGGTAGAACACTCGACTTACTGTCAGCACAGGTGGGGTCCTAGTGGGTCGTGTCATGTCACTTTAAGCCTATCTAAAGTGGCCAAATGCTATGAAAATGGTGTCTAAAATCATCCATGGTTCCTATAGATTCTCCCAAGTCAAAACACCCTTCTCATTTTTCTTTTTCCTTGAGATATAGTAGAATATCATGGTGTGATAGAGAGTCCCACCCAACCATTTGTTGATTTAGGTAATCTCATGAATACACATTGGAGGAAAATCCCATAGGTTGTTTTTTAGTGATCTTCATTAAACTAGTGTATGAAGAAAAAGATTTGTTCAACATCGGTGTAAGGTACATAAGTTTCTTTATTTTATGTTATGCATGGTTTTGGTTTCATAGCATGTTTGATCTTAGTTTAGGGTTTCTTATTTTCTTTCACTACTTAAATAAGTGTTATTCAATCCTTAGAAACTGAATAATGGTACCAAATCCACTTCATGCTTCTTGATTCATGAAATAATGTTAAAATGAAGGAAATAGATATCATTTGTTGATGTCATATGCTAAATCATAAAAAACAATTTAGAATTTGAACTGTAGCATGCCTTATGATATGAGATATCATAAGCAACGATACAATCACATCATATGATATAGGATATCATAACTGACAACATAGTGTAATTTCATTGGTATTAAATATATCTTAAAATATGATATAGCTAATCACAACATATGGTGGTGCTGAATTTCACTATTTACATACCAAAATAAAGATCATTGTATCATATTTATGATATCGATGCATGTCATAAAATATGAATTCCATTTAAATGGAACCACATTTTATGATATAGATATATTATTAAATGTGATTGATAGTATTGTATTATCTATTGTAGGTTATGAATTAACAATCATAAGAAATGATATTAGTTTTAAACTAAATCTTGTATTATGATATAACAAGTATTGTTAAATATAATATAAATATAAACATATTTTTTAAAATATTTCAATTATGAATTGGATTTTATAATTTTTAAATTTTTTATAAGTTATAGAAAAAGGTATTTTGGTATATTTATTTAATTTATAATAATTTTATAAATTAATTTATTATAAATTTTTTATAGTTAATTATTAAATTTTTATGAAACATTTATTAAATAAATATCCATAATATTTACTATTAATATAAAATTACCTTTAGTATATTTGGAATTTCTTATAATTTGGATATACAATGTTAATATAGAAATTAAAAGGAAATTTAAAAAATGTTTATAAATTACAATAAGAAAAATATAAAAGAGTATATATTGAACTATAAATTCTTCATAATTATTAATTTGAAAATTTTAAATTAAAATTTATTATTTGAAAAAAAATATTTGAACCGTGTCTAAAAGAGTTTTTATAATTGATATGATCAGCGTTTAAATAATATTAAATGTGTGATATTTTGATTATGAATTTTTTTTTGAATAATAGATATGAAATATAAAAATGTTTATATACAAAATCATATATTTATTTAAAATGCCATATAGAGGATAATATACAGGAGTTAATATTTGAAATAAATATAATTTTTTATATTTATTTAACTATGGAATGTCTATAATGAATGGTTAAATTTTAAAGTGTTTATAATTTCTTTATTTATGAATTGTTCATTAATGTATATATCATATATAAATTTGTGAATTAATCATTTATTTAGTTTATTATATGATTTTATTTATAAATATAAATGTTATAATATGAATGAATGTAGGATTTAGTTTAAAGTGTTAAACTTATTCTATACATTTTCATACACGCATTCAAGGAGTTACATGCTAGGTATGATAATTGATTTAGTTTTCTTTTACTTTGGTTTTGGATTGTCTTAGGTTATGTGGTTGAATTAAGAAGTTGATTATATTTTATACATATTAGGTGTTAGAACTGTGATATAATTGAGGTATCTATTGGGTAAATAACCATGGGAAGAGGGACTTTAGATCGGATAGCACAATGGCCCAGGAGCTTAGGCACCATCTAGAAAAGTGGGGGTTATTTATATGTATCTCTATGCTTACTCTTGCGAGGATTTTTGTTTTCATATGATTCTAAGACTTTATATGAAATTCTTTCATGTACCTTATTCATGGGATGGATATGTTTAAATATAATTAGATTATAATTTGGGTTAGTCACAAAAGCTATGAGTTTTGTAAAGGGTTACACATAAATATAGTTTAAACACATTTATTTAATGGAAGGAATAAGGATTAAAAACTAAATATTTAGAAACATGCATACATTTAAAGGGAATTCATGATATAATATAGTGTGATAATAAAACCCTATTGAAAAATACTAAGTGTCATATTCCTTCCAAATCAAACACATGTCAAGACCTCGATCATCTAACCAAGTAATTTCATGCTAAAGTTGGGTGGACATGGATTATCTTATTCAATTCATGGTGGAAATGGCTAATATGAAAAGTTATATAACCAAATTTCACCATAATATTTGGGTTACATGTAGCTGGGAAACCCTATAAGATTGGATATCAGAGTAATGAAGTTGATTTTATTCATATAATGGATTGGATAAAGTGTTATCCACTCAACTATCTAAGATTCATATATAATATGATTGGAATAATTACCTACCTATATAACTAAATTATGAGATGAGAACTAAAGCAGGCTCACAACTTAGTGAAATATGTTTCTTGGATAACTAATTGGTATGGTGGAATTTAAAAAGGGGCATGATTTAAGTGGGATTAAATTAAATAAAAGTATATATTAAATTAATGAAAAAATGACACTTATATGACAAAAGCTTCTTTTGTAGATAAAATAGAATCATATTCATAAAATATGACTTTGAGATTAATCCATGATAAGTAAAATATTAACGAATCAACTTTACTAACTAGTACATAAACATAAAAATTGTTCTTAATCATGATGTAAAATTCTATGTGTTAGAGTAAACCATTCTTAAACAACTAAGTAGTTCAAAAATTGAATCTAAATGTTTATATAAAGCACACAATGACTCAATTAAGGTTTAAAATGGTATTAGAAGTGATATGGATAAAGAAACTTTATTCTCCACTCATGTACTCGATATGATTGGGTCATTAATGACATGGGGAGACTAAAGGTTTCCTTAAAAAGATTTTTTTTCTATGGAATTATTTTTGTAATCATCATTGGAAATGTCCTGATAGAGTGATTGGGTTCAATAAAAATTTACCCTATTTTCTCAATGTATTGAGGATAGGTGAACTGGGCATGAGGTTTCTAGGTTAACGTATTATATAGATTGTACAAATGGGTAAAACTTGAAACGAAAAGAAGAAAAGTCTATTTTAAAGTCCAATAATGTTTCTTCAAGTTGACAGTAAAAATATTTGAAATGTAAAGGAGGTGATAAGAAGTAGGGGAATTTTTTCCATAAGATGGAATAATTTTAGATTCCTGAATGGGATTAAAAAACATGAAAAGTCTATATCATATACCAATTTTATGGAAATAAATTCTTTGATTTTGAATGGTATATAATACAAAATACATATTTTATAAATATTTTCAATATACTAGAATTAAAAATAAAATAAATAACTAATGAATATTTAAGTGTGCATTTAAGTGACAAAGTAAGAGTTTCTACATCATGGAGTTAAAATGGAAAAGATTATTTCAAGCTCAAATGGATCTATATAAAATATTTTCATTTTAATTATATTTATCTTATATGGTGAGAGAAGTTATTAGTTAACTGTAAGTTGTTGTGAATTAAATAAGATGATGTTTTAATCCATATGTTTTATAATCTTCAAACTCTATAACATGGTTTGAAAAGGATACAAGGGTGAAAATGTTTTACCTCGGATAAAAGAGTTTATCCATGATATTTTTTAAAATATGAGAGAGAGAGAGAGATTACACCATCCATCAATGTCATATTTTAAAAAATAATTTTTTTAGAACAATGATCTAAACACATATAATATCACATAAAATATGGTTTTAAATATTTTATTTTTTAAATATTCTCACTAAGGGAAAATAACTGTTATTTTTTGAACACAAAGGAGTTTTTTTTATCTTATTGTTATATTATGAAAAAAATATAGTTTCTAAGAGGTTAGTGGGAGTATGTTTTGATTTATAGAAATTGAAATGTAAAAAATAAAAAATTATACAAATAAAAATTCAAAGTGAATGTCACTTAATGTACGAAAATATTTAGGGTATGTTTTGGTAAAAAAGGATATTATAAAGGGTTACATTTAGTTACCAAAACTGATCTCAAAGTAAAGTTTTCACGGAAATGTTACAAGATTATGATGTTGGATATTTGATCAAATATTTGAACATAAGGAATATGATTCATAATCTATCAATTATTCAAAATACCTTTCTTCATAGATATTACCTTTTAACAGTTTTAATGGGAGGGTTTTATCAAATGGACACATAAAGATGTGGTTAGGAATTACATTAAGATGTAATAAGATTAAAAAAACCTATAATGTGGAAAACATAAGGCATTATAGTATTCCTTCATATGATATATGAGACTAGCTCTATCAAAATGTTTTTTAGTGTTATTAAAGGTATTTAAGAATACAACATATATGATTTTATACAAAAACATTCTCCACTTTACCATTATTTCATATTAGATGCATCCAACACATGAGTGAAATGATAATTAAACATTAAATATATGACTTTGAGTTAACCCTAATCGATGTGATGAAATGTTAGGGTTAGAATGGGAAGGATTTTGTATGAGGATACTAAATATACTCATGAGACATAAAACAAGATTTTTGTGTTGGATAACCCCTAAAGTATACCTCATGAAGTATCATACACTATGTCTTTGGTATACTAAGGGTGCATGTTTCATTTTTTTATTTCCATATTACTTGAGGTTATACAAGATAATTAACATGATAGACTTCATATTTTGATAAATTTCTTAGATCATCCCTAGGACTGAGTTAAATAGGGTTTGGTTTTATATATTGTTGATTATTTAATTAATTGAGTTTAATAGAGATGGGATTTATCCTCTTGTGTGATGATTTTAACATCAAGGAACTTGATTGGGATAAACTTAAGGATTGTATGGTTTTACCTATATAAGTTACATGTGCTGTAATTTTCTTTTGGATGAGGGGAATGTGATGTGATTATCCTTTAGGGTGAATGACATGTGATGTGTTCATCCATCTAGATAGTCTATACTCAGAGAATTAATAATTTATGGGTAGATATACGACATTGAAATAATCTATTTATAATAGTTATTTGATATCTTAGAAAAAGATATCATATGAAAATTCAAGCTTGTATATGATATAGTTAGTGGACACGACACAAGTATCATGATATATGTGTTTGATGGAGATAATTTCAAATACCTTTGTAGCTTGAGTATCACATATTCTTTTCAAGAGGTATCTGTTTTCTTACATTTATGAAATTAGGAATTCATATTTTTTTTCTCACTGCTACAAAGATCTATGAGGTCACACTTTGTAGTTTAATAAATGAGGATTGAGTTTTAAAAAAGTCAATGAGATACTCTAAAATTGTTTTAGTTTTTATCTATAATGGGTTTTGGATAGAAATTCACAACATATTTTCTATGATGTGATACATAGTGAAATTGATGATATTTTTTCAAAATTATTTTTTAAATATCCAAAAGGATTTTTGAATATGGATTCATAAGTTATTGTTTATGATACGATATAAATTGAAATGAAATGGTTTCCATGATGATTTAGTTCAGTTGAGATATTGATTGAGATATTCCTGAAAGCCTTATATATATATATGATATATATTAGACTATATCATAATGTATGATATAAGGATATTTTTTGGTATGACATCCATGTTACAAAAGATAAATTTTATGCTTTTGGGGAAAATTTTGCCTATGCCTATCATACTGTATGATATGAATATATCATAATTACATAGTGAATCACATTTAATTATTCACATAGAAACCCAATGATATTTTTTAGAAAGTTAAACATTAAGTCTTAACATTAATATCTCTTCAACATAAATTCTATCATTAATTATAAATGTTTCATATGATGAAACATTTGGGAGAATCAAATATATTTATATAATAAATGCATGAACATACTTGGTATAAGGTTGAAAAGTGTTTATAACAATCAGAACAACTTAAATTTTTTATAATGTTTAATTAAATTTCATGAATGCTCAAGGATCATCCTAGAGTCCTATATAAAGATGCATAAGTCCATGAAAATGGAATCTGAACTCATATGTTGTTCATGTGGATTCTCTAAAGTCAAAGCTCTATTCTTCATCTTCCTTTTCCTCAAGAAATAATTCCATATCATGGTGTAAAGGATAGTACCATCCAAACTCTAAGTTATTCAGGTAAGCCCATAGATACTGTAACACCCCATGATTTTATGGTATGTCCCCTTTTAAATTTAATCTCTTCAACATCTTTCATTACACACAACACCGAGCTTAACCATACAATGAAATATTATTATAACCAAGACGTTAAAATGGAATGAATGAATATTATTAAAAAAAACATTGAAATTTATATATATTAAAATTTCTTGACATTCAACCAATATATTTTATAGGCATAAGATAAGAATAAATCAAATTTTAAGCATAAATACTATATTTTTCTGAAGACAATTTTCTCTCCTCTTAATAGAAATGTTTTTTTAAAACTAAAATTTTAAAATTTTATAAATTATTTTTGAAAAAATAAACATTATTTTTGAATATGGAATATCAAAATTTAATTTGGTTGAATTTTTTGTATTTTTCTGATAAGTTTTATTTTTTGATGAATAATGGAAAATACTGCATTTTTATTGAACACTACTTTTTCATATAATTTATTTATATAGTTAGATTATATTTTAGATTGGTTTTAAAGTATAAATAGTTCAAATATACATCAATAAAATCAATTTGGGTCATTTCAATCAATTTCACATTGAAATTGGACATAAAAACATTTCAAACTTTTAAACATTTTTTTCTTTAAAACTCATTGTTTCGTCCCGTCAAGAGGATTAAATTTTAATTAATTTCTAAAAAATTCTATGAATTGAAGTTATAAAAATGGGTACCATATTTTAAATAATAATTTAAAAATTAATGAATTAGTTCCCCTTTATTTTTTGACAATATTAATAGCAACATTGGTAATTTTTTTCTGTGGTAATGGGTAAATTGGGTAAAAATCGAGTAAATAAGGGTAAAAATAATGTAATAAGGACTATAAAATTACACTTAAACCTATTGAAATTTTATTGTATGAAAAAATTTCTTCAATAATCACTCAGGTTATAATATATGGACTTATTTTCCATTTATAATTGATTATGACATTTATAATATTTTATTTAAAGAAAAGACAAAGATGTCACAATAAAATTCTAAATAAATAAAATATTTTTGATAAGGGGTTATCTAGTGAATATTTTCGAATAAAAATATTCATTTTAAATATAAAATATTTATATTTATCATGATAATTTATTTTTAAATATTAGTTAAGAAATAATTATCTTAAATTCTTTCACAATAGTGATGTGGTGATTATTTTATTAATGGAAATATCAAATAAATGATATTAAAAATATTAAACTAAATATAATTTGATATAATTAATATGATAAATTAATTTTATAGATTAATTTGACATTTTAGGGTTATATTAGATGTTTTTTTAATTTATATTTATATTTTAATATTTTTTAAAGTTAGTGTAGTGAATAACCTCAAAAATTGGCATTAATGATATTTTAAATTAAATAATATTTTATTAAATGACAAAAAATTTCTTAAAAACATATATTTATAAAAATTATCATGATAAGGTAAAAAATTTCATAAATTATTCATTTATGGTTAGTTTTTCATTTTATAGTAACAATATTGACCCTTATAGTGTAAAAATCCTTGTTGTCACGGTAAGAGTTAAATGGATTAAAGAAGGGTTAAAACCAAAAGATAAGGGTAATAATTTGACCTAAACTCATATAAATTTTTTTATGAGAGTATTTAGACCCATAATAATCTTATATTTTAAACAAATCACTTTAGATCAATATGGATTTGAAAAGTAATTTATATTAATTTAATATTTTGAGAGTTTCCAAAAGTCCCCCTCACCTCAATTTTAAAAGGGAACCTCCTCCATCACTTCTTCACAACACCTTGAGACTTCTAGATCAAGAAAAAAATAACTACTTATGCTTATAACCCTATACCCCTTAAGAAGAGATCTAAAGGAAGTCTCTTAAAGAAGAGGTAATCATTTTTACCTACTCATCCAAGTTCATTTTTTCTTATACTTCCTTTTTATATGTTTTTACACAATAGATTAATAAATACAGTATCATATATATTCTGAGATATTATTATTATTATTATGGTATAACCATATTCTACCTTTTATACATCCTACAAAAGACAAAAGCACCGCGTGTGTGTACATACGACTTACCATCTCCACGTCGTGGTGTAATTTTTTTTTCATCACCACATTACTTGGATGGGTATAATGATAGAAATAATGGACATATATGATAATAATTACATTATATTTATTTTATAAAAATTAATATACCATCAAATTTCTTACCCTTTCACTAATAAAAGAAAGTTATCATCACTCATGCGTATGTACAGCTGACCGTCTCCAAGAAGCGATGTGATTCATTTTACACATTGTCCATTAAATATTGATTATAAAAATGTATATAATGAATAAATATGATATATATAAACTTAAAATAATTATTTATATGAAATAAATATATCATATTCATAGGAAATATGACTTACACGACAAAACATGCATAGGAAAATGAAACTGTTAAAAGTCGAAATAAGGGTAATAGTGAAATATTATAAAAAATAGGTGACAAAATAATATAATAAGATCGTATATGATATCATAAATATTAATAAAGTTCTTATATAAGTTAATAAAATTATTAAAACCATTATACAATAGGATAAATCATGTTCAACTAAAAGAAGTTTAAGGTAAGGGACTTTGTCTCAATCTCTTTTCATTGAGGCATAATTTGATATTATACTCCCACTTTCTTTTATGATTTGTATATATAGAACCTTTGAATTATCATGTCATTAAATTATTTATTATAAATTCATTTAATGTTTTTTTAAATTTTATTCTTTAATTGGGTTATTATTTAAATGTTCAAAGTGGTATGGAACACCTTGAATGTTAAACAAATTAAGTATCAAATAATTTTCTCCAAATCAATATTCATGATATTATTTTACATATTTATTTATATTTATATAAAAGTATTATAAAGATAATTATATATATATTTTTAATTTCATTCAATGGTTTTAAAAATAAATATTTTTACATTTTTTATACGAAACTTTTTGATAAACAATAAAAGGAATGTTCTATTCTTAATGTACATGGTGAGAACAACTTTCCCTCCATCGTGACTATTATTTACTTTCTCTATTCCATTATAAGATTACATATTTTCTTAAATAAAAAAACCCATTACATTATTTTTGGTATATTTGGTATTGAAAATAGTTTTTTTGAAAGAAATTTTTATTTTTATATAAAAGTGTTTTTCATTTGAGTTTATTAATATTTTTTCCTCAATAAATTTTAAATGATTTTATTATCATATTTTCATCTATGTAAAAAACCTATGTTGAATATTATGTTAAGGATATACTCTAATAATACCATCCATCATATTTATTTGGATTTTTTATGATCTATTTGATTGGGGATGTATTGATATTATGTATGACTAGTTATTCCAATACGAATAGTTATTAATTTGCACAACTATTTTATTTATTCATGTGAGGAATGCATTGGAATTATTATGTAATGGTGAGGGCCTGATATATCCCATAGATGAATAAATATGTTTCATGAAAGAAAATAGATATGGTTTTGGCCAAGGCCTTACCCATTTATTATATTCTTGGTATAAAACCTTAATAGTATTAGATTCTTAGCATGAAGCCTTGACAGTGTTATATTTTTGTCATGAAGCCTTGATGGTAAGTTTTAGAGATTCATTTTTATGCATTATGTCATTATGAATTCAATTATTGATATTCCATGTGATTATTCGGTTAGTTATAATATCCATGGTTAAGTTTCATTTTCATGTGAATATTTATATGGAATTATTTGATTATATTTCATTCATGTCATATTATTCTCAAGTTATTAATTAAATGGAATGTGTTTCAGTTATTTAGATTTTCATATTTTTATGCCTTATTTACTAATGGATTTTGTTTTATGCTTACCCTTACCAAGCATATAAGCCCACCCCTTTCTTAGGTTTCACTTTTCCCCAGGATATGATGAAGTTTTTTGTGATTGATATACAGGGTTACAAAAAAGGAAAAAATGGAAGAATGAATGAGATTCTTTGTATATTTTATGTTTTAAAATTTGATGTTAATTTCAATTATGTATCTAGTTTACCTTGAATATTAAACTATTCGGTTCATTGGGATTCAATTATTTTTATATTATACCAATCTAATAAAGTAAACACCGACTCTGGGAAACTGGGGTTAGTGTATTTACAGTTTCTATCAGATAAGGTTTAGTAGAAACCTTGGGAACTATTTTTAGGAAAATGTATATTAGGGAATATAACCCTATGAATGACATTGAGGATAAGTCTAAGTATCAGATTTCATCTTATAGATTTTTTAATACCATGGATAAACTAGGTTAAACCTATGGACTCATATATTGAGAAGAATATGTCATAATTTAAACATCATATAAATGATTCTATATGACCATATCAATATGATTAGTGTTTGTCACATTGTTATTTGGTTTTTGGTCAATGGTTAGAATCAGTGAGGTTATACAACTAATGGTTATACTGCTGATGATGAAGAGAATACAAAATAAAAATGAAAGGAAGGAGGTATTAAGGAATAAGATGACGAATCATGGTTAATGGTTTAAGAATGAAGTTTAATGATTAATGTTCTTTTGTATTTTTATTCAAGAATTATTTCATCAATGGTGGTTATAAGAATCATGAGATATATAAGGATTGTACGGTAGTACTTCTTCTTTAAGGATTTGTAAGCATGAAAGTTTTCATTATGGTATTTAATGTGATCAAATATTTGGTATGTGACAATAAGATCTTCATTAAGTTTTTTGTAGAATCTAATGTTATGTTTATTTTTCAAATTTAGTGACCTTCCTTATAAATTTTTGGTCTTTGAATTTGGAAATATATATTTTGGATGAGTATTAATGTAACTACTTATGTAATAGATTAATTTGAACTTTGTATATTATTGTTTGAGGTTAAATTATTAATTATAATATTTTATAACCTATTATAACCATTTTGGTTTCAATAAACATTTAAAAGATAAAGGAATTAATCATGGTTCTCAAGATTCATGAAAGTGCTTTAGGTGAGAAAAAATTCATCTTGAAAATTCATTTCTAGGTGTAACGGATGAAATAAAAATAGATAAAATCACAACCAAAGGATGATATTGTACTTATTATGTGGAAAAAAGCATGCAAGTGCTTATCTTTATATTAAAAAAATCTCTCAACTATAGGAAAAAGATTTTAGAAAAAAAACATTATCTGTTTACATTTTTTTGGAGAAATCAATGGTCTTTTAACTGATCAAAATTTTATGGTTTTGTAATGGTTGACTTTTTAATGACCATGTTATATATCACTCTAAAACAGAAATTGATAGTTATATTTCTCTTACATGTCTAGGTTTTCACTTCTCACTATTTCTTTTATATTCAAGAGCCTAATTATTTAGTAACTTTTTCATTTCCCTTTCTCTCTTGTTAAGAGGATTTTTTATTAACCCAATTTCTTATGTGGGTTTCGAAAAAAGGAATTTTGAAGTATAAAACTTTAATTTTTGAAGTGAAATTTAAAATTGTGAGGGATAATTTATTAAAGGAGGGGAGAATGTTACACACAAATATTTTATGGTATATCTCTTTTTATATTTAATATCTTTGATAACTTACATTGCACACAACACCTATCTTAACTGTACAATGAAATATTATTATAACCTACCCATTAAAATCGATGGAATGAAAATTATTAACCTAATTATGAATTATATATATATTAAATTGTTTTGAAATTCAACCAATATAATTTATTGGCATGAGATAATAATAATTCCAATTTTAAGCATACAAGCTATATTTTTCAAAAGGTAATTTTGTGGCCTTTTAATGGAGAACCTGTTTTAAAACTAAATATTGAAAATTTTATAAATTATTTTTGAAAAAATAAAAATTAGTTTTGAAATAATAATATTAAAATTTACTTTGGTTGATTTTTTTGATAAGTTTCAGTTTTAGATGAATAATAAAAAATACTGTATTTTAATTGAATTTTTTTTCATCTAATTCATTTATACATTTAGATTATATTTTAGAATTTTTTTAGAACAAATAGTTCCAACATATATCAATAAATATAATATATGTAATTTTAACCAATTTCACATTGAAATTGGATATGAAAATATTTCAAACTTTTGAACATTTTTACATTAAAACATGTTGTTTCATCCCATCCGTGGGATTAAATTTTTATAAATTTCTGAAAAATTATTTTAATTGAATTTGAAAAAATGAATCAAAAATTTTCAATAATAAGATAAAAATTTATTAAATTGAATTTATTAAACAGGTCCCCTTTATTTTTTTCCAATATGAATAGTTAATTTGGTAACTTTTATTACCACGATAAAGGGTAAATCGGGTAATTAAGGTTAAAAATAATGTAATAAGGACTGTAAAATGACCATTAAAATTGTCCTAATTTTATTGGATGAAGAAATTTATTCCATAATCACTCAAGGGTATAATATATTTACTTTTATTTCCATTTATAAGTGATTATGACATTTATAATATTTTATTTAAAGAAAAGACAAAGATGTCACAATTATATTCTTAATAAATAAAATATATTTTATATGCAGTTATCTAGTGGATAATATCGACTAAAAATATTAAATTTAAAAATAAAATATTTATATTTATAATGGTAATTTATTTTTAATTTTTAGGGAATAAATAATTACCTTAATATCTTTCATAATAGTGATGCGATAACTATTATATTAATGGAAATATCAAATAAATGTTATTAAAAATATTAAAATAAATATAATTTGATATAATTAATGTGATAAAATAATTTTATAGAATAATTTTACATGTTAGGGATGTATTAAATGTTTTTTTAAGGTTTACTTTCTGTTGTGACATTTTTAAAAGTCAATGTAATGAATAGCCTCAAAATTGCCATTAATGATATTTTAAATTAAATAATATTTTATTAAATGAAAAAAATTTATAAAAATTATATATTTGTAAAAATTATTTGTATAAAGTTAAAAGTTCATAAATTATCCATTTATGGTTATTTTTTCATTTTATAGTAAAAATATTTACCCTCAAAAAGTAAAAAACCATGTTTCCACGATAAGAGTTAAAGGGATTCAATAAGGGTTAAAACCAAAAGTTAAGGGAAATAATGTCACCTAAACTTGTATAAAAAGTATTTTATGAGAGGTTTTAGACCCATAATCAAATTATATTTTAAATAACTCACTTTTATCCATATAAAATTAAAAAATAATTTATATTAATTTACATTTTGACAATTTCTAAAAGTGCCCCTCACCTCAGTTATAAAAGAGAAATTCCTCACATCTTCAAAACTCCTTGAGCCTTATAGATCAACCAATCCCTTCCATTTATCCTCAAAAAATTCTTATACAATTTTTGGAGATCCTTTTCTTCAAAAAATACCAACCCTATATGCCTTAATAAGAGATCAAAAGAATGTCCTCTAGAGAAGAGGTAATCATTTTTACCAACTCATCCAATTCCATTTCTTATTCTACTTCCTCTTCATGTATTTTTTTCATGATAAAGAAATAAATATAGTATCATATATATTCTAAGATGTTATTATGATTATTATAAAACCATATTACACCTTTTATCCATCTTAAAAAAATGAAAACACCGCTCTTGCATACGTGCAACATATCGTCTCCACATCATGGTGTAATCTATTTTTCATCACCACATTAATTGGATGGGTATAATGATGAAAATAATTGATATATATGATAATTATTACATGATATAAATTATTTAAAAACTAATATACCATCCATTTCCTTACCCCTTCACCAATAAGGGAATGATATCATCGCTCGTGCATACATACAACCTATCGTCTCCACGACACAATGCGATTCATTTTCCATGTTTACCATTCACAATTTATTATAAAAATATATATAATGAATAAACATGATATCTATGAACTTAATATAATTATTTATATGAAATAAATAAATCTTATTCATAAAAAACATGACTTTCACGACAAATCATGCATAGGAAAATGAAGCAGTTAACACCTAAAATAAGGGAAATGATGAAATATTATCAACAAACAAGTGATAAAATAATAAAATAAGATAATATATGATATAATAAATATGAATAAATTTATAATATAAGTAAATAAAATTCTCAAAACCATTATACAGGGGGTTAAAGAACATTTTACTAAAAGAAGCATAAGGTAAGGGCTTTGTTTGAATCTCCTTTCATTGATCCATAGTTTGATGTTATACATCCACATTTTTTATGAGGTGTATATAAAGAACCATTGAATGTAATTAATTTATTTATTATCATTTTTTTTAAATTTTATTATTTCATGGGGCTTACTATTTAAATGTTAAAAGTGGTATGAGACACCTTGAATGTTTAAAGATTTATTTATCAAATATTTTTATCCATGTTAATATTTTTGATATTATTTTACATATTTATTTATATGGTTATAAAAGGATAATAAAGGAAATTTTATGTCTTTTTTTTTAAAATTTTATTCAAATTTTTTCAAAAGTAATCTTTTTATGAGTTTTATACAGAACATTTTTACAAACGAAAAATAGAATGTTCTATTCTGAACATACACAGCAACAACAACTTTCCCTCACCATGACTGTTATTTAATTTCTATGTTACTTTGAAAGATTAAATATTTTATTAAATGAAAAACACTATTTAATTTTTTTGGGATATTTTGTATTGAAATAGGTTATTTTTTAAAAAAAATTGGTATTTTTATATGAAACTGTTTTTCATATGGGTTTAATAAGAGTTTTTCCTAAATAAATTCTCTATGGTTTTATTATAGTATTTTCATCTATGTCAACACCCTCCATTAAATCTTATGTTAAGGATGTAATCTAATGAATTCATGAACCATATATATTTGGATAGTTTATGATCATTTTTATTGGGTAAGTATTGATATTCCCTATGACATGTTATTCTAATATAAATAGTTATTAATTTGTTCAGTTGTATTATTTATTCAAATGAGGAATACATTGGAGTTATTAAGTGACAAGTGGGGACCTCTATAGCCCTTTGATGCATCAGTAGGTTTCATGAAACTAAAAAGATATGGTTTCGGCTGAGGCCATACCCATTTATTAGATTATTGGTACGAAACCTTGACAACATTAGATTATTGGCATGAAGCCTCAATGATAAGTTTTAGATATCCATCCTTATGAATTCCATCATTATGAATTTAGTTATTGATATTATATGTGATTATTTAGTTAGTTAGAATATCCATGGTTAAGTTTCATTTTCATGTGATTATTTATATGTAATTATTTGATCATCTTTTATTCCTTTCATATTATGCTCAATTTATTGATTAAATGGAGTGCGTTTCATTTATTTACCTTTTCATATTGTTTATTCCTTATTTACTCCTGGATTCTATTTTATTCTTACCATTACTTAGTATCTAATCTCACTCCTTTCTTATGTTTCACTTTTCCACAAGATAGGAGGAAGTGTTTTGTGATTGATATATAAGGTTACACAAAGGGGGAATAATGGTGGACTTAATGATATTTTTTGTGTATTTTATGTTTTAAAATGTAATGTGAATTTCAAGTATGTATCTAGTTTACCAAGACTACTAAACTATTCATTATTTTAGGATGTGATTCCTTATATGTTATTCCAATATAATAAAGTAACCACTGACTCTAGGAAAATGGATTCAGGGTGTTTATAGATACACCCAAGAAGAATGATCCAATTGGTTTCTTATTAACGATCTTCACCGAATTTTTGCTTTAAGATGGGAGATTCATCCAACATCAATGTAATGAACACAAGTTTTTTTATTTTATATTACACATGGTTTCAATTTTAAATAATGGTTGATCATTTTTTGGGATTTATTGTTGTATTTTTCTACTTGAATAAGGGTTAGTCAATCATTATAAATTTAAAATTTATAAAAATTGTATCATATAATCATGTATCAAACTAATATGTCTATAATTTTCATTATTAATGAAACTATAAATTATTTCTAAATTTATTTTACATTCATAACTAATAAAAATTAGTGGTATTAGACTAGACTATAATTTAGTGTCCAATAATAAATTCCTAGTCTATTCTGTTTCCTTTAAACATGTTGGAGCAATAAATTATGACTCTATAGTTGAATGTGAAATATGTATTTTTTTCTTATTCTCCTAATAAATTATATAACCTCCAAGAGTAAATAACTACCCAAATGATCATCTCCCATAATTTTAATTCAACTTGCATAGATGTATCCTTCTAATATAACCAAATAATTATTTTATTACAAACTCAGATATGTGGTATTCTTTAAGTATCAAAATATTATTTTTATATGTTTACAATGATTCATGATAAAATTAATAATATATCTACACATTTTATATACCATAAATGTGATTTCAATCCTATTTCACTATATCACATACATTAAATAAATAACAACACTATAATATTGAAGTTTTGTTATATATTTTCATGTGTTAGATAACACTTTAAAATTTGAATCAAATAAATTATTTTCATCTTTAAGTCCAAGATGAGTAAATTTATTTAAAAATTTCATCCACTATGTTTTGTAACTTTAATCTCTAGAATAATATTTACTAGTATAGTATCCTTAATTTAAAACATAGAATACAAATATTATTTGTCTCATTAATACCAATCATGTTGGTTCCAAATATTATCATATCATCAACAGAAATACACACAATAACTCTGTAAACTTTTCAAAACTATAAATAAATACACTTATCAACATTATTTTTTATAAAAAAATTTGATAAAATAATATAATAAAATTTCACATTCCATTGTTTAAGAGTTTTTTAATATCTTAAAGTGATTTAAGTAATTTACAAACTTTATTTTCATTACCATATAAAAAAACTGTTCTGGTTATTCTATTTAAATTTATTCATTTAAATATCTATTTAAAAATGTAGTTTTAAAATCCATTTTATAAATATAAAAATTATTGATTAAAACTAATGAAAATAATATTCATATTTAATTAATTATTACTACAGGAACATAAATATGAAAATAATCTATTTCTCCTTTTTTTCTGGAACTTTTGAAAACTAATCTTTTTTTAAAACTTTGTATGTAACTATTAAAATTAAAATTCCTTCTAAATAACCATTTAAATGAAATTTGTTTTGAATATTTTAACAAATCTACAATGAATTATGTATTATTTATTATAATAAAATACCTCTCATCATTAATCACTTCATTCAATAATGAAACATCTCTTGAATACATTGTTTCTTTATATGAATTGGGATTATCTTCTATGATCAACACCATATAATATTTAAATGTTTTTCCTTTACATGTATTGTAATGTATTTAAGTTCAACTCCAGAATCATATTTATTCTCAACTATTTTATTTGAACTAAATGGAACACCAAATCTAAGGATGTGAGGAATAACTTCCTCCTCTCTATCTTTATAATATTTATTCTTAAAAAACTATATATCTATTGATTTTACATGATCATTTAATTTCAAGTCCATAATTATATATTATTTTTTTATAAGATACAAAATAAATTTAATATCCATTGGTTTAACTTTCTTTATTTTATGAACAGGAAATCTAAAATAAGATAAACACAGTTCAAATTTTAAAATATAAAAGATTAAGTTTCATATAATTTTAAATTTCATAAGGGAATAATTTGGGTTTCCTTCTTGAAATTCTATTATGAACCATACATGAAACCATTATTGATTCACTTTATAGATTCGATGAAAATTTTAATTTTCTAAGAACATAGTTAATAATTTGTACTAAAATTCAGTTTTTTCACTAAAAATTTATGTTAAGGTGTATATGGAATAGTTCATTTATTAATTATACCATTTTACTCAAAAAATTAAAATAATTCATAAATCACTCACCACCTCTATTTGAGCATAATTAATTGACATTATTATTCAATTGATTTTTAAAATTATACTTTATATAAACATTTTATATTTTTTCTAAGATGATAGAAATATAAATATCCACTATTTTCATCAATAAAAGTAATAAAATATGTTTTACCCCCATGAGTTAATAAACCATTTAATTCATAAAAATCAGAATGTACTAATTCTAATATATCATAATTTCTTTAAACACTATTATTTTATTAACTATTTTAGATTTTAATAATTTTTCACAATTATTTAATTCATCTATAAAATTAGTTAAAATTAATTTATTTATTAATTTTTAATGAATTAAAATTAACATGTTCTAAACAACCATACCATAAATTAGATAACTATATCATCTAAGAAAAAGACACAATCCTAGTATTAATAGGAAGTTGATATTTTTTACTTGAATGAAATTTTCCCACAATCCCTACACCTATCAAACCATATCAGATTCAAAAGAAACCAAAAATCCGTTTTTATATTTCAGGTCAACATATACCAAATTATTTTGACTCTTGAGTACATAAAACAAATTTATAAGAATCAACTTATTCCCAGATATAAAATCTTATTTAATGCTTACTTAATAAATGATGTTGATGCATGAATTTTTTCTTAGGTGTTCTTCATTAACTATAATACTTTCATTAAATGAAAATTAAAGTTTCATTATTCAAAATATTAATTTCATTAAATGTTGTAAATATAAAAAAATATTTTCATACATGCTTTGTTGCTCCAAAAATCAAGCTACTAACCTTTATTCATCAAATTAAAATCATATTTTAATATCATCACAACTAGATTTTCTTCGACCATTATATTCATACTAGATTTATTCAATTTTTAATGAAAATTAAAATCCATTGAAAATTATTTTTATTTCCATACATAAAGTAATATTATTTATTCATTGAAGGGTTATCTTTATTATTAAATTGTTGAATTTTATTTTTGGCATATTGAGAAAAAAATTGGTGACTTTACCTGAAATATATTAACTATAATGACCCACATATCTTACACATATTATTAAATTGCATATAGCATAAAAATAAATAAAATACTTCCATAAATATAGAGGTCTAATGTCTTGGGAAATTTTGGTACACAACACAACACTTTTTAAATGAATTGTATAACCTTTATTTACATATTCATATATTTCTCTAAGGGATCACCATATTCTAATTACTGCATGGGGTATCCTAGGGACATGAATAAAATAAGGGGTGAGTTATAAATCCTAGTAAGGGGATAAAATAAGGTAAACATGGGGTGAGAAAATCATAATATTTAATAAATATAACATGGAGTCATTAAAGGGAATGATCATAAACCATCACAAAGAAACATGTAATAAGAGACAAGATATCATAAGATCATAGTAATTATGAGATAAATAATAATGTGAAACAAACATAGTACATTTAATTGTAATTATAAGTCAAGTCTAACTACAACGACAATATAACACAATGTGTTGGGCTCACTACCCATGCACCATACATAATATCATATTAGATGTAAGCATTAACTAGTTAATTTGGGGGATATATAATTCCAAGGTCACCAGTTGAATAATAATACATCATTAATATGAGGTACACAAATAAATTAAACATACATCAATCATAAACATGAAATAAACTCATGAGAAAGAAATGGGTAATATAATGTTGTTGAAACGATTAGTCAAATGGTGATTCAAATAGATACCCCAAAAGGAAGAGAATATACCATATTGAATGTCAAATGGTCATAATCAACATATAATAAAATAATTTAGGCTATGAATGAAATAATAAAGGTTTATGAACAACATAAGAAAAATTTAAGAAAAAGAGAAAGACACTGGAAGAGCTTCCCTTGTAAGCTTTATAGGGTTAGACTTTATGAAACATTAGAAAGGGGAACATAAAGGCATGAATATACCCCAAAAAATGAAGGAAAATGAATAATATAGTACATAAAGGGATAATATGAGAAATTTAGAAATAGGGTGAGAGATATGGATAAATATAGGGAGAGAGTAGGGGGAGTGATAAAGAAAATATCATCAAGAATGAGAAAGAACATGAAAGACCCCTTACCTCAAGTCTATGATTACTCTAGATGCTCTAATAACAACCTAAAAAATCAAGTTACATTAATTAATTAATTAATTTATAAAATTTTTATATTTATTTTATTTCTATAATTAATTTACTATCATGTTTTTTTCATTTATTAAATTAATATTTTTTTTGTCAAGCTTTTTGAGGTTGTTCGGTTCATAGCTCCAAAACCACCTTGATGTTTAGGTAATGGTTGAAATACACCACCCAATAATTTTATAAGATACACAAGTTTAAAGGTATATATTTCATATAATTCTTTTTTTTATGGAGTTCAATATACGAGTAGATAGTTATAAATTCTGATAATCTTCCTCAGTAAGCTTATTTTTTAAGGTTAAAAATGATTATGCTGGTTTGATTTTAATATTGTCATTAAAATGATTATTATATCATTATAAAACCATAGAAATTATATTATTTGGTTATTATTTTATATTAAATTATGAAATAAATTTTTTATAATATCAATTAAAGGCACGAGTGAAAAATAATCCATCATTTTCCACTTAGGTATTGTAAAACCACCATGGGTGAAACAATGTTTTAAGAGAGTTTTTAAAAAGAATAAGTAAAATGGTAAATATTATAGTTTTATAAAAAAATTAATGTATACTAAAACTTCTATTTTTATGTATTTTTTTAATTTACATATTATAGAAGGTGTAAGGGGAGAACTGAAAATAGAACATGGGTTTTGAAAACCTTACATCGTACCCTGAGATGCCTCATTTGGGTTGAACCTAAAACCTTTAGGGGATAGAATTTTGGTCACAAAAGGAAATTGAAGATGTGGTTAGGAGAGTTTAGAGAGATATTTTTAGAGTTTTGGAAATGGAAAGTGTTTTTGAAGAGAGAAAATTAGGGTGGAGGAAGGGTGTATATATAGCCAATGGGGAGGGGTATTTTAGAATAACATTTTGATTTTTTTATTATTTAGAAAAAAGATTATGAATAGTCTTTATTCTAATGAATGCTATTAGTGTTGGATTAAAAAATGGAGGTTTCTTTACCATTTTAATGCACCCAAAACCGAAAAAATCAGGTTTTTTTAAACATTTTAACACTTCCAAATCCAAAAAAATCATGGAAATATTTTATACAAAGTAATGAATCAAAAATATTTTTTCATTCAAATAAAATATAACATAGGTTTTAAAAATAGATTTATTTTTTTAGAAATTAATTTTACAAATTTTAATTTAATTATTTTACTTATTAAATATATTTTAATTCTTGAATAATATTTTATAAATTTTAACTTATATTCATATCATGACGATGTCATAAAATTTACTATATTCGTAAAACTATTTTTTTTTACTTTTCACCAAAAAATTAATTTTTTCAGAAAATTATCAAAAATTCACACTAAGAAAATTTCAATATAATTATTCCAAAAATAAAATAAATTTTTATCAAATTAATATTTTAAAAATTATAAATTTAACATTGTAAAAAATTATATAATACTTAGAAAGAATAATTTTTTTCAGAATAAATACTTATTTATTCAACTATGAGTGATTATATTTATATTATTTAATAATTTTTAATTGTTATAAGATTGATAATTAATCATTATATATATTTTAACCAACATAAATTTCAAAATTATGTAATTAAATATTTTTCTAGATAAGTTAAAACATACATTTTAAATTTATACATATATTTATTTTTAGTTATATGATTTGAAAAATAATTTTATAGAATTATAATATTTATATTTGTTTATTTTAGTCATTATAAATGATATTTTTTAGTCATTTTACTACCCTCATCGATTACATTACCATTTCAATAGCTAGTTACGGAATGAATATGCCCCAAAGATATGTGACATCATATAATATGATATGGTTTGTCATAGGGTAATGAAAATTTATTTAAAAAAGTTTATATTTAAGTCTTTAGGGTATATCATATTTTATGATATAAAGATATCATATTATCTATCTTGGGATGTTATATTATATGACATGGGTGAGTCATAGATCCATGAATAATATGGTATGATTTAGAAATGTGAAATAGGATATGGGCCCATGGTCTAAGTGAGATTGGGTGGGTTTGGGGTGAGGTAATTCTTAAAAAAACTATTTTCAAAATAAGCATTTATGGAAAACCCTTGTGGGTTGTCAACCCATGTGGGTAAACCTATACAGATACAAGTCAGCCCATGGGGTATTGATTTAAATTTTTTAAAACTAACATATTATTAATATTATTCCCTCATGAATGATGCATCTAAGTTCAGAAGTGACATCCAATGAACCCCACAAGTGTGACTGACACGCCACCTGAAATGGATTT
Organism: Viscum album; assembly: GCA_963277665.1. NCBI lineage: Eukaryota > Viridiplantae > Streptophyta > Magnoliopsida > Santalales > Viscaceae > Viscum > Viscum album. Next base: position 955,343,170 of record OY728121.1, read on the forward strand.
TCCAAAAATATCATCATCCTTGTCCGTCGACCACCCCCTCTCATTTCACCCCTCTATCAACTATGTAGTCACCTCATTATTGCATTCTCGCACAACCAAAAAAATTGGTTTCCACAATTCCACCCTTTAATAGTGCTGATCAAGGGGGTACCTTTATTAGCGTTAAAAAAAGAACTGATAAAGGTTACTTTTAATAGTGCTAAAAAAGAGATGTTAAAAGTACCACTTTATCTGTGTTTTTTACTAGCCCTGATAAAAGGTATATTTTAAATAAATAAAGAAAAATAATATATAAATATATAAATATATTTATATTGATATAAATATAATATATATATTTTAAATATGTTTTAGATAAGTATAAATAGACATTTACACCAAATATATAAGATATTTAGTGAAAATGGATTAAAAAATATTATAAAAAATATTATTAATTAAAAATTTCTAATTATTATCAATTAATAATAATTTAATAATAATTTGAATAAAAAAATCAAAAAAAATTAATAAAAGATCTAAAATAAGTTGAAAACGTAGCTCAAATTTCAAACGACCATGACTTTTGATCTAGGTATCCGTTTGAGCTCTACCACATATCTAATCGAAGCCTTTGAAGATCTCTATGCACTAGTGATATAGGGGAAACCTTAATCAAATTTTCAGGGCTAAAAAATTCCCATAAGTACTTAAAACTGACTTTTTAGTCGGGATACCCAATTTTTTTAACATTCGATAGAATTTCAACCTCATTTAAGGGGGAATTTGTACCCTTTTCAGTAGGGAATGAATTTATTCCCAAGGATTACATTATATTGATATTATTGATTTTAAATTTTATAATTTTTAAAAATGTACTGCTATTTACAATCAAATATATAATAGTACATGCATATTTTTTATATATTCACACGTAAAAAAATTAATTTTATAGATAAATAATTAAACATATTTATATATAAAATATATTTCTCAATATATAAGCCTGGTCTAAAAATAATAATATCCATTTTATTTAAAATACAAATATAGGAATATTTATATACCTATATAATGCGTGTGTGTATTAGTGTGTGTCTATATTAACAAACAAATATATATTATCTATGTATTCTAACATATGAATATACATATTAATATATAATATATGTAAATATCTATAAATATATCTATAAATATATTTAAATACGGCTAATTATACTTATAGATACATATATATATAATATATAGATATGTGTATGTATGTTTTATATATATATATATATTTATAAACACACGAAAAACATATTTTATAAATGTGTTTAAAAGTAATCTAATATATATATATATATATATTAATATGTGAATTAATATATGGATAAAAAATATAACCAGATATATATATATATATAAATAGATATAAATATCTATATATATAAATATAACTAACTATATATATATATATATTAATATATGAATACATACAAACACAGATATATATATATATATATTAATATAACTATATATATATATTAATATAAATCTATATTAATATATGAATAAATATAACTATATATATATATATCATTAAAGGGATAAAAAACAAGCTGGATGAGTGGTAAAGGTGCATGCGTGCAAGGAAGAGGTCTCGAGTTAAAATCCAAGCAGAGGAAGGGATGCACAGGTGGGTATAGGGGGGGATAGAACTGTTAAAGGGCAGGGGGTCTTTGCCTACCACTGTTAAAGGGGTGGAAATGGAACGCATAGGCAGGGCTTCTTAGATCTATTGAAAGGGGTTAAAGTTCTATGAAAAGGGGTTGGGTCTACCCTCCGATTTACATATTTTTATTATTTTTTTGATTTTTTTGACCTTTATCATCACTTTTAATAAAGTGCTGATAAAAGACGTCTTTTATCATCACTTTTTTTTAGATTTGATAAAAGGAGCCTTTATCAATGCTTTTTGGAATGCTAATAAAAGGGACTCCCGTTTAATAGCGCCTTGATTATCAGCACTTTCTTAGCACTGATAAAGGCTTTTTTAGCACTGATAAAACCTTGTTTTATAGTAGTGTCCAATATCACTCTCAAAAAACCTCCATGATAGCTTTGATCTTCACTATGCGATATTTCCAAACATATTCTCCAGAAAGATTTTCACTTCAGACCTGCAACTAGACAGTTGTAATTGACTAACTCATTCTCCTGCAATGATGCCCGACTAACCATGTAGGTTTTATCTTCTTCTCACCTCGATGTCACACCTCCTCCTTGATCCACCTTCCTGTCTAAATCAATCCTCTACAAGAAAACATGATCTCAACAATCAAACTAGAACACCTAAGGCACCATGTTGACATCACATCACCTCCCACAATGCAATAAGTTCCTCTTTGGGCTAGTAATGGCGACTACAATTCCACCCAAAAGCCTCTCCTGCCACTATGTTTGCTAAACTACAATAGTTCATCATCCAACTCATCTCTCATCCACTCTTCATGAGAAACTTACATAAATACAAATTGCTCTATCAACACCTTAAATGTCGTGGGTTGCTCTGTGTGAGGCAGTCCACATTCAATCATGAGGATCCACCTAGATTAATTTTGGTTCATAAAATATGAAACAAACAACATTATTTATTTCAAGTTTATAACATATAAACTAATAAATTGGAAAGAAATATTTTCATGGTAGTATTCCAAGTATCATATATATTCAAATTATTACAAGAGTGGACAATACACACTGAAAGTGGTTATTATATCAATCCAAGTTTGCATAATTCTCAAAAGAGACTAAAATAATTTTTACATGATGATTATATAAAATAGAATAAAAACATATTATAATTAAATTACAAAGAACATGAATCAACAAATATGATTTACAATTTCCATTCACAGAACCAATTAAAACATTTTTGACCTAAAGAATAAGCTACAGCAAGCAAGAATCAAATTAACCTAATGCAGTGATAATAATGCGAGAAATAAAAAATCTAAACGAATTCTAAATAAATAATAAAATTAAAAACCATTTTAGAATAAATTTAAGAATCAGTATTTCTATTTCCTAAATTACAGGATGATAAAATAGGAAAAGGAAAGTAAATGACATGAGGATTTACATGTGTGAGATAATTGGCCTACATGTGGGGTGATGATTCATTATGGGTTTTTAATATGTGATACCAAAGGAGAATATAAGAGGAGAAAAGCTGGAAAACAACACATGATAAAAAAATAGGACCAAAACACAATGAGAAACAAGAAACATGATCAATCCTTAGAAAAATTGACAAATAAATCCAAAAGAGCACTGAAAACCCCTTATGAGGGCTCAGTCTAACCTTTATTGAGAAAGAATCCATTGAAAGGAACATAAATAGATGTTGCTGAGTCCTATGGGTCCACTCCTCCATAATCGATAATGTTTTCTAGTATTTTCACCACTTCCTAGGTTGGTTTATATCAAAGATATCATGCCACAAACCACTAAGGGGTCACAACAACACTAGGATCTGAGGGAGAGTTCTGTGAATCGACCGTCACTCAGATTCTCCTTCAGAAAGCCAAGAAATAGGGTCACCAAGACTTTTAATTATCACTGATATATATATATATATATATATATATCATCATATCCAATAATCTTCTGAATCAATCCATTTCTCTCTAAAAGCCGATTCTAGTTCAATATTGAATAACTAGGCTATAAATACCCATGAGAGTCAATGGATTGTTGCAACATCTCAATAATGATTGAAAATATATGTTTAAAAAAACTCAAACCCTAACAACCTGATAAACCAATGAAAAAAATACAAATAAATGTAAACTAAAATGTTGTGTAAGGGTCACCACCCACTGTGTAATGGTCATTCAACTCTGGAATGTAAGGGTACTATGCCCCCAAACATTAGGGTAATAAAATCCTATGTAAGGGTATACCTGGATCATATAAGGGTAGACCCACTCTTATAATGTTCAAAAAGTTGAACCCTTGTTGCATAAGGGTCATCTGGACTGCTCGGGTAAGGGTGGACCCTCCCATGTAAGGGTAGAACCACTGAAACAAATCCCACAAAATGGTACCCGAAACTCACATACGGGTAAAATAAGAGATACATAACAGTCAAGCGAACTCTATGAAAAAGGTATAATCAAAGAGTCAGAGATCACATAGGGGTAAAACCAACACCGTGTAAGGGTCAACACAAATAAAAGGTGTTGATAAATAAAAGTCAAACAATAATATTAAATCCAAATTTAATTAACAATAAAAAAACATTGGGAACCAAATCAATAAACCACCACCTTGGAAGTTAAATTTAAAAATGATTTAATATAAAACATCATCACACATATCCACCTTCAAAATTAAACCCTAAAACACAAGATGATTATGAACCAACTAAACCATCATCAATTTGAGAATCAGATCTTAAATAAAAAACCACTACAAGGTGTGAAAAAAAATTATCTTCCCAATATGTAACAAAATGACACATTCTACCTATAATTAATGAAATCTAAACAACTGTGAAATATGATAAAAAATTTATACAATTATAAACAAACTTCAGGATAAAATTCATACATGAACTTAGTTGAGACACCCTCTAAGATGATTCTAATGAATAAGTTTATACTATAAAATTACAAGGACTAATATGTCCCCAAAATACTGCATATGTTCATAAATAACACAAATAAACAACATAGTATCATCCACAAACAAAAAATAGAAAAAAAAACATATCAGACAATTAAAAAAGAATAGAACTCAATAAAACCAATGCAACCATGAAACCAGTAGTAAGGAAATCATTATAGAGAGAAAACATATAAAAATAAACAACTAAAATAGTCTCCACCCACACCAATAAAAAATAAAAGAAACATAATCATCTGGAACTTTTATATTTAAGATAAGACATGCCTCCTAAAAACCAAACAAGAAGACTCTCAATGAAAGGTTCCATAAGACCCTTAGATGGATTCATGATCTCCACCCAAGGAGACGACTGTCTAAATAAATCCAAAGGAGATATCCTCAAAATAAGGGAAACTTCAATGACACATGAAAGTCGTCTAATCATCCTAGAAAATATCTAAAACATGATAATAAATAAGGGAAACTAACTAAATACCTAGGGGAAACAAGATGATAAAAGGTCACATGTCATAATCTATCTTCCTAATGGCATGCAGTTCCTAACACCAGGAAATCAAAATCAAGCTGATAAAAGGTTAAAAAAGAAAAAACAAGAAGATTAGTTACTATAAAAGTAATAAAAAAGATCACTAGACCCAAAAAATACCCAATCCAAAATTTCTAAACTCAATATAATTCTATACCCAAAGAAAATAGTCCTACAGAATTTAGAGGAACAAACTAGAGCTAACATAAGCTCAACTCCTAGGAAACAATAGACATTGGAGACACAAGATCCTACTAAAATATCTCACATCTAACCAAAAACCTCTCACATGGGATAATATCATACAAACCCATTTTTTACCCTAAATATATAGAAACACATAGGATAAACCTACCAAAGGTATCTATGAGGCTTAAACATGTAAAGAAAATAGGGAAAATTGTAAAGAAACAACAATCAACAACGTATTAAAATTTTAGCCAAAAAATATAAGAAACCTAATTGAACAATGAAATAAAATAAATTTGCACTATAAAATCAACTAGAAATTAATTTAAATGAAAAAATAAGCAATTTACAATTTTAAAGAAGAAAAATTAAGCCCAATTTATCCAGACCCGACCCAATGGGTCTCGAGTCGCAATTACCCCAATCCCAAATCTATAGGCCAGTGGTTGGAAACAAGCACCAAAAGGCATATCTAATATGGGGGGATTTACCTAATGTACCTATATTCACACACCTAAGCATATCAATGTAGAAGTGTAGAGGAAAAATAATAAAAATATGAAACAACTAGAATAAAAATCAAGGATGAAAAACCTCTAGGGTGTACAAGAGTATGCTATTGTAAACTGAAAAGAAAAGGGAAAAAATACACACCCAACTAAAAAGATGTCCCAAACTGACAAAAATGGAATGTAAAAGTATTGATAGAGCCCAGATTCTGATCCCCTATCACTGAACATCATACGCAGTCCAATGCCCTAAGAATCCTTAAGCTCTTCTGTACTCACCACCGACCTATATGTTATCGGCATAAGACATGACACATGATGGTAAAGAACATGCAAGGGTGAGTATATACATACCAAGTAGGATGACCCTAAATCTAAAGGGGTAGAAGTAAGGCACATGATAAGAATAGATAATAAATAGCTCAACCTAAATCAAGAGAGTAAAAAAAATCAAACACATGGATACATATAGATATATATATTCTCAACCCAAATAAACCCAAACAAGAGAGAATGAGATCTCAATATCACATCCAAACCTAGAAAAAGAATCTCCATTAATTCCAAAATTCCATCAATGATACCTAGCATTTCCCACATCTTCCCAACAAAAAACATCCAATTACAGCCATGCCTCATCATTGTGACTCATAGTCGAGGGGTACAATCTCTATCTAGATAACCTCTGCCCTAGTACAATAGAAGGGAACCACTCTGATGGTTAAGGACCCATGAACAGCCTAGCTAGAGGGTGCCACTCTTGGAGTCTGTAGATGACCCAGGCCTCACCAGGATGGTTGGTTTCACTCTAGTCATCAAGGACGCATTCCCAGCCTACCCAGAGGGTTATATTCAGAAGCTTAAGGACCCATGCTCTGTCTTCAGAGGAGGGTTCCAATCTAGTCATTAAGGACCCATTCCCACTTCATCTGGTGGGTACCAACTAGAAGGTTGAGGACCTATTTCCTATCTCTAAAATAGGGTTCCACTCTATTTATTGAGGACCCATGCCCAATCCAATTGGAGGGTGCCACTCATAAGGTCAAATACCCATACCCTATCTCAATATGAGGGTTCCACTCTAGTCATCAAGGACCCACGACTATCTTGGCTAGAGGGTGACACTCAAAAGTTCAAGGAGCCATTCCCTGTATATAGCGACCCTAGCCTTTTACACATAACATTTCATGATTTTAAACATAATTCATCATCAGAGTACAAGCCAAGGATCGTTAAGTCTAGTGTCTTGGAAGACTAGGTATAAATAACATAAAACACGGGCTTAGAAAAAACTTCTTTATTTAATCTTCATAATGAGATCCTAACTTCCTTTGAGCCCTTACATCGTCATAGGGTACCCTGGGGAACACATGAACAAAGGGATGAGCTAAAAATCCCAGTAAGGGAAAGAACATAAAAATAAACTTTAAGCACATGAGTTAGGAGGCTTAACATAATGATATTCGAAGCATGGAACATATGGAATCATAACATATAAACATGGGATCATAAAAAAATGGGATAAAATAATCATGGGATCATATAAGCTTGAGATTATATAAGCATAGTTTCATAGAGAGGTGGCATCAACTTTAAACAAGACTTTAGTACGAGTCAAGGCTAACCGCCAATCTCGTTTCCCATAGCAGCACAAGCCAAGGCTAACCGCCCAGACCGTTTTCCCATAATCTTCTCATGAGACATTAACTTTACCCAATGCATTGGAGCGCTATCTGGGCACACCCATCTAAGCTTATTCATGTATATGCTAGCCACATAAAGAACCTCAATCATACATAAACATAAGAGTACCCCAGGAAAGAAATGGGCACACAATCACGTCATGAAGCATAATAAAAAGTGGCGTAACATACAAGCGTCCATGAAAGAAAGGAATTAAATCATAAATATACATTAATAATGTATAAAGGCATAAATCATTAAAATAGATAACAAACTAAAGAGATAACGTGTAAAAATAGTTTTTAGGAATCTTTGACTCAAAACGTTTTAGTGCGGTTTAATAAAACATCGAATATCTATTAAAACGAAAAGCGGTATAATATTTTTTATAAAACCAGAAGTAAACCAGGAAGGTTTTCATAATATAAATACTGATTTTATAAGTACAAAGGTGACTTAAAACAGAGGGTAGAGTACACTTGATAATAGGAAAGAATTTGGGAAGTTCCCTTAAAACGGTTTCACTTATCGGGAAGTAATGAGGAGGGAATCACTTAAAATCATGAATATCCCGGAAAGAAAGTGATGAAAGAGTCTTGAAAAATAGACATGGAACATTTAAACGACATTTAGAGTATTCACAAGAAAAGATAAGATAAAATAATTTTGGTAGGAAGGTATATAAGACAACCCGAAGGAATAAAAGAGGTTCAGGTAGAATTCTTTACAGATTATCGTCATGGTATCGGGAGTACTTGAGGGGGCTTAGTGAGAGAGGAAATGGAATTCTCATCACTTATACATAAAGAGAGAAGTATGGGGGAGGTGAAAAATCATACACCATAATCAATAATTACCCACAACATGTCTTAACATAGTGAACAATCTTGAATAAGAGTGAAATTGAGAGGATCCCTTACCTTAGGTCCGTTGGTGTTCTCCACCTGATATTAATGACCTGAATAGTAAAATTAGGTTTATTAATAAATAGTTATATAACCTTATATAAATATAAAAGATTCAGTTTATCTTTTTTAAGTTCATTTATACCCATTTTGATTGATTACAAGGTTCAATTTCATTGTCTGGGTCCGTTTGTTTCATTTGTTTTAATGATCGGTTCAATTGTATTTAGGTTCAAATAAATTGTAAGATGAAAGTGGTTGTCCAGAATTGAAGTTATATAACATTAGTGTACATCCATTAGGTTACATGGTAACAAAATTCATTTGGTTAATTAGAGTGAAAGAGAACCTTTACATTAAACATTAATGATAAACACTTGAATTAATTTTAACGATTTTCCCCATAATTGACTTGTTTTGTATTATTGTTTTATATCATGAGTGTATAAGGATTACAGAACCATAAATAGGATATATAACATATATAATAATCTTGTTAAATGATAACATAAATGGTTTCATGACCAGAAACAAAATGATAAAAAAATTTGAAAACACATTACCCATGATGTCAGTAATTTGACACATCACGGATGATGTTTTAATTCTAGAACATGAGGGAGAGGAGGAGAAGAATGATACTTGAAATTTTCCATAAACATGATTATAATCAAGAATATATGAGATTATGGAGCTTTCATTCCTTTTGGATAAGGGAAGGGGAAGAGGGTATAAGAAAAGAAAGAAAATGAAAACAAAACACTTGAAAACGAAAGAGGGTTCTTACCCTTTGATCTCCTCTCTTTGAGACTCCCCTTAGGGGATTTTATTTTGGTCTTTTGGAAATACCAGAAATCCTTGGACGTGGGATAGGATCTTGGGAGGGTATTTGGGAAGAATTTTGGCTGGGCACAAGGCTTGAGAGGTGTGAGGGAAAGAGGTAAGGAGAGAGGGTATTTATAGTGAGGGAGGAGAGGGTTTTCCCAATTGTTTATTCAATAGTTTATTAATTTCCCTCAAGACAAGGAATAGTGATGATTACTTGACCAAGAATAGTGATTTTATCATGTGATACCAAACCAAGTGCGCTTACATCAGCAGAACATCACAAATGACTCCATAATTAGCTTATTTAACTTATTTTTGTAAATTACGGTATTTCACTATTCATAAAAAATTCAAGTATTTCCGAAAAATCCCAAAAATTTACCCCAACCATTTTTTGATGTGTAGAATCCAAAAATGAAGTCCATTTTTTAAAAATAAATTTCTAAATATGATTATTTTAATATTTAATTAAATTCATAATTCATTAAAAAAACAGTTTTAATATATTCATCAACTTATTCTAAAATATAGGTATATTGTACTTCCAAATTGAATATTATTTTTATACCACCATAGGCGAGGTTACTATTTATTAGGGTATATAACTATTCATAAGGGTATGTTACTATTCATTAGGGTAAGTTACTATTCACAAAAAATTATTTTTGTTTTATTAGACTCCAAAAAACATCTTGAACACAACCGTGTATGCCGGATTTTCGAAATTCCAAACACAAAAGTGACAAAATTATGTTTAAAGGTAACCTATAACTTGTTAGTTAATTATTATATGATTTTATGGCACATTTATAAGAAGTTAATTTCCATTAAAATCATTGGGTCGTTACATTCTTCCCCCCTTAAGAAATTTCGCCCTCAAAATTTCATTTTACATCCTAGGCCAAAAATAGATGTGGCTAATTTTACTTCATTGATTCCTCCAGCTCCCATGTTGCTTCCTCAAACTTATGGTTCCTCCAAAACACTTTTACAAGATGGGTTCTCTTGTTGCGTAGAACCTTATCTCTCTAATACAGAATCTTTACTGGCTGCTCCTCGTAGGAGAGATCATCTTCCAACTGCACCACCTCTGAGTTTAGTACATGTGAGGTATCGGGTATGTACTTCCTCAAGAGTGATACAAGAAAAACATCATGAACTCGATACATATTCGGTGGAAGTTCAAGCTGATAGGCCACGACTCCTATGCAGTCAAGGATCTCAAAGGGGCCAATATACCTTGGTCTTAGCTTCCATTTCTTCCCGAATCGCATGACTCTCTTCCATGGAGATATTCGAAGGAAGAATTTATCTCCAACGTCGAACTCCAAATCACTTCGACGGTTGCCAGCATAGCTCTTTTTCCAACTTTGAGCAGCTTTTATGTGATTCTGGATGACTTGAACCTTCTCTGTCATCTCTTGAACAAGATCATGTCGAAATAGCTTTCTCTCTCCAACTTCATCCCAACAGGTTGGAGTTCTACATCGCTTTCCATACAGAGCATCATATGGAGCCATCTGAATACTTGAGTGGAAACTATCGTTGTATGAGAACTCAACCAATGGGAGATGCTGATACCATCCACCTTTGAATTCTAGATAGCAAGCTCTAAGCATATCTTTAAGCATCTGAATAGTTCTTTCATACTAGCCATCAGTTTGGGGGTGATAGGCCATTCTGAAATTTAATTCAGTACCCAAAACATGTTGAAGACTCTTCTAGAATTTAGATGTGAACCTTGGACCGCGGTCAGAGACAATTGAGAGTGGAACACCGTGTAGTCTCACCACTTCCTTAACATATATCTTTGCAAGTTTTTCAAGTGATAGATCTTCCCGAATAGCGATGAAATGGGATGTCTTGGTGAGTTGGTCAACCACAACCCATATCACATTATTTCCCTTCGACGTCTTCAGGAGACCTGTGACAAAGTCCATAGTAAAATTTTCCCATTTCCACATAGGTATAGGAAATGGCTGCATCATACCATTGGACTTTTGTCACTCGGCTTTAACTTGCTGACATACCAAGCACCTTGATATATATTTCGTAATCTCCCTCTTCATGTTATCCCACCAGAAGTGTTCTCAGAGATCACAGTACATTTTGGTACTCCCAGGATGTATAGAGAAGGTCGAGCTATGTGCATCATTCAATAGCTCTTTCTTTATCTCTGGATCAGATAGTACACATAATCGTATCCCAAATCTTACAACTCATTCCTCATTAATTTTGAAATCGGAGGATTTCCCATTTTTAACAGCTTCCACCCTTTTCTGAATTTATACATCCTTTCTTTGCGCAACCTTTATTTTCTCCATGAGGGATGGTTGAGCAATCATTTGAGAAAGGATTGATGATGTTCCTCCCTTAATGATTCCCATGTCCATAATTTGAAAATCTAAGAAGATTAGATCCTTTTCTATTCTCATCATTGATAAAGATGCAGGATCCTTTCTACTTAGAGCATCCACCACCTTGTTTGCCTTACCGAGATGGTAGTGGATTGAGTAGTCATAATCCTTGATGAGCTCTATCAATCTTCATTGGTGCATATTAAGCTCTTTCTGTGTGAATATATATTTGAGACTCTTGTGGTCCATATATTTCTCACATTTTTCCCCATAGAGATAATGCCACTAGATTTTCAAGGAAAATATCACAGCCGCTAACTCTAGATCATGCGTTGGATAGTTTTGCTCATGGATTTTCATCTTCCTTGAGTCATAGTCTATCAATTTATCATTTTTCATCAGCACACATCCTAATCCCTTCTTAGAATCATCACTATACACCATAAAGAGTTCCCAACTGGTAGGGAGTGCGAGTACTGGTGCAGTGATAAGCCTCTTTTTCAACTCCTTGAAACAGTCTTCACACTCCTGTGTCCAGACAAACTTTACTCCCTTCCATGTCAGCTTAGTCATTGAGTTTGACAATCGTGAAAAGTTCTTCATGAATCGTCGATAATCCCCAGCTAGACCCAAAAAGCTGCGGATCTATGTTACAGAAGTTGGTCTAGGCCACTCTTCAATTGCCTTCATCTTAGAAGGGTCCACAGATATCCCTTTGCTGGTGATAACATGCCCCAAGAATGATACTTCCTCCATCCAGAACTCACATTTACTGTACTTTGCATACAACTTCTCCCTTCGCAAAGTCTTTAACACAGTTTCCAAATGCTCCTCATGTTCCTCCTTGCTCTTAGAGTATATCAGAATATCATCAATAAAGAATACCACAAATTTGTCGAGGTAATCTCTAAAGACTCTATTCATTAAATCTATGAAAATTTCTGAAGCATTAGTGAGTCCGAAGGGCATCACTATGAACTCATAGTGTCTATACATCGTTCGAAAGGCAGTCTTGGGAATAACTTCCTTCCTCACCTTTAGTTGGTGATATCCTGATCAAAGGTCCACCTTAGAGAAATAACTATCCCCACGTAACTAATCGAACAAGTCATCTATCCGTGGAAGAGGATACCTATTTTTATTGTGATTTTATTGAGCTCACGATAATCAATGCAGAGGCGCATTGATCCATCCTTCTTCTTGACGAGGAGGACTGGAGAACCCCACGGTGAAGCACTCGGGCGTATAAAACCCTACTCCATATTCTCCTGTAACTGCTTTTTCAGCTCTTCCAGCTCTACGGTGGCCATTCTATAAGGTGTCTTTGAGATTGGCAGAGATCTAGGGATAAGTTCAATTGAGAACTCAACCTCTCCGTCAGGAGGAAGACCATGCAACTCTTCGGGGAATACAACAGTGTAATCCCTCACGATGGGCATGTCTTCAAGCATGATTCTCTCCTTTGTCTCAATCATTTGAGCTAGATATGCATTCTCATAAGGAAGCAATATCCAAAATTGATACGAAGATTCTAAAGGAGATTCATCTTCCTCCTTGCACTTGTAAAGAATCGGATGATCCTTCGGGATGTGAAGAGTAATCTCCATTTCTCAGAAGTTAATGTTGGCCTTGTACAAAGATAACCAATCCATGCCCAAGATAGCGTCAAATTCCATTAAAGTAAGTATGACAAGATTTTCTGGGAGGTTCAGTCCACAAACATTAACCAGGGAGGAGTTATAAACCATGGATGCAATAATTTCCCCATTCACTATTCTCACAGATAACGTTTCCTCCAAATTTTGAGGTGGTGTTTGAATAGTTCTACTAAAATTACAAGATATAAAAGAATCCGTAGAACCAGAATCAAATAGTATGTTTGCTATTCTTGAATGAAAAACAAGTGTACCTATCACCACATCATTTTCCGGCTCCACCTCAGCAGTAGTGATAACAAAATCCCTTCCTTGTTTCCTTGGAGGTTGTTGATGATTGCCTCCAACAACCCTTAGCTTAGGGAAATTGTTCGCATAATGCCCAAGCTCCTTGCAATTATAACACTACACTACAGGCTGAGTGTTGATCTAAACCTTCCTTTATTCTTCAACATTAGTGGGATTTTTCATATCCCTTCGGTAGTTATGGGCCAGATGAAAAAACTTTCCGCATTTGAAACAATTCTTGGTTCCCTTCAGACAGTTACCAGGATGCTTCTTCCCAAAATTTTTTCAATGGGGAAAGTTGGGATTCTTTCCATCATGGGATTTGTTTGATGGACCACCCATGTTGTTTTCTTTTTTCCGCTTCTTATCACTAGGCCCATGAGACCACTGAGAGTCTCCAATCTCCATTTCGACCTTGAGGGCACAATGGAAAATCTCCTCATAGATGTCGAAGTCTCGAATCACCAACACTTTTCATAGACTTGGCTTTAGTCCGCTAAAGAAGCGATCCACCTTGATTTCGGTGTTCATGACAAAGCCAGAGGCGTACCTTGCATTCCTAGTAATGTTTTCTTCATACACCCCGATGGACTCATCTTCCCTCTTCTTGAGTCTGAGGAATTCTCTTTCAATCTTGAGACGGAGGGTTTGAGGAAAAAATTTGTTGAAAAACATCTTCTTGAATTCCTCCCAATCTATGGAATCGATTTCCTCTTGGGACTTTGTATTCTTGATCAGTGTCCACCACTGATCAGCTTCCCCATCAAAATGATAGACTGCCAGTACCAACTTCTCTTCTTCGGAGCACTGGAGGATAGTGAATATATTTTCAAGGGAGTTAATCCATTGTTCCACGAGGAGGGGATCAGAAGATCCGCTAAACAGGGGAGGCCTTTTCCACATGAAGGATTCTATGGAAACTTGCTCTTTCCTTGGAGGAGGAGGACGTTCCACCTGATTCAAGTTATTATTCATAACTCGAGCCAGCTGAGTAAGTACTGCTATGAAGTTTTGAGAACCCGCTTCCGTCACATCAGGCATATCATTAGGGAAATCATCACATTTCCTATCACATTGGTTTTTGGAACATGTTCTTCTATTTCCTGCCATTAACTAAGAAAAATAATGTATAATTAGAGGTCTTTAATACTTACCTATTGAGCATAAAAAGGGAACTTTGAACATAAAAGTATAAACTTATAAAGAAGAAGTATGTCTTAACTTGTGATTCCTTAGGTTTATATCTAGGTTATCCTCAATCTATTTCATAACTTATATTCTTATGGTCTTATTTTTGTCCTTTAAAAAAGGTTTGTACTAATCTCATGAATCTACCAAAGCATATCCCCTGGGAGTGTCGTAACCAAGAGTGCAGCAAGACCCGTTATCGTGCACCAGTTCCCGTTCGAGTCTAGATCAAAGCGGTGTTTTCAGGTTTTACCCCTAGGATACATTTGTGCCATAGCCACCACTACCTACTCATATCTAGACAGGGATGTATTTTCTAGATAAACCACTTACTCTATACTCTCCAAAATTTGGGAATGTTTTCTAATACTTAGTCTTATCCTTAAGGTTCTCACTAAGGTGCTCTATTCCTAATCTCCAAAAATAACTAAACCTCCCTCTGATACCAACTATAGAGACCCTAACCTTTTACACATAACATTTCATGATTTTAAACATAATTCATCATCAGAGTACAAGCCAAGGATCGTTAAGTCTAGTGTCTTGGAAGACTAGGTACATAAAACATAAAACAAGGGATAAAAAACACTTCTTTATTTAATCTTCATAATGGGATACTAACTTCCTTTGAGAACTTACATCTGCATAGGGTGCCCTGGGGAACACATGAACAAAGGGATGACTAAAAAGACCAGTAAGGGAAAGAACATAAGAATAAACTTTAAGCACATGAGTTAGGAGGCTTGACATAATGATATTGGAAGCATGGAACATATGGAATCATCACATATAAACATGGGATAATAAAAACATGGGATAAAATAATCATGGGATCATATAAGAATGAGATTATATAAGCATAGTTCATAGAGAGGTGGAAGAAACTTTAAACAAGACTTTAGTACAAGTCAAGGCTAACCACCAATCGCGTTTCCCATAGTAGCACAAGCCAAGGATAACCACCCGGACCGTTTTCCCATAATCTTCTCATGATACATTAACTTTACCCAATGCATTGGAGTGCTATATGGGTGAACCCATCTAAGCTTATTCATGTATATTCTTTCCACATAAAGAACCTCAATCATACATAAACATAAGAGTACCCAAGGAAAGAAATGGGCACACAATCACGTCATGAAGCATAATAAAAAGGGGAGTAACATACAAGAATCCATGAAAGAAATAAATTAAATCACAAATAGACATTAATAATGTATAAAGGCATAAATCATTACAAGAGATAACAACCTTAAGTGATAACATGTAAAAATAGTTTTTAGGAATCTTTGAGTCAAAACATTTTAGTGCGGTTTAAGAAAACATCGAATATCTCTTAAAACGAAAAGTGGAAAAATATTTTTTATAAAACCAGAAGTAAATAAGGAGGTTTTTCATAATAAAAATACTGATTTTATAAGGACAAAGGTGACTTAAAATAGAGGGTAGAGTACACTTGATAATAGGAACGAATTTGGGAAGTTTGCTTAAAATGGGTTCACTTATCGGGAAGTAATGAGGAGGGAATCACTTAAAATCATGCATATACATGAAATAAAGTGATGAAAGTGTCTTGATAAATATACTTGGAACATTTAAACAACATTTAGAGTATTCACAAGAAAAGATAAGATAACATCATTTTGGTAGGAAGGTAGATAAGACAACCCGAATGAATAAAATTGGTTCAGGTAGAATTCTTTACGGATTATCGGCATGGTATCAGGAGTACTTGAGGGGGATTAGTGAGAGAGGAAAGGTAATTATAATAACTTATACATAAATAGGGAAGTATGGGGGAGGTTTGAAATCATACCACATAATCAATAATTACACACAACATGTCTTAACGTAGTGAACAATCTTGAATAAGAGTGAAATTGAGAGGATCCCTTACCTTAGGTCTGTTGGTATTCTCCACTTGATATTAATGACCTGAATAGTCAAATTAGGTTTATTAATCAATAGTTACAGAACCTTATATAAATTTAAAATATTCTGTATATCCTTTTTAAGTTCATTTATACCCATTTTGATTGATTACAAGGTTCAATTTCATTGTTCGGGTTAGTTTGTTTCATTTCTTTTAATGATCGATTCAATTGTATTTAGGTTCAAATAAATTGTAAGATGAAAGTGGTTGTCCAGAATTGAAGTTATATAAAATTAGTGGACATCAATTAGGTTACATGGTTACAAAATTCATTTGGTTAATTAGAGTGAAAGAGAACCTTTACATTAAACATTAATGATAAACACTTGAATTAATTTTAACGATTTTTCCCATAATTAACTTGTTTTGTATTATTGTTTTATATCATGAGTGTATAAGGATTATAGAACCATAAATAGGATATATAAAATATATAATAATCTGGTTCAACCATAACATAAATGGTTTCATGACCAGAAACAAACTGAAAAAATAATTTGAAAACACTTTACCCATGATGTCGGTAATTTGACACATCACGGATGATGTTTTAATTCTAGAACGTGAGGAAGAGGAGGAGAAGCATGATACTTGAAATTTTCCATAAACATGATTAGAATCCAGAATATATGAGATTTTAGAGCTTTCATGCCTTTTTGATAAGGGAAGGGGAAGAGGGTATAAGAAAAGAAAGAAAATGAAAACAAAACACTTGAAAACGAAAGAGGGTTCTTACCCTTTGATGTCCTCTTTTTGAGAATCCTCTTAGGGGATTTGATTTTGGTCTTTTGGAAAGACCAAAAAGTCTTGGACGTGGGGAATGATCTTGGGAGGGTATTTGGGCAGAATTTTGTCTGGGCACAAGGCTTGAGAGGTGTGAGGGAAAGAGGTAAGGAGATGGGGTATTTATAGTGAGGGAGGAGAGGGTTTTCCCAATTGTCTATTCAATAGTTTATTAATTTCCATCAAGACAAGGAATAGTGATGATTACTTTACCAAGAATAGTTATTTTATCATGTGATCCCAAAACAAATGGGCTTACATCAGTAGAACACCACACATGACTCCATAATTAGCATCTTTAGCTTAATTTTGTAAATTACAGTATTTCACTATTCATTAAAAATTCAAGTATTTCCGAAAAATCCAAAAAAATTTCCCCAACCATTTTTAGACGTGTAGAATCCAAAAATGAAGTCCATTTTTTTAAAATAATTTTCTAAATATGATTATTTTAATATTTAATTAAAATCATAATTCATTAAAAAACAGTTTTAATATATTCATCAACTTATTCTAAAATATAGGTATATCGTACTTCCAACTTGAATATTATTTTTATACCACCATAGGTGAGGTTACTATTTATTAGGGTATATAACTATTCATAAGGGTATGTTACTATTCATTAGGGTAGGTTACTATTCACTAAAAATTATTTTTGTTTTATTAGACTTCAAAAAAACATCTTGAACACAACCGTGTATGCCGGATTTTTGAAATTCCAAACACATAAGTGAAAAACTTATGTTTAAAGGTCAACTATAACTTATTAGTTCATTATTATGTGATTTTATGGCATATTTATAAGAAGGGAATTTCCATTAAAAACATTGGGTCGTTACACTGTCTCTATAAGAGAGTGCCACTCTAGTCATCGAGGACCCATGCCCAGCATGGATGGGGGTGAACTTGGAAGGTCAAGGACCCATGAACTTTAATTATAGGAGGGATATACTATAGTTATTGAGGACCCATGCCCATCCCAGTTGGAGGGTTCCACTTAGAGAGTCTCTGGTGATCCTGTCTGATCACTGCCATCATCGATCATCACCTCAATTAGTGTCATTCCAAGAAACTCTCAAATCCTATCCCAAAATACACTATGAAGGTAAAAATCATGTTATACATGAAAAAACACTCATGATATGCTACTCACATGCCAAAATATGAGTCCAAGCGAAGTATATACAAAATATTTAAGTTTCCTCAAAATGAAACTAGGGGTACACGGTGTATAGGGGACCCACACACTGTGTGATCCCCCTCTCTCACCAATATGTATCCTCTCTATCACATGTATTTCCAACTCTATGGAACTATATGGAATATAGGGGGTTTAAAAAGTGTGTCCAAAACACTTGGGGTCACTACCTGTGTTCCCTGGCCAGGACTATGTACTTCAGTACACAATATGCGCCTAGTTGTATCCTCCCACATGGGGTCTTGCCTATGTGCTTCGCCACACGAAATGTCCACCTGGGGAGGGATACATGGAATATAGGTGGCCTAATTTTTTTTCCATGCATAACTTTCCCCAAACCATATCCACCCCAACATTGGGGTCACATAATGCATGTTCTTTCGAACTATGTGATGTGTAGTTAGGTTTTTTCCATAATTTCTGATATTGTCTTCGCACTTCATATCTAATAACCCTACATCTGGATTAAATCTTTTAAACTCTAAAAAATGGTGAATCTAAATCCTTCTAGTTGATTCTGGCTAACCGGTGGTCGAGAAAACAATTCATGTCACTTCGCATAAAAATGGCACGAACCACCTCACATCACGAATGTATTGGGTTCTTCTGACTTTGATAATTTCAATTTTTATCCTCAAAATGATCACACATAACCTAAAATATAATTGAAATCATCCATAATTTATTAATCTATCTCTCTTACATGAATACGTTATGAATATAGGGGTCCAATCGGGCTCGTTCCCACCTCGAAATGTCAAACCAATACCCCATAGGCTGATCGGTGAAAAATGCGAAGATTTTTTGGGAGAAAGGAACAATAAATAAAGTTTTAAAAATTGTTGTCCAAGTTTTCTTGGTAAACAAATACAATTGGGAGATAAAGTGTTAGAAAACAATGGATAATAAATATAATTTCAGTAAATTGGTGCATGAAACATCTATCAATTGGTGCAAATCATAAAAAGGGATGATCTTGATCAATCAATTTAATCAATAAGGGTGTAAAATGAATTGGAATGTCCTACCTAGAGTTTGGATCATTCATTGTCTAATAATTCACTTTCCAATGGTTGAGAGGATTCATTATGTTCGCATCACTTAGATCTGCTTTGATCTAGAGATTCATCATCTTCTGATTCGATTATTCAATGAAAGGAGGATGAACACTCTCAATCCTCCCAGGGTTTATATAGACAACTGTAGAGGATTATCCATAGTGGTGGATTTATAAGAATTATATTAGTTTAATTTAATTAAAATAAATAAATTTAATTATTTATTTTAACTAAATTCACCCACCAATGGTCGTCTTATACAAACACCATGCGCCAACCTTTTTTAGGTTGCTCATAGGCTAAAAAACATGTTACAGTCTCAATCGTGGTCTAATATTTCACATAAAAGATTCTATTTAAGATTTTTCCAATTTTATTTAAGAAACAATGCATGTGCAATAGAAAATATTTTTAATATTATTTTAAAATTAATTCTAGCCACATCAGGCCTAGGAATCACATTCTATCTCCGTATCTGGATATGAAAATATATATAGAAATATTTGAAAGTCTTACATGGAAAAAAGGGTATCTACATCATTCCCTACTTCAATTTTTTCATCCATTAAAAGCAAAAATATACAAATAGCTTGGGATACTGAGCTCACATTTGGATCTCCCACTCCTAGAATCTCTCCTATGTGTTTTCATACTACTAAAACATATGAACCAAGGGGATGGTTTTTCCCGAAGGGCTTCTCTCCTATCAATCCTCTATCATCATTGGGTTCCCTAAAAAAGTCGCTCCATCCTTGATGTCAAGCTTTCCTATTTGATAACATGTGTAGGGTGATGAAACTATCTCCTTGGATTAAACACATGGAATACTACATGAACTCACTCTAAATACGGGGGTAAGGAAAGGTATTAAGCAATTTTTCAAACCCTATTCAAGATCTCAAATGGACTGATGAACCTCAGGGATAACTTTCTTCCATGAACAATCTGTGTAATCCTAATTATGGAAAGACTCTCAAGAATATGTTGTATCCCTACTCACACTACAAGGTCATATGACAATAATATGCATAAGATTTATACATGGTCAGGGATTTACTCATCTTCTCATGGTTGACCTAGACCTTCTCTGTTGTCACTTGTTCCATCTCTAGACCCACAAGAGATGTCTCAATAATCTCTTTTTAGAACATGGGTGACCTGTAGGGTCTCCTATATAGGGCCTTGAGAGGTTATATAATGATAGTATAAATTTATCTATTAATGTATGAAAACTCTACCAGGGTATGGTGATCCTCTCAGCTCTAAGAAAAGTCTAACATGCAAGCCCTTAGCATACACACTAACAAATGGATAATGTGCTCAGTATTCCCATCTTTATGGGGGTAAAAGTTTGTATTCATCCTCATATGGGTCTCGAATGACTCTTACAGGACTCTCCACAATTTTTACATGAACCATGCATCATGATCATAGACAATACTTGAGGGAACTCCATAAAGGTGAACAATCATTCATACATACATCTTCCACAAACTCTCCACCAAACTCTATTCACTAATAGCAAGGAAGTGTACTGACTTCATTATTCGGTAAAATATCACCCAGAAGGAGTCACAGAACTTCAATGTATTCATAAGACCTATCCTAATTTCCATGGATATTCCATTATATTTTCACACTAGGATCTCAATGGGATACAACAAACCTATCGGAACCTAGTGCCCATCCTTCACCTATTGATAGGTGAGGCACAATGAGACAAACTCAACCACGCTCTCTCTTATGACAGACAACCAAAACTAAAACTGAAGGTCTCTATAAATATTCCCCACACTGGGATGTATGACTAGGGGAGAAGTGTTAAACTCTCATATAACCTACTCCCACATCATGATTAGGAAAACAATCCATCCTTGGAATATGATAATGTGATTCCCTCTTTCAGAATATCCATATTGTGAATCTTCTATGGATATATAGTCACAAAAGACCTTATAGTCGATGTCTCCCAACTAGGACTCTATCATGCACTGAAGGGGCGTAGGATTCAATTCCATCGACTGAAGAAAAGTTTCCCTATCCTGCTCCACCAAGGTTAGATGCAAAGAATCCAACTGCCCAGAAGCCTACTGCACTAAAAAACCCTGGGACTTCCTACTAAGAGAATATACTACCACATTTCCCTTCCCCAAAGTATATACCATCTAAAAGTCATAGTTTTTTAGGAACTCCAACCAACACCGTTATCTTAGGTTCAAGTCTCTCTATGTGAAGATGTATATGAGACTTTGATGGTCTGAGTAAACCACAAAGCACTCCCACAGAAGATAGTGCCTCCACATCCTCAGGGTGAAGAATACCGTTTTTAGGTCTAGGTTTTGAGTCACATATTTCTTCTCATGAGCTGTCAACTACCTCAATATGTATGCAATAATAGTCCGCCACAACATCAATATGCATTCGATTCCATCTCCCAAGTCATCACAATACTTTACATACTCTACATCCTCCTCAGTTAGTCTCAAAATAGGATAACCTATTAGCCTCATCCTCAATTATTTAAAGGCCCTCTAGCACTGCTCATTCCTTGTATAAGGATACCCTTTACACATTAGAGATTTCAAAGGGTTTATAATACTATATAAGTTTACCACAATCCTTCGGTAGTACTCTTCCAAACTAAGAAAACCATGCACCTCTGACATGATCTTGATCTTGGGTGGATCCCAATAAACCAATTCAACGATATTCTCTATTTCAATGGACAAACCATGCTTAGAAATGACATGCCCCGAGAAGTGAACCTCGTGAGTCCAAAACAAGCACTTAAATATTTTACCATAAATCTAGTTCTCCCAAAGAAATCTAGGACCATTCTCAAGTTATTTTCATGATTCTACTCTGATTCATAGTATATGAGAATGTTTTTAATGAATAAAGCCACAAACTAGTCCAAGTATACCTAGAAAAATTGCTTCATAAAATCCATAAATATGGTTGTGGAATTTGTCACATCAAATGGAATCAATATAAATTCATAGTATCTATAGTGACATAGGAATTATGGATTTGGAATATCATCCCTGTGAACCCTCAATTGGTGGTATCCGGACCTGAGATCGATCTTCAAGAACCATCTCCCACCTCTCAACAGGTCAAATAGGTCATCAATACTTGGAAAGGGGTAATTTTTTCTTTATCATGTCCTATTTCTGGTGAAGATAATCCATGAAAATCCACAAGCTCCTATCTGAATTTTTCATGAACAGTACTCGAGATTCCGGGCGGACACACTAGGCCTGATGAAACCCTTATCTTGAATTTTCTATAACTGAAACCAAAACTCTAGGAGCGTGATAGGGGTCATATGATATTTCACAAAAGATATCACAGTGGTATTGGGATGAAATTCAATACAAATATCCATATCGCACCTCATAGGCAGTCCCATAATGTCCTTGGGGAATATTTCTATAAAATAATCCATAATTGAAGAAATAAAAATGCCTAAGGATCCTTCTACACTATGGTATACACTCACAAAATGATGGGTTATGGGTTTTATCCTCCTACTCACAACACCCACTCACCCTTCCATGAGATCTCTCTTACCCATAAATAAGAATCTTGTACCATCAGTGTGAAGGCATCTGACTTGTTTTTTGGTGACTTTTGATATGGTATCAGACTATAGAAAACAAATCCATACCCAATATAATGTTATAGGGTTCCATCATGATGAAATAAGGTCTGACTTGAACCTATCACCACCAAGAAATATCTCTCACTGCCTGCATATAAAATATAGAGAAGAAGCATTCCATGTAGGAACCTCAAGACAAAACTATTGGGCAAGAGACTCAATTGAGAGTTCCATCACTTACAACATGAGTATAGAGATGAAGGAATGACTCACAAATATGTATACTAATTCCAATTAAAAATTATAATAAACAGAGATCATACCTCAAATAATCTTGTGTGCCACTGGGTCATACACCGCCATAGATGGCAGTTGTTCATGGCCCCGACCGCCAACTTCATAAGCCTAACGTGTGATGCCCGGAGATGGTAAAAGGATATAATATTATCTTCAAACATCCATAAATACTCCTCTTTAAGATCCACCTACTCCCCTACCATCTATGCCTCCCTATGGGCCACCCTGCCCTCAACTGGGAGATCCCTGATCATGGTGTTGTCTATGCCATGGTAGCTCATTTGAAATCTGCCTAAGCACCTCAACACGTCTATTTAGGAAGTCTCATGATATGTGACCTATCCCATAACAAGAATAACAACACCCATATTTGAGATTCCGTGGTCCACTATGATTCCCCAAACAGTGTTCCCAAGCTCAATCTTGAGAAGGTATCATGTGCCAAGATCCTGTCGACTGACATCATTTAGAAGCTGCAGATGACTGAACTCTGTGCTACCTATATCTAACTCTAGATACCTAGAATCCCTATAATAGGAAACTATCCATCGCTAGTGTCATATAAAACACCCCTTCATAGGTGGGGATGTATAAGGGAACCACACTAACATGGATCTCTCTGTAGATTCCCTTCTTAAACTTCCATGCTTGAAGGTATCCATCTCAGATCATGTTAAGGGAGTACCGTGTAAGGTCTGTAAACCTCACAACATACTCATCCACTAACATCCCTCCCTTCTACAACTCTAGAAGCTCCATAATCCAAACTGATTTCAAATAGAAGGGGTAATACTGCTCACATAACAACATTAGGAAGTTAGACCACGAGAGTACCGAATCATCATGAATATAGGTAATAAGACTCCACCAGCACCCATCTATTCTATGAAAAAGTATATTTGTGAGTAAAAAGCCTTATTTTTTATTCTCCGGATGAGTTTGAGAACATAGACCACCAATCCATCCAATCCTCCACTGCCTAGGGATCTAGCTCTCCATTGAACCTCAGTGGCCTCTAGTGCTGGAACATGTGGAGTTCACTGATCCTATGTTCATCCTTAGCCTCCATTATTAGTATGATATACTACTCAACAGGTGGGATTTCTTCTAACTATACACTTAGAGGAAGAATCTTAGGGGATGAAACCAGAATTGAGGCCTCATTGCTAATTGGATCATCATTATGATCCAAAACTGGTTTCTTGGATAAATGTCATTATAGAGGCATCCTGAAATTTTAATCAAGACATACCACAGTTAGATGAGCATAGATACTTATATAAAAAATAGAGAGATGAATCAAGAATTAAAATAAAAGAATCAATCATATATGATGCATGTACCATTTTATCCCT
Source organism: Viscum album (assembly GCA_963277665.1). Taxonomy (NCBI): domain Eukaryota; kingdom Viridiplantae; phylum Streptophyta; class Magnoliopsida; order Santalales; family Viscaceae; genus Viscum; species Viscum album. The sequence continues at coordinate 955,368,188 of OY728121.1, forward strand.
GCAACCAATGTCTCAGTATGCCAAGTCGACAAGAAGGTAGTCAAGATCCTAGTGAATGGATACGCCAGCCACCACAGTAACACTAGATTCTTTATCCTGAGAGCTGCATTTGAGAAACATTGACATTGTTTCCCAAAATCCAAACCAAATCCTCATATGGGGACTACTCCAAACACTTTCCTAAGGCTCAAACCACCTATGATACCAATCTATCATAACCCGAACCAACAAGGCTCAAGACACTACTTCTACAAGCCCACCTCCATAATCCAGGGGCTAGAAACAAGTACCGAAAAGCATATATAACCTAGAGAGTCCTTTACCTATTGTAAATGTATGTACAAACTTGACCATCTCAATGCATAAGTTCATAAGAAAAATAATAAAAGATGCAGTAACTATAATATAAACCAAATATACGAAACCTCAAGGGTGTACAAGAGTATGATAGTGTAAAATGAAAAGAAAAGGAAAAAATTCACACCCAACCAGAAAGATATCCCAACCTAAAAAAAAAGAAAGTAAAAGTGTTGAAAGAGACCATCTTCTAATCTCCATGATCCAACCACCATACATGGTCTAATGCACCAACTATCCCTAAGCTCCTCTGTAATCATCACTGACCTGTCTGTCATCTACATAATACACGACATATGTTGAAAAATCTAATGCAGGGGTGAGTATATACATACCCAATATGACACCTAGAAAGCTGAAGGGGGAGCAGTAAGAGACACGATAAGAATAGAAAGTAAAAAAGTTCAACCCAATGAAAGAGACTAAATAGAATGCAACCCATGGATACAAATATATATATATATATATATATATGATCAAACCAAAGAAACCCAAATGAGAGAGAAGGGGATATCCATATCACAACCAAGATTAGGAAAAGAGTCACCATAAATTCTTTAAGTCCATCAATGATTCCCAATATCTCGCTCATATTCCCATTAGAAAACATCCATGTCTATCTATTCCTGTTCACTATGTCACAAAGTCAATGGAAAAAATCTCTAGGTAGAGGGCCCATGCCCTAGTAAAAAACGAGGGTTTCACTCTAATGGTTGAGGACCCATTGATAACCTAACAAGAGGGTGAAACTCTGGGAGTCTATAGAGGACCCATTCCTATCCTAGCTGGAGGGTGCCACTCTAGTCAACGATGACCCATTCTCATCACTAATGGAGGGTTCCACTTGGAAGGTAGAGGACCCATTACCTATATCTACAGGAGGGTGCCACTCTAGTCATCGAGGACCCATTACTAGCCCAAATGGAGGGTTCCACTCATAAGGTCGTAGAACCATGCCCTATCTCCATAGGAGGTTTCCACTCTAGTCATCAATGACCCATGCTCTGCCCAGTTTGAGGGTGCCACTTGGAAGGTTGAGGACCCATTCTATATCTCTATAATAGGGTTCCAATCTATTCATCGAAGACCCATTCCCATACCAACTAGAGGTGTATACTTGTATGGTTGAGGAACCATGACATGTCTTTATAGGAGGGCACCAATCTAGTCATCGAGGACCCATGCCCAGCTCAGCTAGAGGGTGCCACTTGGAAAGTCGAGGACCATGCCCTATCTATGCATGAGGGTTCCACTCTAGTAATTGAGAAACCATACCCATCCCGACTAGGGAATGCCACTTGGAAGATTGAGGACCCATTCCCTATCTCTATAAGAGGGTTCCACTCTAGTCATTGAGGACCCCTGTTCATCCTGGCTGGAGGGTGCTACTCAGAGAGTCTCTGGAGACCCTGTGTGATCACATCCATTATTGAGAATCACCTTAATAAGAATCACACTTGAAAAATATCACATAATATCCCAAAATCTAAAATGAATTCCATTATCATTTTCTAAAAGAAAAAACTCTCAAAATAGGATACTCACAGGTCAAAATCTGAGTCCAAATGAAGGAGATACAGAAGATTAAAGTTTTCCCAATAGGAAACAACTGGTACATGGAATGTCGTGGACCCACATGGAAAGTGGTCATTATATTTTTCCTAGTATTTTCCTAGAAATCACATAGATCTCCAACCATGTATCACTACATGGAATGTATGGGGTTTACACGATGTGTCCAAACCACCCAGGGTACCTGCTCATGTTCCCTGGCCATGCCCATGTACTTTGGTACACGACATGCTCTTGGTTGTGTTCTCCTGCACAAGGTCTTTCCCTTGTGCTTCTCCACATGGAATGTCCACTCAGGGAGGGATACACGGTGTGTAGGTGGAGTACATGATATTTCATCCTTATCTTTTCCAAAATCCTAACCGCTGCAACATAGGGGTCACATGCCGTGTGTTCTTCCAAACTACATAACACATAGTCAATATTTTTCTAGAATTTCAGATCTGGTCTCTATGCTTCAGATCCCACATCCATTCCTTTAGATCCATCCTTAGTTCCTCCCAAAAAATGGTGGATATAACTCCAACCGGTGAATTCCATCCATCTAGTGCCTGAAAAAATAATTCTCATTTCTTTGCACAAAACCCACACGAACAGCCTCACACCGTGCACACATTGGGTTATTATTCCCTTGATAATTTGGATGAATATAATCGAAATGATCAACCATAACCCAAAATATAACCAAAATAATCCTTGATTTGTTAATATATCTCTACCACATGAATCCATGGCGAATTCAGTGGTCTAATCGGGCACAGTCCCACCCGACAATATCGAACTAATATCACTCAGGTTGATCAGTGAAGAATGATGTTTTTGGAGAAATAAAAAATCAACAAAGGTTTAACAATAATTATCCAAAAATTATATCCAATAAATACAATTAGAAGATACATGATTAGAAAACAGTGGATAATAAATATAATTTATATACATGGGCATATGAAACGTCTAGCAATTGGTGCTGGTCATAGAAAGGGATAATCCTGATCAATAAATTTAATCAATAAGTGAATAAAACACAAATTTATGAGTGATACATGGATTTTGTATCATTAATTTTTGAATAAAATGATTGAAAACAATTCATAGGAGTTGTTGCATTGCTTGCGCTTTGATCTACTTCGATCCGAAGATTCGTCGTCATCTGATTCGATTCACCAACAGAAGGAGGATCGATCCTCAAAGGGTTTATGCAGATAACCCTAAAGGATTCCCTATAGTGGTGGATTTATAGTAATTATATTAAGTTAATTTAATAAAAATAAATAAATTTGAGTATTTATATTAACTGAATGCACCCGCTAATGGTCTTCTTATACAAACACCCCACGCCGACCCATTTTAGGTCTTTCCTAGGGTAAACATCATGTTCCAAAATTAACCATGGTCTTGGATTTATGATCCAAGATTCCATTTAATATTCATCCCATTTTCTTTAAGAAAGAGTTCATGTGTAATATAAAATATTTTTAATATTTTAATATAATTAATTCTGGAAACACCGGGCCTCAGAATTGCATGTCCTCTCTGCACCTAGCTCTAAAAATATATATAGAAATATTTCAATGTCTTACAAGAGAAAACATGATCTCTACCGAATTACCCTATGATAACAGTATTTTTTGATCTTCACTGTGTGAGGAAGTATTCATTAGACCATGAGGATCCACTTTGGTTAATTTTGGTTCCTAAAATATGGAACTGAGGACAATATTTTTTTAAATTTTATAACATATAAACTAAAAAACCAAAAAACATATACACATGGAAGTATTCAAAGTATTAGAAATATTAAAATGGTTATAACAGTGAACATATCACACTGGAAGTGGCTATTACATCAAAACAATATTTCATAATTTTCAAAATAGAATAAAATAATATATAAAAGATGATTCTACAAAATAGAATTGAAATATATGAGAATTAAATTAAAGAGAACATGAATTAACAAATAATATTTACAAATGAAATTTACAGAACCAATTTAAAGATTCTTGAGATAAAGAATAAACTGTATCAAGGAAGAACCAAAGTAGTATCATGCAGTAATAACAATGTGAGCAACAGAAACTCTAAACAACTTCTAAATAAACAATCAAATTTAAAACAAGATTTGAATTAAATTTCGGAAGAAGGAAATCTGTTTATCTATTATAGGTTGATAAAATAGGAAAAGGAAAGTAGTAAATGACATTAGTATTTTCATGCTTTATCCATTTGGACTACGTGCATGGGATATAGTCATCATGGATTTTTTACTATATAATAACAAAGGAGAACATAATAGGAGCAAAGTTGGATAATAACATACAACAAAAAAACATGACCAACACATGATGATAAATATAAAACATGATCAATAATTCAAAAAAGTTGACAACTAAAACCAAAAGTGGACTGAAACTCCCTTACTAGGGATCGGCCAATCCTTTGTGGGGGAAGAAGCCATCACGAGGCACAAAAATTATCATTCTTGATTTCTGATGGTCTGGTCCTCTATGATAGACACTACTTCCTAGGTTCTTCACCACTTCCTTGGATGGTTATCATAAAATATAGCATTCCATGAGACACTAAGGGGTCACAACATCCTTGGGATCCAAGGTTGAGTTCCATGAATCATCCATCACTCAGATTCTCCTCTGGTGAGCCATGAACTGGGGTCACTGGAACTTTTCTATATCATATCCCCCCCCGCTGTCTCTCAATGCTTCCAAGAAGATTATGAATCAATAAATTGATCTACACAAGCTGATTATATATCAATATGGAAGAACTATGGTATAAATACCCAAGAGAGTCAATGGATTATTATAACAACCCAATAGAAATAAAAAATGTACGGCTGTAAAAACATGATCCCAAACAATCTGATAAATCAACACAACAAACCCACATAAAGATAAATAAAACATTGTACAAGGGTCAACACCTACTACGTAAATCTCATTCAAATCCACCATGTAAGTGTACCATGCCCCGCTCATAAGGGTAATAAACTCCCATATAAGGGTATACCAATATCACATAAGGGTAATCCCACTTGTGTAGGGGTCAACAAGTTGAACCCCCACTGCATAAGGGTCATCTGGACCTCTAATGTAATGGTAGAACCACTCATTTAAGGGTAGAAATGATAAAGAAAATCCCATGTAATGTTACCTAAAACTCACATAAGGGTAAATCAGGTGATATGTAAAGGTCAGTGGACCTCTACATAAAGGTAAAATCAAAGAGGTCGAGCTCACATAGGGGTAAAACCAATAATACATAAGAGTCAAAACAAATACCATGACAGGATAAAAACAAAGAAAAATGGCATATTAAATATATATTTAATTAACAAAACAAAATCATGGGAAACCAAATCAACATTCAATAGGAACAATTCATGCTCATATCATACCCATCCATGAAAACACGTAGTGCAATGATGATATTCCAATGGTTCTATTGAGGGGAACCGACACTGGTATACCCCAAAATCCCAAGGATCGTGCATTGTATGAATCATTCCAACCAGTAATGAAACAAAAACTAGAAAATAAACCAAAAAATTAGTGTATAATAAGGAATGAAAGAAGAGATAAATAAAGGTACAAAGAATTAAAGAAGATAGAAAGAAAATAATAAAGGATGAAAGAGATTTAATGTCATTTGGTAGTAATTGGTCCTACTCTACAATAAGAACACCATCCTACTGCTTATTTTAAAGATTCTAAAAACAAATTATAGTAAAATAACAATTTAAACCAGCTAAAATAATAGAATAAAATTTCAACAGAAAAATGTGAATGAATAGTGAAAGAGGATTCTCACTTGTGTAATCAGATTTACCAATTGATAAAAAAATTCCTTTGTCTATCTATGGTGGTGTTGATAAATAGAATAAAGGCCCACATCATCAATAGGAGAATGATCTCTACCATAAAATAGTGATCATAAATCTTTATTCATCAAAAGAAAAGGCAGTAGCACATCTGGTAGGGTATGACACCTCCAAATCCGATTGACTTCCAATGGATGAAGGTATCTCTCTCTCTCATAATGTAGTAGAAATATCCTAAAAACCATTACATGAATCGATATATCTCTCAACAAATTGATTGATCAGAAGAAATACCCTTGAATATCACATGTGATTTCAATGACCCAAAAATATTCAAAAAATAATGGTTGACAATAAAAAAACCCTAACAACATGAAAATATCACAAAACAAAAAATTAATCTAGGTATAAGGGTATTAAAATTGTCTATGTAATGTTCACTCTTTAAGGGTTGGTAATCGATTGTGAAAGAGTTACTACCCACTCCGTAAAGATAATTATGCCATGTAAGAGTATAACACATGCTATATAAGGGTATGATCTATAGAGTGAGGATACTACGTGTCTTGTGTAAGGGTACCATGTGGATTACATACGGGTACTGCACTACTAGAATAAGGGTCTTCCAAACTCATGAAATGGTAAGATCTATCTTATAAAAGTAAATGTCCCATTCCGTAAAGTTAAAACAAAAAGAAAAATAACTTTGTAAAGGTACCCCATGGATCATGTAAGGGTAACCCATAGCTCACGTAAGGGTAAAAACCATAATACATGGGCGATGTAAGGGTACACTCGAGCATACATAAGGGTAGTCTTCCAAATAAAAATACAATTTAAGGGTCACCAAGGACTCACATAAGGGTAAATTAAATCATATAAGGTTTACATAAGGGTCATGGGAAAACCCATGTAAGGGTAAATCCATAGAAAAGAAACTTGTGTAAGGGTTTCCAAAACCTCACATAAGTGTAAAATCCACTTCAAAGGGATTACATAAGGGTATAAAACAACAATATAAAAACAAAATAAAGGAAGGAAACAAAAATTATAGAATAATTATTATTATTAAACATCTTAAAATTATACAACAAACTAATGAAAAAAATAGTATCATTTGGAAAGAAAACATGATAAAATAAAAAAAAATCTACACCATTTTTAGAATAAAATAAAACTCAAGGATGATGTTATTGATCCTAAGGGTAATTCAAGTGGAACCAAGTTCAATATACCTAATCAATGATTTAACTTATATAAATACACAACCTTAGTCAAACTATCAGCTAGATTTTCATCACTATGTATCTTAGTGACAAAAAATGTTCCACTTTCTATAACCTTTCTAATAAGATGAAACCTAATATCAATGTTCATGTACCTACAATGGAAAAATAAAATTTTAGATAGATAAAGAATAATTTTTGAATCATAATGTTGAGTAATAATATAATTACTTATATTGAGCTCATAAATCAAACTATTATGATATATTTCTTATTTGATATATTATTTCAGTGTTATGTACTCATCCTTAGTGGTTGAGAGGGCCACCACTGATTTCATATTGCACTTCCATGATATAAGTCCTCTATATGAAGTGAATACATAACCAGTTAGTGATTTCTTAGTATCAGTATTTTTAACATAATCATAATGTTCATAACCTATCACTAATTCAGAATAATTAACATTATTACCATAGTAAATTGAAAGATATGAAGTAGAATAAATGTACCTTAATAACCATATAAGAGTATGACAATATGGCTTACCTAGGTTTTTTATAAACCTACAAAAAGTATAAATAGAAAAGGCCACATATGGTCTGTCAAAAATCATAGCATACATAATACTTCCCACTATAATAGCTTATATAATTATACTCATATATTCAATATCAAAATATGTGGAAGGTGACTGAGAGAAAATTTAAAATGATGACCTAAATTAACACTAATAGGTTTTAAAGCATCAAAAAAATAACTCTTGATCACTTTAAGGATATAGGAATGTTGATATTGATAAATAATTATATTCTTTCTATCCTTAATAATTTTCATACCCAAAATTTTCTTAGCATAGCCTAGATCTTTCATTTTAAGAGATGAATTCAATTTCATTTCATCATGGGTGGTTAATTATATATCACTACACAAGAGTAACAAGTCATAAAAATAATGCAGTAAATGAAGCATGTAATTTTTAATAGATTTAAAATATACACATGCATTAAACTAACTCTTTATAAAAACATTTTTCTTATACCGTTGTCTTGAATATTTTTTTAATCCATATAATGATTTATTAAGAAACAAAAATTGGTTATCTTTGAATTCATGCTCCAAACTAGTATGATTCTTCATGTATAAGTTTTCATTTAAATCAACATGGAAAAAATCAATTTTAACATCTAACTATTCTATATGAATGTTTAAATGGGAAGAAAAAGAAAGAAAAATTCTAATTGAAGAATGCTCAACTACATGGGAAAAAATTTTAGAATAATAAATCTGTTCTCTTTAAAGGAAGACTTTGGTTACAAGACTGGATTTATACTTAATTTTATTCCCTGCAGTGTTTTATTATTTTGTCTTATACATCTATTTACATCCAATCACCATGGAATTATGTGGTTTACAAGCTATGGACCATTTATGGTTCTTTCATAGGGATTTCATCTCATATTCCATGGATGAAAACCAATGTTTAGAGTTGATGTCATTGATAGCTTGATTATAGCTTTGGTGATCCTCTCCACCAAGATCCTAGGACACATTAAGTAAAAGGTAGTCATATCAACAAGATTGTACCCAAAAGGAGGTCTAATGACTCTCCTATACCTATCCCTAGTGATATAGTAACCACTAAAGTCACTAAGATATCTATCATCAGTAGAATCATCAAAATCAGACCCATATTATGGCTTCAGATGAGAAAGGGGAATCCTATAGTTAAATGGAGGAGTCTTAATAGAAGAATCAATAACACTAGGGGGGGTCAACCTAAATATTACTTTTCTGAGAAGGATCATCACTAACATCAGTGGGAGGATAGACTCTAGGATAAAAAGACTCTTGATGCGCCAAATTTTGGATAATAATACACTTTTGAAATATAGGTTTATATATCCAATGCTTATACCCCTTCACCCATTAGGATACCCTATGAAAATGCACTTTAAAACCATATTCTTAAGATTATCATCCTTGACATGATCATATGATGTGCATACAAACACTCTAAAATTTCCATAGTAAGGGGGATGATTTATCTACAGATATATAGGAGTCATAAATTCATTGTAAAATGAGGGACACATATTTATCAAGTAGAATATAGTAGTGAAAACCTCTTCCCAAAATGACTTGGTCAATCCCAATCATGAGAGCATGATATAAACCCACTCAAGAAGGGTATGATTCATACACTCATAAGGACCATTATAATGAGGATTATGAATCATATCTCAGTGTCTCAAAATCCCATCATCTTCATAAAAAATTAGTTAATTTAGTATATAGGTTTTAAAGGCCATTATCAGTCCTTAAGTATTTTAATTTCTTACCAGATTGATTCTTTCCAAAGGTTTTCCATGCTTTAAAAACCTCAAATACATCCAATTTATTTCATAAAAATAAAACTAAACATTACTTAAAATTCATTATTGTCACTCCATTCTATACAAGGGGATAAAAATATTATGAAGATCACTTGAATACTGTTAAAACAATGAAGAACCCTAAGAAGGTTAAAATACCCTTGTGCATGGGACCTATGCTAAAAACCTGCACCCAAACCCTATGCATCAAAAGGCATGAACAACCCCCCTACACAACACTAAAATGTAGACCACCCCTGCACAAGGGACCAATTCCGAAAAAATGCACAAAATACCTGCACAAAGTGACTCCTTTTCCCATAGTTCCCTATTTTTCTAGAAATAGGACCCTTGGGCTCTTCATTTTTACAAATGAAAATTTGGAAGAAGCCCCTGAGCTCTGGTCGCGTAGCCCCTTCAACCAATTCCTATAAAATCTCTATGGTGACTCTATAAAACCCAAGAGAATATATAATTAAAGGGGATAAATTGGTTAAAAGTTCTATCAGGTTTTAGAATATAAAACACCTGCACAAGGATACCTTCTCCCCTAGTGGATCACAACATACGCAGGGCCCCTTCCTTAAGAAAGGACCTATGAAAGACCCATTCAGGGACACCTGAGGTTACCTGTGGTGATTAATAAAAATCCTATCCCAAGTTATATTACCAATGTGGTCCATTTTACAAGGCTTTATCAGCTTACGTAGGCCTATCCCCCCTTGCGCAAAGCACTTTTAGTTACTCCTAAGCCTTGCACGAGGAACTTATGCCAAGAACCTGCACCAAGTACCTACATGACCCACCCTTCAGGCCCTCTTCCTAACCACCCATAGTAGGGCCTCTACTCCTTTGACTCTATTTCCTGAAGTAACCAAATAAAAACCTACACCGAAGCCCCCGAACCTAAAAAACCATGGTGAGAGGAACACCAGTGTATCCCCCATTTGGTTGTGTATTCCTACGGTTTCCCACACTTGTTTGGTTGGCCAGTCAGGGTCTTTAGGGTGCATGTAAGTGTGTATCCCAATAGTCATGAGGACCCTAACCCCAAGGATGGTGTCAGGGAGTTCCCAGTATTAGGAATAAGTATTTGGACTATTTACTTCTCTTCTAATCTCTAAGACCCAGAGCCTCTGGTTCTTAGCGGGGAGAGTAAGGATCATGCTTGCTTTTCCATTCAGTAAGGAATTATATATTTCTCTCCTACTAAAAGACTAATTTTAGGGTATCCATCATGGATTAATCCCCTCACCTTTCCTTCAAGAGGCAGAAATCTTGATCCTATTTTCCTCATCTGGTTTTATAGCTAGATAGGCCATCAAATGTGACTATCCCGGATACAAAAATAAAACCGGAGTCAAGAATTCTCAACACATCCTCCCTTTACCTTTGGGATTTTTCACCATGTCCACCAACAGACAAAATTGGATTATGAAATCTTCATATCTATCACTTCCTCTTATTTCTCACACTGTTCATAACTCACATGGGCTTAAAGTTTAGTGGCGATCATGACATACACATGATCCCAAACCTTAATGGGCCTCCTATATAGTATAACACCTAATCATACCTATTCAAAGGTAATCCTTATTTTTTATTCCCCAACTCATTTTACTATGAGAACTCTGATTCTTTATTTAAATAGGATACGTAGGATGCCTACCCAAGGCTAGAGTGCAATGGGAATCCTCCTCAGAAGTAAACCCCCCAAACTACCGCGAGTTGAAACATCCCTCATGGACCCTTCTCAAAGGGCATCCTTTTTAGTAATAAGCCCCAAAATAATCCTACCAAAGGGTCATAATCCCCTCTGAGACAAACCTATGGGCCTCCATAAGTGTGGGTTATCACAATTGAACTATGTGGGCTTTGGTTCCCATCCAAATGGGATACTTAGGAAGCCTCCCTAAGGTCTAAACCCAATACGCCCTAATCAACACTATTCTCTCTAAGAAACATTCCCAATAGGTTCTTATTGAAACCAGGAATCCATATCCCTCTGAGGTTCCCTGGGTCGCTTCGATGTAAGTCCCACACCAAAATTTGTCTAGGACCCTTTTTCCTAGAAGTCCTTTCCACATGATGTTAAACTATATGGTTAGGTCCTCATGACATGACCATAAAAGGTATGATGTTCCCCATTAAGAAGAACCGAACTATGTAGGTTTTGATTCCTTTTACAAGGATATGTACGAAGCCCATTCATGGGTCTGATCCCAACATTAAAAAAACTCTTGTCTCCCTCAATGATGATACACCCTAGAGCACCCCACTGTGTGGATAAGAAACTAGCATCAAAATAATAATGACTAAAGAATCTATGATCAGTACATACGAGGATACCATCTATGGAGAACCTCATATACATAAAAATATCTTCATTCGATGAAGAACCTAGGATATATAAAGATGATTCTAAATTCCATACATGCTAGTTATTGATTTTTAATTCAAGGTTGACCCATGTCATACTTGGGAATTAATAAAGGATTTTTGAATATGTCTTAAATATATAAGAGAGTCCTGGAGTAGTTAATAGTTCCTCCCAAATGGTGTGATGATCCCGACCTCCCATCTTCTTGACCAATATGAGTTCTTAAGCATCATTATCCAAAAATCCTAACAAGTTTCTACCTTTGGAAAGTAGATCCCCATGGATATATAATCATTGAGAGTCTCCTGTTCACAAACATAACCATTGGAAACCATTCATAAATAGTAGATCACCTTACATGAATGACTTCACAAAACACAAACCCCTTGTAATCCACCTTTAGAAAACCGCGATTCCATATGAAAAAAATGGTGAAACCAATGTGAATGAATTAACTACGACACCTTATTCACAAAATAAAATGGATACAATGCCCAGTCCTTGTCGGACTATTTTCCTCCTAACACTAATCCTATTTCTATAAAATAAAAAAATGGTGAACCTAATGTGAATCCTTAACCAAGATGATATTATCACCCATCTATCAGGCCCCTTTCACTCTCAAAAAGAAAGGGGGCCAAGTAAGACAATCAATCACACATGTGTTCATTTAAATGAGATGTTGTTTTGATTGGGTTTCCTTCACTAATACAAAACCTACCTATAATAGTGAAGACATTTATCAGTGCTCAAAAAGTTCACTGATAAAGTTCATCTTTATTAGTGCTAAAATAAGCGATGATAAAGGGAACCCTTTATTAGCGCTTCTTTTTTAACACTGATAAAAGGTAACCTTTATCAGTGCTTTATTTTAACATTGATAAAGGAAACCTGTATCAGTATTTATTTTTAGCACTAATAAAAGGTTCCATTTATCATCATGTTTTTAGAACTGATAAAAGTTTTCCTTAATTAGTGCTTTTTTAGTGCTCATAAAGGTCCCAAATAAAATGAAAAATTAAACAAATAAAAAAATATGTAAATTAAGAAAAAATTGAAACATTTTATTAATTAAATAATTTTTGATAAAAATGAATAAATTTAATATACATATATATACATAATTAATAAATAGTATATATTAAATATAGATATATAAAATGAATAAATATAATATATATAAAATTTTAATTAAAAATATATTAATGTACTATTCATTTTTTATTTTATTTTATTTTTCAATTTAACCTATATCAAACGTAATGTGTTGAATTTATTTCAAATATATATATATATATGTGTGTGTGTGTGTGTGTGTGTGTGTGTGTGTGGTAATTCATTTTTATACACAAACACACACACAAATATATTTACACGATATGTAGAAACACATACACCTAATATTTATGCAATTTTTTCAAATTTTAGTATATTTTAGAATATCATTATAACATGATACATTTAATATGTATTATTTTTATAATCAGTCAATTTTATTTATTTGTTTTTAATACTATAGTTAGGGTATTCATTCTTAGTAGTTTTTATTTTTTATTGTTTATTTATTTATATGTATTTAATATGTTTTACTATTTTCAATATGTAATCATCCAATTAAATATATTTATATATCCATATTTTTTTTTAATAAATGATATTTAATTAATACAACTTATCCATTTTTTCAATATTTTTAAAGTGTACTTGTTTTGAATTATTCAATTTCACTCATTTTTAAAATGCATGTATTTAAGATTATATATCTATTAATAATGTTAAAATATATTTATAAATAAATATTTAAAAATAAATATACCTATAAATTTATATTTACTATATTAATAATTATTATAAATAAATAATAATTATTTTCTAAATAAGTATTTAAATAATTATAAATAAATAATTATATATATTTAAATAAGTATAAAATTATAAGAAATTTATTTAAATAATTATAATTATAAAATTTTTGATAGTAATTTTGTTGTACTGATAAAGATCAATCTTTATTGGCACTAATAAAGTGTCGTTAAAAGATATATTTATCAGTGCTAAAATGTTAGTGCTGATAAAAGACATATTTATCAGTGCTTATAAATTTAGCACTGATAGAAGGGATCTTTGTCAGTGATTTTCTGAAAGATCTATTAAATATTTTCCCATTCTATTTAAAAAAACCTTAAACCTGACTCCGTTACTCATGATTCTCAAGCTCTTACGGAACTCCTCTGTTTTCGGCATGACTAATCTATTTTCCCTTGGATTAATCAAGGCTGGAATCCAATGTATGTTATTTTTTACTCTTCCTCAATCATTTTTTGATGTTTTGGGTTCCGCGTTTTGTGTTTTTACACTGTTCTTAAACATTAAAAGCCCTACATCTCTTCTCATCACTACTCAAATACAATGAGTGTGGTTCTATTTCATCTTTTTCTCCTTTCATATGTATTTGAGTGTCTAACCCGTTTGTTCATAGAGACACACATAGATGGTTTACTCTCCTCTCAACATTAACAAGGAGACCTACCACCCCCCCTCAGTTTTCTATTCATTTGAACAATATAGGGTTCCAAAATCTAGGTATTTTTTGAAATTTAATTCATCTTATATACTAGATTATAGATTCTAATGGCTTAATTATGAGGTTTTTAAGGATTAGGGGATACCATGTTTTGGCCCCCATTTATGGGTGATGAACATAGAGGGACCAAGGTAAGTGTAAAAATCATTAAAACATGTTTTGTGGATTTTGTTTATTCATTTAAATTGTTAAACCATGAAATTAATTATTTAGATTTATGATTTTGATGAATAATTTTTTTTGAATTCAAAAAAATACTCAATTAATAAGTAACATTCCAAAAATTATTGCAGTGATGCTTATTGTGAGTATTTTTTAATTAATTCGAGATTATTGTTAAACTTTAACCATGTATTACAAAGAGTGTTGGTGAATTTATTTGTTGATAAAAGTATGCTCAACAATTTTTTTAAAATTTCCTATATTGTATAGAGTAGAGAAATCATTTGGTAAATGAAATTATAAATACACAACAACATCTAAAGAGTCTATTTCCCAAAAATAAGTGATTGATCTATGGTTGGATAGTTGATCAAGAAAACTATGAGATATGATTTATTAATAGATTTACCATTTAAAATAGGGAGATAATTAATTCATAGGATAAAAAAATAATTTGAAAAGTCATCTAAAATGGTGAATAACCGTAGAGGGAACACAAATTTATTAAAATATACTTTTGATGGTTTGGATATTTATGTCCTATAAGTCATATTTGGTGAGACCAGTAATGATGTATGATTAATGTTTCATGATATAGTATGAACACGTTACAGGGATCCCTCTCTCTAATATTATATTTTACAACTGATAATATCATTATCAATCTTAAAGTAGGAAATTCCTAGAGGTAATTGTAGATATACTCCAAGCTATGTGGTATAATTTTCATCGACAAGAATTATATATAGTTTCTCTAAGATTTTATGGTAATATATCAAAATAATAAATTTAGGATTGCATTTAATATATTCATTTCATTTATAAGAGTAAAAAAATTCTTGATCAATAATGAGCATAAGTTAAAAAAATTCACCCTTTAAAGGGATGAATGTTATTGGAGGGGTCTTATGGTTGATTAAAAAATATCCAAAATTGGATGGTGGGTAATCCTTGACTATACAGAAGTTATTTCCAATGTAGGTGGGTGATATTCATTTATTCAAGACCATTAGAGTGGAGGTATTCCAATTCCTCTTCTATTGAGGAGACTTTTTGACTGATTCCATTAGTGTAGGTTCTTAGGACACTTTAATCCTTAGACACTTGATTGTATTCCATATCTTGATGATGGATTTGAATCCCTCTTTCAAACTATCTTTCCTCCCATCATTATGGTTATAATGTTCATTGATGACATACCTCTTGAACAGTGATGGGGGGAAGGCTAGTTTGAAAGATGGAATAAGTATCCTCAAATCCATCATCAAGAGATGGAAGGTAGTAATGTTTCTGAGTATAGATTAAATAATTTCAATGAAGGTTAGTTGTACTATAGTATTTAAGTATTATATCTCTATTCAATAGAGTAACAATTTTCATGAAAGATGCATGTAATTGTGGACTTTTATGTCTGGAGTGTATTGCATTGTTGTTATTCAATAAAAATTAAATGTTTGACTACTCATGAAGACAATTTTTTCTCACCATGATGTTGTTTCCAATCCTGATCAAGAACAAACTATTGATGATGAAATTTTGGAATTATCATGGATCAACAACATGTTGACGAAAAAATGAAAAAACAAGAACAACACAACGTCACAGTTTTGAATAAAATTATCAAGGAAAAAAGTAAGGGTGTAAAATCTAAGGTTGGTTAGAATCAATGCATCCAACCTATTGACCCCAATAGGTTAATGTTAAATAGTTTTCTTGGGGTCAAAACAAGGATGAATGTTCCGATTGATATTGAATCATGGCACCACGTCCAACATGTAACAATGGAAATCCTTTGGAAAGATATAACAGTAATGTTACAATATACTTTCTCTATTTTATTGATAAATTATATAATGAAACATTGATTTAGTTTTCATTATTACTTGAAGAATTTGTTTATTTTAGAATATTTTTTTAAGAAATTTGTCTTAATAACTGCTATAGAATCCCATAGAGGCTTCCAGACTCTTCTGATGAAGTTACATCTTAGGTATACTAAGGAGAAAATAAAGCCCCACCCACCACTTTGTTATTCACACATTATAAAGCAATAAACATAGACTACTTTCAACAATCTTCGCAATGAGAAATCATTCTAGGTTCATTTTGGTTGATAATATATTATTTGAAATTATTTATTTTATCCAACTTGATTCAAAATTTTCAATTTTTAAAGAAGTAAAGGAGTTCTAAAAATAAAGAACGTGGATCAAAACTTGTGTACCCCTATCGCAAAGGAAGGATGGGGTACAATTTTTTAGAGAAAAAATTGGTATTTATTTTAAATAAAAAATATTATTTTAATTATGTGATATTAAAGAACATATGTTCCTCTATTTATATGCAGATTGATAAATCAAAATCTGAAGCCACTTTTTACCACATCATGTGCTATGAAAGTAGGATTGTGTAGATAAGGATGGTATATTAGTTGATCAATACAAAAAAGCGGTATGTGAAGTATGTGTATGTATGGAATAATTGTAATTCATTATGATTTATAAAAATATTACATAAAAATAAATATGTTCATATTTTTTTATATGGTTTAGACACAAGAATCAACAACAACAGTACCAAATGAAAAGTGACTTTCAGTAGCTTTGAAGCAGCCTAAACAATATGGTCATGTTAGAGGATTAAGTTTTGGAGTCTCTCTTCAAACATATGTCAAGAAGATATATATAATATAATGAGGCAAATTAAGACATAAATAGACTTAATGTAAGATATTATTTTGCAGTTTGGTTTGGCAGACCAGTGCATAAGAAAAGATCAAAGAGAACCGATGGTGGAGAAAAGATCCGCACATGAACCAAATGATCTCACTAGCTTTAAGGATAGTCATTCCCCAAAAACCTTACCCAGGGTAATAAATTTTTTCATTACTCTTTCTTCTAAATTTTAATCAAACAAGTTCTGATAAATTTATATTACCAAAATTCGGTAGGGTATAGTTGTATGTGATTTTTATTTGTCAACACCCACATACCATCGTGTTGCGATGGGTACAGTGTATAATATCCCGGGAGACCGGTTACACAATCAAACCCTCCCAAGAAATCACATGAGAGTTGGGATTGAGATAACTTATGATCCAATTACTGAGTTGCATGTTCCACTTGATGATCTGAATATTACAACAGTTGAATCTGTTATTGGAGCTTTCATAGAATGACCATCTAATCTTATAAAGTTACATGAGGTGCATATTTAGAAATTTTTTTCATATGAAAAACATTTAATAGTTGATTATAAAAGGTATGAAGTGAGTTATGATATTAAATATGGATAAAGTGTAGGATAAAGAAAATGTTGAATCAAGAAAATCTAGTGAATCGACTAAGAAAACAAAACAAACTTATAAGAGTACCTTCTCTTTTCCAGTTCTAGAGAAACATTTATTAACATTAAAACTCCATGAAGAGACCACATTTTAAGATAATATTATGTCTTACATTGACCATGAATAAGAAATATATGGAGCTTCATTGACATACAGAATCGGTCTTGAGACTCTAAATGATATTCTCAATCATGAATAGTTGGACATCTCAATTGTGAATACATACATAAGGTACATTTTCATAATACGTCTTTCCAAATAGTGAGTTAATTATTTTTCGAAAATTTAATAAACATTAATATTTTGTATATGAGTTTTTATTATAGCTATATAAATGGAATATTGGGCGAAGCATGATTTGGATTCATTAATCCATGTATCATTTCTATGATAGAAATTACATTGAATGAGGAAGAAATTAATTTGAAAAAAGACAAGTAACTCAAAGAATTTAATAAAAAAGAATCAAACAATGGTCTTTTTTTGATGCCTATATTTCAAGGGTAAAACTATACGATCTAATCACATAAAATATATTTTAAATTTTTTCATTACATATTTTTTTTTGTTTTTTAAGAAGCACTGGATGATGATTGGAGTCAACATAGACACCCCAAATATTTTTTTGGATTGAATGCATGGATTTCCAACCAACCGACCACACATGATGTGTATTTTGAATATTTAATACACTACAATCAAAATTTTATATATAAACTTCGAATTATATGTCCAGACTGTATTTTAATGAGAATTTTTGTATGATAGGGAGGTTGCTAAATACGGGATAGATTATGGCATAAAGTTGGTGTCTAATAATATAATGCACGTGGACTAATAAAAATGGAAACAAATTAAGGTATATATATAAATATTTAACTATAAAAAAATTTCAAAACAATTTACTTATTTTGGTCAATGATTCTATAGTGTCTGAAACAAGATAATGCAATTGATTGTGTATATTATGTTGGAAAATTTATGATAGAAATCATAAAGCATAAAAAGACCAGAATCCCCCAAAAAGTAATTTTTGAAGGTAATTACAATTTCATTAAATATATTTCATAATAATTTTTTTGTTTATATTTTCTTAGTACTATCAAGATTGTCGACAAAAGAGTTACTCAAAAGAAGAAATCAATTTGTTTAGAGATGAGTGGGCAACATAATTTTTATCAGAATGTATGCAAACAAAAAATTTAGGCCATTACATGCTATGTTTGTGATCTAGTATGAGTTAAGACCTTTGAAAGATATTTGGGGTGTGAATAATTAGTGTTATAATGCTTATATATTATTTTTGATCTATTTCTCAAGGAGAAGAGTAATGGAGAAAATCAATTTGTTTATAAACACTGAACTACAAAAAATCAAATTGTTGGGAAAACATTGAGGTGGAGGTGGAGGTATAGGAGAATGTATAAGTGGAGGTGGAGGTGAATGCATAGGTGAAGGAGGAGGTAGATTTGGAGTCAGAGACCGGAATGGAGGAGGAGGCAGAGGCGAAGAACAAGGTGGAGACCTTGGCGAAGGAGGATAAGGAACGATGGCTTGAAAAAATGGAAATGAAGTATAATTTGGATCATATAATGATTCTGGTTGAGAAAAATTGTTTAAAAGTTCATACAACACTTTTCACTTAAGATAAGAGCCATTTTCATCTTTCCAGATTAAAATGATATTTTAGTAAAAAACACAAGTGTCATAATCAAAACTGATAAAAAACATTTAAATTATTTTAGTAGTTTAATAAAATTATACATACAACATTATTGACATGTAGGGATCATCCTCACCTCAATATGATGCACGATGTGACCAGTATGGCTCAAAGTGCACGTTTCTAGTATAAAATAACATTTTAGTAAAAAAGACATTTGGTGTACTCAAAACTGAGGAAACACATTCCAATTGTTTTGATACGTTAGTACAATTATCCATGAGTCATTTAGGATGTGTAGAATTCAGTTTTTCCTTAATTTGACGCACGGTGTGACCAGTTTGACTCTAAGTGCATCTTTTTTATTCAAAATTGACCTTAATTTTAGTAAAAAAACTAACATACTCAAAACCAAAAAAAATCATTAGAATTATTTTGTTACTTTAGGAAAATGATCCATTATTCATTTTTGATGTGTAGGGATCAACTGAACCTCAATCTGACACAAATCTTGAAAGATATGATTCCATGTGCATCTTTTTATTCAAAACTGGCATTAATTTTAATAAAAAAATAGCCAACATAATCAAAATTGAGAAACCGAATTATAATTGCTTTTATACATTAGTAAAATGATCCACGAGTCATTTGGGATGTGTATCATTCATACACACATCAATATGATGCAAAATGTGACCAGTATGACTCCAAGTGCATATTTTTTATTTAAAATTGACATTAATTTTAGTAAAAAAACAACTTATATACACAAAACCAATAAAATGCATTCGTATTGTTTTGGTACTTTTGGAAAACAATCTATATGTAATTTGTGATGTGTAGGGATTATCCTTACCTCAATCTAACATATGGTGTGACTGGTTTGACTCCAAGTGTGTCTTTTTATTCAGAACTGACATTAATTTTAATCAAAAAAAATAGTTGACATACACAACACTGAGAAAAAACATTTTGATTGTTTTTATACTTTAGAAAAAATCTCCATGAGTCATTTGGTACATGTATCATTCATTCATGCCTCAATATGATGCACTGTGTGACCGATATAACTCCAACTGTGTCTTTTTATTCAAAATTGACATCAATTTTAGTAAAAAAACAACTAACATTCTCAAAAACAAGAAAACACATTCAAGTTGTTTTTTCACTTTAAGAAAACAATCCATACATTATTTTTGACAAATAGGTATCATCCACACCTCAATATAATGCACGATGTGACCGGTAAGACTCCAAATGTCCGTTATCAGTTTAAAATTGACATTTTAATACAAAAAGTGTCACTCACTAAAATTGAAAAAATATTCTTTAATTGTCTTAGTAATTTGAGACAATTATTTATAATTTATTTGTGAAATGTATGAATCATTCTCAGGTTAAACCCACACACGATGCCACTTGTATGGATCAAAGTGTGTTTAAAATGAAATTTTATTAAAAAACACATGTGGCATACTAAAAAATGAGGAACCTTATTCTGTTTGTTTTTATACTTTATTAAAATTATCCATGAGTCATTTGGGATGTATATCCTTCAGTTTCACCTCAATCGGATGCAAGATGTGACCGGTATGACTCCAAGTGCGTCATTTTTATTCCAAAGTGACATTAATTTTAGTAAAAAAATCAACCGACTTACTGAAAACTGAGAAAAAACATTCTGATTGTTTTGGTACTTTAGGAAAAAGACATATACATCATTTTTACTTGTATGGATTAGACTCACCTCAATCTGACACACGGTGTGACCAGTATGACTCCAAGTGTTTCTTTTTATTAAAAAATGACATAAATTTTAATCGAAAAACAACTGACATACTCAAAATTTGAGAAAATGAATTTCAATTGTTTTTTTACTTTAGTAAAATGATCCATAAGTCATTTTTTATGTGTAAGAATCAGTCACACCAAAAAAGACTCATGGTGTGACCGGTTTGACTCCAAGTGTGTCTTTTTATTCAAAATTTACATTACTTTTACTAAAAAACAACATAAATACTCTACAATAGTGTTTTATTTTTCTTGTATTTGTATTGGAAGTTTTATTTGAATTAAATTCAGTATTTTTATCTTATTTTGGTAATTGTTTTTTCTTTTTCTACTGATGCAGTGTGTTGTTGCAGCACACTGGACCTGTTTCTGGTGATGTGGTGTGTTGCAGCATCACACTACAGTTTTCTCCTTTATCAGCACTACAAAATGTGATAATAAATTTTTCTTTTATCAGCATTTTTAGAATCAATGATAAAAGAATCCTTTATCAATTCTTATACTGGTGCTGATAAAGTCTATATTTATCAGTGCGTTAAAAATAACTGATAAATCATACTTTTATCAGTGAAAATAAAATTGTTGATAAATCATACTTTTATCAGTGCAAATAAAAGCGCTGATAAATCATAATTTTATTAGTATTGATAAAATACAACATTTATCATTTCTTTTTTAAAGTGATGATAAAAGTTCTATTTATCATTGCTAAATAAAAGCGTTGATAAATGGGGTCTTTTATCGGCGCTTTTATTTGCACTAACGAATCTACCCTTTATCAGTGATTTTTAGCGCTGATAAAATCCATGGACTTTTAACCACACTAAGGTATTCATAACTTTTATAGCACTGATAAAGACTAATTCTAGCACTCTTAAAAGTGTGTTTTGTAGTAGTGCTCATTTTTTGTTTATTTTCTGGGAACCTTTTTTCAGAATTCCCTTCGATCCAATGGCCTCCTTCAATCTTTCACCAATGAATGCCCTGGATACCATCCATGTCAGGTCTTTATCCAAGAAAAGGATATCATCACCAACCTAGAATCTTCAATTCTAGGTCTCAAATGCATTGGTCAAAGTGTACCATTTAAATGGTACAATTATGACACTAGAGGCCACCCAATAGGCCCTATAGCTCATTAAGACCTACTAATCATATAGTCACTGATGGACAGTGGTTTAGAAGTAAACAGAACCAACATCCATCATTAACCATTTTTTGTTTTTATCCCCATTATGTGAAAAAAATTCCCTCCCTTATCTCAGGTTGGTGGATCAAGAGGCCACATATAGCCTCATCTATAATACATAGGGGTCCTCATAAAAGGTGCCTACTCACAATCACCTCCACCAACATTACACAGTAGTGAACCCTCAAAAGGATGAGGCTTTTGTCCTCAACTATCCATCCTAGGTCATCTAGAACTAGGAATGTAATATGGACCATCATTAGTAGTGACCATACAATGGGGAGTAGGGCCACACCCCTATCCCCTTCGGATAAGCCCACTAATCTGATTTGGTGGCAATCTGCAGACAGGAACATACACCCACCCACCTTAATTCATCTAGCCAGCAGACTCACCTAGCTTCACTCAAGGAAGATTGCCATTTAAATCTGGTGGAACACCGCTAGTGGGAATAAACACCTACCTACACCCACCAAACATTCTAGTAGACTCGTCTGACAACATTCAAAGAAGCCC
Organism: Viscum album; assembly: GCA_963277665.1. Taxonomy (NCBI): domain Eukaryota; kingdom Viridiplantae; phylum Streptophyta; class Magnoliopsida; order Santalales; family Viscaceae; genus Viscum; species Viscum album. The sequence continues at coordinate 955,391,187 of OY728121.1, forward strand.
GTCAACCAAGCTTGGAAGTAAATCAGAAGAAGGTGCACGCACCTTTCTATAGTCATTAATGTTGCTATCAGTTTTATCTGGTAACAGATGGATAAGTCATCGAAAATGTTATGATAATGAATAGGGGTAAAACCCAACTCTCTTTTCCCATATACAAGTACTAACAGTATCCACCAGTTGTAAATTGAGTAAAGGATTAATAACATACCCCTACTCTAAATATGGAGTGAGAATATATCCCCATTCCAATCATTGAAGTCGCTAAGAATATCCTAGTGAAAGGGTATACACATATCCCTACCCACATCCTACAAACCTATCCATTCATAGTTACAACAATTATAGTAGTTCTATAGGGATGGAAACACACCTCTATCCCCACAAATGGGGCATCTCATCAGCATGTTACCCTAGATAAGATGCACACCTCTTCTCCCATCCAGGAGGGTTGTGGGGAAAACTCCCCCACAATACATAGAAAATCAGGTTGGGAACATACACTTGTCCCAACTAGAGGCAATCGACCCATTCTAATGGATGATCTAACCTAGGAACAAACCCCTACCCATGAAAACCACTTCCCCCAGAAAGTGGTCCCAATCTCTCACAAGAAGGCATCCAAAAAGAATCCTCACCAAAGATTATTAGAAAATGAAGAGACAATCTATGATATCTCTATCCTGAATGCTAGAGTTTTTGAATCCCTCGGATGCTTATTTATGGCATCTCAAGATCATACCCTTTTGGTGCCAAATCATGGTGGTAGTAACAATAACTATGAAGGTCCTCCTTGGACACTTCATTAGGAAGGCTTTCTCCATTACCACAATTTGATCAATCTCAAGATACCATCTCCAGATGAGAGTCACAATAGCCCTTTGCATGGTCAGAAGATTAAAAAGAAATAGAGTATTACCTTGCTATAATCCACCATGGTATTCCTCCCCATGTTGGCATTCACTATAAAAAATTTCTCTCTGTAGTAGTGTTTCACATCATCAAGAGGATTCACCCCTTTTTAATATAGTGACGATAAAGCCCTCCTATTGCAAGGAACTTGGGAAAACAAGTCCAGTCATACCTGATCTCTTTTCATTGGAAATTGAAATTATTTCTCAACCAGAAGATATCCCAAGGTGAATTTCATTCCCCAAACCACCCATAAATTTCCTGTCTTCCAACATAATGGAGTAATTTTCCACCGATCTCATTGCTTATGATAAAGCGGTAGAGAAGCATCCACTCTGGTCGGACCAGGTATAGGAACCTCTGATGAAAGAAAAAGAATACATGTTAAAAATGATGAAATAGTTGGATAAAGGTGACATACCCATAATGTTATATCAATTATCCAACTCTCAATATATAATTACAGTGGCATTTCTAGATTATTGTGTGCATGAAATCTGCCTCAATATATGGAAAATTCTTCATCACCCAAAGAAAAAAGTATTACCCTATGACGAGTACCAAATTCACATCAAGGTAATAGAAGGGATGTAGTTCTAAATTTATTTATCATAACTCCTAGCCGCACAACACCCAAAATAGGGTAACCAGCAAGGATCCCTTCAACACAAATTCCCTAGAACAATAACAAGATTGTGACAACTTATCACAAATTTCCCATCTGGAATTCATATCAGAGGATGGGGTGAACACAAAGAGTTACATTTCAATGTTCTCCCAAACTGAAAAATCCCACCAAAATTAGTATCCTGAAATTTCATAGATTCAGGCTGGATTCCAAAAATAGTGTTTTTTCATGACCAAAGACATGTTCCATAGAAACAATCCCTGACCGTTTCTCATTGACATTAGGCTAGAAGAGAGAAGGCTATTGAGAAACTTTTTCATCAATCATCTAAAAAAATTGATCAAGCCTCCATCTTATAGTAATTCAGCCATCAGATAGAACAAATTTCATAAATAGAAAAATGTTATTCGAAAGTGGGTGATTCATGTGCATACCGAATGATTCACCTAGCCCATTTTTGGAAAAAACTCTACAGAATCATAATAAAAGATGAGGTAGTGCCATCCACAGTAGTTCAAGAGAAACCCCATCCTATAGGGGTGCATGATTTTTTAATACAACCTTCAAAGCTCGTTAACCAGGTATAAATATTTTTTTTATGGTGGAATAGGAGCGTCCCCAACCCTTAGGGCAAGTGGATTTTTCACCTCAACAACTATCTCCTCAACAAAAGTTAGTTTTATACCAATTAGTGGAAAATCTGTAGAGTGGATCCTAAGAGTTCTTCCCATCTCATGATCTGGTACCCTCATTAGGGACACACATGGCTGAACTATATGGATACTCCCTTAGGATCACTTTTCTCTAAAAAACTCTTAAATAATCATCAAAGTATTGGAGAAGGCCTCACGCAGGGCGTAGAAATAGATAATATCACAATGACATAGATATAATGCCTTTAATACATTTCACATAAGTTAATTTCATTAATGATGCTATGGAATACCCTACAGAACGTGAATCTAGTTCATAAGAGGAGCACGAGGAAGAAGTTATGGTCTATAATGTTGTCTACAATGAAACAATCGAAGGAGGTGTGCATACGTGGAACCAAAAGAATGCTCTGAATTTGGGTGTTCCCTAAAACAATTCAAAATTACCCCCTCGAAGAATCTAAAAGGAGAAGGGTAAGGGTCATATTTTTCCTTTGTTCCCTCCTAGGTAGGATAATCCCCTTTCACTTGAGGAATGTTTTTCTCAATAGGATGAGGAAATTAAAGAATTTAAGAGACTCAATGCAGAGGCACTCTAAGGCAGCCTTCCTGTCAGATATAATCTTCAAGGAGAAACTCTTCTCATACAACCATCCGATGTACCTCATGAAATAGAGTTTTACCATGGAAAATGGAATGAATCTGGAACATTTTACCAACACGGTAAACCAACCACTATTATATATGGATCCCATGGTAGCTGATTGGGAGTTCCCTCCATTGGGTGTGCAACCGGAATATATTCACGTGCATCCTTACCGACCTGTCCCTATAGGTCACCCGCAAAAGATACTAGCAATTCTACCACCGATGGACCTACAGGACACTACACCTATTCATGCTTCGGTATAGCTAGATATTCCTTATATTTTCATCAACACTCTTGAGTAACTAGTAGATCGATTGGAAAGCTGGGAGGAATAGTGAGTTATGGTACAACTAGAAAATAATCCTTACCTCGAATGGGTCGATCTGAATCTTCCACCACCAAACTTTGGGAATCCTACATTTCCAATATTCAATGGTTCAGAAGACCTGTAATAACATTTGATTTATTTCATCTCTCATTGTGATCCTATTGTAGGGACCCTTGAATAGCAGGAAGCGGTGAAACTCAGGTTTTTTGTGTAGTCATTTCAGGGACCATCCTTTTTTATGGTACACTAGTTTTCCATCTTGGTTGATTATGGGGTGGTAAGAACTCTTCCAAAATATTCTCTTACAATTCAACTCGAAGTTTTATAAGACATCAATTCTTGAACTCTCCTACTATAAGAAGTGTGATAATGAAAGTGTCTCAAATTTCATTACTCATTTGAAAGAATTAACATATTCCTTAAACCTTCTGATCCCTTAAGAAGGCTTGCTACCTATCTATATTAAAAATATTCATGATGATTTTCACCCACCGCTTATCCCAATGAAATATATTTGGGGGTTTTAGGACATTTATTTTATCACTCAAAGAGTGTAATACTCCATCGTATAGACTAAAGCCAATTCCCAAGTAATTCAATCATCTCAAGGAAGGAGAATTTGGAAAGTAGAGGCTGCCACTATTACAATGAAATTGTCCCTTATACCTGCTCCCTCTCCAAGGCCTATACTGTATCATGTGGCTCAGCCCCCTGAATGCCAAAAATAGTGCCTTCCTTTTCAGGATGATCAAAGGGATCAGAGTAAAAAACAATTTGAGGAGATGACAAACAAGTTCTATTCTTTTTAAAAAGACCAAGAGTCATGTTACTTCATCTTAGCATTGGAGAACATTTGGTTAAGTATCTAAAGACAAGGAAAACTTGTAAGGATGGTGATAAGGATCTCCTAAACTATTGTCCCTTCCATCAAGAACTGAGGCACAACATCCAAGAGTGTTTTTTTCAATGACATCCTGTAAATCATGGTGGACTCTGGCCAAGTGAAACTAAAAAATTCACTTTCCCATGTAGCATTTGTTTCTTACACCAATACAAAAGAGGATGATGACTAGAAAGAAGTTAAAAACAAGGTTAAAAAAAATTTAGTAACTAGATGTTATGGAATATGATCAACCAAACTCAGGATATCCTCAAAATGTAGTTAAAACAACCAGTTGAGCCTTCAATCACTTCGTCTACAACACAAATAACTTCATCGGAATCTCAGTCCTCCGAAATCGAGACTTTGAAAAAGTGACATGGTTGGAAGAGTAAGAAGAAAATGAAGGAATATAAGCTTGTAATAAATCCAAAGCTATCATTTAATCTAGTGGACTTCATTCCTACAACCCCATAGGCATGGGAACAACCTTGCCAAATGGTATAAAAAGAATCAATCTACCAAGATGAATCCTTATCATTTGAGGAGTTGATCCTTGGTTCCATTAATGTTATTGACTTAATGGACCCCTTCTCAGATGATGAGTGTGATTGTAAAACTGAATTAATGACAATTTATTGGGGAACTAAGGGAAGAGGTTGTTAGGGTTGAGGATACAGGGGAAGACACGGTCATTCCAGGATTCATTATTATAACTGCATCCCTTATTTGGTCATTTATGTAGCCAAAACTCATGGGAGATCCATCTGATGAGATCATAAGGAGAAAGAAAGTTACCCCACGCATGATAGGGTCTTCCCTAACACAGTCATCTTGGATGATCGGTTAGAGGCTACGCCATCACCTAATCAAACCGATTATGCAGGAATAACTGGTCGACCTCATCCACTGAGAGTAGAATAACCCTCATCTACTATTCCAAGGTATATTCCATCCACATTAGATACTTAAACTCATAAAGAACCTACACAAGAACATGTCTATGCTGGAATACATAGACCTTTGGACTAGAAGTATGATTATTTGAAGAAACAAGGCATGTTGTCAGCTAATATGTCAATCATGGATGCCTTGAGTCTATCAAATGGCTTCTAGAAGTTACTCAAAGATTATTTGTTAAGACCCAAGGAATTTAAATTTGAAGTTTCTAAAACCAAATAATACTATATAGAGAATGATCCTACAGAATTCCACATGGTCATATCTTTCACAGACCAGGAAAAAGATTCCATTATACAGGGGCATGTCAGACCCTTGTATATATTAGACTGGATAAATGAAATGGATATCCAATAATCCTTTATTGAAAATAGCTCAGGTTTCGGCCATTTTCCAATCTGGGCACTTCATCAACTAGGTTTCAATGAATCTCACATTTCCCCCTCTACCCTGATATTACAGGGTTATGAAAAGAATGAGAAAAGGCCACTAGGAGAAATCAGACTCAGAACTCAGTTCTAGGATCTTGTGTCTAACTCATAATTCATGGTTATTAGGTAGGATACATCCTTCAACGTTCTATTGGGGAGACCTTGGATTCACCTGTATTTGTAATTCCCTTATTCATACCATCAATGCCTCAAATATTGTGTCGATGTTCAAATTGGGACATTTTATGGTGAAAATCCCCATTAAAATCTATGAGTGTAAGTACATTGATGCAGGATTCTACCATAAGGAAGGAAAGTGTTCCATGGTTGATGATGTCTCTCATTTCAATGCCCCAAATGGTCTATAGACGATTCGACTGAACCCTTTAAAATAGCTTATCACCAAGTGTGTTCATTTCATTAATCAAATCAAAATGGTGGGCCTAGATTCAAGCATGTATCCAGTGGATTCTATGATGTCTGTCATGAAAATTGATCCTAATGGTTATGGAGAGGTTGTTAACTCTATGAGGAATAATGAAATCCTCGATGAAAATGTCACCATTCCATCCCCTAAGCTCCAACACATCCCTGTTCCATCAATTATGAAAAAGAAGTTGACATGTAAATGGGTGAATATGAGGATGATGATTCCTTATCCCTTGTTTCTTCTTTAGAGCTCCAAGAGGCCCTCAAGCCATCAAGTGATCCAGAAATGGTTGGTTCGTCTTCTAAAAGTATAAAGGTCGACCCCGCCCCTAGATCCTAGAATCTCACACCATTTCATACTTCTTAGGAAAATATATAACAGGTAAAGAAGTAGGAACAAGAAGAAGAGGAAGACCTTAGGGGTTCCCCTCTTACATTTGAAGCAAGTGTCTTCACTACTATGGACAAACTCTGGGTGATAAACCTGTGTAAAGATGAAGATCCATGACCCACTCTGATCAATTCTACCATGAATTCTAAGCAACAATAGGTATATACTTCTTTCCTGAAGCAACACTGGGATGTGTTTGCATGGAATTACATAGAGATTACAAGTCTTAATCCCAATTTGGCCACCTATCACTTGGGTTTTCTAGAAGATCATTGAGGATACAAATAGGCCTCCAAAAGGACACACCCAACTCACACAACCAAAAATTGAGGTTGAAGTGGACAAGATCATCAAAGATAACTTCATTCAGGAAGTGAAATATCCAAAATTTCTCTCCAATATCATCCCGATAAAGAAGAAGAATGGAAAAATCAGAGTTTTCATTAAGTTCATAGATCTCAACCGACACTATCTAAAGGATGGATTCCAAGTTCTAATCATAGAACTCCAGATCCATGAAATGAATAGCTATCAATCCATCTCCTTCATGGATGTATGTTCAATGTACAACTGAATTTAGATGGCCCTATAAGATAAAGAATCCACCCCTTGAGATCTCCCCAAGGAGTGTTCTTCTATTGGGTAATGGACTTTTTTTGAAGAATGCTGACGCTACATACCAATATGTTATGCATCGCATCTTCAAAATATTCTTGGGGAAGTTTGTAGAATGATATGTTGATGATCAAGTGGTTAATTATAGACAATTATATAATCACAGGGATAACCTGAAAACCATCTTCAACAAACTGTGACAACATAGCCTGAATATGAACCCCTTCAAAAGTGCTTTTAGGGTAACATCGGGGAAGTTTCTTAGATTCATCGTACGACATCACAGTATTGAAGTTGAACCTGATAAGACAAAATCTATCTTTAGAATTTAACCTACTCAAAACTAGAAAGAGTTGAGAGGACTTCAAGGAAACCTATCCTATATCCAGTGCATTATATCCAATCTAGATGGAAAGTGTTTTCCCATCACCAAACTGATGAAGAAAGGGGTCACATATTAGTGAACTAGTGACTTTAATGAGGAATTTCACAATACCAATAAGTAGTTATTGATCTCACTGGTATTAACAAAATATCTTGAAGGAAAATTGCTCTTCCTATATATGATATCCCTAGAGAAATCACTAGGTTCCTTCCATGAAAAAAAAACAATTCTAGGAATGAAAACATCCTTTATTATCTTATTTGAACCATGATCGATGCTAATATTCGTTATTCATATATTGAGAAGAGCTACCTAGAATTAATCTTCATAGTCCAGAAATTTAGGCACTACCTACAGCATCACAAAGTTTAATTGGTCTCTCATAATAAACCACTAAAATATATCCTCAATTGTCTGATCTTTACAGGATGCATGTCATGATTGGAGGTCATTCTAAAAAAGTTTGATATAAAATTTTTCCCGAAAAAAGTAGTTAAAGGATAGGCCTTGGAATGTTTCCTTGCAGAACACCTATCTTTAGAAACAAAATCATTGAATACTAAACTTTCAGATAGGGATATATTCTCTATTCAGGATGGAACCCAAATATGGGAGATGTATTTTGATAGTGCATCTTGGATTCCAATAGAAAGGAGAATTGAAGAACCTAATATCAATAAAGTTGGGATAGTAATTGTTCTTATCTCTCTAGAAAAAGAAGTATTTCCTTACAATTTCTTTCTAGTAGAAGGTTATACAAATAATGAGGCAGAATATCAAGCCCTCATTGGAGTCCTAGAACTAGAAATCCAAATACCAATAGACTACCTGGAGGGGAAAGGTGACTCAGATTTGGTATTCCAACACGTCAATGGGGATTATGCTATTAGAAAAGAGGAGTTAATTCCCTTGTTTGACTGTGTCTAAGGGTTTATGGTAGAATTCCCCTCAGATCCAACATCGACTCGTGTCCTGAAATCACGAAGTGACCAAGTTGATGCATTGGATAATGCATCCACAAAACTAGTATATTTGAACTGGGATGAAATAATCATCACCATTTCCTATTTTCAAATGGTTTTACCTTTTGTTCAGATTAGAACAGAAGAGATTAATGAAGTCAGTCCCATCCCTGATCCATATGGCCATACCACAAGCTAGATGGTGCCAATAATGGTCTACCTCCAGTATGGAGTACTCCTACTATATAGAGCTAGGAAAGAGAAAATCTAATGGCGAGCATCCAATTTCACTCTTTATGATATCCCAAATCACTAGAAAATCTTCTATAAATGAGTCTTTGATGGTGTCCTTCTCAAATGTATCGATAGAGAAGAGAATTTTTTTGTCATGAAAGAAGTACAATCATGAGATTGTGGTGCCTACTTGTTAGGGCACAAGTTTTCCAACCAAATCCAGAGGCTTGTATAGTACTATCCCACTATGATACAGGATTGCACAAAATTCACCAAGAACTGTCATCCTTATCAAGTGCATGCAAATTTCGTCCATCAACACCCAGAGTTGCTACATACAGCTAAATACTCCTAGCCATTTTCTCTATGGGAAATGGATGTTGTGGGGATATAACCTCCAGCTATGGACAAGTAGTTAAAATACATCTTAAATGCTATCACTACTATAAAACAGGATTTTAACAGTGTTGGCCTTTATTAGCGCTAGCAAAACCCCCTGATAAATGTTCCCTTTATCAGCACTAAAACAAGCACTACTGAAGATTATCAATTATCAGCACTTTTTTTAGTACTAATAAAGGGTACCCTTTATCAGTGCTTTTTAGGGCAGATAAAGGGTTCCATTTATCAGCACTTTTTTAGCGCTTATAAAGGGTACCCTTTATCAGTGCTTTATTTTTAGCACTAATAAATTATACCCTTTATCAGTACTTTATTTTTAGCACCCATAAAGGGATTCTTTATCAGTGCTTTTTTAGAACCGATTAGGGTTCAAATGAAATGAAATAATTTAAAAAATAAAAAATAAAAATGAGTTTATTAAAAAAATATTAAAAATTTTATTAATTAAATAATTATTGATAAAAATGAATAAATTGATTATACTATATATAAATTATAAATACTAATTAATAGTATATTTTATATATATAGTTATATATAAAATGAAAATTAAACACATAAAAATGAAAAATAATTAAATTGAGAAAAATATTAAACATTTTATTAATTTAATAATTAGTAATAATTTTAATAAATAATATATATTAAATATATATATATATATATGAATGAATATAAATATGATTTATATAATACAAAATATTTGTGCTTTACATTAAATAGTAATATATTTAGTGAATAATGGTTTATAATTAAAAATTAATATGAGTTAAAAATACTGGCTAATTGCATCGAGTAATATACATAATTGAATATCATTTGATTTTTCAATTTAAAAAAGATCAAACTTGTATTTTATTGTTTTCACATATACATAGTTAATCCATTTTGATATACAATGAACCAATATAGATATTTATGTAATTAATGAAATATTATATAGAAATTCATACACTAATATTTATGTAATTTATTAAAATTTTATTATTAATTTAAGAATTTCATTATAACATGATACATTTAATATATCATTTCTTTTATCATGATAAATTTTATTACAGTTAAGTATTAATTCAATTTTAATATGTTTTATTTTTAATATTTTATTTGTTGGGGAATTTGATCAATTATTATTTTTTATTTTTTATTTATTTATTTACTCTATTTAAATATTTTCAATATGTATTCATATTTATATCAATATATATCCTTATTTTTTAATAATTTATATTTAATTAATAAAACTTATCCATTTTTTCAATATTGTTAAAGTGCACTCATTTTTAATTATTCAATTTCTCTCATTTTTAACATGCATGCACTTAAGATTAAATATTAATTAATAATGTTAAAAAAATATTTGTAAAACAAATATTTATAAATAAAAATATTCTTAAATTTATATTAATTATATTTATAAATTTATAAATTTATATTTATAAATAAATTAATATTATTTTATAAAAATTATTTATATAATTATAAATAATTAATTATATATATATAAATAATTATAAATTTATAATAAATTTATTTAAATAATCAATATATTTAATATATATATATATAATTATATAAATATATATAATGATATAAATATTATTTTTTTAAAAGTATTTATATATTTATAAATTTAAATAATTATAAAATTATAATAAATATATTTAAACAAATAATATATTTATGGTATTTATATTTATATATATTTATTAAATATATATATAATTATATTAATATATTTACAAAAAAATTATTTATAATTATAATTATAAATTCTTTTATCAGTACTAAATTAATTAGCGCTGATAAAAGGCAGCTTTATCAGTGCTAAAAAAGTGTTGATAAAATCCATCATTATCAGTGTTAAAACTATAGCGCTGATAAAGATGGATTTTATTAGTGATTTTTTAGCAATGATAAAGTTGCATCTTTATCAGCGCTTTTTTGGAAGCACTGATAAAAGAGTCCCAATCTATTTAACTAACCCAAATCAATCATGAATTCGTCATGATATCTGAATCTTTCCATGGAAGCCACCCTTTGTTGGTGCTCCTTCTCAGTGAATCGAAGATCGAATCAAGGATCAAATAATTCCAATACTCAAATCCAAGGTTCGAACGATTCAAGGTTCAAATGAATCCAAGGATCGCACGTTTTCTAGGTTTTCGATATCTCTACTTTGTCTCATATGATTCAAATCTTCAATCCAAGGTATCTTATTTTATCCTCCTCCTCCTCATTCGTTGATTTCTTGTTTGGTGATATCTATTTTCACTTTTTTATCATCATTCTTTCTTTACCATCAGCATATCTCTACGGTCAACAATGTTTATTGGGGATGTTTGGTTGAAAGAAGATCAGGCTGTCAGAGCTTGAGTAATAGGTTTTAAGGAGTATCTATCCAAAACTCTTAGCCTCCTCTTTTGAGTTTCCAAGTGATGTTGGGAATAAAATTTTATTTTTTGATTATTTTATCCTTAAATTTGAGCTGGGCCATGGGTTGTGAACATTCACTATATTTTATAGAGTAAAATGATTTTTATATCCATTTTCTTTTGATTTAATTGAACATTTTATGTAGATAAGGATCTTGATCATGAGTTTATTCACCATAATACTTCATCTTTTCAAGGGAATATAATCCTAAAGAGTTAGAGGATTGGGTGGAGAAAATTGATTGGATCTTTGACACCCTCAATATTCAACCTTCCAATAAGGTGAAATGTGTTGACTTTATTCTTGAATATCCTAGCCAAATATTATGTGAGATGATCATCCAATATTAATGAAATGAAAATCTATAATTTAAATACCACATTAGGGAAGGCCCATATTCCTTTGAACCTTACAATATCTCATCTAGATATTCCAATTAAAACTTACAAGTTGGTTGAGAGAGAAATCACATTTTAAGATCACTGGTTTCATCAAATGACCACAACCACCTTATAGAGCATATCCAGGAGGAAGTCACACTAGGGGAATCCTAAGGGTTGTATCATTTAAATATATAATCTACTTTTTAATTATTAACAATATCCATTTTCTAATTTGTAAAAACTATCTATGAATTTTATCTTGTCATCATAAAAACATCTCAACCCACCTTTTTAAGTCAATATATAAATGTATAATTATCTAATATGATCAATTTTTCACTACCATTAATAAATTTCCCATTTTAAACACAATTATTAATAAAATTTTATACTATGTTCCCAAAATCACCATATAACACTTAATGTCCATAAAAATAAAATTTTCTTATAAAGCCTACTCTTCTCCTACTTGAAAATAATTCTTGGTTTCAACCTGTCTAGACATAATTCTTGAATCAATTTATTAACTAATAATTTTGATATGTTTAAAACATTTATCATTATTAAGGTATATTATTTTCCAAAAATCATTTTTCCATTCCTTATCAATTTTTAATTGAAACTATCGTTTTGAGATGTTTTCAAGTATTTGATAGATCATTAATATTAAATGTAACAATTCCTTAGGTTGTTTCATCACTTGTTCAAAAAAATATAATGGAGGTTATCATATTATATATATGTTGCAAAAATTATTAGAAATTATTTTTCGGTATTCGTCATATTAGGTCTACATGTATTGGTTCCACCCCTAGGAATATCTGGTTACCATCCATATATAAAAAATAACTCTTTATTTATTAAATTTTTTTATCAATACATTTTTTATATCATATAGTTGATCAAATGATAGTTTATTATTATTTTTTACCATATTTGAGTTTATTATTACTCCATGATTTCCTATATTATATTTTCATTTATTTTGGGGATTTAAGAAAGACTTGATGGATCAATTTATTAGAGGTAGGACTTGTCTTAGATAAAGGATTGAAAGTATTAAAAATGGGATTTCTCCTATAAATATAGAATTTATAAAGGCCCCAAATTATTAAAAATGGGATTTCTTCACATTCATCACTTCTTTAAAATAGACTTAAATTATTTGAAATAATCAAATATTGGGTTTCACTTATTATAATTATCTATACCTTTCACTTTTGAAAATTAATATCTTATGTGTATTTATTTATCTATTAAAAAATTAATATTTTATCAATGCAACAGGATGAATATGAATTGAATATGGATTCACGCTAATCATTTGACAAAAAATATAAATATGGAGTTAAAGAGTTCATCATGTTTGAAATAGAGCATGCATACGATCCTTCTCAAATCCTTTGTCCGTGTTTACATTGTTTTTATTCAATAAAATTAATCTTAAAGGGTTGGAAGAACATTTGATTTATCATGGAATAGATCATAGCTATAAATGTTGGACTAAATACGGGGAAAATTGAATGTGAAAACTAATTATCATGATACTACGGTTTATGGATCATTTGATATAAATACCATTGTAGATGATGATGGAGAACATGTGGAAAAAATGATAATGGAAATTGAATATGACCTTCGTGATTGTACGAAGTTGTTTTAGAAGTTAAATAGTTGTGATAAGAGACCATTGTATACCGGTTATACTAAATACACAACATTTTCAGCTATATTGAAATTATGCAATTTGAAAGTTGGAATTAGATGGAGTGAGACCAGCTTTACAAAACTACTTGGTCTTGTTAATGACATTTTTTCATGACCCGAACCATGTTGGGGCTTGATCTTCAGCTACCCCAATCCCACCTCCATAGGCCAAGGGGTGGCAATAAGTGATGAAGGCATAACTAAACTCATGGAGGCCTTTTCCTAAGAACCTATACGCACACACAACCAAATCAATTTAAAAGTGCATAGGGAAAGTAGAAAATATGAAACACTAATATAAAATAAACAAAACATGCATGAAACTTTAGATAGTATAAAATCACGGTGGTGTAAAATGAAAGTAAAGGTAAAAAATACATTCCCAACCAGATATATGTCATAAAGTGAAAAAAATGGAAAAGTAAACAATTTAAAGAGAGCCTTGATCCTGAATCCCAAGGTACAACCACCATATGTGGTTTAAGCACCTAGTATCCCAAATATCCTCTTAAGTCACTATCGGCATGTCTACTATCTACAAAAGACATGAAATGTTTGGGAAAGGCCCATGAAGGGGTGAGTATTTACATACCCAGTAGAACGCCTTGAAGAGGGTTAAGGGGGAGCAGTAAGAGATAAAATAGAAGATAAAATCAGTAGATTAAACATGGTATAATTAAAGAGTATAGATCAACACAAAAAGAGAGTGAAATTAAACTCATGAAAACACAGGGAGCTCAAAACAGTGAGAAGATGAACTTGTTGTCGAGTATTCTCTACCTATAGTAGGATATTGGACTCATCCAACCACAATAATCTAAACATGGAAAGCAAGTGGCATACCCTACGCCTCTTTGCCTCTCCTAGAAAGAGAGAAACCAAACCCAAGGAGTGGGTACCGAAGAAGGATATAAATATATTCTCACTCAAAAAATCCCAGATGAGAGAGTAAGGGGATCTCCATCTCATAGCTCATACCAAGAAGAAGAGTATCCAATAGTATAAAAGTAAGTCCACCAATGATTCCCAATATCCCTCACGTCTTCCCATAACACACAACTCTAAAGAACTCATTCACCACACATTGATACTATCCACTTTTGGTGGAGTTGACTCGCCCACGTAGTTTTAGGTCATGTCATAAAACATGTCTTGGTGGAAAAAACATCCCTCTTACTTGTGAGTCCAAAGCGACGTCAACCACATCTCGTTACTATGCTGTACAGTTGAGGGGCCAAAAATTCTTGGAAATGATCCCATGTCCTGGTATGATAAGAGGGTCCTACTATGATAGTCACTGAGGAACTACACTTCCCAGCCCGGTTAGAGGGTAATTCTATGAAACATAATCATGTAACTCCACTACCCAACCTGAATAGAGGGTAATCCTAAAATGTTATGGAACTCCATTTTCTATCCCTACTATAGGGTAACTTGGAAATGTCATTGTGGAATGCCACTAACCATCCCTTATAGATTGTAAGCTTGATACAGTCATTAGGTAACTCCACTGCCCAATCCTACTAGAGGGTTATGCCTAGAAATCTATGGTAATTTTGTATGATCTATATTGTCATACGGTGTTACCTTAGTGCTTTCCAAACCTAGAAAAATTCACATAATATCTCAAAATACACTTCCAAGGGTACCATCGTGTTTTACATAAAAAAACACTCAGGATCGGCTACTCTTAGGCTAAAATTAGAGTTTAAATGAAGATGATACAGATGTTTGAATTTTCCTCAGAAAAGATCAAGTAGTACACGACGTGTGATGGGTCCCACACTGTGTGTGGCCCCACTTCATTGCTTGGATTTGTCTCTGGCCATCACATGGTTTCTCGTCTTTGTAGTTGTTCATGCTTTGTAAGTGGAATACACAACGTGTCTTGGCTATACGTGACTAGGTTCGTGTCCACTAGTCATGTTTGTGTACCAGACCCCATGTCTTTGTGCCCAGACAGTGATTCTGTGTGGTCGACCACATAGACTGTTCAACCAAAATATGTAACATTGTGTGTGAGGGATGTTTATATTCCATGTGACCCTTGATTTAGATGAAACCCTAGCACTATCACTAAGGGAGGCTACAAACTATGTGTTCTTCATTATACACGACATGTAGTCATGATTTTTTCAGAAAGTTCAAATCTAAAAATTTGATCTTCATGCTTCAAATATAGTTCCACCGCCTTCGGTCCTACCATGAAATATTATGAAAATCAAGGATCTAAGTGCTTCTCATCATTTCTAGCCATCGTTTGTTGGAATTCGGCTCCTGGAGGTTCATGAGGGTTTCGTGTTCATTAAGCATGCTCCTGTGGCTTCAACACTTTATTTTCTAGCCTCAAAATATCAGATTGAACATCCTTTTATCAAAAAAAATCCATATCTATTCTCTACTCACAAAATCATCATTGTTTCATTGATCCTCCATGAATCCGGGTACCTAATAAAGCTCAGGTCTCCTGGAAATTGTTGAACCAAGAAGCACAGAATTCCATTGGAAAATAACATGAATAATGGGTGAGAAAAGAAACAAAATAATGGTTTATATTTCACTGACTAAGTGTTTATGGCTGATGAACAAGAATAGGGCACCAAGGTTATATGTACAATTCAGAAATAAATTGAACTCCAATATCTAGGCACGTGCGAAGGGTGTCAAAGGCGCAGATTATAGAATGAAGAACAATCAATAAAAATTTAATCCAGAGGAATAAAACACCAAAATACAATCCCTACCTCTATTTTCTATTGGTCTTTGGTGAAGAATAGATTCGTGTAATTATTGGAAGAAACTGATGCATTTTTCGTACTTTGATTCACCTTGATTTAGATATTTATCATCATTTATAAAAGGAGGAGGAGGAGGGCTTCATTAGTGGATATGAATTATGATCCAACCCTAGCCAAAATTCCATAAAAGTGAGTTTATATATTTCATTTTAGGTCAAGTTTTAATTAATTAATCAATCAATTATTTATTCCACTAAAACACGCCGCTAACAAGTGAGGGGTCCGAATTTCCCATGGAAACTTATTTTATATTGCTGTTAGGGTAAACACCATGTTCCAGATCCAAATGTGGTCTCGTATTTATGATCGAATCAACTTTTTAAGATTTATCCTATTTTATTTAATTTATAACATGCATACAGGATAAAATATATTCAATACTTTTATAAAATTAATTCTAGACACACTAGGACTTGGAATCGCATGTTTTCTTAGCTCCTAGCTCTGGAAATATATATAGAGATATTTCAAAGTATTTCAAGGGAAAAAAATTTCTATACATCATTCCCTCTTTCAATATTTTCATCCTCAAAAATAAAAACTATAAAAACAACTCAATATATTGATCCAGCATATGGATCTCCCGCTCCTAGGAACTCTCCTGTACATTTCCATGCTGCCACATCATGTGAACCAAAGGGATAGACTATTCTTGCAAGGTCCACTCTCTTTGGTCCTCTATCACCACTGGGTTCTCAGAAAAGGCGAATCCATCCTCGATATCCATCTTGACCCCTTAATTGACGTTCATTGGGTCATGCACTTATCTCGTCAGCTACAACATGTGGAAGACGTCGTGCACCTGCTCAAGCTATTGGGGTGGGGCAAGGAGGTAAGAAACATATCCAAACCTTTAAATTATCTCAAAAATCCGGATGAACCTCGAGGATAGCTTTCCTCCCCAACCAAACCTCTACATTACTCAACTTGTGGAGACTCATAAGAAAACATAGTCTCCCTGCTTGAACTCTAAGGGACTACAATGGAAATTTGTATAGGATTTTTTTCCTACTCTGGGCTGTCTTCATCCACTCACGGATGACCTGTACTTTCTCCCTTGTAACTTGCACCATCTTTGGCCCCACAAAGGATGACTCTCTAATCATTATCTATTACATAGGTAACCTACATTTTCTACCTTATAGGTCCTAAAAAGGTTCCATGAAGATGATAGAGAGGTATTTTTTGTTTTACACAAACTCTACCAAGGGTAGTTGATCCCCCCAGCTCTAGCCAAAGTCTAACACACAAGCCCTCAACATATCCTCTAACAGCTGGATAGTGTGATTGTTATATCCATCAGTATGGGGGTGAAAGGTTGTACTCATTCACATCTAGGTCCCTAATTCCTTTTCCAAAACTATCCACAATCATGATGTAAACCACGTATCATCACCAGAGACAGTTTTGAGGGTACCCCGTGAAGGTGTATGATCTTCTATATGTACAACTGTCCCAAACTCTCACCAAACATTGCTCCCTGATGATAAAGAAGTGAACTTAAATTATGAGTTGGTCTAAAATCACCCATATGGTGTGATGGCCCTTCACTATGCATGGAATATCTGTGAAGAAGTTGATGGATATGTTGTCCCATTTCCACGTAGAGATCTCAAGAGGCTGCAAAAAACCCACCGGTACTTGGTTTTCAGCTTTCACCTACTGACAGGTGAGGCACCGTGAGACAAACTTATCTATGATTTGTCTAATGTTGGGCCACCAAAAATACTACTGAAGGTATCTATATATCTTCACCATGCTAGGATGTACAATAATGGGAGAAGTGTGGAACTGCCGCATAACCTCCTCCTATAACATGACTGGAACCGTAGTTCGCCCCTAGAACATGATGTCATGATTACCTCCTTCAGAATCATTATCTGGTGCATTGAATGTGGTTATATGACCACATAAGACCTCATAGTCGATTTATCCCTACTTGTAATCTCTCATACACTCAATGAATGAAGGATTCAACACCATCGATTGAAGAAAAACTGCACCCTCCTGCTCCACCATGGTCAACTTCAGGGAAGATAACTACTCTGAATCTTTCTTCAATAGTCAAGACTAGGACTTCATGGTAAGGGAATATGCTACAATTTTTCTCCTATAATGAGTATAAACTATCTCAAAGTTATATTTCTATAGAAACTCCAACCAACATTACTGCCTCAGGTGCATGTCTCTATGAGTGAAGACGTTTATGAAACTCTGATGATCTAAGTAAACCATGAAGCGCTCTACCAAAAGATAGTGTCTCCACATTCTCAGGGTGAAGAATACTGTTGTCATCTCTAGGTTGTGAGTTTCATAGTTCTTCTCATGGGGTATCAACTACCTCAACCCATATGTGACGAATGCATGACATTGCATCAACACACAACCGAGCCCAGCTTCTGAGGCATCGTAATTCATTGCAAACTCAATGTTGTCCTATGATAGTCTCTATACTGGAGTGCTCATCATCCTCTACCTAAACTCCTCAAAGGCCCTTTAGCACCGCCCAAACCAAGTTAACGACTTCACTTTCTGCATTAGGGTGGTTAAAGGGGCTCTGATTCTAGATAATTCTACCAACCTCCTGTAGTACCCTTATAAGGGAATAAAGCTCTGAACTTATGAAATTTTTTGGTTGGATCCTAAGAAATAACTTCCTTGATATTTTCTGGATCAATGAGTAAACCTTTTTCATAAATGACCTAACCCATAAAGTAAACCTCATGTATCCAAAACTGAAACTTCGAGAGTTTTCCTTAAAACTGGTGCTCTTGAAGAAAATCTAGGACCAACCACAAGTGATCTACATGACCATCTTCTGTTTTTGAGTAGAAGAGCATGTCATCGATGAAAAAAATAAAAAAAACTAGTCCAAGTATGGATAGAAAACCTGTTTCATCAAATCTATAAACACAATAAGGGAATTCGTCACACCAAAGGGCATTACTAGGAACTCATAGTGTCCATAGCGACATCAGAATTCCAAATTTTGGAATATCAGCATCAGAAACTCAGAACTAAAGGTATCCAGACCTGAGATCAATCTTGGAGAACCATCTTTCACCTTGAAACTGATCAAAGAGGTCATCAATTGTTAGAAAGGGTTACTTGTTCTTTATTGTTTCCTAGTTCAGGATATAATAATCCATGAAAATTGGTAAGCTCCCATCCACCTTTTTCATGAATAGAACTGCAGTTTCCTTGGAAGACACACTGGGTCTTATGAAACCTTTATCATGAAGGTCCTACAACTATAATTTTAGCTCCCAAATCTTTTTAGGTTCCATTTTTTATTCCAAAATATATATTGGGGTAGTCCCAGGATGCAAGACTAAGAAAAACCCCATCTCTCGCCTCAAAGGTAGTCATAGAATGTCTTCGGGGAAGATGTCCATATAATGCTCCATAACTATAGGAACATAGATTTTGGAAGATCTTGATACACCAATGTATACACCCACAAACTAATTTTTAATAGTCTATAAACTTCTACTCACAAAAACCACATGTCCCACCATGAGATCTCTCTCGCCAGAAAAAGGAGAATCTTGTCCCATCAGTGCGTAGGCATCTGACCTGTCTGTGGTGACAGTCAATCTGGGATCAGACCATGGAAATCCAATCAATACCCAAAATGATGTCATAGGTTTCCATAATTATGACCAATAGGTCCCATGTGAATCTCTCTTCACCAAGAGATAGCTCACACTACTAGAAGATGAAAGATACAGAAGAAGAATTCCCCATAGGAACCTCAAGATAAAGTAGATTTCCTAGCATCTCTACTGGGATATCTAGCTATAGAACCAAGAGTATCAAGATAAAATAATTAGTGGGACCTATGCATACTAATACTAAGGAAATAGTAGAATAAACACATATCCTACCTCTGATCATCTTGTGTGTTGCGGGATCGTAGACATCGAAAGCCTGTAGCTGTCCGTGGCCTCGACCACCAACTCCCAGAGCCTGACATGCGATTCATGGTTATGGTGGTGGAAGGAACTCATTGTTCCATCATCCACCTTAAGATCCTCCTTATCCTCTACTAACTATACCTCCTCGGGGACCTCCCTTTCCACGCTTGGAAGATCCTTGATCACGGGGAGGGGTAGTACTCCTCACGAAACAACTGCTGGAAGTTGTCCCACAAGAGTGTCGACTCATAGTGCATTTGTGTAACTAGGCTCCACCAATGCCCGACCACTCCATGGAAAAGGTTGGGTTTTAAAGCCACCATTTGATCCATCAGGGTCAGAATAATCCTAAATATACGTACCACCAACTCTATCCAATCCTCTTACACCTAGGTATTTGAATCACTGCAGAACCTTAATGGAATCTGATGCTGTAACTCACAGAGTGTGCTCAGCTAGTTCATGTCCTCATCCTAATCTTCCGGGATGATATGTTTCTCAATAGGTGGAAGTGTTGATACTTTCCCACTTGGAGAAAGTGGGTCATAATATGGACCCTGAACTAAGGCCTCATCGCTCTTAGGGTCATCATCAGAAACCAGATTTGGTATTTTTGCTGGATATCATCATAGAAGCATCCTGAAATTTATCAAAGGAACTAGTATAAAATGATCATTAAAGTTAGTTTTTTTTAATTTTAACATCGGTTTTTAACTGATGTTGAAGCTGTTAACGTAAAAAATATGAATTTTAATGTTATTTTTTGTAAACCAATGCCAAAAAGGATTGAAATATATTTTATGGCATTAGTGTTTTACCAAACCAACACCACAAATACCCATCAGTATCATTTTTGGCATCGGTTTTTAATGAAAATGATGGTAAAAAGTAAAATAAAATATTTTTGGTGTATGTTTTTAAAAAAACTGATTCCAATAATTAATTATTTTAATATGTTTTATATAATTTCCTAAGATTCTATTTTACAGGTCGTAGAACTAAAACAGAGTTACAGATCAAAAGTTATGACCATCGAAAGTTGAAAATCTCAAAGTTTTGATATATACAACTTGTTTCAAAGAAAACATGAGAAAAATGAATGAAAATTAAATACACAAATAAAATAAAATAAACTTAAGGCTTAGAAAATATTTCAATTATTTTAAGAGTTTCCATCAAAATGATATGTTGTTTATCATCATATCTCTTATTTTTAGGGTAGAAATCAGGAAGAAATGAAAATGGTGATCGATAATGAATTTTTCAATTCAATTGGTAAATCTCATCTAGATGTTTTATATTTGTAACTTGATCATAATAATAAATCAACATTATAAACAAAATTTCTGAGATTTTTAGCAGTGAAGGAAAATAATAATAATGAAATTCAATGATTAGAATATACACCGTGATCAAATCATCAATTGAAGCCACCTTGAAAACTTCATTGAATCAAAGAAGTTGAAAATTATGAGCAAAAGAGAAAATGGATTTATATATAGTAAATGAAAATATATTCAATGGCATTGAATTAAAAAATAGGTAGGATTTTAAAAAGAAAAATATTCATAGTGAAGAAAATTCAAATACTGATCTCGCGTATTGGGGGATACTTTTTAACATTAGTTTTGTTTAAAACTGATGGAAAATATCATTTAAATTGGATTTTTCATGTCAGTTTTTTAGAAAACTAATGAAAAAAATGCCCATCGATATAATTTTTTGCATTGGTTTAAAAAAAGACGCAAAAAAGTAAAAAAAATATTTTTTTCATTGGTTTTAAAAACAAACCGACACTAAAAATTAAATATATATATTTTTAATGTTTTAGATAATTTCCTAAGTTTCTATTTTATAGATCATGGAGCTAAAATGGAGTTACATATTAAAAGTTATGGCCTTCAAAATTTGGGATTCTTTAAGACTTGTCTTAGAGAAGTACAACTTCTAACATCCATAACTTTTAATCACTAAATCTGTTTTAGCTCCACGACCAATAAAATTGATGCTTAGGAAATGATATAAAACATAGTAATTTTTTTAATTATTGGTAACGTTGTTTATAAAAACTGAGGCAAAAAATAATTATTTTAAAAATTTTGGCATTGGTTTTTTTAAAAACGATGCAATTATTTTTAGGTTTTGGCATTGGTTTTTTAAAAAATAGATGCCAAAAATGATATAGATGGTTATTCTTGGCATTAGTTTTGAAAAAAAATACCATAAAGTATCTAAAAACATATTTTGCATCAGTTTATAAGAAACCAACATCATATTTTCGACATTAGACGCCTTTTTTCTACAAGTGGGAGTACCGCAATCAGATGAGAATATATATATATATATATATATATATATATAACAACAACACTGGTGAGTTGACTAAATTAGGATAGTAAAACAATAAATCCTATATGATGCATGTACCATTGATCCCCTCAACAAATGTCTCATTATGCCATGTCGACAAGAAGGTTGTCATGGTCTTGGTGAATGGATATGTCAGCCGCCTATATCATCACTAGAATCCCTAGTCTAAGAGTTGAAATCAAGACACTTTGACACTATTTCCCTAAAACCCAACTAATCCTCTTAATAGGATACATCCAAACAATGTCCCATGAAATGAACTTTCTATGATACCAATCGTTCATGACCTGACCCATGATGGTGATCAAGCCGCAACTAAACCTAGCCCGCCTCCATAGGCCATGGGCTGGAGACAAGCATTGAAGACATAATTGAACTCGAGGAGGCCTTTTTCTAAGAACCTGTATATACAAACAACCAACTCAATGTAAAAGTGCATAGAGAAAGTAGAAAAGATGAAACACTGCTATAAAATAATCCAAACATGCATGAACCTCTAGACAATACAACATTACTGTAGTGTAAACTAAAATTAATGGATAAAAATACACACCAAACTTGAAATATGTCCCAACCTAACAATATTGGAAAAGAAAATAATTGAATGATATCCCCACTTCTGAATCCCAAGCTATGATCACCATACATGGTCGAAGAACCCATTATCCATAAGCTCCTCTAATGTCACGATCAACCCGTCCATCATCTACAAAAGAGACGACATGTGTGGCAAAGGCCCATGTAGGGGTGAGTATATATGTACCCAGTAGAATTACCTGATGAGGGTGAAGGGGGAGTAGTAAGAGATAGAATATAATTGAAAAGTAATAGATAGAACAAGTTACAGTGAAAGAGTACAGCTCAACCCAACCAGAGATTGAAAGTAACTCATCCAAACACAAGGAGCTCAACACAGTGAGAAGATGAACTTCTGATTGAGTCTTCTCTACCTATAGCAGGAGAGTGGAATCATTCAACCATGAGAAGAAAATATGGAAAGAACATGGAATACCCCACACGTCTTCACCTCTCCTAGAAGGATAGTAACTAAACCCAAGGAGTGGGTACCGAATAAATAAATAAATAAATAAATAAATATATATATATATCAACAACACTGGTGAGTTTACTAAATGAGGATAGTAAAACAATAAATCCTATATGACGCATGTACAGTTGATCCCCTCAACAAATGTCTCATCATGCCAAGTCAACAAGTAGGTAGTCAAGGTCCTGGTGAATGGATATGTCAGCCACCTATACCATCACTAGAATCCCTAGCCTATGAGTATCAATCAAGACACTTTGATACTATTTCGATAAAACCCAACTAATCCTCTTATTAGGATACATTCAAAAAATGTTCCATGAAATAAACTTTCTATGGTACCAATCGGTCATGACCCGACCCATGATGGGGATCAAGCCGCAACTACACCTAACCCGCCTTCATAGGCCATGGGGTGGAGACAAGCACCGAAGACATAATTGAACTTGAGGAGGCATTTTTCTAAGAACTTGTATACACACACATCTAACTCATTGTAAAAATGTATAAAGAAACTAAAAAAGATGCAACACTACTGTAAAATAAACCAAACATACATGAACCTATAGAAAATACAAAATTACGGTAGTGTAAACTGAAAGTAATGGAGAAAAATACACACCAAACTTGAAATATGTCCTAACCTGATGAAATTGAAAAAAAATAATAATTGATGGAGATCCCCACTCCTGAATCCCAAGATACGACCACCGTACATGGTCTAAGAACCCATCATCCCTAAGCTCCTCTAATGTCACGATCAACCAGTCCATCATCTACAAAAGACACGACATGTGTGGTCAAGGCCCATGTAGGGGAGAGTATATATGTAAATAGTATAATTCCCTGATGAGGGTGAAGGGTGAGTAGTAAGAGATATAATATAATTGAAAATTAATAGATAGAACAAGTTATAGTGAAAGAGTACAACTCAACCCAACCAGAGATTGATAGTAAACTCATCCAGACACAAGGAGCTCAACACAATGAGAAGATGAACTTCTCATTGAGTCTTCTCTCCCTATAGTAGGAGAGTGGAATCATTCAACCATGGGAAGCTAAATAGGGAAATCACATGGAATACCCCACACGTCTTCACCTCTCCTAGAAGGAGAGTAACCAAACCCAAAGAGCGGGTAACGAATAAGAATATATATATATATATATATATATATATATATATATAATCAGTCAAAGAATCTCAGATGAGAGAGTATGGGGTCTCCATCTCATAAATCATCCCAAGAATAATATTATCCAATAGTTCAAAAGGAAGTCCATCAATGATGCCCAATACCCCACATGTATTCCCCAAACACACAAGTCTAAGTGAATCAATAAGCACACCTTGATACTATCTACTTTTTGTAACACTGACTCACCTGCACGGTTTCAGATCATGTCACAAAATGTGTCTCGATGGAAAAAATGTCCCTCTTCCTCATGATTCCAAATATACATTAACCACATCTCATCATTGTGCCGTATAATCAAGGGGACACAAATACTAGGTAAGGATCCCATGTCCTGGTATGATAGGAGGGTCCTACTCTGATATTCACTGAGGAACTCCACTCTCGAGCCTAGTTGGAGCGTAATGCTCGGTACTATCATTGAGGAGCTCTATTGCCCAGCCCGGCTAGAGGGTTACACCTGAAAAGTTGTCATGGAACTCCACTACCCATACCTACTGGAGGGTTATACTTTGAAGATGTCATTGAGGAATTCCACTTCCCAGTCCTACTAGAGGGTAATCTCGATACTGTCATTGGGGAACTCCATTTCCCATCCCTACTAGAGGGTATGCCTGAAATATTGAGGAACTCCACTGCCTATCCATATTGGAGGGTAACTCAGAAATATCATCAAGGAATGCAACTGAACATCCCTGCGGAAGGGTAATATTGGTACTATCATTAGGGAACTCAACTACCCATACCTTCTAGAGGGTTATGCCAAGAATGCTTTGGTGATTCTGTATAATCGCTACCATCATCAGGTATTGCCTCAATGCATGAAAAATATGGAAAATTTCACATAATATCTCAAAATCTTCTTCTGAGGGAACCATAATGTTCTACATGAAAAAACACTTAGGATTAGGTACTCATAAGACAAAATGTGAGTTTAAATGAAGGAGATATGGAGATTCAAAGTTTTCTTGGAAGAGATCAAGCAGTAAATGGCATGTGAGGGGTCCCAGATGGCGTGTGGACCCACTTTATAGCCTGCACGTGTCTCCGGTCAGCCACACAGACTGTTTAACTAAAATAGGGAACATTACACGTGAGGGAATTTTACACACCGTGTGATCCTTAATTTCCTTGAAACCATAGAACCGCCTCTAAGGGAGGCTACGTGTCGTGTGTTCTTCGTTATACATGACCTATAGTCATGATTTTTCTAGAAAGTTCATATATAAAAATATGATATTATAGCTTCAAATATGGTTCCACTACCATATATCCCACCATTAAATGATCCAAAAATCATTGACATAATCACCGCACATCATTTCTGGCCGTCGTTCACCAGAAATTGGCTGCCAAATGCTCATGAGGGTTTTGTGTTCATTCTGCATGCTCCCACAGCTTCAACCCATGATGATGCAGCCTCAAAACATCATATTGGACATAATTTCATCGCAAAGTATCTATATCTATTATCCACTTGCAAAATCATCACTATTTTTTTCTATCCTCCATTAATCCGGGTACCCGATCGAGCTTTGGTCGCCCGACAACTGACGAACTGAGAACTACAGGATTCCATCAGTGAAGAATGTAAATAATGGGGGATAAATTAAACAAAAAAAAGGTTTATACATCATTGTCCAAGCATTATTGTCTAAATAACAAGGAAAGGTTGCCTAGGTTAGATGAAACATTCATAAATAAATTAAACTCCAATAGCTAGGCACGTGCGAAGGGTGTCAAAGGCGTAGATTGTAGAATAAAGAAAAATATACACATAATTTTAATATAGAGCCATAAAACACAAAAATATGATCCCTACCACTATTTTGGATTGATCGTTGGTAAATAACACACTCTCACAATGATTAGAAGAAGCTTATGCATTCTTCGTGCTTCAATTCACCTTAATCTAGAGGTTTGTCGTCATTCATCTAAGGGATTCATCAAAGGAGGAGGAGGGATTTGCTGGTGGATGTGAATTATGAGCCATCCCTGGACAAAATTACATAACAATGAATTTATATATTTCATTTTTGATCAAGGTTTAATTAATTAATCAATCAATCAATTAATTAATTAATCCACTTAAATGCACCGCCAATGAGTGACAGGTCCGAACGTCCCGTGATGACTTAATTTAGGTCACGCCTAGGGTAAATAAAAAATTCCAGACCCAAATGTGGTATCTAATTTATGACCCAATAAACCATTTAATAATTATCCCATTTTAATTAATTAATCTCCCAAGTGAAATATAAAATATATTCAATATTTTTATAAATTAATTTTGGACACACCGGGATTCAGAATCGCACTCCATCTTAGTGCCTAGATCTGGAAATATATATAGAAATATTTTAAAGTATTACATGAAAAAAAACTAGATCTATATGTTTTCTAATAGAATAAAATGAACTACCATGTCAAACATATGACACTAAACAAATTCTACATTCATTGGGCCTGATCTCTAAAAAAATACATGCTTGTCCAAATGATTTCATATTGTTTCATAAGGACCATGAATCAATCATACAATTTCCTAAGCGTGGTGTGAATCAATGCTTGTAAAATGAATCAATTCCTTAAAAAATTTTATGGTAATTTCCTATCAATACATAGTTTATTATACTATATAGATGTTAGAAACCACGAGACAATTGAAATGGCATGCAGATACAAGAATTAAATATGAGAACCTATGTCATCTGATATATTCTCCTCAGTGAAAAAAAATTGATTACTAGTATCCTGAATTTGGAAATGATCCAAGAAACTTTTATATTACATTATCTACATATGGAATAAAACCCTATGGTGTACATAGTAGTACTAACAATACATAGCCCGTCATGTTGTTAAATTGTAACTTTCCTCCATGGTTATTCATGAAGCACAAATACCTTATGTTGTCTTTACTTACATATAGACCAAAGAAACCCAGTAATGATATTGATTTCTATTTGTATCCATTTATTGAATATTTGAAATTGATATAGAGAATAGGTTTTATAATTATGATTCTTATAGAAGGGAAGAATTCACATTGTGGTCCATATTGTATAGGATGATAAATGAATTCCACTCTTATGGAAATTTAGCAGGCTATAGTATTAAAATAATGTTGGGGTGCCCCATTTGTGAAAAATTTAAACACTCAATTTATTGAAAAATTCCTCAAAGACTGTGTTTTTAGGACATCTAAATTTTTTACCTCGACACCAAAAATACTGATCCTGGATGATATCATTCAATGAGAAAACCAAACAAGGTACCAAAAAATCTCTAATAATGGGTGATTAACTATTCAATAAAGTAAAATATATTAACTCTGTTTTCAATAAACCATTTTTGAAAAACCTTATGAAATCAGTTTGGAAGAAGGGATCAATTTTCTTTTAATTACTGTATTGGAATTTTTTGTATGTAAAATGTTTTCTTGATGTCATGAATATCGAAAAAAATGTATTTTATAGTGTTATTGGAACATTACTAATTGTTCTAAGAAAAATGAAACATGGAATCAAGGCATGTTTGGACATGATTGACATGGGGATAAGGGAAGATTTGGCACCGGTGAAGGGTAAAGGGCGGAATTTTCTTCCTCCAGTTGCTTGCACTCTATCCATAAAAGAAAAGTTTCATTTTTTTTATTTTCCTTAATAGTGTAAAATATCTAAAGGGGTATTCATAAAATATTAATAATGTCGTTTCATTGACTAATTTGTAGTTATATGGATTAAAATCACATGAATATCATGTTTTGATGCAAGATTCGATTCTTGTTGCTTTTCGTTGCATTCTTCGTCAAAAGGTACGACATACATTAACAAGACTCTACTTTTTTATTCAAATCCATATGCAGTAAAGTTATAGACCCAAATGAAGTTTCCAAACATGAATATGGAGGTTGTAGTCATATTATGTAAGTTAGAGATGTTATTACCACCATCATTATTTGATATAATGGTCCCCCTAATGGTTTACTTGGTTAGAGAGGATCAGTTGTATGGTCCTTTCCATTATAGATAGATGTACCCCATTGAATGGTATATGAAAATTTTGAAAGGGCATGTCAATAATCAAAGTAGGCAAGAAGGTTTTAT
Source organism: Viscum album (assembly GCA_963277665.1). NCBI lineage: Eukaryota > Viridiplantae > Streptophyta > Magnoliopsida > Santalales > Viscaceae > Viscum > Viscum album. The sequence continues at coordinate 955,420,004 of OY728121.1, forward strand.
TGTAGAATAATACATTGTTGAAGAAGCTATTGAATTTTGTACCGATTACTTATCAGATGTTGAAAACATCGGTCTCCCCAAGTCTCATCACATTAGACGCGTTATGGGTGAAGGTATTTCTAGAAGATATGTTTTTATAGTTTCCTTGATAGACTTGGAGCAGGTACACCTTTACATTTAACATAATAGTGAAGATATTGATCCATACATTTAATCCCACAATGAAATTCTTAGATATTTGAATCCATCAAGGGGTGAAGGATGGATATCAAATACATATAATCAACAGTTTATAGGATGGTTTCAAGATCAAATTTATAAAGAGTTATCTAAAAATATGAATTCAATTTCCAAATGACTTCAATGGATAGCCAGGGGACCAAATAAAAATTTTATATCTTACACTGGTTTTTTAATCAATGGTTATGCATTCTATACAAAAGAACATGATGACTATTGTATGATGCAAAACAGTGGTGTTACGCTTGTGGTGGGAGTGATACACATATCAGGTTATAAAGATTGAAATCCAATTTATTCAAATATGTAATATTTTGGAATTATCGAATAAATACAATGGTTGGATTATACAACATTTCAAGTACTAATTTTTCATTGAAAATGGGTTGAAAATATGAGTGTAGTGAAAGTTTATAAAATTTGGTTCTTGAATGTGAAATTTAGTGTGGAAGGGGAAAAGAAGAGTTTTTCATAACTATATCACTAATAGTGAAAGTATTTTATGTCTCATATCCAATAAATAAGAATTGGTCGATTTTCCTACTAAAAACTAAAATAAATGTCAGGTCAGATGAAAATTCAATCGAGGATGACCCTTTATTTGGGAGGTCATAATCAGTTAATGTCATTCCTAATGTAAAAAATGTATCATATGTTATAGGGGACCAAAAATAGGGGATTTGGGTTCCTGATAGTGGAACCAAATCCCTTAAACCTTTAAAAATAGAAAAAGAGTTTAATGAGAAGGTAAAAGTGTTATTTAATATACTATGTTTTTTCTCATAATATTATATGTCATCTACTACATTAACATAATGTAAATTAAATGTTTGAACACTCATACAGAAAATGTATTTTTCACATGATGATGTTACCAATCCCTTGAAAGAATAAACTATAATGAAGTAAACCCTTTGGAAATATTTAAAGGTAATGTTAAGATATACTTTATCTATATTATGAAAAAATTATATAATGAAACATTGATTTAATTTTCATTATTTACTGTAGAGTTAATTTATTTTAGAATATTTATTTCCATCTTTCATGACATTCTACAACAAAACTTCCATAGAATTATTCTCTCTCAAAATGTTTTTACCCCTATAGTGTTGTATTTATCACTTTTCTTCAAGTTACTTACACTTAATTTATAGGAAGTGAAAAAAATCCACATATTCTCAATTATAGAGGTAATATTGATTTTTTCAAAGAATAATTATTTTCTATAGAATTAATATTTTTTTTCATATCTATGTTTAATTTATTTATTTTTAGTATTACTCACATAAGAATTGTTTTCTTATACAGATGGATTATTTTGTTTTATTTGGGGTGTTATATCCATCTTTCATGTATTTTTGCACAAAAAATTACACAGAATTCATCTCCTTTAAAAACCTTTCACCCCTTTAGTGTTTAAATTTATCACTTTCTTTCATGTTCCCTTCACTTCTCAATCATAGAGTTAATCTTTATGTTTGAATAATAAAATCATTGTCCATAGAATTAATGTATTATTTCATATTTATGTTTAATTTATTTATTTATAGTATCAATGATATAATAATTGTTTTATTATATAGGTGGATTATTTTGTTCTATTTGGAGTGGTTTGGTCGAAGAAGCACATGCTCATGAGAGATTGGACTTTGAGCCTGCAACTCATATAATCACAAGGAAATGAATCAAGAATGCATATTGACTTGATATTATTATCTGAAAACCCTTTTTCATTATTGAAATCTTGAAGAGTAGAGGAAGGTCATGTGCTCTTTATGGTGAATTATCATGATATAATGGGAACATGAGCTTCCTATTCTATTTTTTCTTTCAACAACAAGAAAGGTTTTTAGTTTAAGATCATCGATTCAATATGCAGTGTTGGCTATTCAAAAAAGAAATAAAATGTAAATCATGGTAAAATTGTATGTTAGGATTGTTTTGAGACTTTGGGATGCATAGGAATCATCCACACCACAATCTAACACACGGTGTGACCGATATGACTCTAAGTGACTCTTTTTATTTAAAATTAACATTAATTTTAGTAAAAAAATACAACTAATATGCTCAAAAATGAGAAAAAAAAATATTCCAATTGTTTTAAAATTTTAATAAAACAATCCATAAGTCATTTTTTATGTGTAGGAATCAACCACACCTCAATCTGATATAGGATGTGCCCGGTATGACTCTAAGTGCTTCTTTTTATTTAAAATCGACATTAATTTTATTAAAAATGAAAAATGACATTCTCAAAACTGATCAAACATATTACAATTATTTTTATACTTTAGTAAAATGATCCATAAGTCATTTGGGATGTGTTGGAATCGGTAACACCTTAATCTGATGCACAATGAGATCAATATGAATCTAAATGTATCTTTTTATTTAAAATTTACATTAATTTTAGTAAAAAGGACAACTAACCTACTCAAAACCAAGAAAATGAATTCCTCTTATTTTAATACTTTATGGAAACAATCTATACGTCTTTTTTAATTTCTAGAAATCATACACACTTGAAACTGATACATTATGTGCTCGGTATGACTCAATGTGTCCATTATCAGTTTAAAATCAACATTTTAGTTCAAAAAGTATCAGTCACTGAAAGCTAAGAAAATGAACTATAATTTTCATGATAATTTATAAAATCGATTGATAAGTCATTTATGATGTCTATAAATTGGTTTCATGTCAAAATAATACATGATGTGATCGGTATGAGTCAATGTGTGTGTTTCCAGTTTAAAATGGCATTTTAGTAAAAAAGACAACTGACGAACTCAAAACTAAATAAACACATTAGAATTGTTTTTATACTTTAGGAAAATGATCCACATGTCATTTGAGACATTTAGAAATCAGATGAACCTCAATAAGATGCATAGTGTGACTGGTATGACTCCAAGTGCATCTTTTTTATTTAAAATTTATATTAATTTTAGTAAAAAGGATAACTGACCTACTCAAAATACAGAAAATGCATTGAGATTATATTGATACATTAGTAAAATGATATATAAGACATTTTTTATGTGTATGAATCAACTAAACCTCAATTAGATACATCATGTTCTCATTATGACTTTATGTGTCAGTTAATAGTTTAAAATATACATTTTAGTTGAAAAAGTGCCACACACTGAAAAATGAGAAAATGTGATCATATTTTCTTGATAATTTTTAAAAAAAAAATTCATTTTTGATGATTAGGAATAAATATCAAATCAAACTGACACCCGTTGTGACCAGTATGTGTCAAATTTCATGTTTCTAGTTTAAAATAACATTTTAGTAAAAAATACAAGTGGCGTACTGAAAAACAATAAAAAATATTTATATTTTTTGATACTTTAGGAAAATGATAAATAATTTATTTTATAGTTGTAGGAATCATCTGAACCTCAATCTGGTGCATGGTGTGACTAATATGACTCTAAGTGCATCTTTTTATTTAAAATTAACATCAGTTTTAGTAAAAAGTACAAATGTCCTACTCCAAACCAAGAAAACACATTCATATTGTTTTAATACTTCAAGAAAATGATCTGTAATTCAATTTTGATGTTTTGAAATAATCCTCACCTCAATAAGATACACAATGTTCCTGGTATGACTCAATGTGTTTGTTATCAGTTAAAAATTGACATTTTAGTTCAGAAAGTGTCACTCACTTAAAACCAAGAAAACATGCATAAATTATATTGATAATTCAGTACAAAGATTCATAAGTAATGTTTTATTTATAGTAATTAGTATCATATAAAACTAACACATGATGTGACTGATATGAGTCAAAGTGCATGTTTCAGGTTTAAAATGAAATTTTAGTAAAAAAGACAAGTGACATACTCAAAACTGAGAAAACATATTTGGATTATTTTTTTAATTTAATAAAATGATCCATAAGTCATTTGAGACATGTAGGAATCAAACACACCTCATTCTGACACATGGTGTGACCCATATAACTCCAAGTGTGTCTTTTAAATGTATAAGTGTAATTTTAGTTTAAAATATGCATACATCATCAAAAATGAGCAAACGAGCCTAAATTGTTTTCTCATCATTATATTTTCTATTACTTAATTAATTTCCCTTTCATTTTTACCTTATAGTTATTTAGTTAACTTTCACATAGATAATTCTTGAAGATGAACAAAAAATGGCGTGACGTGAAAGATTCAACCACAACTCAATCCGATACACAATGTTCTTGTTTTGACTCAAAGTTTAGTTCAAAATAAATTATTTATGTTAATTTATTTCTTTATATTATTACTAAAATAAGAACTATTTTCTTATACAGGTGCATTTTTTTCTCAATTAGGGGTTAGAATCAAAAGACAATGGAACATTGATGTTTTTGAATATACGTAAAAATTTGTACTTATGTAATTGTATAAACCAATGTTTGAAATGTCTATAATATAGTGCTTTTTTTTGTTGTAAAGTTTATTTCATTTAAATTATTTATTAGTACTTGATTTTAATTATTTTGTGGTGTTTTTTCTATTGTGGTGTGTTGTTATATCACACTGCACTGGTTCTACAATGTGTCATTACAACACACTGCAGGATTCCCCTTTATCTGTTCTTTTTTAGTGACGATAAAATCCTAGGGATTTTAATATAGATCCAGTAGTGAGATCTTCCCTAGCACTAATAAAGGACATTTTTAGCACTATTAAAGGCATATTTTGTAGTCGTGTATGGATTTCTTCTCCAAATGGGCTAATGAAATACCCCTCAAAGAAGTCTGGTCCAAAAACATTGTCAACTTTGTGATAGCCCACATCATTAACAGATTTGGTTTTTATCACACAATACTAATGAATAATAGAACCAATTTTTGTTCTACCAAGGTGGAAAAGATATATCGGGAGTACGATATCAAATCCAACCATTCATCTAGCTATCATGCAGCGGCCAATGGACAAATAGAGGCCTTCAACAAAATCCTATTGAATATACTCCAAAAGATTGTGGATAAAGATAAAAATTCTTAGACTGACAATCTCTTTCATGACTTATGGGCTTATCAGACTACAACTCACACTACAACACGAGAAAACCCCTTACTCACTAGTTTATGTGATAGAAGTAGTTATACCCATTAAGGTCCAACTACCATCACTCTACATTTCCATCTATGATCAATTATCCATAGAATAGAAATCCCAAAAGAGACTGGATGAATTGGATTAGCTTAATGAAATAAGATTGCACATCTTACATCACTTCTAAGTCTATCAAATTCGGGTAGGGAAAGATTTTAATAAAATGGATTCCCTCTGTTCATTCTTCCAAGTAGAACTTACATTGGTCCTCATAACTCCAATGATACTAGAAAAGAAGCCTCCAAAACTAGAACCAAAGTGGGAGGGACCGTACTCAATACATAAGGTCTACTCTAATGGAGATTATTCCTTGATCTCAATGAATGGAGATATCATTACTACCCCAACCAACACAATATAATTAAATAAATAATATGTGTAATCACATAATAGATGTCCTAGCTGCAAGATGTTAAACTGCACAACACTCCCTAATGTCCTTATTGTATGACTTTAAACTTCATATAATATCATCCCAGTTGTATGGAATAAAACTTCATAGTTGTTATTTGTCATATTACATTAAGAGGCATGACATAGAATCCATGTTTCATGAAATTAAACTGCATGGAATCATTATCTTCTTTGCACGATGATAAACTGAACAACATGTGGACTTAGTCATATAAACCTCAAACCAAAAGACATCATTATTCCTCACATTATAATGTTAAAATGCATGGTTATCATCCCTGATACAATATTAAGAAACCCCCAAAATACCATGAGTTGAGATACTTCTCATGGTCCCTTAGATTTGGGTATCCATCTCATGTTTAAATTCAAATCACATCCCTCTACCATATTAGGTCGGGATTCCCTCTTAGATAGACAAGAGGTAAAAACGATAGGAAACTCCCATGTGCCAACCATACTCAGATCAGTCCCACCCCATAGGGGCACATGGTCTCCCATTATAGGTATAAGTCCCAACATTACCACATCCTTACTGAAAGGTGTTAAACTACATGACCAACGACCTCATTGTATGATGATAAATTGAACTATATTCCTAGAACTACATGTCGCTTGATTCTTATTTTAATCAGATATGTAGTGATGTTTGAACCTCCTATATTGGGCCCAACTATAATAAAAATAAAATACCTTATTCGTTGTGTAAAAATAAGACCTACATAGAGAAAATTTCAAGAACTACATGTGGATTGATTATCATTCAATGAAATAGGTAGTGACACCCGAATCTCTTATCCTGGTTCTAGTTGTGAAAAAAAATCTCCCACTCCTTCTGTATGTGTTAGACCTGCATAAGAATCATTTTCAAGTACTACGTGTGGATTGATTCTAATTCCAATGAGATATGTAGTGATTCATGGATCTCATATACTAGGTCTATCCACAACTAAAAAATATATAACCCCTTTCCCCCTATGTGTGGATCAGACCTATATGAGGAGCCTATCTAGAATTATGCATGACTTGTTTATCATCCCAATGAGATATGCAGTGACATCTAGACCTTGTTTCATGGGAAAAACTATCATTCTTGAAAACATCAATGCCCTTTTCCCCACTTCAAAATCTAATTGATGTTGGTAAATATTTCTAAGAACTACATATGGCTTGATTATCATTCCAGTGAGATACATAGTGTCACATTTGTATTGTCCCATAGTCCATCTAGGATATCCCTTCATTTTTTGGATTGAAATCACCCATGTCCTTACCATATGATGCTAAACCACACAAACCAATTCCTTACCACAGTATGATAAGCTTCAAAATGCACACCCTTACCGCATGATACTAAAATGAACAACCCATGTCCTTACCGTACGATGCTAAAATGCATGGGCCACTTTCTTATCGCATGACTCTAAACTACATGGTTCACATCCTTACTACTTGATGCTAAGTAGAATGACCCATGTCCTTACCACATGAGAATAAACTGCATGACCCATGTCATTTCCACACAATTATAAACTAAAAAATTATTCAATAACTACATGTGGCTTGATTCTCATTCCAATGAGATATGTAGTGCTGCTTGAATTTCCAAGCCTAGATCCAGCCACAACAAAATATGAAAAATTTACTCTCATCATGCGTGGGTCAGACCTGCATAGGGAATATTCCTAGAACTATATGTGGCTTTATTATCATCCCAATGAGATATATAGTGACCCTCAGATCTCTTATCCTAGGTCCATCTTCAATATAAATAAATATATATATATATATATAACCCCATTTTCCCTATGTATGATTCAAACCTACATAGGTAACTTTTTTATAATTATGTATGGCTTGATTCACATCCTAATGAGATGAGTAGTGATTCTCATATCATTCCTATTGAACTAGCCATCACACAAACCTAAATGTCCTAATGTTTTCTTATGTTACCTTTTTGTCATGGAAGAAACTCTTTCCACTCCTTATTTATCACACCGAGCATGGCTCATGTGGTTGCAGGAGTTTTAGTAAAATGGTTCCCTATAAGAGTATGACACATCAATTCACATCACCTATATCATGGTTTTGGTTTTAAGATCTTAACAGGACCACCAGATATCCTCATCACATGATAATAAACTATGTGATTTCCTTAATAACTATATGTTCCTTTATTCTCATCCCAATGAGATATGTAGTGACATCCATATTTCCATCCATGGGCCTAGATAAAAAATTTCCCCTCTTTCACATCAGTTAATCTTAGTCTATGTTGATCTTTGGATTGATTCTAATTCCAATGAGATACACAGTGATGCCCAGATCTTCATTCCTGGTCCTAGCTATAATACAATATGTGAAATGCTTCCGTTCTCTTATGTATGAGTCAGATATACATGAGAGGATCGAATATGGGTTCTCACCCTACGCATGAGACCATATTCAAAAGAAAAAGATCCCTTTTATCCCCTACACATGCATTCAATTCGTGTGGGGTATATAATTTTTTGAACTATGTGTGGATTGATTCTTTATCTAGTAAGATATATAGTGAAACCTGAGTCCTATACCCTATTTTGGTTGAAATACCCCATTTTCACATCGATTCACCTACGTCCTTACCACATGATGTTAAAATGTATGGATAATTTCCTCATTGAATGACTCTAAATTGCATGGTAACTTCAGAACTACATGTAGATTGATGTTCATTCTAGTGAGATATATAGTGAAACCTAGACCTCATTCCCTAGTCCTATCCATAGGGTAAATAATAAAATTTCCCTTCTTCTGCATTCAGATAAATATCTATGCACGAGTTCTTAATTTGGGTCCTCTCACTAGGGGGTCTACCTAAGAAACATAGATTCCCCCATTTTATATATGATCTATATTCATGGGAGGGACTCTAAATCTTATGGAAAACATCGATTCAAATGCTTCCTATCTAATTGGACATTCCACTTCTTCACATCATACTCCTAGATTTGGACACTTCAAAATCTTCATTATCTTTCTCCAGATCTTGGTGATAGAATTCCTGATACTTGAGGTATACTTTTCCTGACTATGTTGTAAAACACCCTAGTTAACTTTTCATAAGTCTCCCACAAAGTGTCATGACCTACTATCCAAAGGATTCTGTTACTTGACTATGAAGTATATACCCTAGTTTTCCTTGAAGAAAACATCCCTCGTAATGGGGTTTTCATCCAGTGATAACTTCAACCTAGAGAGAAGCCTCTTATATCCATGTAAGAGTTAATGAAAATATGTTAGAACCCATGATTTCAAATAGTCTTCGGTTATCCTGTATATTTGTCTTATTTCATTTATTTTGATCTAAGAACAACCAAGGCCATAGTTTATAATTTCCACCTACATGTGTGGAAATCATACTAGAATGACCTTATCCCAATAGTTCACTTATCATCCAATGTTTCCATAATTCCATGGTCGTATTCATATGACCTAGAAATACATGAACCATATTTCCCGTGTTTGGGTCAGACCTTCATAAGGGAACCTATTCTCCCAATTCTATAGAAATTTTGACGTGAAACTATTCTCCTATATTAATGTACTTTCCTCCCATAAACCAAAATCTATTCCCAAGGAAATCTAAATCCCCCAAAACTTCCTTTATCCATGATAAATAGAATTTCATAATTCTTAAGAGCTCCTTTACCTAACTATATTATAACACACCTAAGTTGGATTTGAATAAGTCTCCCACAAAATGGGCCTGTCAACCATAGGATACTACTATTTGACTACGTAGAAACACACCCTAGTTGGATTTCCTGAAAACAGCCCTCACAAATTTTTTTTGACAAATAGTGGTAACATCACCCATAAGAGAGACCCCCTATCTCTATGATCCCCTTTTCCCATACCAATCCACAAATCTGGAGATCCCCAGATTATATATTATATAATTTCCACCTACCATACCTAAAAATGAACGTGCATTCTCAAAAAGATTTTCAATAATGGGAGAATCATTAACCTTTTGGTCAAAGCTAAAGAACTTAAATTAAATCCCCTAATGTTCTTATTTCATGACTTTAAAAGTCATAGTATAATATATTTACTACATGAAATTAAACTATCTAGTATAATGTCCATATTGAATGACTTTAAACTGTATAGTATAAAGTACTTTTTTCATAACATTCAATTGCATGATGATTCAACCCTTGTCAGAAAGGGGCCTTCTCCTTCTTTGACATCGACTACCTAGAAAAATTTACCTCCTTTGTGAAATCCAAATCCATGTAGGAGTAGTTTACAATTCATGTCCAGTGGAAATATAGATTCTCTCTTCATTCTCAGACATCTCCTTTTGTAAAAACCACTTATCATGGTCTTGAGAAATCTGAATCTATATAACCCCCAACCATAAGAAATAGGATGTCATAATTCATGAGAGGTCATTTACCTGATTATGATATAACATGCCCCAGTTGACTCTGAATAAGTCACCCAAAAAATGGTGTTTTCATCTTAAGGATACCATTATTTTACTATTGTAACATTCCTTGATTAAATTTGTATAAAATACACCAAAAAATAGGTTTTTCAACTAGTGGTAACTTCATCCTCAAGAGAGATATACTTTATTACCAACCATCATGTTTTAGATTCGGAAACCACAAAATTGTGGCTCAATATTCCCCTAGGGGGTATTTTAATAATTTTAGAAGATTCTTATCCATAAAAACTTGTTTGGGTTATCATTTCAAAACTTTATGTTCAAATTTGTTCGAACTAAAACACTATTATCATTAGTCTAGATTTCATGACTTTAAACTACCCATGAAAAGATATGCGGTACTCACTAGATTGAAAATCCACAAAGGGGACTCTGGAAAAAAGTTGAGTCTCATCTCACTAAACTCGTACTCCTTATGGTTTAGGAAAAAAATTAGCAATAAAAATAAATATGCGCAAAACTTGATAAGATAAAAAACCCAAAAAGGGTGGCCTAAGAAAAATCCAACTCTCACACACTAAGTCTCCTTGATATTGAGATTAAGAAAAAATTAGGGCAATGACATAAAAGAAACAGATTTTGAAGGGTTTCCCATACAACTGTAGTAATAATCAAACTATGCTCATTAAGCCCCATGGATTAAGTAAAAATTAGAGCATCCTCCTATCCATTCCATTGTAATTATAAAATGATGGAATTCAATAAAACAAAAAAAATAGTGTTGCATTATGAGTACAGTAAGGATAGAAATTCATGAAAAAGTGATCGGGAACATAAATCCTTTCCATTTATGTTTCAAAATGGAGAGGAACTTCCTCATGTTGGAGCCTATCATCTAGATTTTATAGATTTTCCACAACCTGAGATTTGAGAAGTTGAACCACACCCTGATAAACCTCTGTATCTTACTGAAGATTATTTGATTGTGTATCAATAACTTCCTGGGATTCACAAAGCTTCTCCTATTCAGTGCTGACAAAAATCACTTCTTTGTTCGAAAGCCCCTTCCAGGGATTGATAGAGTTTTACTACATATTCCTTGATGGAATCTAATTATTAATTAAGGTGTATTATTTGAAGATACTTCTCATCATTGTGATCTTATTAATCCACCACCTTCTTGGAGTTATTGACCTCATCCTGGATTATTTTAGCTCTTAGTTCTTCAAATTGACCCATGAGCTATGCCTTATTTCGCTGCAATCTCCACTCCTCTTCCCTCTTACTAATGATAGACTTCACTGCATCAAGGATCGTGTGGTAATTAAATACATTGTATCTTAACATAGTGACATTGAATGGGAGTTAGTGACGTCACAATGGAATGACCTCAAGAGGAGTCTCCCCAAACATTGGCTAGATATTACACCAGAACAAACGACGTGTATAGAGAAATGCCTCCTACATCTCCAGATCATACTTAGATCCACTCTCAAAGGGGGAGACATAATCAGGGATCAGTTCACTCAATGATATACCTTGTTCCACTCCCTCCAAAGCATCCCCAACCTCACCTACTGATATTGGTGGAGCTTTCATGAAATCCCACATCATTGGACTAGTCATCAAGGTTGAGGGAACGAAGTATCAGGTGACAGTTCTCATCAATATCTCGAGGTCAATGAGTAGAAATGGCAGTGAAGTGACTAGAATAGTTAATAACACTTACCCATTTTTAGGTCAACCATCGAGAATAACACTTACCTAGTATCCCCAACCTCAGTTCTTGGAGTAGGAGATTCTTGTCAAGTAGAATCCTCCTAAGCTTTCTCAGTCACCAGGATCAAAGGCTCTTTAGCAACTCCCAATTCGGGATTCTCAACTGTTACTTCTTCGACAATAGGTGAAAGGTAGATTTGGATGCCTTGTTCATGAAGCGCCTTGGAAATGTTCTCTATTGAAAAAGATTCATAAGTTTATATTTGATGTGAAACATCATATAAAAGATGAACAACTATTCATAGAAAATGAAATAATGAGAAAACTCACATCCTTCAAATTCATTATGGAAGTCCCTTAACTCCTTAATAGAACCTAGAATATCAATGTCCAGATTAATTAGGTCAGGAATTTCATGATAGAGGACTTCAAGCCTCATAACATCATCACCAGTAAGGGTTTCCAAGATGTGTTTCTCATGAAATAAATTAGCTCCACTGTCAATCCCCTCCACTGACTTTTTACTAGGCACAACATTTTTAGCTTCAATGGAGCCAAGGTCAACATCAAAACCATCATCTGACCACCCAAGATCCCAATCATCCTCTTCTATAGTGAAAGTGGGACCAATGTTGAATTTTTTAGGGTCCTACATTATAGTCAATGGATCTAAAATATCATGAAAATAAGGAAGTTATAAACAACACATGACACCTAAAAGAGTGTATCTAATATTACAATGGATCTCTCCCCTTTCCATAAGAATAGTGGTTGATGTGGATGTAATTATTGAGGCCTCATCCTTCAAAATGATGGATTTATTAGTATGATTATATGCCTCCTTGGGGGTATCCTCTTCAATCCTTGAAGGAATAGTGTCAGAACCCTTTAGAGAGTAAAGTGATGTCGATTTTGTAAAAGATAAGTACAACTAGAAAAATTATGTCGAGTGAGTCATGACATCAAATGAAAGAACACAAACTTATTATGGCATATTCATCAGGACAACTTAAGTGCCCTTTTCCACTTCCTCTCTCAAGATGGAAAAGATCTAATGTCACTCTTCTTAGAAGTGTAAACTTGAGGTGATGATCAAGGAATTCCCATTTCAATCTCCTCCATCATAATCCTTTGACCCAGAGACAGTTATGGGGATGAAAGGGACTCATCCAATATCCAGATGGGGGTGCCTATGGCCACATAATTTGGTGACTCCTATGCCCCTTCAATTTGTTGTTCCTCCTCTTCTTCGACCCCAAGTTGTAGGATAAATCCCCATGAGGTTAACAACGGCAGATAAAAGAGAAAATTAGGGAAGGAATAAAATGGAAATACATCAGTATGGTTAAGGTATATTTACCATTACCCTCATACATAACTCGTTACCCCCTTAAGAAGTCATCAGTATAGCATGTGGGATACTCACTTGCTGACCAGGATCTAATAGTTAGTAGAATATACAAAATTCTCTAACTCCAGAATATTCCTCTTCACCTCATCCAAGTAAATGTCAGGGTGAAGGTTGGAGGGTTCAATGATATTTCCCAAATCGTAGATTCACATTGCATCCAATAGAAATGACTAGGAATATCTAACATCGCGAGTTATGATATCCTATTCTTGGATTGACAAGGGTTTCACATAATCTGGATCTGATGCGGCTGATTATAAAGAAGACCTGATACCCTATGATTTATAATCCTCTTCAGGCCTCTTTTCCTTCATGGGATCATGAGGGGAAAATGTGAGAATCCTGATGATGATGATGAATAGACCACCTTGGAGTAGAATTCATATTCTTCTCAAACCTAGTGTGCTCTTTATATTTTTCCCTTGATGGACTTGAGGGCTCTAGATCTTCGACTTCATCATATTCAGCTTGAGTATTTTTACCATGCATGACATGACTGGTGGTCATTATGGCCTTAACTTAATGAACACCATTCTTAAATACCCCCTGAGGGTATGAAGAGATCCATTCCTTGGAATACCCATCCTACAGCCCAATTGATGCATCTGAAGGAGGCAGTATGATTGAACTTTTGGATACCTCTATGACTGTTAGGATCTAAAACTATGGATACACCATTATATGCTTCTCAAACCTAAAATATGTGGGAGGAATGATACTTGACTATTTAATACATTTAAATTGTTGAGAAAGTCAATATGGGGTGTAATCCTTGTTGATTATTCAACTATTGATATGAGCCGCCAATACAATATATTGGAAAACCAACATGTATGACCTCAATTAGTAATTATTACCATTTCCATCATCAATGAGCATCCTCATCAGTGGGTTACCATATAGAAAGAATTGGAATTCACCTAACACATCTAGCACCTTAACACATCATTATATATCAAGTTCATAGATCATGGATTTTTGGAATTGAATGTTTGAGAGGGTATGGTGTTTTCCATTGATTTTGTTCCTGTGAATTCATGCACGAGACTATTATCCAAGCAACGATGAGAAGGTGGAAGATCGTCACAATGATTTTGATGCTGGGTAGGGGTCCACCTTTGCATATTTGAATCGTACTGTTTTTGGTTTTGGGACATTATACTATAGGTATTGATTATATTTATGTATTTGAAGTCATTTGGGTTCCCCCTTACCCCTTAAAAGGGGGTTTATCTTAATAAAAAAATTGATTTTTAGTCATATATCAAGTTCATAGGATGAATTCTGGAGACAACTTAAACGAACATGTGGAATTGGATATTGGGGATTTTAACTAGGATCAACACTATATATGAACTAAAATGTGTTGTGATCCACCCCCACATCACTTGAAACTACCCTAAAGTCCTAAACATGACCTTCCCATTGTCTGTGTGAAGCATACACCTGTATATTCTTGAGAAGATAGGGGAAACAAACCCTTTGTACTTCCCCTTTATTAATTTTTCTATAGAAATGAAAGTCCCTAGCCTCAACCCATTTTTGGACTCATGGATCGAAAGCTATTAAATGCTTAACTGCATGGTGAGGAAGCTGGCTAGGTGAGTCTTCGTATCAAGCTCAAGTTTGACCTTATATCCCCAATAGGTATACTCTCCCTTCTCCAGTATAGGCTAGAACATGACTGGAGCACCTCAATTATCTATGGTGGGGAATAATTTGGGGCACATGAAAATATGACCTTCTCCTACCAGTTTTAGAAAAGTATTCATCTATGTTTCAAGATTTATTTCTCCCTTGGGGTGAGGATCTTTATTCTATATTTTCTTCACCACTATAAAAAGCTCATGGACCAAGGGAGGTGTCCATTCAGCATCATCCCATATTTTATATGGTGGGATGAACTCATCATACATATCCCCAAGAATGGGGGACCTGTATATTTGTTATATGTCCCACAAATTGATACTAACCTCACCATACATCAAATGGAAAGAGTTTGTCAATGGACTCAATCGACTTAGCAACTCGGGGTTTATTTCTATGTTCTTGTAAATATAAGTCTTCCAAAAATAGACCAACTCATATATATGGATTCCTTGAAACACCCTCTTGAATTCTATAAAAGTTTGATGCACCCAGTATGCCCACATCCTCTTGGACAAGACTACCCCCTAGAACAAAAGTCCCAGCCTCCCTTCCAACGTTATGTATGATCTGTATGTGAAGAATGGAATGTAGAGTCATACCAATCAAGATTCAACTCTTGGATATGTTGATTAAAATCTTGATTATAGTTGTTTTGGTGCATGATTCATCTAATGGGGATCATCCCCTTCTTTATTTAAACTCCCTTGTAAGATATGTTGGTAGAACGGTAATTGGTGTGCTTCATAAACCTGGACTATAAGAAGTAAGTACAGGGACCAAGGATGAATGTGTCCCTTATAATTCCATGATCATACATTAAAATATAGTCACTTCATGGGTATTCAAACTGATACTATGCCAAATGCTTCACCAGATCTAGCAGATCAGGCTCGATCACATCATAGTAATCTGGACCAATGGCTTTGATCATCTTAAAAGAATGTGAAAAAACTTGTTCAATAGAAGCCATTGAAGAAGCCATTGAAAACCTATAATAAAGCACCAAATTCTGCCATTAAGTTAATATATTAACTTAGAAAATTAATTTTTTTTGAGACATCCTAATTTTGGAAAAGGGAAGAACTTGTGTAGGACCTTCCACCAAGTCCCGCACGTGGCCCTCTTAGTCAAGCCTCTTGTGAAAGCCTCTCATGAAAGCCTCTTAACTAGGTGAATCATCTAGGCTCCCCAATGAGGTGGCTTCATAAAGCATTTATGATCAAGTGGTTTTACTATTGAAAATACCTTGGAATACCTTCATGGAATGAGAAGTGCGGCACTGCTGGGCAACTGACCTGCACGTTGAGAGTAGAATCACCAACCTGAAAAGAGAGAGAAAAATGGAAAAGGGGGCATGGTATTTATATATTCCATTGGCCTACAAATGAGTCATAAACCGAGAAGTTGCAATGATGACCGATGCGACCGGTCTCTGCCACCAACTTGAGCGGATGTCCTATGTGGTTGACCAACCTTAATCTCATAATATTTTCCCTATTCTACCCCAAGACTAGACCTTGTTACTTCGATCAGATCCAATACTAAGGGGATATTTTGTTGAAAATATGTTCCATAAAAGGGGATGATAATATTATTAAGAGATCTTGAATCATGTTAAAATAGTGAAGAACCCTAAGTAGGATCAAAGACCCCTATATAGAGGACCTACCCCAAGAACCTATTACCAAACCCTAGACATCAGAAGGTCCTTGTAGCCACCCTAGGTAGAAATAAAATGAATACCACCCCTATATGAGGGACCTAAACCAATCACCTGTGCATAAGACCTATTCAGAGTGAAACCTTCTCCTAGGGTTCCATATTTTCCTATAAATAGAACCCTTGGGCACATTATTTATACGATTAAAAATTTAGAAGAAGCCCTCGAGATCTGGTCACCCAACCCCTTCACCCAAGTCCTCTAAAATATCTCAGGTGGCTCTCGAAAATCTAAGAGAATTTATAATTAAAGGGGATTAGTTGTTTAAAATTCCCCTCAAGGTCTATAAAATAAGACACCCGCATGAGGAAACCATCCCCCTTAGTGGATAAAAAAATGAGAGAGGTACCTTCCTTAGTTAAGGACCTGCGCGAGACCCATTCAAGGACACATGAGGAGACATGTGGTTCTTAGGCCAAAGACTCTACCAATTTCTATTACCCAGGTGGTACATTATCCAAGGAATACCCTTATTGCGTAGGCCTATCCCCCCATTCACAAAACACTTTCAGATCATCTCAGGCCCTGCACGGGGCACCTGTCCCAATCACCTACACCCAAGACCTATGCTAGTCACCCTTCAGGCCCTATTCCATGCCAAACATTGTAGGGCCTCTCCTCCTTTGGATTTTTTAAAAGGTACCAAATTGAAACCTCCACCGAATCCCCCGTACATACACAAACATGGAGTGGGTGACACCAGCGTGTCCCCCATTTGGAAGTGTATTCCTATGGCCATAGGTTTACTGCACTTTTCTATTTTTCTGGTCATGGACCTCAAGGTGCTTGTGAGTGTGTATCCCACTGGTCATGAGGTCCCTAACCCCAGAGATGGTGTTAGGGAGTTCTTAGTCTTAGGTATAAGGATGAGTAATTTGTCATCCCCTTCTTATCTCTAAGACCTATATCCTCCAGTTCCCAGTGGGGAGATAAAGAATAATCATTATTTTACATTTAAAAATGAATGATATCCTTCTCTTCTGCAATGGGACTAATTTTAGGGAATCTATCCTAGTGTAAGCCCCTCAACTTTCTTGTAATAGGTGGAAATTTTTTTCCTATTTTCCTTAGCCCTAGTCATAGTCAGATAAGTCATTAGATGTGACTAGACCAATTACAAAAATAAAATAGGAGATGAACACACTCAACACCTCCTCCCTATCCCTTTTGGATTTTCACCATCTCCAATAGTAGAAAAAATTGGATTGAATGATCTTAATATCTACTGATTCCTCTTGTTTCTCACACTGGTCATGACTCACATGGGCTTAGAGGTAAGTGGTGATCATGGAATCCACATGATCCCAAACCTCAATGGGAATCCTATACAGTATAATCCCAAATCATACATATTCAAAGGTAAGCCTCAATGTGTACGAATAAACTCATTTAACTAAGAGAACTATGATTCGTGATCTAACTAGTATTCAAAGGATGCCTACCCAAGGCCTGAGCTCAATATGCATTCTCCTCACGAGTAATCCCTAAACAAACCCCCTAACTATCATGATTTGAAACATCCCTCATGGACCCTTCTCATAGGGAATCCTTTTTAGTAATAATCCCCAACCTAATCCTATCAAAGGGCCATACTCACCTATGGTACAAAACTGAGGTCCTCCATAGGCGCAGGTTCTTACAGCCAAACTGTGTGGGATCTGATACCCATCCAAATGGGATATATAGAAAGCCTCCCTGAGGTCAAAATATAACTCCAAAAAATCAACCCTATTCTCTATAGGACACATTCCCAGAAAGGTATTATTCTACCTAGGAATGCATATCCCTCTCAGGTTCCTTGGGATGCTTTGGCATAAGTCCCACACAAAACTTTGTCTAGCACCTTTCACCTAGACTTACTTCCCACATGAAGTTTATCAAACAAACATAAAAGGTATAATGTTCCCCATTAAGAGGCACCAAACTATGTGGGTTTCTGATTACTTTAACAAATATATGTAGGAAGCCCATTCATGGGTCCAATCCCAACATCCAAACAACTCCTATATCCATGGATGACAATAAACTCCAAAGCACCCCATTGTTTGGCAGAGAAACTAGCATCATCATAATAACGAACAAAGAATCTCCAATCAATACATAAGAGGATACCATCTATGGAGAACCACAGATACGTACAGCTATCTCCATTCTATGAATAACCTCAGATACATACAGATGAATCTAAATTCTATACATACTAATAATTGATTGTTAATTCAATGTTGACCCATGTAATACTTGTGAATTAATGAAGGACTCATGAATATGTCTTAAATCTATAAGAGAGTATCGAAGTAGGCAATAAATCACCCCAAAAGGGTGTGATGAGAATAACCTCCCATCCACTTAACCAATGCGATTTCTTAAGCATCATTGTCCACAAAACCTTATGACCACCTACCTTTGGAAATTAGGTCCCCATGGATATAGAATTGATTGGTGTTTTCAGTTCCATGAACAAACGCATTGGAAACCATTTAAAAATAGTAGGTCACCCGATGAGAATGATTTCACAAAACTAAAACCCCCTATAATCCACTGATGGGCAGCCACAGTTCCATGTGAAACAAAAATGGTGAACCCGATGTGAATGACTTAACTACAACACCTCCTTCACAAATTAAAAATGAGACACTTACCAATCCTCTTAGAACCATTTTGTTCCTGATGCTAAACCGATTTCCATTAGAAACATTTATCTATAAAGGTGAAAAATTATGGGTGTCCACCATGGGAGGTATTCCTAACTGGTCCATAAAAATCAGAGTGAACATACTCAAGTGGGAAACCATCTTTAAATATAGGTTTACAAAAATTGACACTTTTAGACTTACCCAGGTCACAATCCTTGAAAAAGGGTAAGTTACTCAGTGTAACTTGACTGATAAGCCCTTTATTGCTCAATTCCTCTATCCCTTTATCACTCATATGTTCGAACTTCCTATTTTAAATCATAGTTTTTTCATTATTAGTGACATAGATTTTTTACATCTATTTTACATGTGTTCTTTCATCTTGAATATACAACCCATTCATCAAGGATCCTATCATAACTATGTGATCTCCCGTGGATATTTTTTTAAACAACCATAATCAAATTTAAAGGTGTACTCCCTCTGATCTAGGGAACCTAATTAGATGAGATTCCTTGGTAAATCCAGAACCCATCTAACATCCAAAAAGGTGACTAGATAATGTTATGAGAAATGTATCATAACATAACTACTAACCATGACATTATATCTCTTATTTTTGTCTAAAACTACCTATCCTTTATATCCCATAGTTAATCTAAAAAAGAAATCTTATTGAGGAACATGTGGAAGGATCATCCTTTGTATAAAACCCATTCATCATGAAGAGTGTCGTGGGACAAACACAAAACCTCCTCACTTTTATAGCCTTGGTCAGTAAAGAGTGAATGATAACTATGATCTTTACAAGGTTTACTAGATTTCAAATTGGGGAATTTGGGTCTAACAATCCAAGGTTTCTTGCAATGATTTAAGGTAACCTCTTTCGTATTGGATTTATATCAAGACTCCCTAGGTTTTCTAAAGTTCTTTCAAACCTTCTTGTTTTTACCTTTCTTCTTCCCTTGAAACTCTGAACGACTACTCACATTTAGATCCTTAGCCTTAGGTTTAACCTTAGACTTACCACATAACTCACAAGAAATCAAAGTATACTTGAATTACTCTAAGGTTAATTAATCTCTTCTATACATCGTAGCATCAATAATATGTTCATATGAATTGTCTAATGAAATTAAGAGTATAATGGCCTGGTCCTAATCTTCAATACTATCATTTATATTGGTTAAATCTAGTAAAACATTATTAAACTAATCAAGGTGTTCTAGAATGGATGTTCTAGGACACATAATGAAGGTATAAATTTTTTACTTTCTATGTAGATGGAGAATTAAAGAGTTGTCATATAATGTTTTTAGGCCAAATAACAGCTATGGAAATTTCATAAGAGACCTCCCATGATACTTTATTAGTTAAATAGAACATTAAAAAGCTATAATATTTCATAAAAAATTATTTGGGGGACATCAGAATAGGTTTTTACTATCCTTCCATCAATGGACTAACTTACACAGGGTTTATTAGGTATGAAAAGGGCATCTTACAACCCCTTCTAGACTAACAAGGCCCACATATTTAATATCCATAGATTAAAATTGTTATTTTCATCAAATTTCTCAATTTCACACTTTTTGGAAGCCATGTCATATGTGAAAGGCTATAATACCAACTGTGGAGGGGAACCAACACTAGTATACCCAAAAAAACCAAGGATGATGCATAGTATGAAGAGTTCCAACTTGTAATGAAACTAAAACAAAAAAATAAACAAAAAAATCAATGGTTGACAAATAATGAAATAATAAAGAAGGAAAATAACAAATAACAAAAGAGATTTAATATGGATTAGTACTATTTGGTTCTACTCCATGATAAGAACACCACTCTACTACCTATTTTATTAATGGTCAAAACACCCTATAATAAAACAAGTAATCAAAACATATAAAATTATTGAATAAAATCACAACACATAAATGTGAAAGAAGAGTGGAATAAAATTATCACTTATAAAATCATATTTACCAACTAATAACAAATAAAATTCCTTTTATATCTCAAGTAGTTTGAATGAAGAGGAGAAAATATCACTTATCTAATAAGAGCACGATCACCATCAAAAAACAGTGCTGGGGAATCACTGTTCTTCTAAAGAAATGGTAGCTACACATTTGGAAAGGTATTATGCCTCATGATACAATAAAATTACAATTATTAAATATATCTATCTTCCTAAATGCAGGATCAATATCTCAAAAAAAATTTCAAAAATTGATCTATCTCTTGACTTGTTGATGTTTTGGGAGAAATACCCTTAGAGATATCATGTGGATGCAATAACCAAACAATATTAAAAAATGATTGAATAAAAGTAAAAAAAACCCAACAACCCAAAAATAACCTAAAACATAAAATAATCCATGTGTAAGGGTATTAAAATAGTCTTTTTAAAGATTTATCCCACGTAAGGGTTGGAAAGAAATTGTATAAGGGTCCTTGACCAGCTACATAAGGGTCACTACATTGCATAAGGGTACAATGCATACTACGTAATGGTAGGACTCATGGTGTAAGGGTGCCACATAGATCATGTAAGGGTACCACATGACTTTTATAAGGTTACCAAACTGCTCATATAAGGGTCTCATAAATTCACATAAAGCTAGAACCTATCATGTAATGGTAACTATCCCATTAATTAAAAGTAAGCCAAAAAGAAAATTGGCCACATAAATTTACCCCATGGATCATGTAAGTGTAACCCATAACTTACATAAGGGTAACAACCAGAATACACAGTCCATGTAAGGGTACACCCGAGATCACATAATGGATTTTTTTAAGACAAAGCATGCGTAAGGGTCACCAAGGACTCATGAATGGGTAAAGAGAGGCATATAAGGTTTACGCAAGGGTTTGGGGAAAAACCACATAAGGGTAAAGCTAAAGATAATAAAATTGTTTAAGGGTCTCTATAAACATACAGAAGGATAAAAACCACTTCAAAGGGATTGTGTAAGGGTAGAAAATAACAAGATAAAAATAAAATAAAGGAAAAAATATTAGAGAATTATACTTAATATTAAACATGACAAAACCAAAACAATAAACTAATGAAAAAATTAGTTTTAGTTGGAAATCAAGCATGATAAAATCAGATGGTTCGAGACTATCAATATATTTCTCAGAGTTTGAATCCTCGATTCACTTCTCATATCCTTCATCATTAATTATTCAGGTTTCTGTAAATTTAATTACATTTTTATCACAATTATTCAAAACAATTACATGATTATGGGGTGTGTTTAGGTTTGGTGGTGATGTTCTTCCCCTTCTATTTTCAATACGAAGTTAGTGATCCCTCTTTTATAGGTTGGTATAACCTGATTAATAGGGTTCTTGGAGATCTAATTCATCCAAATTCATATCCAGGTGGAATTATAAAGTGACGAGCCTTGGTTGGGAGTCATGTTTCATCTTTGTTTTCTATGGTTTTTTTCACCCATGTTGACGAGTTGCAATGGTATTTCCAAGGAACACCATGAAAATCCTTTCAGTGGGATTCAAGGTGAATAAATGTAGCCAAGAGATATGGTATTTATCTATTATTGATGTTATGATCCCACCTAGTAATGAGTGGGTATAACAGTGATGCTCCAGTGATGCATGATGATGAGCTCAGTCATTGTTTTGGTTTTAGGCTACTTTGTGTTGAATAATAAACTTGTATTTCCTGGGATGAAAACAATTGTACTAGTGTGATGGAGGATTGGAAACTTCAAATATGGGATGCTTGATATGTTTGGAATTTAAGTCTTTGGAATCACCTACTACACCAAATATATGGATTTTTATTTATATCATTTTTTCATCATTTGTAATGCATGTTTTTATCCCTATAAATAGGGTATGTTGTATTAATTGTAAGATTCAATCAAATTTAATGAAATCAAACAATTTTTTCCATTTTAATTTTATTTTGATCACCACCAATTATTTTCCTCTGGGTTTGTTTCTAAAAAATCCACCTACAGTAGTATCGAAGGTTTTGAAGGTGTTTTTGCCAGTTTTATGCTAGTTTTGTGAGATTTTCTTATGATTAGTTATATAAAGAGGAAGAAGGAAGTTGATGAATATTTAGTTTTGTCGTTCCTTTAGTTTTTTTCATCACCAAAGTTTTATATTTTAAAAAGGAAGAAAGAAAAAGTGTTGTTTTCATCCCATTTTTTTCTTTTACTTCTTGTCTCTCTCCAATTTTCCAAAATAAAAAATTGTTTTCCACCCATCATCACTCCACTTTCACTATTTTTCCCTCCATATTTCCCACCATTCCACTTCTTGTCCTATTATTATAAAAAATTATTTTTAGCTGATTTTATTCTTTCTATTCTCTTGTTTTTTCTAGAAAAAAGACCCCATGATCTACACATTGCATACATATTTCTACAACCATTTTTTCTAAATCTCCATAGTTAATGAGACTGCAAAATCTTTGATATCAAAGTAGATGAAGTAAAATTATTCTAACTTTCGTATCCAAATTCGAGTTCTTCTTGGCACTCAATATGTCAAAAATATAATAGAGGATGGTTACACCAATCCAAAATCCAAAGAATCTGATGCTAATCTTTTGGATGCTCAAAAGGAAACTCTTTGGGTGGAATGGAAGCTAGAATGCATGGCCAAATGAATCATCTATCAAGTCCTTGATGAATACAGATTCTAAATAATCACTTTATCCAATTATTTAAAGGAGATATGAGAAAATATTCACAATGAATTAAAAGGTTCTGATAAAGTGTAGTATATGTGGATTCAATCTCTACAAGGTGAGTTTGAATCCCTGTTTATGAGATATTCTAAAACCATTGTTGAGTTTTATAAAAACGAATGGTTGTGGTGAACCAAATTTGAATAAATGGAGAAAATATATCTAAAATGGGGGTATGTGAGAAATTATTTTGATCCTTAGGTCTAAAATTTAATTACATAGTCATTTCCCTAGAATAAAATAAATACCTGGAGAAGGTTTCTATTGAATAACTCTTGTAATCTCTAAAAGACCACAAAATAAAGGTGAATTGCTAGAGTGATGCCAATAGAGTAGAGAATTCGCTAAAATCAAAGTTGTATCTCAACAAATCTTAAAAGGAGAAGGGGGGATTTATAATAGGATGAGGTAGAGGATTCTGTGGAGAATAATTTAATCCATGAATATGAGGATGAGTTGGAAGAAGCCCAAATTTAGGAGGTCATGGATATCAAATGTATACTCCATGATAATGAGGATAAGGAAGAAGGTGAGGATTCAACAATCGATAGATTATGGACATAAAAAATGTTTAATGTTATAATTATCATAAACATATACATTATAGAAATGAATGTTAGAGTAAGAAATCCATAGAGAATGACACCAAGGAGGAAAATATCATCTAATCAGGATATAATTTTGGAGATTATCATGTGTTGATGAAACATACAATACCACAAAATTAAGGTATGTGGTATATTGAATCTGGAGTTAGAAACCACATGACCAGCTACAAACACTTGTTTACAAACCAAGATGAGATGGTTCAAGGAGATATTTCATTTGGATATATCTCAATTATATCTTTTCAAAGAATAGAAGATATTCTAATCAAGAAAAAATATTGAAATCCTTCTTTCATCTCTGATATATAATATGTACCTGACATGAAGACCAACATCTTGAGTCTTAGATAATTGGTGGAAAAAATATTTTACATAATCCTATAAAATAAGCAAATGGAGATTTTTTATGACAAATTAAGGATGTTCACAAAAGAACCGATGAAAATGAACTGCATGTTTCTGCTGATGATGCACTCCAACTTACCATAATGTTTGACAATAGTACTTGATAATAGAGACTAGCTATAGAATATTAGGTTAAGACATTTAAAATTTGAATTTTTAAAATTATTAGGAAGAAAGAATATGGTGAATGTGATTCCTATAATTATAAACCTGATTAAAATATTTGAAAATTTTATTCTAGGAAAAAACATAGAAATATAATTTAAACGAAGGCTAACTAGAAAGCTGCTACACCACATGAGTCAATTCACACCGATGTGTGCGGTCAATTAAATCCCAAATAAAATATAAAAGAGGGTACATTCTAACACTTATTAATGATTATAGCAATAAAATATAGATATTCCTTCTCAAGATGAATTTGAAAGCATTTGACATTTTGAAATAATTAAAGGTGCTGGTGGAAAATAAAAGCAACCATCTTATATAAACTTTATGATTTGGTCGAGGTGGGGAGTATACCTATGATGTTTTCCAAGATTACCTCAAGAAACATGGAATTAAACACCAATTGACATCATCTTGAATGACTAAAATTAATGGATTAGCTAAAATGAAAAATCAAACCATTCTCATCACAGAAAGAAACATGTTGAAATACAAAGGAGTGACCATGACATTTTGGTTTGAAGTGACTTTGTGTGTATTGTATTTATTCAATAGATTCGCAAAAAAATCTTGAAGAAAAGATTCCATAGAATCATGTATTACTCACAATCCAAGTGTAATCAATCTTAGATTTTTTGGTTCTATTTCTTATGTCATGATCCCAACGGAAAAGAAAAAAAATCTCTATTAAAAAGTAGTTAAGTGTGTCCTTATGGGATGTGAAGATTGATCAACGGGATATCACTTGTATAATCTGATCACTGGGAAGATTATATTTATCATATATGTTATCTTTGAAGAAAAAGAGTCTTGGACATAGAATCATGATGATGATTCAATAGAGGTATAACTCACTCTAGAAGATGAATAAATCATTGAAGAAGTACCAATGGAGAAATTATGAGTTAAAGAAAAAATGATTCCTTAAACACATACACCTAAATTAGAAGGCATTGAAAGTTAACTTTATTATATGCATCCCCATAATGTTTAAATCCTTGTATAAAAATTAGGGAATGGAACCATTAGAGGAGTATGTAAATTTGTATTGTCACTTGGTGACTTACGATCCTGTGAGCTTCAAGGAAGCTAAATACTATGAAATATGGATGAAAGTGATAGATGAGAAAATTCATTCCATCAATTACACTGAATGCTACAATAAGAATGATGAAATTGACTATGGTGAAGTCTTTTAAACTGTTGATCATCCAACTAGATACTTGAGGAAAGATGATGCAAATGATTAGATATAAGGAATAAAAGTTTAAGGGGGGAGGGGTTTTGAATAACAAACTTATATTTTCATGGATGAAACCAATTGTAATATTATTATGAAGGCTTGGTGACTTCAAGTATAGGAAGCTGGACATGTTTGGAACCAGAGTTTTGGGCGGAACCTACTGCACCAAATCTATAAAATTTTATTTCTTCTTGTTTTTCATTGTTTCTTTGTGGTATGTTTTTATCCCTATAAATATATTAGGTTTTATGTGTTGTTAGATTCATTATAGGTTGAAAAAATAAAATAATTTTTTCTTTGCTATAATTTTATTGAGATCACCTCTTATGATTTTTTTCTGTGTTTGTTGCTACAAAATCCACCTTCACTTGGAAGGATTATAGGAGAATCACTATGTTAGAGCCCACAATATATGAATTGGGGTTTTCTAACCCATGTTATACCACTAAATGATGGAAAACCCAAGGGAAAGGGTCTTCCACAAATATACATAGTTGTAACTCAATCAAGGAGGGGTTTTAGTTGACAAAATTTAGTATATGCAGTTTTCTAAAATTATTTATGATTATGTTTTTTTTATATTGGATTTTTAACCATAAGATGGTGTAGTACTCAACAAATCAAGCCAATGTCCCAATAGGATTTTTCACTTTTTAGCCAAAATGGGTTAGCACCAATTCAAGCGGAGCACACCCCACCACCTTAAAAAACCTAAATTTAAAATTAATTCTATATATATATATATTTATAATTATGAATAAATAAATATAATTTTTAAATATATATATATATATTTAGATAATTATATATATATAAATTAAAATTAAAATTATTACCCAATTTTTAATTCGGTCATGTTCGGGTAATATTTTTAAAACTCAAAACCCGTTGGAACCGGATTTAGGGGCTCTTGAACCCAAAATATATTTAAAAATATTTATTTATCAATATATTTATAAGTAGTCAGGGTGGAGTCTAAGTGGTAAATCTAGTAATCCTACATCATAAAGGCCCGAGTTCAAAATCGGGAATGGGTGTATTTCTGAGTTATTATAGTGGTTACTAAAGCATTTATTGTAGCATCAGAACTATTCACTTGATTTGGGCCTACAAGCCACTGATTTGAACATTTGAGCCATAGGGCCATTGAGACACCATAGGCCTTCCGACCATAGGGCCTCTTGGCCATCTTATACCTTCAAGCCATGAAAATTCATGCCATAGGGCCTATGGGCCATGAAGTAGTTTGTTTAGAACACACATGAGTCGATCCCACAAAAGGAATCAAAGCAAGTAGCATCAACTAAAGTAGAGATAACCAGATTGGAAAAGAAGAGTTGGTTTGACAATCACAATCAGTACCAGGCATTGTGCAGCTCTACACTGGGAAATGCTAGTCAATTAGCCATGTGAGGTGGGGAGTTATGGGCCATCAATAAAGTAGATGATGGGGAGGGGTAGTTCTAGTTTAGTCGAGTCCTTGGGCCATAAGGTCATGTATTGGGCCTTGTGCCTCTGGACCATCATGTCATGTACTAGGCCTTGTGGATTTGGGCCTATATATAATGTAAGGGTTCCCTCTCAACCTAGTTAAAGATGGGATTATCCAAAAATAAATAAAAATCTAAGGCTTTCGGGCCATTCCAGTGAATATATTCATAAAAATATATTTATAAATAAATATTTATAAATATACTTATAAATTTATATTTATAATTTCATTTATAAATATATATTAAAAATTATTTAAATATATTTTTAAATATATTTATAATTATATTTATAATTATATAATTATAAATATATAATTATAAATAAATACTTATAGCTATATAAATATATATATTTATATATATGTATAATTTTACTTATATATATTTATATATTTATTTATTTATATTTATAAATAATTATATAAATATAAATGTAAATATATTATTTAAATATATTTTAACTCTAAATATAAATATATATTTATAATTATATATATATATATATTCGGTGTTGGGTGTATAATTACAGACAAAGAAACACACTCACACCCAAAGGACATAACCTAGACCATTTCCCCCTGGGATAATCTTGGATTAAGACCAAGTATATATATATATATATATATATATATATATATATATATATATATATATAATGTGTAGCTCGTAGGCTATTGTCTTCTATAGTCACCCCTACTATTGGGTGGGGCTTACCCTCACACAGGCATCTATTGACACCGACCACTTGTGTCAACCCCCTTTTCGAGATCTCGTTCCTGCTCCAACATCAGGGGAGGCCCACTAACATCTCTATGTCATAATGATCTATCACGTTGGGATCATCTTACTATGCTTCCCCCATGGATTCTACGTCGTCAAAGGTCGCAAATCCCACACATCGTTGTTTCCTGCTCTATCGATCTCCATCTCATGAGGCCCACATGTCATCGCCCCAGGGATGTCATATCATCAGATGTCACTAAGCGCAATAATCTTCATCCACTGGTATCTCACTGTCTCTGTTATGTGGGGGTCCATCTACGCACCACTCGTGCAAACAGGGGCCTTCCACACTACTGGAACTGATTGACGTTAGCCACACAGTAGATCCCTCCAATATAATTACGACACCATAGATTGTAGTAGTTGAGAATTGATCCCAGCTGCTCGGATGCATGCAAGGCAAGACACACCAATCGACTACACCCCCAATTGCTATATATATATATATATTTATACACACATAATTGTAAATATATATAAAATAATATTATATAGGTATTTATAAATATAATTATAAATAAATTTATATTCCTAAATATATTAAATTTTTATGTGAAAATATATTTATATATAAATATTTATGTATAAATATGTATTTATATTTCTAAATATATTAAATATTTATGTAAAAATATATTTATATATAGATATTTCTTTATAAATATATTTTTATAAATATATGTAAAGACCCGTAAATTTCAAGGAATTTTTTTTCTTAATTTTCTTTGGAATTTTACAAGAACGCAGTTTCTGACGGTGCCTGATTCCGAGGCCGGGTGTTCCCGGAATCATTTTCTGAAGTTTGGCTCGGGTACGTTCAGTGAACGGACGAGCGGGTTTTTCTAACTTTTGAACCGGTGCCCGGAATCGAATTCTGAGGGCACCGATGAAATCGCAGCGCCGGTATTTGCTTAGAAACGCCTCTTCCGGAGTTGCGTTTGCTCAGACGTGGTTTTTAAATTTTGCGGCTTTAAGTCAGAAATAAAATAAAGTTTGTGCGACAACTTTATTTTATTTCACTTAAGCTGCTTGGAAGCCACTTGAAGCCACTTAAAGGCGGCTTGAACTGAGTTGAACTGGATAGGATGCTATCCAGAAATATCCTACCCCCTTGGTAGGATATTTGTGAGGCAGGGCCCGCACGAGCCCCGCCGTTTCTTTCGCTAAGTAACGCACCCGCGAAAACCCGTCAAAGTAACTGAAAAGTCAACCGACGCGTTTTCTTTAATTCTTAACAGACCATTTAATTGGGCGGTTTATTTCGTGAATTAAATGGGCTGTTTCGCTCGTTGAATTAATTCAACGAACTGATGGGTCGTTACTTACGCTTTTGCGTTTGTTGGCATGTTTATAAAATAAGACCAACCTAAAAAAAAATCCTTTGAAAGGATTTGAGAGAATCTTGTTTCTTCGGCTCCCCGCGAAGAACGCGAAGAACGTGAAGAACGCGAAGAACGCTGGCGACCGGAATTCGACGACGCACACCGAGATCTGCGACGTCGACGAGCTTTACCCGCGACGTTCTTCGGCGACGCCTCTTCTTCCGCGGCCGATCCTCGTTCGGCAACTAAGGTGAGAATCGGATCGTTAATTCTCCCTTTTTAAATTTCATAACAACGGATTTAATTAATTAAACCGTTTGATCTTGATCCGGAGATTGGCGACGCGACGCCGGATACCGCGACGACGCGACGATCCCCCTTCTTCCGCGACGAGCAATCCCGCGACGATCCCTCGATCGGCAACGACGACGACAAGGTAAGGGTTGATTTGAAATATTTTCCTTTCCCGTGATTTTATTTCTTTTAAAATGAGGAACCGATCACGGAACAATTTTAAATTTATTTAAAATTGTTGATTTGGTCGTTTCTTGTTTCTCCCGTGGTTTATGACTAACGCGGAGGGTGCGGGTCTAACAAACAAGACCCGGCAACCCTCCGCCGATCTTCCTTTTTGTGCGGATTTGGCGGGCGACGGCAAAAGCACGACGCAAGGGCCTTTGGTTGATCCCGCAGTAAAGAACGGAACCCGGGAGGAACAACGACGCAGACGAGAAGGAAAACGGGTCACCGGAGCGACTCCGGCGGCCTGCGGAAGCCGGAGGTGGCGCGGGTCGCTGGCGCGGCGGCGCCGGCGGCCGGAGGCGGCGGCACCCCGCGGGTGTCCAGCGCGACACCCCGCGGGTGCCGCGGGGGGGTCACGCGGCACCCCGCGGGTGTCCAGGGCGACACCCCGCGGGTGCCGCGGGGTTGTCACGCGGCACCCCGCGGGTGTCTGGCCGACACCCCGCGGGTGCCGCGGGGGTGTCACGCGGGGCGGCGGCTTTCCCCCGCGTCGGCCGCTCGGCCGCTCGGCCGAGCCGAGCCGGACCGGCCCTGGCCGGGCCGGGCCGGGCCAACCGAGTCGGACCCGACCCGGTTCGGGCCAACCAGGGGGGGTCGGGCCGGGTCGGCCCGGGCCCGGACCCCCCGTCTTCGGACGGACTTCGTTCAAATGGCCGTATCTTGAGCTTCGGGCCTCCAAACGACCCGCCGTCAGCGGCAACACGATCCTTTGATCGAGACGGTCGTTTCGGTTTATTATACTCAAGGTTTCGGAAGACTTTGGGTTCGGCCGGGTTGGTTCGTACACGAAACCAACCGGGCCCTCGGAGCGGAAACGCTCATAACTTGAGCTACGGACGTCCGATCGACGTACCGTCAGCTGTGGTAGTTTCCTCTAAGTGAGACGGAACTTTTGGCATACTCCGCCCGGGGATCGGACACAGGCGGAGTACGGTCGGGTTGGTTTTTCCCTAAAAACCAACCGGGCCCCTGGGACGAAAATGCCAATAACTCTCAGACCGGGCGTCCGATTGACGCGCCGTCTGTTGCGTTGAGATCCTGTTGTCGATACGGAACTTTTGGATACATCAACTTCGGACTACGTGTCAGTTGATGTATCAGCCTCTCGACTCGTGGAGCGGACCCTCCTAACGAGCTCGCTATGTGCGGGAACCCTAGTGCTGGCTGTGGCTTCGACGACAGAGCAGAGATCCTCCGTGGACTGCGACGACGACAGAGCAGAGAATCCTCCGTGGACTGCGACGACGGCAGAGCAGAGATCCTTCGTGGACTGCGGCGACGACTGTGCAGAGATCCTCAGTGGACTGCGTCGACTACTGCACTCAGCGATCCTACGTGGAACAGTGCTACCGAACCTGTGTGAGCTGAATCTTCTTTTCACCTTGAGCGGTGGAGCGCTTGGGTGTAGCGGCGGACCCGTGGTTCTTGACAGTGGTGGTGCGCTTGGATGCAGCAGCAGACCCTTGGCGGTGGAGCGCTTGGTTGTAGCGGCGGACCCGCGATACTCTACGGAGTGTGTGCGCTTGGTTGTAGCGACAGACCCGCGACGGTGGAGACGCGCGTGCGGAGTACGGAGACCGTGTAGATGACTGAGACCTGACGACTGCTTGACCGACTCGACTTGGAGTGAGTCGACTAGCCCAGTGGACGGAGCGCCCAGTAGTTGGCAGCAGACCCACGGCGGACGGAGCGCCTGGTAGTTGGCGGCAAACCCGCGGTACTCGACAGGAGGAGTACCTCAGTAGGCTATCTGGGTGAGCGCCCGGTATTTGGCAGCAGACCCTCAGCGGACGGAGCGCCCGGTAGTTGGCAGCAGACCCGCGGTACTCGACAGGAGGAGTACTTCAGCAGTCTTAGGTTAGTGAGCAGTACCTCGGAGTCGTGACAGGACCACTGTACACTTCAGAGATGGGGCTCTTCAACATTTACGGTTTCGATAATGAAAATCCTGGTTGAGCTGAATCTTATGTTACTCTCCTTTGTGGATTGTGTTGAACTATCCTTTGTGGATTTACTGTTTACTCTCCTTGTGGATTTGAGTCTTGCTTTCCTTTGTGGATTGAGTTGTTCTTGAGCTCGTGAGCAGAGCTAGAATTGGGGACTTAGGTATATGTATGGGCATATACCTAAGTCAAGTCAGATGTTACTTCGTGATTGCATCTTTCTTTTGTGCTATATCCTTTGTGGATTTCGGGAGACCTTCGGGGGTCTCGGGGTCCTTACTGAGTAGCTTATACTCACCCCTGCACGGGCTATGCCCGCACTTCGTGGTGTTGGTTGCAGACGACGGACAGCGCTGATCGCGGTTGGGGCGTGGAGCAGGACGGTACCTGGAGGTGGACCACTGGGCAGGACGTGCTCGGAGCGGACGTGGGACCCGAGGAGCCTGGAGGCTATCTGTACCCACCCTTCAGGTGGGATTGCCAGTGGACGACACGAGGCCGCCGTCTTTTCTTCAGTTGCTGTACTTTACTTTTCAGTTGTACTTTACAGTTGGGCTTGTATTTCCGGCCCCCTTTACTTTTCAGCACTCTGTAGTTACTTTCCGCTTGCTGACTCTGTGGTGCTTGTTTACTTTTCAAAGGCAATGCCTTCCCTTTTTGTTGGGATTTACGCCTTGGTGCTAGTCGCCAGCCCCTGGCCTATGGAAGGCGGGCTTGGGGTAGTCACAGCACGGGCCCCGAGGACGGGTCGTGACAATATATTTATAAATATTTGCAAATATTTAATTATGATAATATTTATAAAAATAAGTTAATATATATATATATATATATATATATTATGAATGAATATATATAAATATTTATATATAAATATATTTTTAAATATATTTATAAATATAAATAAATATTTTTAATTAAATATACTTTTAAATATTTGTAAATATTTATATATAAATTTTTTTTATAAATATATATTTAATATATTTATGAATATGAATAAATAATTTAAAATATATTTATTTATATTTACAATATAAATATATATATATATATTATATTATTGGTGTTTGGGTACAATTAAAGAGATGGACTATTATTTTGACCTTCACGAGGTGTTTGCTTTCCCCTCAACAAAGGATGAAGTCGTGGCTGAAGGCACGACTCGAAGATCGGCTCAAGTGACGTCAGCTCTTGTGGGTCAGGAGATTTGTGAAGCTAGGTCTCTTGATTTGAACAAGAATCTGATTGTCTTGAAGAACAATTTTCCATCCAATGTAGTGAAACTTTTAATTATAGATTGTTCACCGACTCTCAAGCTGATGGCGTATTATCATAGGAAAATATCATGAAGAATGGAGCATTGTATTTCATTTAAGATAAAACTAAATTCTTTCACGTTCAGATTGAATATTGCAAGATTTCTATCATCTCTCTATTTTTTGAGCATCACAAGAGTAATACATGGAATCTTGGGGATTTAAGGACTCGGTTTCATATGATTTGGGGTTTTGATGACTAGCAGATTGTCTCAATTGGTATGGGTTTCTTTCATATCATCTTTCCCTCAAAAGAACTCAAATTGAATGATTTGAGTTTCATATTTATTTTTCTTAAGTTAGGGACCCAAAGACTACAAGATTGGGATCCCTGGTTTGATATGACACGGTAGAGTAACTGAAACACTCTATCATGGATTCAAATTGGGGGGGGGGGGGGGGTTAAACTGGTTTTTTTCACCATTAGAATCTCTGGGATGTTTCCCCTACCATGGGTATCCCTATGAAATTTGGTAGGGATATTGGTCTTGCAAGGTATGGGCTCTATTCAAAGAATTATTGTTGAATTGGACCTTTGTTTTAGAAACTATTTTTATAGTGGCCAATGAAATTAAATTTGAGCTCTCTTTTGAATATGAAAATGTACTCAATTTTTTATTTAATTGTTACCACAATGAAAATCTTTGGGAAAGATGCCTAAAGGGCCTAGAATGCTCTAATTATTAAAAGAAATGGGCATCTTGTTGATAATTGTCAATTTCAATTTATAGTGATAGATTATAGTATCTCTGAGGAAAATATAGATGTAGGGATTTATAAGGAGCCCGCTAGTAGGGGAAAATTGATTCGTTATGAGGTTTCCATACATGTGAATTGGATAGGAATAGGTGATTATGAACATATATCCAATAAAGTGTCTCTAGATTCCAATAATTTTGAGGGAAGAGTGGATAGACAAAGTGATGAATCACATAGAGCTGCTTAAGACCCACTGTCTTGAAGGAAATGGGGAGATATGAGTTAGCTTAATGAAATTGAGGATCTAGATAGTGATTTTGGATGATACCCTATTGATTTTCTTGAGGATAAGTTTTTATTCAATGGAATTTTAGTTGTTAACACATTAACTTTCTCATTACATCCCAAAAATAGTATAACTGACAAGGAGGTGGATAAACCAAAAATTAAGGAAGTTGTACAGGCTTATGAGGGATTATGAGCAAGGAACATGATTTGGGTGAAGAAGACCCTCTCATTCAGGGACCTAATATTTCAATTCTATTGAATGGCAGGGATTGTTCCATAGAAAATGATAAGGCCATAATTGAAGAGGCTATTTCCAAGTAAGATGACAAACCTGGTAAGGTATTGGATCGTGGACATGATGAGGGTGGACCTTATGGGAATGCAAAGAAGGCTGCAATGACTGTAAACTTTTCACCATGCTTGATTTTATTAGTACTCGTGATTTTCAACTTTCTTGGAATAATGTATCAAGAAGAGTCAGGGAGTAGCCTTCAATGTGGAGTTATTTGTGGGGATTGTAATACACCCTCTCGAAAAGAGGATATTTCCAAATAATAAATCATTGTGGGGGTTGAGAAGCGGGTTCATTTAGTGGTAATCCACACTTTGGATAAAGGTGAGACTGATGAAAATGTAGATGTGAAGGATCCTACGCACGAGAATAATCTAGTAGCCTTAGGGAATAAGGATATTGATAAAATGATTTTTTTTCATGCAAAGATGTTGAAGCAGGAATACAACCCTCTAACTCAGAATGTGCAATCATGAATGAACTTGAGGTAATTGAGGCTCAGTAGGATACCACAAAGAGATTGGATGATCGTGATGTCACATGGGTCACTCCAAAATTGAAGATAGCATGTTACCCATGGGGTCATGATAATGCAAGGAATCTTTGAAACTAATGATAAAGAAGTTAAGTATTTATTTTTCACCTGTTTGGGTTTTGGTAGCATGTACCTCACGTTTTTTATGTCGCAAATCCTTTTTTTTCTTTTCTTCTTTTTAATTTAGGTATTGATTTCATATTGAAATTCCATGTTAATTATTCTACTATTTTTTATACTCATGAATGAAAAAAAAAATTATTTTTTTTTTCTCAAATAAATTCTGATGGATATGTCCATCTGTGTTGGGCCTCTGTTTTGGGCCTTGGATTTTGGCTAAAATTTTCCTTGAGGTTGTAGGTGTGGCCTTTGGTGCTTAGCATTTTAACCATGGTAACCTATACCACATCATCTCTTGGACGTTGATTGGTATAGATGCATATTTAATCCCTGTCATCCATCTATCCTAGGTGCCTGAGTGTGCCATTTGGTTCTCGGTTGGACTCCATTCATGGAACACAGGGATTTGTTGTGTTGTATTGAAGAACTACAATTGTGAGTGGAATTTATGACCCATACTCCCCTCATCTTTTTGGAATTTATTTTTTCTCATTCGGCTTGCTGTTATGGTGCACTCTGTAAAGACCCTTAAATTTCAAGGAAATTTTTTTTTCTTAATTTTCTTTGGAATTTTACAAGAATGCAGTTTCTGACGGCACCTGATTCCGAGGCCCGGTGTTCCCAAAATCATTTTCCGAATTTTGGCTCGGGTACGTTTAGTGAACGGACGATCGGGTTTTTCTAACTTTTGGACCGGTGCCCAGAATCGAATTCCGAGGGCACCGATGGAATCGCAGCGCCGGTATTTGCTTAGAAACGCCTCTTCCGGAGTTGCGTTTTCTCGGGTGTGGTTTTTAATTTTCGGGCTTAAAGTTAAGAAATAAAATAATTGTACGGCAAACTTTATTTTATTTCACTTAAGCCACTTGGAAGCCACTTGAAGCCACTTAAAGCGGCTTAAGCTAAGTTGATGCGGATAGGGTGTTATCCAAAAATATCCTACCCTCTTGGTAGGATATTTGTGAGGTGGGACCCACACGAGCCCCACTGTTTCTTTTCCGCTAAGTAACGCACCCGCGAAAACCAGTCTTTATGAAAGTCAACTGACGCGTTTTCTTAATTTCTTAACGCACCAATTAATTGGGTGGTTTTCTTCATTGAATTAATTGGGCAGTTATTTCGTTGAAATTAATTCAATGAATTAATTTCATTCGTTTCTTAACCTGTTTGAAATCCGTTGGCATAATAATAAAATAAGACCAACGCCGAAATTTGGAGGATTACACGTTGAGAGGCTTTTGACAGAAGTTCTTGTGCCTACACCCTTCTTCGCGAAGAACGCGAAGAACGTGAAGAACGCCGGCCTCCGACGAAGAATGCCGAAACCGCGGAAATCGACGACGCAACGCTGTGTTCCACGACGCCAACGTTTCCTCTTCCACTGCGTTCTTCTATGACGTTCCTTCATCCGCAACGAAATCTTCGATCATCTGTTTGAGGTAAGAGATTTCGGGTTTCTTTTAAAACTCCTTTGTGGTTTTTAATAACGCACGGATTTAATTATTATTAATTAAATCTTTTTGTTCTTGAACATCGGAGTTCATCGACGCGACACCCTACCGCGACGACGCGACGATCCCCACTTTCTACGAAGAACGCGCGTGCGACGACTTGATGAGGTTGGGGTTGTTGTGAAATAATTTATATTCCCATGAACGTTTCTTTTAAATTAAAGAACTGGTTTCATAAGGACAATTTCAATTTATTAGAATTGTTTTTTGACGTGTTGTTTTATCCTCCCGATTGATATCGTCTAACGCGGAGGGTGCGGGCCAAACGAACACAGCCCAACAACCCTCCGCCATTCTTCGTTGTTGTGTGGATTTGGAGGGTGATGGAAAAACATTACGCAAGGGTGATTTGATGATCCTGTAGTGAAGAACGGAACCCGGGAGGAACAACGGCACAGACGGGAAGGAAAACGGACCACCGGAGCAACTCCGGTGGCCCGTGGAAGCTATCGGCGGCACCCCGGCGCGCCGCCAAATAGGGCCGCCGCCGCCGCGGCCAGCGGACCCACGGCCGCGTGGGTCCAGCTCGCCCGCACGGGACGCGGCAAAAGCAGCGTCCGCTGTTGTCCAGCGCGGCCCCTCGAGGGTCGCGACTTCCTCAACCCGTGGGTGCAGCGCCCCGCGGCTGCCGCGCTCAGCCGCTCGGCCGAGCCGAGCCAGGCTGGTCCGACCAGCCGGGCCGCGCCCTGGCCAGACCGGACTGGGTCCAGCCGGGTCGGCCCGGGCCCGGACCCCCCTTCTTCAGACCGTTTTCGGTCTTTTGCCCGTAACTTGAGCCACGAACCTCCGAACGATGCGCCGTCAGCGGCAACACGATACTTGGATCGAGACGGTAGTTTCTGTATATCTCACTCAATGTTTCGGAATACTTTGGATTCGGCTGGGTTGGTTCGTACACGAAACCAACCGGGCCCTCGGAGCGGAAACACTCATATCTTGAGCTACAGACGTCCGATTGACGTGCATTCGGATTTGGTGGATTACTCTAAGTGAGACGGATCTTTTGGCATACTCCGCCTGAGGTTTGGACGCAGGTGGAGTACAGTAGGGTTGGTTTTTCCTTAAAAACCAACCGGGCCCCTGGGACGAAAAAGCCAATAACTCTCAGACCGGGCGTCCGATTGACGCGCCGTCTGCGACGTTGAGTTCCTGTTGACGATACAGAACTTTTGGATACATCAACTTCGGACTTTGTGTCAGTTGATGTATCAGCCTCTCGGCTCATGGAGCGGACCCTCCCGAACGAGCTTGCTGTGTGCGGGAACCCTAGTGCTGGCTGCGACTCCGATGACTGTGCAGAGATCCTCAGTGGACTGCGACGACGACTGTGCAGAGATCCTCAGTGGACTGCGACTCCGACGACTGTGCAGAGATCCTCAGTGGACTGCGACGACTACTGCACTCAGCGATCCTACGTGGATCAGTGCTACAGGTCCTGTGTGGATCCGATCCTGTGTGGGTCAGCGCTCAGCGGTTCTGTGTGAGCCAGCGCCTATAGGTCTTGTGTGGGCCCGATCCTGTGTGGGTCTTTTCGGGGGTTAGTTACCTATTGATCCTGTGTGGGTCCGATCCTGTGTGGGTCATTGCGGGGGTTAGTACCTTTCGATCCTTTGTGGGTCCGACGAATTAGATGGATCAGTGATCATCTTTATTGTCATACGAAGAAGTATACCTGTGTGGGCGGAATCATGTGTTACTCTCCTTTGTGTTGAACTATCCTGTGTGGATTTACTGTTTACTCTCCTTTGTGGATTGTGTTGAGCTATCCTATGTGGATTACTTTTGCTCTCCTTCGTGGATTGCGTTGTGCTATCCTGTGTGGGTATACATTTTTCTTTCCTGTGTGGACTGGGTTGTGCTTGGGCTCGGATGTTGGAGCTGATTGAGAATTGATGACTTAGGTATATGTATGGGCATATACCTAGGCAGTGTCGGTTGTTACTTCGTGATTTTTACCTCCCTTTGTGGATTTTGGGAGACCTTTGGGGGTCTCGGGGTCCCTATTGAGTAGCTTATACTCACCCCTGCACGGGCTATTCCCGCACTTCGTTGTGTTGGTTACAGACGACGGACATCACTGATTGTGGTGGGGACTTGCGGAGCAGGACGGTACCTGGAGGTGGACCACTGGGCGGGACGTACTCGGAGCGGACGGCTGGACCGAGGATCAGTTGAGGCTTTCTGTACTCACCCTTCAGGTGGGACTTCCAGAGGACGGCTCGACGCTGTGGATTTTATTTTTAGTTGCTGTTTTCCCCTTTCAGTTGTACTTTACAGTTGGACTTGTATTTCCGGCCCCTTTTACTTTCAGCACAGCTTGTTACAGTTTTTGCTTAGTGTTTACTTTTCCACTTGCTTACTCTGTGGTGCTTGTTTACTTTACAAAGGAAATGCCTTCCCTTTTTTCGGGATTTACGCCTTGGTGCTAGTCGCCAGCCCCTGGCCTATGGAAGGCGGGCTTGGGGTAGTCACGACACTGGCCCCGAGGACGGGTCGTGACAAATTGGTATCAGAGGTGGTCGGTTTTACCGCAGACTCTGATCTTTCTTCTATGTGAAGAAATAGTGTTTAGCGTATTGGGTGTGGTTATCAGTCCAGGGAGTCCAGCATTGGTGCGGCGGACGACGTATCCGTACACCAGGACCCTGACTTCTGATTTCCGACTTAATGCACGAAAAAATTGATTGCATGTGTGTTTCAAGTTTTCTTTGTGATTACTTGTGTCAGCTCACCAGGTATATTGTTCTGACCGTGGCGCACTTGTTTCCTTTTCAGGATGGCCCCACAACAGCAGCCGGCTAGAGCTCCGAGAGTAGAGCATGATGACAGCCCACCGAGTGACGAGGCCTCGGTACAGGGCCCGTTGACAGCAGAGGCACTGACGATACCTTTACCCGCCGAGCCCCTGATGCTTCCAGCACCGACCGCTGACGATGCACGTCGCCTCAGAGCTCTGCACGAGTTCCAGCGCTAGAGACCACCCAGGTTTCGTGGGGAGATGGACCCCCAGGAAGCCGAGGACTGGCTAGAGGCGGTCGTTTGAGTTTTCAGGCTAGTGAGGACACCAGCAGACCTCATGGTGATCCTCGCGGAGAGCCTACTACACGCAGCAGCGGGCCGATGGTGGAGCTTGATGCTCCAGGTGCACGATGAGGCATCACTTCTCTAGACGGACTTCGAGAGCCTCTTCCGCTCAGAGTTCGTCCCGGCCACCCTCCGTGCGGTGTGCATTCAGGAGCTTCTTCAGCTGCGGAAGGGCAGCTTTACGGTCGCCCAGTACGCAGTGAGGTTCACCGATCTTTCTCGCTACTCGACCGACATGGTACGGGACCCCTTCTTCTGGGCCCGGACCTTCGAGCAGGGATTGTGACACGAGATCAGGGCATCGTTGATCTCCCTCAGCATCCCGCCCTAGGCAGGAGTACTGGAGCGAGCCCTTCTGATCGAGAGATTTCTGGCTGAGTCCACAGCGAGACCTACCGCAGGGCGGCAGGTAGCGGAGTCTTTGGCAGCAGGTAGCCGACAGATGACTCAGGGTTCCAGGAAGACCAGACCCTCTCATAGACGACCTCAGGACACTGCCTCAGCCGTGAGGGGCACACAGAGCGGAGCTAATCTTCCGAGAGGTAGGCAGTGCTACGCTTGTGGCGGGCAGGGCCACATAGATCGTGACTGCCCGACCCGCCATACCGAGGAGTAGAAGACGGTGGAGGGGCCACCCAGGCAGAGGCAGAGGGTCGATTGTGGCGGTCCGCAGGGAGGAGGCGGACGAGGCAGAGGAGCTGCCGAGCAGCAGGTGGTGGGCGACGCTTTGAGGCTCTGCCACCACCACCACCGGGAGGTCCGCCCCGACCACAGGGAGCTGGCGGGCATAGACAGGCACAGCTCCAGGTAGTGGAGGCCTACGACCACGGCGCGCCAGAGATGATTCGAGGTACGATATGTATCTATTCCACCCTTGTTGCAGTTCTTATAGACATAGAAGCGAGTCACTCTTTTATAGCCGCTGCCTTTGTTCGGAGCTCGGAGATTCCGACAGAGCCGTTGGCTCGATCCTTACGAATAGAGACCCCTACGGGAGCAGACTCGACGATTATGCACTGGTGCCGGCAGTGTGAGATTACTCTAGGAGGCGAGAGCTTCGGCTGAGATCTTCTCGTAGCGGCGTCGAGGCCTTACGACGTCATCTTGGGCATGGATTGGTTATCTACAGTCCATGCTCAGATTGACTGTTTTAGGCGCAAGGTGCGATGTGTGCGCACCGACGGGAGCAGGTTCACCTTCACCGGCGAGAAGGGAGACTTTGCAGCACAGGATGGACTCGCGCAGAGGAGAGGGCATCCCATCACTCATCAGTTGGCTAGCCTCATCCTAGGAGCAGTGGACGTGCGGAGTCCTAGTTTTCCTGCAGTGGTGGATCAGTACGTGGACGTCTTTCCCGATGATGTTCCAGGGCTACCTCCTCGCAGAGAGGTAGACTTTTATATTGATCTGTACCCCGGGATATCCCCGATATCCACTCCAACGTATCGGATGGCCCCCACTGAGCTTCGAGAGCTACGGGTACAGTTGGAGGACTTGCAGGGCAAGGAGTTCATCCGACCCATTGTTTCACCCTGGGCTTCCCCGATATTGTTCGCCAAGAAGGCGGACGGGAGCTTGCGACTGTGTGTCGACTATCGTTGCCTGAACCAGGTGACAGTGAGGAACAAGTATCCGCTACCGAGGATTGATGACCTCTTCGATCAGCTCAAGGGAGCACGGTGGTTCTCGAAGATAGACCTCAGGTCAGGCTATCATCAGCTCAGAGTTCAAGACGAGGACGTACAGAAGACGGCCTTCAGGTGTCGGTATGGCCACTATGAGTTCTTGGTTATTCCTTTCGGCGTAACCAACGCTCCAGCAGTGTTCATGAGCCTCATGAACAGGATCTTCCAGCTATACCTCGATCGATTTGTTGTGGTCTTCATCGACGACATTTTGGTGTACTCGACCACCGAGGAGGAGAACGCCTACCACTTGCGGGTTGTACTAGACACACTCCGAGAGCACCATCTTTATGG
Source organism: Viscum album (assembly GCA_963277665.1). Classification (NCBI taxonomy): domain Eukaryota; kingdom Viridiplantae; phylum Streptophyta; class Magnoliopsida; order Santalales; family Viscaceae; genus Viscum; species Viscum album. Next base: position 955,462,413 of record OY728121.1, read on the forward strand.
AAAGCTCTCGAAGTGCCATTTCTGGTTACGTGAGGTCCACTTCTTGGGGCACGTCATTTCTGAGGCGGGAGTTGCGGTGGATCCCGTGAAGATCGAGGCAGTGCTAGCTTGGGAGCCACCCAGGAGCGTGACAGAGGTGCGGAGTTTCTTGGGTCTAGCCGGATACTATCGGAGATTTGTTCCAGACTCCTCCAGAGTTGCGGCGCCACTCTCAGATTTGACGAAGAAGGGGAAACCCTTTGTGTGGTCAGACAGATGTCAGCAGAGCTTCTAGGAGCTGAGGCAGAGATTGACCAGCGCACCTATCTTGAGGTTCCCTGAGGAGGGAGTTGGATACGTAGTCTACTGCGATGCATCAGGGACCGGATTGGGATGTGTCCTGATGCAGGAGCGGGACTTGATTGCCTATGGATCACATCAGTTGAGGCCGCATGAGCAGAACTACGCTACCCATGACCTGGAGTTAGCAGCAGTGGTCTTCGCTCTGAAGACATGGCGGCACTATCTGATGGGCGAGCGCTTTACAGTCTTTTCTGACCACCAGAGTCTTAGGTACATCTTCTCTCAGAAGGACCTGAACCTGAGACAGCGGCGATGGCTCGAGTTCCTCCTGGAATATGACTTTGAGATAGTCTATACTCCTGGGAAGGGGAACGTAGTAGTCGATGCCCTCAGCAGGAGGACGGGCATTCAGCTACTTGAGGAGGCGATAGAGCAGCTAGCCGCCTTGTAGATATCCTTCATGGATAGAGACGGAGCAGCCTTCCTTTAGTCTCTCACAGTCTCTCCTCCACTTCTAGAGCGGGTCAGAGAGGCATAGCGTGGGGACACTAACTGTGAGATGCGGCGTGCACAGATATCCTCGGGATAGGCACCTGATGGTTTCTCCCTTGGAGCAGAGCACGACTTCCTTTTCAGAGGACGTACCTTGGTACCAGTTGCTATACGGGAGGAGGTGCTGAGAGAGTTTCACACTTCTCCTTTGGCAGTACATCCTGGAGTGGCGAAGATGTACCAGGACCTCAGACGACAGCACTGGTGTCCAAGCATGAAGAAGGCTATGGCAGAGTTCGTTTCTCGATGCCTCACCTGCCAGCAGGTGAAGGCAGAGCATCAGGTACCAACAGGCTTGGTACATCCCTTGGAGGTCCAGGAGTGGAAGTGGGATGAGATATCTATGAACTTCGTGACTGGACTTCCACGCACTTCCAGAGGTCACAACTCCATTTGGGTGATTGCTGACCAACTCACCAAGTCGGCACACTTCTTACCCATTAGAGAGCAGGGCTCAGTGGAGAGCTTGGGGTGTCTCTACATCCAGGAGATTGTACGGCTTCACGGTGTGCCATTGTCTATCGTCTCCGATCGAGACACTCTCTTTACTTCCCGGTTTTGGAAGGGGTTGTAGGATGCCTTCGGGATGCGGCTACGTCTGAGCACCGCCTTTCACCCTTAGACGGATGGTCAGACGGAGAGGACCATTCAGACTCTCGAGGACGTGCTCCGCGCATGTGTCCTCGACTTTGGTCACAGCTGGGAGGATCATCTACCCTTGGTGGAGTTTGCGTACAACAACAGCTACCACTCCACCATCGGGATGGCACCATACGAGGCTTTGTACGACAGACCTTGCAGATCTCCTTTGTGCTGGACAGACCCTGGGGAGTCAGCACTTGTGGGACCAGAGATTTTCCGAGCCACGACAGAGAAGGTCCTGGTCATCCAGGAGCGGATGAGAATAGCTCAGAGCTGGCATAAGTCTTATGCTGACAGGTGGTGGAGGCCACTAGAGTTCGAGGATGGCGACCACGTCTTCTTGAGTGTCTCACCTCGACGTGGATTACGGAGATTTGGCCGAGGCGGCAAGCTGTCTCCACGCTTCATCGGACCCTTCCAGGTCCTCAGCAGGATTGGCGAGGTGGCTTATCGCCTGGCTCTGCCACCTCAGTTGCACCGGGTGCACGACGTCTTCCACGTATCTCAGCTGAGGAGATACGTGCACGACCCGACACACATCATTGACCATGGGGAGCTAGACGTGGATGATGGGGCGACTTTTACGGAGGTCCTGATGGAGATAGAGGATCGAAAGGAGAGGGTCCTACATGGGCGATCGATTCCTCTTGTGCGCATCAGATGGAAGCACGAGAACCTTCAAGAGAGCACATGGGAGCGGGAGGCTCAGATGCGTGCTCAGTACCCACATTAGTTTCCCTAGTTTATGATGTATCTTTACAGGGACGTAAAGCCCTAATGTGGGAGTAATGTAAAGACCCGTAAATTTAAAGTAATTTTTTTTTTCTTAATTTTCTTTGGAATTTTACAAGAACACAGTTTCTGACGGCACCTGATTCCGAGGCCCGGTGTGCCCGGAATCATTTTCCAAAGTTTGGCTCGGGTACGTTCAGTGAACGGACGAGCAGGTTTTTCTAACTTTTGAACCGGTGCCCGGAATCGAATTCTGAGTGCACCGATGGAATCGCAGCGCCGGTATTTGCTTAGAAACGCCTCTTCTAGAGTTGCATTTTCTCGGGTGTGGTTTTTAATTTTCGGGCTTAAAGTTAAGAAATAAAATAATTGTACGACAAACTTTATTTTATTTCACTTAAGCCACTTGGAAGCCACTTGATGCCACTTAAAGCATCTTAAGATGAGTTGATGCGGATAGGGTGCTATCCAAAAATATCCTACCCTCTTGGTAGGATATTTGTGAGGTGGGACCCGCACGAGCCCCACCATTTCTTTTCCGCTAAGTAACGCACCCGCGAAAACCCGTCTTTATGAAAGTCAACTAACGCGTTTTCTTAATTTCTTAACGCACCAATTAATTGGGCGGTTTTCTTCGTTGAATTAATTGGGTGGTTCTTTCGTTGAAATTAATTCAATGAATTAATTTCATTCGTTTCTTAACCTGTTTGAAATCCGTTGGCGTAATAATAAAATAAGACCAACGCCGACATTTGGAGGATTACACGTTGAGAGGCTTTTGACAGAAGTTCTTGTGCCTTCACCCTTCTTCGCGAAGAACTCGAAGAACGCGAAGAACACGAAGAACGCCGGCCTCCGACGAAGAACGCCGAAACCGCGGAAATCGACGACACAACGCCGTGTGCCGCGATGCCGACGTTTCCTCTTCCGCGACATTCTTCTGCGACGTTCCTTCATCCGCAACGAAATCTTCGATCATCTGTTTGAGGTAAGAGATTTCTGGCTTCTTTTAAAACTCCTTTGTGGTTTTTAACAATGCACGGATTTAATTATTATTAATTAAATCTTTTTGTTCTTGAACCTCGGAGTTCGTCGACGCGACACCCTACCGTGACGACGCGACGATCCCCACTTTCCGCGAAGAACGCGCGTGCGACGACTTGACGATGTAGGGGTTGTTGTGAAATAATTTATATTCCCATGAACGTTTCATTTAAATTAAAGAACTGGTTTCATAAGGATAATTACAATTTATTAAAATTGTTGTTTGACGTGTTGTTTTATCCTCCCGATTGATACCGTCTAACGCGGAGGGTGCGGGCCAAACGAACACAGCCCGGCAACCCTCCGCCGTTCTTCGTTGTTGTGCGGATTTGGCGGGCGACGAAAAAACATGACGCAAGGGAGATTTGATGATCCCGCAGTGAAGAACGGAACCCAGGAGGAACAGCGGCGCAGATGGGAAGGAAAACGGACCACCGGAGCAACTCCGGTGGCCCGCGGAAGCTACCGGTGGCGCCCCGGCGCGCCGCCAAACAGGGCCGCCGCGGCTTCAGCCGCGGTGGAGACGGCCAGCAGACCCGCGGCCGCGCGAGTCCGGCTCTCCCGCATGGGACGTGGAAGAAGCCGCGTCCGCTGTTGTCCAGTGCGGCCCCTCGAGGGCTTCGGCTTCCTCAACCTGCGGGGGCGGCGCCCCGCGGCTGCCGCGCTCGGCCGCTCGGCCGAGTCGAGCCAGGCCGGTCCGACCGGCCGGGCCGCGCCCTGGCCGGACCGAACCGGGTCCAGCCGGGTCGGACCGAGTTGGGTCAACCCGGTTCATTTCGGGTCGACCCGGTTCGGCCGACCTAGGGGGGTCGGGCCGGGTCGACCGGGGCCCGGACCCCCCATCTTCGGACTGTTTTCAGTCTTTTGCCCGTAACTTGAGCTATGGGCCTCCGAACGATGCGCCGTCAGCGGAAACACGATCCTTGGATCGTGACGGTCGTTTCAGTATATCGCACTCAAGGTTTCAAAATACTTTGGGTTCGGCCGGGTTGGTTCGTACACGAAACCAACCGGGCCCTCGGAGCGGAAACACTCATATCTTGAGCTACGGACGTCCGATTGACGTGCCGTTAGCTTTGGTGGATTCCTCTAAGTGAGATGGATCTTTTGGCATACTCCAACCGAGGTTTGGACGCAGGTGGAGTACGGTCGGGTTGGTTTTGCCTTAAAAACCAACCGGGCCCCTGGGACGAAAAAGCCAATAACTCTCAGACCGGGCGTCCGATTGACGCGCCGTCTGCGACGTTGAGTTCCTGTTGATGATACGGAACTTTTGGATACATCAACTTCGGACTTTGTGTCAGTTGATATATCAGCCTCTCGGCTCGTGGAGCGGACCCTCCCGAACGAGCTTGCTGTGTGCGGGAACCCAAGTGCTGACTGCGACTCCGACGACTGTGCAGAGATCCTCAGTGGACTGCGACGACGACTGTGCAAAGATCCTCAGTGGACTGCGACTCCGACGACTATGTAGAGATCCTCAGTGGACTGCGATGACTACTGCACTCAGCGATCCTACATGGATCAGTGCTACAGGTCCTGTGTGGATCCGATCCTGTGTGGGTCAGCGCTCAGCGGTTCTGTGTGAGCCAGCACCTACAGGTCCTGTGTGGGCCCGATCCTGTGTGGGTCTTTGCGGGGGTTAGTTACCTATTGATCCTGTGTGGTTCCGATCCTGTGTGGGTCATTGCGGGGGTTAGTACCTTTCGATCCTTTGTGGGTCCGATGACTTAGATGGATCAGTGATCATCTTTATCGTCATACGAAGAAGTATACCTGTGTGGGTTGAATCTTGTGTTACTCTCCTTTGTGTTGAACTATCCTGTGTGGATTTAGTGTTTACTCTCCTTTGTGGATTGTGTTGAGATATCCTATGTGGATTACTTTTTCTCTCCAACGTGGATTGCGTTGTGCTATCCTGTGTGGGTATACGTTCTTCTTTCCTGTGTGGACTGGGTTGTGCTTGGGCTCGGATGTTGGAGCTGATCGGGAATTGATGACTTAGGTATATGTATGGGCATATACCTAGGCAGTGTCGGTTGTTACTTCGTGATTGTTACCTTCCTTTGTGGATTTCGGGAGACCTTTGGGGGTCTCGGGGTCCCTACTGAGTAGCTTATACTCACCCCTGCACGGGCTATGCCCGCACTTTGTTGTGTTGGTTACAGACGACGGACATCACTGATCGTGGTGGGGACTTGCGGAGCAGGACGGTACCTGGAGGTGGACCACTGGGCGGGACGTACTCGGAGCGGACGGCTGGACCGAGGAGCAGTTGAGGCTTTCTGTACTCACCCTTCAGGTGGGACTTCCAGAGGACGGCTCGACGCTGCGGCTTTTCTTTTTAGTTGTTGTTTTCCCCTTTCAGTTGTACTTTACAGTTGGGCTTGTATTTCTGGCCCCTTTTACTTTCAGCACAGCTTGTTACAGTTTTTGCTTAGTGTTTACTTTTCCGCTTGCTTACTCTGTGGTTCTTGTTTACTTTACAAAGGAAATGCCTTCCCTTTTTTCGGGATTTACGCCTTGGTGCTAGTCACCAGCCCCTGGCCTATGGAAGGCGGGCTTGGGGTAGTCACGGCACGGGCCCCGAGGAAGGGTCGTGACAAATTGGTATCAGAGGTGGTCGGTTTTACCGCAGACTCTGATCTTTCTTCTATGTGAAGCAATAGTGTTTAGCGTATTGGGTGTGGTTATCAGTCCAGGGAGTCCAGCATTGGTGCGGCGGCCGACATATCTGTACACCAGGTCCCTGACTTCTGATTTCCGACTTAATGCACGAAAACATTGATTGCATGTGTGTTTCAAGTTTTCTTTGTGATTACTTGTGTCAGCTCACCAGGTATATCGTTCTGACCGTGGCGCACTTGTTTCCTTTTCAGGATGGCCCCACGACAGCAGCCGGCTAGAGTTCCGATAGTAGAGCATGATGACAGCCCACCGAGCGACGAGGCCTCGGTACAGGGCCCGTTGACAGCAGAGGCACTGACGGTACCTTTACCCGCCGAGCCCCTGATGCTTCCAGCACCGACCGTTGATGATGCACGTCGCCTTAGAGCTCTGCACGAGTTCCAGCGCTAGAGACCACCCAGGTTTCGTGGGGAGATGGACCCCCAGGCAGCCGAGGACTGGCTGGAGGCGGTCGTTCGAGTTTTCAGGCTAGTGAGGATATTTTGCACTAGCACCCGGAGACTCCTTTGGCGACATCCGGAGATACAAGGAGCACTTGTGGATCACCGCTAGAGGATTCCTATCCTTGGATTCTATATCTCAATGAAGCCACACCTCAAACCTGTGGTCGAACGCATCAACAAAAAATGAATCACCTTTGAGGTAGTTCTTTAATTTAATTAAAGTAATTATAAACAAAATATATTGATTCTCTGTTCTTAGTTTTATATTATCTCATTTGTCTTTTATCCTTAATTCAATTCTGTGTATATTGGAATTTATCGTCGTATTGATCTCTGATTAATGAACGATCATGAAAATTTTCAAAGGTGGGTACACGCCTATCCTGCACCTCCACTACGCCCAGAACCTACAATGGTGTTGTTGATGGAATCCTTCTCAGAAAAGAAGTGTGTCCAAGATCCATACATGAGGACCTATGAATTCTAGATCTAGTGATACCTTTAACCTCAATGATATTAAACACATCTACATTGGAATCCCATCTATAACTTGAAGAAAATAGGACTACCAGATCCTTTAATGTTAGGCGTCGTAAGTTCTAGTGTTTCTATTTTATTTCTTTCACAGTTTAGTTCTTCAAATCTTATACTACTGTTAGTTTTATGTTTTTTCTTGTATGATGACTTTTTTCTTTGATCATAATAAAATGCATGCGATGAGTGGTGTTATTTCCATGAACGTAGGCCTCAAAGGTAACTAAGCATGTAAATCCGCATGTTTATTAATGATTTATTTAATTTTTTTCTTTTTGTATGTTGTGTTTTTTTTAAATTCAACTTCCTTAATAAAAATTCCCAATCACGTCCTTCTTGAGTTTGTGTGTTCTACAATTTCCAGTGCACCTTACCCCTCACAAAGTGGTATCAGATACATATCGGTTCTCTTTTGTTGTCAAATCTATTTCTTTATTTTAGTTTTGATTTTTATTTTATTTTCCTCATTTGTAAGTTATCTCAATACACCTCTTTTCTCTTTTTTTATGTTTAAATCCACTGTAACCTCTATAATTCCTTCAAATACCAAATCAAATTAGATAAACTTATATTCCCTATGATATCAGTCGGTTCATGGGGGTGTATGCTTAACATTGTTTGCAACAACTCAGTATCAATTGGGTAAACATGTCAACAACTATGTATGAAATTGTTAAATTTTATGGTGAAAATGAATTTAATTTATGGAGAATTCAGATTATTTATTTTCTAGTAAAAAAAGGATTCAGTGATGCCCACTTTGGGCCCACAAAACCTATTGTAACTATATCTGAAACTGGACAGACTTCTACTGAATATCAAGACGTTACCCCTGATGTCTTAGTTAAGGCACATAGCTCTCTTCTTCTTTATTTTGGAAATAAAGCGCTTAGGTATGTTTCCAATGAAACTAATGCTATTGGTAAATCGTTTAAACTAGAAAATTATACATAAAAACTTCTTTAAATCTCATGATTTAGAAGAAACACCAAATGTTTACATTTAAAATGAAACATGGTAGTTCAATTAAGGCCCATTTAGATGAATTTAACCAAGTCATGTTAGATTTCTCAAACATAAATGTAATTATAGATGATGAAGATCTTTTAATGATGATTCTAATTCCTTTAGATAATGATTACAATAATTTATTTTAAACTATGATGTATGGTCGTGATTCCTTAACCCTTGAAGAGGCTATGTCTTCCCTTCTCTCTAAATAATTGTATTCAAAACCTATAATAAAAGGTGAGGTAGGGAGCTTGTTTACTAGAGGTAGTCCACAATTTATGGTTAAAAACAAATATTTTTATAAGGATAAAGTCTTAAGAATAATCAACGCAATCCTTGGTCTAATTCTATGGAAATAAAAATTGTTTTATTTTATTGTGGTAAAATTTGGCACACAAAGACTAAGTGTGGGAATCTTAAATAGAAACATGGAACCAAACATCCCACTAATCAGTCCCTTCATGTTGACTTTAGCTATGAAAAAACTGAGTTGTTTAAAGTGTGTAGCCATACCCTCACTATGAATGGGTCCTTGACTCAGGCTCATTCCATAAGTGTCCTTTTAGAGAGTCATTCATATAATTGGTAGAAATAGTAGAATGATATGTCATATTATGGAATAATACAAGGTGTAAAGTAGAGGTAAGGGGTTTTGTTCTAATATAACTTGATGAACATTCCATCGTCACTTTTCTTTATGTTAGGTGGCTTCCCAACCTCCATATAAACCTGATTTCCTTAGGTATTCTCGACCAAAATGGGTTCACTTTTTGGTTTGAACTACACCATATAAAAATAATAAAAGGATCTATAAAAATAATAAAGGCTTCTATGATTAATGAGATGTATGTTTTGAATGGAAAGAACCACTCAAGATAGTTGGGTAGTGTGTATACCACTAATACTAATAATAACCTATTAGGACATTCGATATTGTGGCATGCAATCTATAAGGGTCAAGAGGAACTCATAAAACAAGGGATGTTGACTAACATCACAACGAGAAACCTTCAATTTTGTGAAGATCATGTGATGGGTAAGGCTAATAGAGTCACCTTTAATAGGTCTAACTTCAAATCTTCCTATCCCTTAGAATACGTACATTCTGACATTTGGGGAATATCTAGGACTTCCACCCATGTTGGAGGGTCCTACTTTGTTACCTTTGTAGATGAATTTTCTAGAAAGTTGTGGATATACATGCTAAAAAAATAATTCATCACGTTTTTCAAACTTTTAAAACCTAGAAAAGCCTATTTGAAAATCAGGTTGCGAAAAAGATCAAAAAAAATGAGAACAGATAATCGCTTAAAATAAATATCTTTGGAATTTACTCAGTTCTATGAATATGAGGGTATTTCAAGACAGAAGACTGTTAGGGAAACCCCACAACATAATGGTTTTGCTGAAATAATGAATAGAACTATTTTAGAGAGAGTATGAAGCTTGATTTCATGATTGGGTCTCCCTAAATATTTTTGGGATTAGGATGACACTATAAAAGTTTACATTATTAATAGGTTTCATTCTTCTTCTAATCAATTTAAATCCCTGGAAGAATATGGTAATAGTAAACCACCCTCTTATAGTTTCTTAAGAGTCTTCAGATGCACTGCTTATGATCATGTAAAACTGGTAATCATTAACTTCATTCTCTTAAATGTATCTTTGTGGAATATCCCAAGGGAATAAAAGGTTATAAACTTTTGGTTGATAAACCTAATTACCATAAATGCATCATTAGTTGGGATGTGGTATTTTATGAGTCAGGTTCTTCCAAATACAATTTTTGTCACACCTAATAAAAGTGGTCGAGCCGTAGATGTGGCTGAAGAAACCGAGGTTCCATCTCAGTTTGAGGATGTTTTCTAGACTCCTCCACTTGATCCCCAACCTATAACCTAGGATGATTCTAGTTCTAGTTATAATTTAGAATCAGATGTTGAACCTCCTTCCAATAATACAAACTATCAGTTGACCTGAGATAGAGTTAATAGAGTCCCTAGGCCTCCATCTCGGTTTAACCAATATGATATAGATTCTTATTCATTTCATGTTTCCCATGATCTTGTAGATGATGACCCTCAAACCTATAATTAGTCTCTTAATTTAAAATACTCAAAGTAGTGGGTCTTTTCCATGAATGAATAAATTCATTCCTTAAGAAAAAATCACACTTGGTCTATCATGATAGATAAATGAACCAATGATAAATTAATTAGATGTTAGTGGTTTTATAAAAGGAAGGAAGATAAAACTAATAGAAATAAATTTAAATTCAAATTCAGATTAGTTTCTAAGGGATTCCTTCAATGTGAAGGAGTAGACTATTCTGAATTTTTTTCCCTCTTGTTAATCACTTTTCAATAAGGATGCTTCTTGGTTTTTCTACTTATAGTGACCTTCATATTGAACAACATTATGTTAAAATTTCTATCCTTCATGGAGATTTAAATGAGAAACTTTATACTAATCCTCCTTATGGTTATTCTAAATAATTCAAATTTCACTAAGTTTTCCTCTTAAATAAATCAATGCAACGCTTAAAAGAATCTCCAAGTAAATTGTATAATTTTTTTGAATCTTTTATGCTTGATAACCATTTTATTAGGTTCCAATATGATTCTTGTGTTTATATTAAGTCAATTAAAAATAATATTATTTATTTTTTGTTATATGTTGATGATATGATTATAATTGTGGATAACATGAGTCTCAATACTATTGTAATATCTCAATTAAAACCCAAGTTTGAAATGGAGGACTTAGGTGTAGATAAAAAACTTCTATGTGTTGAAATAATTAGGGATAGGTTAGAAAAACTACTAAATATTTTATAATAAGAATATGTTTTAAAGATTATCAAAATATGACTATTTGAATCTAAAAACCCTCTTAGTGTAACTTTTGGAAAATAGTTTAAATTTTAATCAACTCAAGCACCCACTGATAATGATGTTCAGTTTATGTCTAAAATATCCTAAGCTAGTATAGTATGTAGAACCGTGTATAGAATGATCTGCATTACATTTCCTTTACAATGCGCACTATTAGAATATTTATGGCCACTCTAGGGAAGCCACATTAGCATGCCCCATAATGGATACTTCTATATTTTTTGTAGTTATAATTTGTCGTTCTGTTATGATAAAAATGTGGATACTGATGAATTACTAGTTGGATATCCAGATGATAACTATGCAGAGAATATTGATACTAGAAAATCATTGATTGGTTATGTTTTCACTACTTGTGGGGACCTTATTTACTAGAAATGTAACATGCAGTCTATGTTTCTCTTTTAACCACAGAATCTGAATATATATCCTTAATCGAGTTAGTTAAAGAGGCCTTTTGAGTTAAAAGGATTGTTTGGGGGAACTCTAACCTTTTAATTCTGCTATTAATGTTTACAATGGTAGTCAATTTGTCTTGCATTTATTCAAGAATGTAGTATGTCATTGTAAATACAAACACATAGATACTAGACTACAATTTATTAGTGATATTATAGGATATAGAACCGTGTGTGTCAACAAGATACACACTGATGATAACTCAACTAATAGTTTGATTATAGCCGTGGTATTATCTAAATTCAAATATTGTATAGATGGGATGAATTTGGTTCCAATTCTATAACCTTAGGTTTAATAACATCACCAATTTCAATTTAAAATGGTTGAAACTTGTGAATTTAGGTATTGTTTTTCATATTGAAATGCCCTGTTGATTATTCTTCCTTTTTGTTTTATTATACTAATCCATGAAAAAATATTTGTTTTATTTTTTTTGCTCAAATGAATTCTGTTAGATATGTTCATTTGCACTATTGTGTATTAGAGCTGAGAAAATAAGAGGAATAAAATTTACAGGATAATAATACAAAAAATATTTCAAGTAATATATTTCCCACTAATTTCCAACACACTACAAAGACCACTTTTATAGACTCTTCCAAAATAAATGAAAAGACTCCAAGAAATCCTATAGCATTAATAGATAGAACAAAAACAATAAATTAATATTAAATGACATGCTTGGGAAATAAACGGACACTTGGGGAAGAGATAAAAAATGCATGGGAAACGACCCACATGGGGAAGGCATGCTACATGGGGAATACACCCTGCTTTGGAAAACCAACAGTTTGAGTTTGCATTTCCGACACTCCCCTTCAAACAAAAACTGACTTCATCTCGAGCATTATTCTTAGCTATTTGAATGCATCTTTTGGTAGTGCCTTTGTGAAAATATCTTCCACCTATTTGGTAGTATGACAATATTCCAATTTTATCGTTTTCTATTTCACATGATCTCTGAGAAAATGAAAATGAGTTTCAATTTGTTTTCTTCTCCCATGATGCACCAGATCTTGGATAGTTCAATAGCCTACTTGTTATCCACATATATCACTGTCGATTAATCTTGTGGATGCTTCCTCTCCCTCATAAAATTTCTCAACCAAATTCCCTCACAAATAGTAGAGGATGCTTCCATGTACTCTGCTTCACATTTGGATAGAGAAACCACACTCTGCTTCCTTGAATTCCATGTGAAAGAACTCGATCCAAGAAAAAATACATACCCAGTGGTGCTTTTTCTTTCATCTTGGTCACCTCCCCAGTCACTATATGATTATCCATAAATATTCTATTCTTTATTTTATGGATAAAAGCGACCAAAATACACTATTCTTTAACGCACCCAAGGATAAGCTTTGCCGCTAGTCAGTGTGACTCTTTTGGAGCTTCCATATACCTTCTTATAATCCCAAAACTATAGACAGTATCAGGCCTTGTGATTGTGAGATACCTTAGGCTTCCAATCAGACTCTTGAACAGAGTTGAGTCAATGCTTCTCCCTTCTCCATATTTTTTCAGTTCCAAGTTAGTTGCCACAGGTGTGTTTACAGAATTGTAATTGGCCATCTTGAATTTTTCATGCAACTCTTTAGCATACCTCTTCTATGATATATAGATGTTGTCATGTTGTTTCTTTACTTCAATGCCCAGAAAAAAGGACATGAGACCTTCATCAGTCATCTCGAACTCCTTGAACATTTCCCCCTTGAATTCATCTAACACCTGTTGAATATTCCCTGTAAACAATAAATCATCAACATACAAGCATGCAATAAGTATATCTCCATGATCATTCTTCTTGATGTAAACTGCATGCTCATATGGACCTTAGGTGAAGCCGTTCTCTCAAAGATAGTTTGGATGCATGCATTCCAAGCATGAGGAGCCTACTTCAACCCATATAGAGATTTCTTTATTCGATACACTTTTTCTTACTCCCCTTGTATAACAAAGACTTCAGGACGGTCAACATATACCTCTTCTTCTAGAATTCCATTTAGGAACGCAGAATTCACATCCAGTTGGTAGATCATCCAACTGTGATGGACAGTAAGGGAGATAGTCATCCTTACAGTATCAAGGAGAGAAATAGGAGAAAATAATTCTTCATAGTCCACCCCATAATTTTGTTTTTAACCCTTTTCTATGAGCCTTTCCTTGTATCGATTGATCTCTCCATCAGCATTTATCTTGATCTTGTACACCCATTTGACGCTAATGTACTTCTGGATTTTTGGGAGTGTAGTTGGCTCCCATGTGTCATTTTTCTATATGGAATGAATTTCTTCTTATATGGATATTCTCCATAATTCTTCTCTCATGGCTTCCTTAAACGTTAGAGGCTTGTGATCTGTGCACAAGAAAAAAAGATTTACTTCTTTGGTCTGCTCATAAATGTCACTCAAGTTTTTCATCTTCATTGGATCCATAGGTGAAGATGATCTGTCCAGATTTTAAATTACTGGAGTGCTTTAAGGAGTGATGAAATGCACTCCAAGACTCTTGTGTACTGACAATGTTCCTGAGGTAGGTGTTGCGGGCATTTTCCCCTGATGATCATGTCTTTCCTCCGAATCTTCTGTTTTAACTGGAATATCTTTGTTTGATTCTTCATCATTCCATTTCAACACTTCTTACTCACTAAAAACCACATCCATACTCACTAATAATTTATTGGTTAGTGTATTGTAGAGCTTGTATGCTTTAGAGGCTTCACAATAGCCGATTAAGGTGCACTTTTCACCACGATCATCAAGATTCCTTCTTCCCGCTTCCAGAACTTGAGCATTGGTGACCCACCCGAATATTATTTGGTCTTCCACACACAATTTTTAGCCTCACCACAACTCTTGTATTTTCATGTTTTTAATGCTCTTCATTGGATCTTGATTGAGAAGGTAGGTAGTACATGCCACTGCCTCTGCCTAGAAACTCTTTGGAAACCCTTTCTCCTACAGTATGGTCCTCTTCATGTTGAGGATGGTAAGGTTCTTTCTTTCTGCGATGCCATTTTGTTGTGGCGTGTATGTAGCAGTATATTTTTGTTTGATTACATGTTCCCTATAGAAATATTGAAATGGATTTGAGGTGTATTATCCACCTATAGCAGATCTAAGTACTTTTATTCTCTGGACACTTTCAGTTTCAACACTATCTTTGAAAGTTTTAAAGACAGTGAAAGTGGAAGATTTTTCTTTGATGCAATACGCCCCCCACTTTCTGCTGAAATCATCAATGAGGGTAATAAAATACCTATTACCTCAAAGTGAGGGTGTTTCTAGTGGTCCGCAGATATCAGTGTGAACCAACTGATGTGGTTACTTTTTTGTTCTGGACACTCCACTGGGGAAGGAGTTCCTTTGTTTCTTGCCAAGTGTACAAGCCTCACACACATGATTTGGAACTTCAATCACCGGCAAGCCACGCACCATGCTGGATGAAGATAAAAGTTTAAGAGTTCTCAAATGGAGATGCCCAAAGCGCAGATTCCATATCCATGAATCATTCTTCATGAGCCCAAAGAGACACTCCTCATCCTTTGTGTTGATATGCAGCGGAAACATACAATTCTTCTCTATTTGGACTTGAGCTACAAGTCTCATTGAACATCTTTTATAGATGAAGAATACTTTTACAAGTGTATGACATACCCCTTCTCAAGTAGTTGGTCAAGGATAATGATATTATTTTTCATACTTGGTAAATAATACACATTAGAAATGTAATTCGACTCTCCATTCTTCAGATAGATTTTGATTTTACCTTTACCAATCACGGGTACTTCGATGAGTCCCAAAAACTCACGTCGCCGCGAACTTCTTTGGTGAGTTCCTCAAATAGATCTTTGTTACCACTCATGTGGTTGCTTGCACCCGTGTCCAAATACCATACATCAGGGCATTCATATGCCTTTTATTATTCCAGGAGGAGTGTGGTACCATATTATTCATGATGAGATGCTTCGGCATAGTTGGATCGTTCATCATTATCCACATTACTCCAACAATCAGAGGAATAATGACCGAATTTCATACAGCTGTGGCATTGATCATTCTTTTCATTTCCATGACCACGTGTGAATCGGCCTCCACCATGTCCTATTCCACAGATGTTAGTGAAATTTTGTTGCTTTTGTTGATAGCATGGATGGTATCCACACCCTCTACCTCTTGCATGATAATCGACTCATTATGATTGATCATTCTTTTGTTCTGTCAGAGTCATCTTGGACTATAAGGCATGCTCTATTGTTGAACCCACATTCTTCTACATTCGTTGATCATGTACTTGCAATGACCCCATCAATTCTTCAATGGAAACATTTTCAAAATCTTTTGATTCTTCGATTGCCACAACCACATGCTTGAATTTAGTTGTGAGAGATCAAAGTGTTTTCTCAATGAAACGAATGTGCTCCATTTTTTCACCATTTTCTTTTCAAATTGTTAACAATGACAATTAAATGTGAGAATTAGTCAGAGATACTCTCACTGTCTTTCATGTGCACTACTTCGAACTCCACTCTTAGGGTTTGAAGATGAACCTGCTTCACTCAAATTGTTAACAATGACAATTAAATGTGAGAAGTAGTCAGAGATACTCTCTTTCTTGATGATGTTTCAGAAATCTTTTGAAACGTTGATTCATCCAACCCTTGATAGAGGAGGAATAATGCCTTTTTGTCATTATTCTTTTGATTTTTGAGAGTCTTATTTTATTCATTCATGAAGGCATCTTATTCCTCTGTAGAGGGTATAAGATACCCATCTGTGATGATCTCCCATAATTCTTGTGACCCGAAAAATGCCTTCATTTGGATGCACCACCTTTCATAGTTTTCCTTAGATAGCTTTATAACTTGCGGCTTAATTGAGGTGGTCATCTTCAAAAAATTTAGGATACTTTGAACCGCCTCTGATACTAGTTTTTTGCAAATACGAGTTGAGAAGATAAGAGGAAGAAGATTTATGGGATAATAACACAACAAAGCTTTCAAGCAATATATTTCCCAGTAATTTCCAACAGACTACAAAGACCACTTTTATAGAATCTTTCAAAATAAATGAAAAGACTCTAAGAAATACTGTATCATTAATATATGGAACAAAAACAATAAAATAATATTAAATGACATGCTTGGGAAATAAACTGACACTTGGAGAAGAGAGAGAGAAAAAATGCATGGGAAAGGACCCACATGGGGAAGGCATGTTGCATGGGGAATACACCCTACTTTGGAAAACCAACAAGTTTTCATTTCCAACATGCGCATGGCCTCTGTTTTGGGTATTGCCTTTGGTAGGTCTATTCCTTGGGGATGTATGCACAACCTGTGGTTCTTAGCGTTTCCACCATGGAAATATTTTTTCACGACCCAATCATGGGGGTCCTGTCCCACACCAGCAAGAACATCAAAGCTGTGGTTCATCTGTTTTGTCCCTAATGAAGAGATGGGAGTCGCCCCGACAAAGAGGAGGATTGTGCATGTCAATCTTAACACCACTGGTTGGGAGTTGGGGCCACTCTTCTGATTAGTCCATGGAAGGACGAAACCAGTGAACCTCACATATTAAGAGCTGGACGACTGAACCCCGCCTGCCTTGGAGTGGGTTGGGGTGCCGCACAGGTGAACCACTGTGCTAATATGCTTAGCCTGTGACAAGTGGTATCAGAGGAAATGTGCCTCATGGTGTTGCAGAATGCTGCCAGACGGACCTTGGTGGTGGGTGCGGAGTCCCGGGGTGTCATGTGAAGGTGACATGACAGAGAAGGTCACGCTCGAGAGAAGTTAGAGGAAGAGACACCACTATAAAGGGTGGGTCTTGTGGAGGTGGTTTTTGAACCTAAGAGAGAGGGTGGACCACAGTGGTTTGCAACCTAGAGAGTGGGTGGGCCATTGATTCCAATGATAAGGAAGAAGCGTCCATTGAGGCCATGCTTGGTAGCTGGTTAGTTGGAAGCACCATTTCGTGGACACACAGAAGGCCACGATCCTGCATGCATGAGGGCGTGCATGGAATGGGGGTGGGAGAATGTCACGACCCAATCATGGGGGTCCTATTCCACACCAGCAAGAACCTCAAAGCTGATGTTCATCTAGTTTTTCCCTATCGAAGAGATGAGAGTCGCCCCGAAAAAGAGGGGGATGGTGCATGTCAATCTTGACACCACTGGTTGGGAGTTGGGGCCACTCTCATGATGATTCCATGGTAGGAAAAAACCAGCGAACCTCACATATGAAGAGATGGATAGCTGAACCCCGCCCACCTTGGAGTGGAATGGGGTGCAGCACAGGCGAACCGCTGTTCCGAGACGCTCATCCCATGACACTATTCTACCTTGTCTCATGGTTACTGATCAGTGTGGTCGCCTATTTAATCCTCCTCGTTCATTTTTCCCTGATGCTTGAGTGCAATGTTTTGTTTTAGGTTCGGCTCTGATTCATTGCACTTTAGGATTTGTTATGCTATATCGAGGCACTTTGGGTGTCAGCAGGATTGATGACCATAGCCCCCCCCCCCCCCGTCTCTTCGACATTTCGTTTTTCTCGTCTAACTTAATGTGATGGTGCGCTCTCACCAAGGTTATGAACCCTTGTCGTTGGAGTGTTATTCATCCTCAAAGAGGAGATCTTGTACAGGTCGTCCTCTTTGTACGCTACTGCTATGCAATTCATGGTGGAGCTGTTGACAGAATCCTTCCTAGCACACAAGTGTGGCCAAGATCCGTAGCTGAGGACCTTCGACTTCCAGGTCAGCTGAGACCATCAAACTCAGTGTTCTTAAACACATCTACAATGGCTTCCCAACTACAACATGATGATAATAGGACTAGCAGACTCATTCACATCTGATGCTGTAAGTTTCAATCTTCTTCTTTTATTTCTTTCGTAGTTTAGTTCTTCCAAGATTATACTGCTCTATGTTTTATGTTTAGCCTTGTATGTTGTAAATCTATTTTCTTTGAGAATAATAAAATTCACGTGTTTAGTGGTATTCTTGTCATTCACATATCCCCCAAAGGTATTGAATCATGAAAATTTTCATGATATTTACCGATTTCTTAAATTCTTTCATCGTATATGCAGTGTTTATGTTAAATTCGATTTCTATATGAAAAATCCCCAATTCAGACCTTCTAGGGTTCACATGTTCTACTCTTTCAAGTCCACCTTACCCTTCACATGTCTCCTTTTTAATAAATACTTTGGGGTCATGGGTCTATAAAATATAAATACATATTTATATTTATAATTATGATTATACACACACACACACACACACATATATATATATGTACAATTATATAAATATGTATTCATAAATGTATTTCTATATAAATCAATTTATATTTTTAAATATATTTATATATAAATATATAAATATATATTATAAAATATATTGATAAATAAATAACTTTAAATATGTTTCGGTTTTGGGAACCCGGAAATTAATTTTTGACAAAGTTTATATTTTAAAAATATCACCCGAACCCACTCAGGTTAATAAATATGTAATAATTTTAAATTTAATATATATATATATATATATCAAAATTATTTTTAAAATTATTTTTTTAAAGGAAAAGGGGTGCACCCCAATTGAAGTGGGGCTCAACCCAAATTTGCAGAGTGCCAATTTCTGTGGTGATAAGCAATCCCAAATTCCATAAAAAACAAAGCTTATATTGTTAAAAAAATTACTTTCAAAAATTTTTGTGGTTCCCATTCATGATTGTAGGGGGAAAGTTTTATCTTATAAGATTTTATATTTTTTTTAATAAAATACTTTTAGGTTTTTTTAGCATATTGGGATTGACTAGGGCTATTTCATTTGGTGATTGGTGGGTTTTGGGCATGGGTGTCACTCCATTTGATGCTAATGCCCTTTGTTAAATTTTTTTTCTTCTAATATATATATATAAAAATTAAAATATATATTTACAAATAAATTGATATTAATATATTTATAATTATATATATATATATATGTTTATAAGAATATTAAATTTAAAACTATTACCAGATTATTCATTCGGGCAGGTTTGAATAATATTTTTATAATATGAATTCTACTCGAACCCGATTGCGGGGTTCCAGAATACAAAACATGTTTACAAATATTTATTTATGAATATATTTATAATATATATATATATATATATATATAATTATATAGATACATTTATAAATATATTATTTATAATTATAATTATAATTATATAATTATATATATATATATAAATACATATTTGAAATTATTTAAATCCCAGTCACTGTGTTGTTTGGTGCTTGATTTAATTGGGGGTGACTGATGGGTTGACTTCAAATGACACAAGCGTGATTGGAGGCCGGCACTACCGGGCATTGGTGGCGGTGTAAGAGGGATCCTCACATGACGGTGGAGGTGGTTGCTTAGGCTGGTGTCACTGACATAATAATGATTTGACGATAGTGCTTGTGGTGGTGGTCTCTGTGGGCAGTAGTGCGAACATAGGTGTATGGGACAACTCTGACATAGGTGCGAGGTGCGGCTAGAAGGGGGAGGTGGTATTCAACTGTAGCACCCAGTCTTGGTTTTCCACTTTTTCTATTCTCAGGACTAGTGGAATGTTGCGCTTAAGGCGCACCTCTCCGTATGCCAAAGGTTGTCGACTACCAGCAAAAGTCAGATTAGGTGATAGTGGGGAGACAATACCCACTTCTAATGATAAAAATAATGGTCCACACATATATGACACATCATAAAAAGAACCACAAAAATGAAAGCCACATAATAAACACAAAAAAAGTATATACAACAACAATAGTAATAATAAGGCCACTGGCATCATACCATTTACAGATAAAAGCACAAGTCAAGACAAGTCATACAAAAGTAAACAAGTTGGGTCACCCGTTGTTGACCATATAAGTACATATATATAAAATCCAAAAAAGTAAGTCCATCTTGATGCAAAGGAACAACCTAGTATACTTCTATCTATCCCATGAAAAAACAGTACATCCATGATCTCTAGCTCTCGAGCCTAATCCCTTACCTGACCTCAAAACCATAAAGTCTATACGCACCCCGAGGGGCCCATGTAGGGTGTGATTATGAAATCACTAGGCCACCACTAACGTGTTTATATCTTATATCCATAATTATATAGTGTATACTTATGTAAATAAGTACCAATAACTTGCACATACTAATAATCAACTCACACCATTTTTTATCAACTACCACAGGTGAGCGTTTCACCTACTTCGGCCAACACAAGTGGAACAATATATCCATGGTCAATCATACAAGAAGAACCTTGGTATCACAGCCTCATACATGTCATTCGACACCTCATTCCATTCAACACCTCATGTGCCACTAATTGAATAATTGACATCTCATCTGCATTCCCAGTAATACATCCGAGTCCCCTCAAACCGCCGTTAAAATGTCACAATTGGCTCAACAACCCTACATCCCGAGGCATGATGATATTCATCCTTGAATATATAAAAATCATCATTATCTCAAAATCCCAACATCCTAAGGCATGATGATATCCGTCTTCCAATAATCAGAGACCATTGGCCTCAAATATAATGGCGAGCCTCAACCCCCAACTGATTGTCTCAAACACCATCTCCCATAACTTTATATGGTGAACTCCTCTTCCATAACTGAAGGTCAACACCATCCACTAACCTTCCCAAACTACGAATGCCTCCACTCATAACGAGTGGTCATCACCACCTCAAACGAGTCATATTTATGTGCACATGACTCCAATGACACTGTCGGCCAACAATGGTGTGAGGAAATCATCAAAAAGTACCTAAGACAAACCATCTAGAAACCTAGTTGCCACATGAGAACCACATCACCGAATACTGATGTTCAACACCATCCAAAGTCCCACATGCCATACCCTCACCCGGCCAACCTCACTGCCATAATCTCAACGAACAATGTCACCGCAACCTGGAGATCAACATCCACCAATGTATATCAGGCCATGCCCTCAGATTGAAAAGCCATGCCATCTCAGTCCTGGTGATCAGAATCACCCAATACCTTGAGGCATTCCCATCACATTCACATAGAATTCATGCAATCATATCACAATTAATTAATTTAAATAATTTTACTAATTTTCATAACCTGCCCATCTCATCAAAAATCCCTACTCAGATTAATAAATTTTTTAAAAAGAAAGAGTATTCCCATCATCATCTTGCGAAATTTCTTACAATTTAAAAACAAACATTAATTAATTAATGGTTTCACTCAGGCAACCCACATGCATATATTTAATAAAAAACACCATAGCACCTATATACTTATGGATAAAGCTAGGAACCAACTATCATTGACTCATACATGCTCACTCGTCAAATATCGGCCTCTAATTCAAGAAATATTGGAAGAAAATGGTGTTTTAGAAAAATTCCAAAGAGGAATCTATAGCCACTGATGGATCTTGAAATGGAGTCTGAATGAAGGAGGCTCAAATCCTAGAGGAACGAAGGAGGAGAGATCTGTGACCTGCTGGAGAAGAACTGTGCGTGGGGGGATAGAAAAGGGGAGAAACCTCTTAAGGGGGGGGAATCATTTTTTCATTTTAAAAAATCTTCATGGTTACCTCATAATTTGGAAAATCGTGCACCAACCATGTTGTACTCACTATCCAAAGGGAATGCACCTCGCATGGTCTGACTGCACGGTTTGACAAACCATGCACCAACCATGATGGTGACTCTAAAAACCAATACTGTAGCACTCAGTTTCTAGGAAGGGGCTGCATAGTTTAAGATAATAATGCCCCATTGAAAAACATGACACATCATTTAGGTCACATGGTTAAAAAAATAGTACGCTCTGTCTGCCTTTCCCAAAATTGAGCTTTTGGTGCTCGACAATCCCGAAACCATTTTAAACACTTGAGGAACTCACTGATCCTTAAAAACCATTTAGAAATAGAACATTGAAGTGTTAAAACTTTTGGATTTAGGTTCCAAATCCTATAATTTATGTTGTTCCATCCACAAAACTCAAAATTCAAGTTCACCTAAGAATTATGGCCCATTCAAAAACCTGGGGCGTTACAAACTCCCCACATTAAAATAGATCATCCCTGAGAAATGTGTCTTCCTCCAAATATGGTACCTAACATACCCATATAATTTACATTAACCTAGTATACCCTAGTTATTGGTCACGGTCAAATCCTCTAGTGGCACTCCCCACCCTAAGATTTACATACCTGATAGCTTCTCAACCCAAAATTCAACATCTCGATGATTCCTATGACCATCACTAGATGTACATATCTTCATGTGGCATGCCATCATTCTTGGACCTTATCAGGTTTTCATTTCTAACCGCTTCATACATGGTACCTATCACAGACCGCATCTCATTAGATGATCATTTCATACTGGTTCCACAAATGACACCCATAAAGGCCCACATATCACCGATGCTCAAAGGTCTTGCATTAAAATTGATAATAAAAATTAATCCTACATCATATACATACATATATATATATACACACATAAATATATATATATATATGCATTCCTCTAATAGTCTTGATGTATATGCACCTCATACAAAACATGAATCACACTTGATTCCCACATACTAACTAGCATATGGTTAGTCCAATTACAATACGTGAACCTCATGTAACCATATCCTTCAAGCCCAAAAATAGGATTCCAAACAATGATCAATTTATAAAACTAACCATTGTCAGATCCTCATTCTGCTCCGACACTACCAGCTCAACAACATGTACTCAACCTGAAGTCTTACTACCCAAGGCATGACCTCCCTATAGAGCTTCACCAGATACTGGCCATTGACCCAACTTATTGGTCTCTATCTCTATCCCTCTCTCTTATATATCTCTATATTTCTATCTCTATCTCTCTCTCTTCCTTGACCTATGCATGTAGTAGTATCCCGACTACTGCTCATGGTACCACTCTTGGTCCTACCTCAATTCCCTAAGTCTGACTCAGTCCCTAGATCCCAGATATCCATGAAGGCTTCCTCAAGGACCTCTCCAGATTCCCTATATGACAACATATCTGACTCTCCTTTGGATCCTTCTCACATTGAGTCCAAATATTCCCCAAATTACCGCACTAAAAGAACACCATCAAAGAACCACTCCTCGGTGGCCTACCCGAGTTGTTGGCCTGACTGCCCTATTGGGAATCCTAAGGACCCTACTTTCAAATACCCAAATAATCACCACTAATCTCACATTACGTTGTCACCCAGCTTGAATACGACTAGTTCATGAAGTTTCTCATGACTATTAATGCCTGATTCACTACCTTTAAGAATAAGGTCAACCTAAAGATATTTACCCACACCCTAATGGTGTGTCGTAAACCATACTTGAAACACCTCATCCTAGCAACATCTTCACCCACCATAGAAGGCACAAATTGGGATAGGTCTATGAAATTCACCTCAGAATCTATAAATGATGTATCTCCCTATTATAGGTTCATGAAATCATGGGCTCGATCTACCGTCAACATCTCCAAAAAAAATTCTTAAAGAACCTAGCCTCAAAGTCCTTCCATAATAGTACCTCTTACCTACCATCATGCACCCTTATGTCCCACAAGTTCTTTCTCATTTCTATGAGCATATGAGTATCCAACTTCACACTATGACCTGGGGGTGTCTCAAGCTAATTGGATATCTTCTTCATAGACTCTATCTAGTTCTTTTCTTCCTATAGTCCACCCTCACCCTAAAATAATGGTGGGTGTTGAGACTGGAACTAAAAAATAAAATAATCCATAGATGGATCATTACCTTGACCTCCCCTATCAATACCCTATATGACTCACACCAAGCTCACCCTGAGCTACACATTTAAGTATTTCCAAAAATCTTCCATCTGTTATAGTATCCCTACCTATACTAGAGCCCATACCTATGGATCATGATCATACTAACCTGTAGGGGCCTCATCTTGACCCTCAGGGGTCTCAGCCCATGCCTGATATATAGGCACCACATTCCACCCTCCTGATTCTCCTCCAGAATCCTCCTAGGTTGAATCAATCCGAAGACTAAACAAGATGGTAAAAAATGACATAAAATACATATATATCATAGATTGGAAATGTTGTAACAGGAAGCACATCTCACCACCCTTATGCTCCCCTAATGCACCAATGTCACATCATATCCATCCTCATGGCCCCTTACCTACCCATATTAGAGTCAGACATCACATATCATCTAGCCCCACAGCCCCTTTCTTACCCATAACAATGTAAGGCATCATGTATCATATATATCACGATTTCATCAATATGAGGTGGTTGGGTAGAATTCCACCAAAATGATAAGAAATAAATTATTGTTTAACTTGTTTTTGGAATCTTAAATGGCTCACCCCCTTCATTCATTCCAACATACCCTTAACAGATTTGGGCCTATACATACCATACATGCATAGTGTCACATACCGATATCATGAGGAACCACATACCTGGGTTGGATTAGTTGAATTCTACTAAAAAGGATAAGCTGTAAAATAATGATTATCTTTTTGTTGACATTTTAAATAGCCCAACCCCTCTTAGCGTATTCTAGGTCCCCAAGGATAATCAACACATAATCAGACATCATATAATCCTATGTTATTACCATGATGCATAAATAATCCTTCCTTTCCACTACAGGAAAACTGAATATTTGCGACGAGCGATTTGCGACGGGCTCCCGTCGCAAAAGGTCTTTTGCGACGGGGCTCCGTCGCAAATCCCCCATTGCCGAAAACGGCATCGCAAATAGGTGTTTTTCCGGCGGTCCTGTCGCAACACAATTATTTGCGACGGTATTTGTCCCCCGTCACAAATAAGTTTTCGTTTATATATAAAAAAGGTATTTGCGACGGGCCGTCGCAGATATATTAGTTGCGACAGGTCGGAATCCCGTCGCAAATGGGAAATTTAAAAAAATAATTGCGACGAAACTATTTGCGACGGACCGTCATAGAAATTTTTTCCCGACGGGTATTCATCCCGTCGCAAATGGTACTGTAAAAAACATTTACGACAGGAATTCCCGTTGCAAATGTACCCGTCGCAAATATTAAAAAATAATAATAAAAAATAAAATAATTAATACAAATCATATAATATTATATAAAAATAATAATATTAATAATATAAAAAAATTATATTATTATAATATAAATAAAAAAATATATAAAATATAATTATGAAATATTAATATAAAATAATAATAATATGAATATAAATAATATAATATAATATAATAATACTGATATTAATAATATAAAAAATTAATATAATATTATTATTATTAAACTATCTATATAATAATAATATTGATATTAATAATATAAATAAATTATATTACTATAATATTAATAATAAAAAATATATATAATATAATTATGAAATATTAATATCAAAAAATAATAATAATATGAATATAAATAATATTATATTATATATTATGAAATATTAATATCAAAAAATAATAATAATAGTTCTAATATTATTAATATAAAAAATTAATATAATATTATTATTATTAAAATAAACATACATATTTATGAAAAAATAATATTAATATTATTAATATTAATAAAATTATAAAATTATAAATTTCTCAATATTAACAATAAATATAAAATATTAAAAGTAATATTACTAAAATAAGTAGACATTAAATATAATACTAATAAGTAATAATATATTAAAAAAAATAAAAACAAATTAAATCACGTAATATTCATACCAATATGAAAGAGGAATTCTAAATAGTTAATATGATAATAAACTACGAACTCAAATGTTTATTACATCTAAAAAAATCACTGGGTGGGTGGATAATCTAGAGGACCTGGAGGACCTGGAGGAGGTGGTGGAGGAAACTCCATCCCTAAACTATGAGTCAGACGACGCATATACTCCATATACTCCTGATGTTTCTCCTCATATCGATGTCTCTCCTCATCCTGCTGCGGACGCATCTTCTCCTTCCATCGACGCATCTTCTCATCGTGCTGCTGACGCATCTGCTCCTGCCCCTGACGCAAATCCTCTATAAGCTGACTCTGGGCACGCAGTTGCTCCTGATACTATGAGGCAGAAGATGATGTCTCTCCACGAGCTCCTCTCGAGCTGGACACCGACATCGCAGCAGTACCATAATACGCTGCAGGAGTCAAATGAGAGTCGATACCAACTACTCGGCCCTTTTTGAAGCCATATTGGGTCGCCTGCATCCATGTCGTCTCATCAAAATGGTGGGCACTAGTCTGATCACCCATCTCGTCTTGACTCTCAGCCTGTTTCTGAGAGGTCGCGGCCTCATATGACTCCTTAAGTTTCAATTAGAAATTAAAATAATGAAAAGATTATATGCATTTAATTTTCAAATTGAAAAGAAAATAATACTGACCACAATCTGACACTGGCGGTCACCTCTAATCTCTCCAGTAGTCGGGTCAGTGTACATCCTCCGATAAACGTCGTACGCCAAAATGCCGGGCTTCTCAGCTTCCTATATGAATATAAAATAAACTGTTTATATTTAAATTTGTATAAAATATTAAAAAACAAGTACTTACCAGACGCTCTCTATGCGCACTGAATGTACGACTACCGGCTCGATGTGTCACCTCTTGTCTCCCCCGATTCTATCAACCCAATGCAGATCTTTTCTGAAACCCACCACCCAACCAGTGTGTACATAATCCATCCCAAACGTGAGATGAAATGTACTCTGGTCGGTGGGCTCTACAGGACTTGTCAAATTCTGTCACTCCGGCTTTCTTTATAGCCGTATTTCTTAAATTATGCAAAAAATGACGGAAACAGTCACTCATAGACACCACCCATGCCGCGTGGATAGTGGCACACATTCTCTCGTCGATGGGATACCATAAACCCTAATATAAAGTTATTAATGAATTAAATTTCAAAATAAATAATATTTCATTACATACCAGCCAATGAT
Source organism: Viscum album (assembly GCA_963277665.1). Lineage (NCBI taxonomy): Eukaryota > Viridiplantae > Streptophyta > Magnoliopsida > Santalales > Viscaceae > Viscum > Viscum album. The sequence continues at coordinate 955,489,722 of OY728121.1, forward strand.
CAAACATGGCGGCCTGCACATCAGCGAGAATCTGATCCCATGTGAGCCAGGGCTGAGAAAAATAATTGCTCAAGATAGCGCTCCCATGTCCAATAGCTATATGCGTAAAACTATGGAACAAGAACAAATAATCAAGAAATTAGAATATTAATAAATTATAATGAAAGATAACTAAAATACATAGGTTACCATACCACCACGTGTGCGCATCGAATCTAAGTGGTGGACGTCGCTCTGGGATAGGATCTGGAATCATTAGTCTGGTAAGACCACGCCCCCTCAGAGTGCTCCCTGTAGTGCCAACAACCTGAGGGTCAGATGACTCAAGAACCTCATCATCCATAGGTAGATCAGCCTCCAGCAACTGACGAAACGTTTCGAGTCCATATGAAACATGAAATGATTGTTATTAGAAAACAGTTGAAAATAACTATTATGTATAGATATATATTTGTTATGATTCAAACCAGCATTTTACTCTGCCAATGTTCATCTTCATCATCATCTTCATAGTTTTCAATGTCAATGTATTCATCTTCCTCATCAACATCATCAATTTCCATATTAGTTTCACTGTCATCATCTCTTGTTATTTCAAATTCAGTTGTAACATCATTGACAACATCGTCACCATCGACCCTTAACTGTGGGGTATCATCCTCAATATTCATGTCTCTTTGTGAAAAACATGTGTTTTAAGGAGTGTCCTGAAAAATTTCATTTCCTTGCACTTCAGTGGAAACACATTTAGTTTGAGTAAATTGATTTTCTCAAGATTTAACTTTTATTATACTCCACCCATCATCCAACTCTTTTGCAGTAGCACAGTATTTTGCATAATAAATTTGATATGCCCGATGAGCCAATAAAAATGGTTCATTTACTGGAAGAAGACTTTTATGTTTAATATCAACAATTCCATGAGTCGGATGAATACACAGGCCTCTCTCAGTATCCAGCCATCGACATTTAAACATTGTTACATAATTCAATCCCAATTAACACAGTTCAATAATTTCTTCAAGCATGCCGTAAAAGTCATCTTCAATATCTCTATGATGTGATCCCTTCAAACAAACACCATTATTCATTGTTTTCTTTGATTCCCCATATGCACGTGTATGAAAGCAATAACCATTCACCACATATGCATTATAAGATTTAACCATTTTGGATGGTGGACTACTCAAAATACGCAATCGACTATCAATCTTATCAGCATGTACAGATACCTGAAAATTTGTAAAAGATTTATCACTATTACAAGTAATAAATTGATTTTATATGTAAAACCAAAAAAGAATGTATGTTACCAGTTTTTGAAACCAGTAGGCAATTTTTTTTGCCGACGTTCTTCTAAGCCAACTGCTGTAATTTGTGGAAATTATTTCTTGGTATGATCATCATATAACCTACAAATACAATATGATTAATTTACTATAAGAAAATCTATAGAATAAGGAATAAGAGAACTCACTTTACAATTGGTGACATTTCTTCACAGTTGAGTAGAACATATGTATGAGCTCTATGATGTTCATCATCTGAAATCCATCTATCATGAACTCCACTAAAGCTAAGTTCGGGCTAATTGAAAACTGATAATTGATTGTTCATATCATCATCGACATTCCCCTCGTTCCGGACCATGCGGTTAAATTTTTAGGGATATTCAGATTCAAAATAATGAGAGCAGAATAAAGCAATTTCTTTTTGCAAATAAGCTTCAGCAATTGAGCCTTTAACTGATGCGTTATTACGAACTTTTTTCTTCAATTTCTGCATGCATCTCTCAAATGGGTACATCCATCGAAACTGAACTGGACCTACACATTTTGATTCATGTGGAAAATGTAATATCAAATGTTTCATCGAGTCAAAGAAAGCCGGAAGAAATAATTTTTCCAATTTGCATATAATTACAATAAAAGCTTCTTCTAGTTTTCTTAGTGTATCGTAGTCTGTTGTCACCGCACACATGTCTTGGAAAAAATATGATATATCTATTATCGAATCCCAAATCATATAATTCAACAAACCTCTTAATCCAATAGGAATAATACTTTCCATTATAACATGACAGTCATGACTTTTTAATCCAGTAATATGACCATTTTTAACACATCTTCCCAAGTTGGAAGCATAGCCATCTGGAAGTCTCAAATCTGTAATCCACTGAAAAAATAATAAGTGACTCTCTTTGGTCAGTGTATAAGATGGTTTTGGCTTCATTAATCTCTGTGATCTGAAATTTTCAAACAATTCAAGTTCTGGTCGCCTGCAAATTTGGGCAAGATCTAATCGTGCCTTTACATTATCTTTGGTTTTACCCGGTGTATCCAAAACTGTATGAAATAAATTATCAAAATAGTTCTTCTCAATATTCATGACATCCAACATGTGTCAGACCAACAAATTAGACCAATATGAAAGATTCCAAAAAATGCTCCGTTTTGTCCAATTGTGTTCTTTCCCAAAACCATGATTTTTCGGTTGGTTTATTGTCGGTCCAAAAGTGATGGAAGGTAATGAAAATAAAACTGATTGTAACTCTGTAACTGAGATCATTTTTGGAGGTCCATCTCTTTCAATTCTGCCTTTTCTAAAATGAGATTTATTCCTCCGAAAAGGATGATCGATTGGAAGAAATCTGCGATGACAGTCAAAATAGCAAGGTTTTTTTTCCATTCACGAGCATAAATTCTTTGTTGTCTCCCATACAGTAAGGACATGATTTTGGACCATGTGTACTCCATCCAGATAACATTCTATATGCCAGGAACTCACTAATTGTCCACATCAAAGCATCTTTCATTAAAAAATTCTATTTCGCAGCAGCATCATATGAACCAACAACATGACTCCACAATAAATTTAACTCATCAATCAGTGGTTTCAAATAAACATCAATATTCTTTTTCGGATGTCCTGGGATTAATAATGTCAAAAAGATATAAGGCTCTTTCATCAACATCCATGGAGGAAAATTGTACGGAGTTATAAAGGCAGGACAACAGGAATACTGACTACCAAAATATCCAAATGGACAAAAACCGTCAATAGAAAGACCCAATCGCACTTTCTAGGATTCTAAAGCAAAAGGCGGATGCACATGATGAAAATGTTTCCATGAATCGCCATCAGATGGATGAACCAAGATTTTACCATTTGAAATATTGGTTTTGTGCCATGACATCATTGTCCCTGTGTTCTGAGACATAAATAAACACTGCAACCTGGGTGTAAGTGGGAAATATCTCAACAGTTTTACAGGAATCAATCTAGACTTCCCTGATTGAGCTTCTTTATACCTCGATTGTCCATATGTGGGATAACTATCCAACGACTCATTTTCAACAGAATATAAGATGCAATCGTTTGAACATGCATGAATCTTTTGATAACTAAGGCCTAGATTACGAATGAGTCTTTTGATCTCATAATAATTAATTAGCAGGCAACACATTTCCTTCAAGTAACAATTCTTTAACCAAAGAAAATATCTGATCAAAACAGTTATTTGACATTCCATTATCTGATTTAATAGCCATAAATTTTGGAACTACTTTTAATTTGCTTATCTTGAAACCAAGATATAATGCATCCTCAGCAGACCTGAACAACTCAGCAAATTCAGATGGTGCCAACTCGGGAGGTAAATCAACATCATCCTCAATTTCTGTTTTTTGAACGGATGACCCTACAACATCATGTACTAAATTCTAAAACCACGATGGATCCGAAATCAAATTATTAGTATCTTCTCTGGAACTACGTTCACCGTGTTGATACCAAAAAATATAATCTGATTGAAAACAATAACGCAAGAGATGTTGCCCAATGATGTCAAATGTCTCAAACGTTCTCAGAGCACATTTTTTACAAAGAAACTTAGTTGTCCCTTCTGAAACAAATTTCGGGTTTGATGATGCAAATGATAAGAAAGCTTCAACACTATCAACATATACAGGATTTAAACTAGAACTGTTTGGATTTATGCGCTGATTTATCCAAGCACGATCATCTAATAATGATTGATGTCGATTTCCTTATTCTGTATTCATATATATGTTTCTACAAAATTTAAAACCATTACTATTGTTAAATAATTTGATATAAGAAAAAATATCCTAAAAAAAGAAGATACGTAATTATAGTTATTTATTAATAATTACCAATAATTATAGGCGACACAATTAGTTTATAATCATCCCCACTAATTATTATTAATTTAGCAATACTTAGAAATACTTGGCAAAATGAAATATGCTTGAATAATGAAATTAAATTTTGTAATCATCGTTGTGAAGATTATATTACTAATTATTCTAATTTGTCCGATGGATCATCTCTTTTTAACTTTCTCCCAACTGAAATCAGTATGAAAAACTTGCTCTGACATGCGTTAGAGCACATTTTTCATACTGATTTCAGTGGGAGAAAGTAACAAAGATATGAGACGTTGAACAAAAGGTAGTCTTCAATCCACTGGAAATTATGCCAATTTATAACCATGTACTTGAATTTATTTGATTTTTGATTAATTTTATTAGTAATTATTACTAATTATTACAAATCTCAATATTTCCAACAGATTTTTCTTTATTCTTAACATGTTCAAATCTTAAAGGGTCGCCAATTTTCAAGTCATTCACAATAAAAAGTTTGGGTCAACCTTGTCCAATTTAAACTCTATAATTGTCCTTACATGGTTGATCATCTCGCAAGTAGTGTTGCAATTGGACGACACAAGTAATGAGAAAGACATGACTTGGGTTGTCCTATTGCAACACTACTTGCGAGGTGATCAACCAAGCAAGAACAATTATAGAGTTTACATTGGACATGGTTGACGCAAACTTTTTATTGGGCATAACCTAAAAATTACCCTTTAAGATTTGAACTGTTAAGAATAAAGAAAAACCTATTGAAAATATTGATAATTGTAATATTTTATAATTTTTTTATAATTTTAATAATATTAATATTTTTTTATAAATATTAAACATATAATAATAAAATAATTATATTATAAGTATTATTTAACTATTAATATTAGAGTAATATAATATTTTATATTATGTTACTATTTATTTTACTAATTATATTACTAATTATGTTACTAATTTTATTACTAATTATGTTACTAATTATGTTACTAATTAGAAATGCGAAGATATGCAGATACGTCGGCTGGTTAATCAATTATTGAATAGAAAAACAAACGTAATTGACCGCTCATCTACCTCAATTTTGTTTTCATTTGTGTGTTGAGGTTGACAGGAAACTTCTGGCTCCACATATAATATGTGATTTTACTGTCAAAATTATAAACCTCCTCACCTTTATATTGGCGAGGAGGTTGATAAGTTTGACAGTAAAAGCAGATATTACATGTGGAGGCAGAAGTTTCTGTCAAGCCTCAACACACAAATAAAAAGAAAATTGAGGTAGATGAGCGGTCAATCATGTTTCCTAATTATACTAATTGTTTCCTAATTAAATCTAATTGTTTCCTAATTAAATCTAATTGTTTCCTAATTAAATCTAATTATTTTGTAATTAAATTTAATTATTTCCTGATTATACTAATTGTTTCCTAATTATACTAATTGTTTCCTAATTATACTAATTTTTTCCTAATTATACTAATTGTTTCCTAATTATACTAATTGTTTCCTAATTATACTAATTGTTTCCTAATTAAATCTAATGTTTCCTAATTATTTTAATTGTTTTTTAATTGAATCTAATTGTTTCCTAATTATTTTAATTATTTCCTAATTATTTCTAATCAATTAAATCTAATTATTTCCTAATTATTTGATAATTATTTTAATTAAATCTAATTATTTCTTAATTATTTGATAAATATATATATATTTCTAATTATTACCAAAATATCCCCCAGGAGTGTCGAACCAAGAGTGCAGCAAGTCCCGTTGTCGTGTACCAGGTTACCCCGAGTCAAGCTCGAAACACCTTGTCAGAGTTTTCACTCCTAGGTACATCTATGTCAGAGCCGCCTCTACTTGTTCGTATCCAGACAAGGATTATTTGGTACAAGCACATAAACTAATTATACTATATATCTAAACAATTAAAAAAAATAAAATTAACAATTAAAAATAAAATTAGCAATTAAAAATAATTTAACAATTAAAAAAATATAAATACCTTTAATAATCTGCACCAACTCCTTCCTTCCTCTTCTCGAAAGAAAAAATAAAAACAAAAAAAAATTCTGCTCAGATATGAAAATGAGAGAGAGAGAAGAATGGAGAACTGAATGTTATGGAAAAAAACGGATGGGGTGTATATATAGGTTAGATTATTTGCGACGGTCGTATTTGTGACGGGAGACCGTCGCAAATACTAGGTATTGCGACGGGATACCATCACAAATGCCTTCGCCCGCATTAAATAAAGGCGGCGATTAAAATTATTTTCGCGACGGGCCCTTTGCAAATAGCCACCATTAGCGATGGGTGGCTATCCCCGTCGCAAATTTCTATTTACCGCCGCTGGTATTCGCGACGGGGCTCGTCGCAAATACCTTCGCCCGCATTAATTACGGGATGCGGGTAAAAGGGTTGTTGCGACGGGCCCGTCACTAATGCCACACCATTAGCGACGGGCAGACATTCCCGTCAGAAATTTCTATTTACCATCGCCGGTATTTGCGACGGGAGGATATCCCCGTCGCAAATCCATATTTACCGCCGCCGGTATTTGCAACGGGACCCGTCGCAAATACCTCCCGTTGGATTATCTGTTGCGACGGGTACATAGTCCCGTCGTAAAACCGTATTTACTAATGCGGGGTATTTGCGACGAGCTCTAGGTGACCGTCGCAAATAGGCTTTACAGCGGCCAGTATTGGTGACGGGACCCGTCGCAAATAATACCAGATGAATATTTGTTTGCGACGGGGAAATTTCCCCATCGCAAATACTATTTACCACCGCCGGGTAGTTGCGACGGGTAGCCTTCTACCCGTCGCAAATATCCTTCCCTTGTTTTGGCGCGCGAACCGCGCCATTGAAATTACGACGGGCCCTGTATTTCCGTCACAAATAACTTCCCATTTGCGACGGGAAAATATTCTCGTCGCAAAAACCCTTTTCATCGGAGTTGTTGCAACGGGAATAAGTCCCATCGCAAATACCCCGTCGCAATAATCGTTTTTTCCTGTAGTGTTCCATATCAAGACAAGGATCAAAATATCAGAATTCAATAACATCACACCCAAGTGCACCACTAGAGGTGGAAATCATTCAAATATAAAAGCTCAAAGCATGACATCAATTTTCCACCCCTGGAAACTTAGTCAACCCCCCATGCGTGGGGATCCAAGCACCCAAACATGATTTATTTTCTCAGTTTCCACTACATCCAGGACTCTGATCTACCATGACCTAACTAGTAATACAAAAATAAGAATAAACTCCCTTGATACCATTTATAGTGCCCCAACCTAGTTTTCCACTTCATCTGTACTCTAAACTGTTGGGCCACTGGGCCTTAGGCATGCCTCCCCGTATGCCAAAGGGTGTCAACTAGTAATGTGGTCCAAATTAGGTGTCAGTGGGGATATTAATCCCTTTAGTGATGATAATAATATTTATCCATACATATATAACATATAGGAAGGACCACAAAAACAGAAGCAACTAAATAAAAACAATAAAATCATATACAACAACAGAAGTAATAATAATCCCAAGGGAATCATATCATATGCAGATAAATATACAATTCAAGATAGGTCATACAAAAATAGAAAATTAGGATAACCCATGGATGACTATATAAGTACATATATATAAAATCCCAAAAAGGAAGTAATGCTTGATGTATAGAAACCACCTGGTCCACTGACATCCATCCCATGAAATATCAATACATCAATAATCATTAATTTCTAGCTCCTGAGCCTAATCCATTACCTAATTAAAAAATCATAAAGTCTACATGTATCCCTAGGGTCCCATGTAGGGTGTGACTATGAACTTAGTAAGTTATCACCAATGTGTTCCTGTCTTACATTCATAGTTATATAGTGTATGAATACGTAAATAAATAGCAGCAACTCACAAAAAATAATAAGCAACTATCTTCACTTGTACTCAATAGCCACCAACTCTCTTCACTTGTTTAGGGTGTGACTATGAACTTAGTAGGTTATCACCAAAGTGTTCTTGTCTTACATCTATAATTATATAGTGTTTGAATATGTAAATAAATAGCTTCAAATCACACAAAATAATAATCAACTCTCTTTACTTGTTCTCAATAGCCACAAGTGAGCATTTCACCTACTTTGGCCAATGATGGAGTGGAACGATATATCCATATTCTATCATACTATAAGAAAACTAGTATCTAAATCTCATACACATCACCTAGAACCTCATTCCATCTGATACATCATGTTACACCCATTGAGTAACCAACATCTAATCATAATGCCTAACAACACATCCCAGGTCCCTTAGACCTCTTTTGAAAATTCACCATCGGATCAACAACTTGGTGTCTTAAGGAACAAATATATTAGTCCTCTAATATATAAAAAATCATCATCAACTCGATAGCTAAAAATCCCAAGTCATGAATATAGGCATCCTCTAATAATTTCGGCCCATTAGACTTGAATATAATGGTGAGCCTCATCCCCCAACCGATGCTCTCAAACACCATCTCCTATGGATTTCTATAGTGATCACCTCATCTGCAACTAATGGTCAATACCATTCCCTAAGCTGCTAAAACTACATAGGTCTCCACCCATAATGAGTGGTCAGAACCACCTCAATTGAGTTCTATTTGTGTGCACATGACTCCAACAGCACTGTCATCCAACAACAGTGAGAGACAATCACCTAAGGGAACCTAATCCACACCATCTAGTAACCTTGTTTCCACATGTGAACCACATCATACAAATATTGATGGTCAACACTATCCTATGTCCTATGGGCCATTATCTCATCCTAACAACCTTATCACCTCAATCCCGACAAACCATGTCACCTCAACTTGGTGATAAATATCACCCCATGTATATTAGGCCACACCATAATCTCGATGAACCATGTTATCTAAGTCCCAGTGATTAACATCACCTCAATACCTTAGTACATTCCCATCAGGTTCCCATGGAACTCATGTAATCATATCACAATTAATTAATATAAACAATTTAAATTAGTTGGAAGGACATTCCCAACTGGTCAAAAGAACCAAACTCGACTTAATAAATTTTTAAAGAAGCAAGAGCATTCCCATAAGAATCCCATGAAATTCATTATAATTTAAAAATAAACATCAATTAATTATGGGTTTCACCTAGTGATTCACACTCAAATTTACCCAAGAGAAGAATGTAGAATGGTCCTTATAGTCTAGCTTGGGTTGTCGAATCCTCAGAAACCTAAGAAGTAACCTACATACACATACATTCTATGGACTGTTTTTGGCTATTAAGTGGCCAACATGGATTGATTTTAGATGGTTTTAAAGTATATATAACAGATTTAAGTGAATTCAATTTAAAATAATTAGTTCATCCTAGGTTATCTCTCGGGGTGGATTGGATGAAATTCTTTTTTAACTATTTCAATTTTTTATTTTTGAGATGGGTTCATTTAAGAAGATCAAACAACATCCTCAGTTACTAGTTTAATACATACACACTTTAATACTAATCACATATACTCTTGAAGGATCAAAGTTTTGAGCACTTCAAGGTAAATGTTTGTATTAGCACTTGAAGTGTGTGGCCTTAAATTAAACAAGGACGATGGAGTTTAAAAATTATCAAATAAAAATCTCAGTTGAAAGAAGTGATTACACATTAATGGGGTGATAAATAACATCCAATATAGCCCCTTGATACTCCCTTGGATCAACCCATAAGTGGGTTATCCCTCTATTGATTCTATGGTTTCAATGGAATCAGAAAGTAGACTCATGAGGGAGGAAATAGAGAAGTAAAAAAAACAATGGAATAGTGATCACTTCACCATTGTGTGGTAATTTCACAAGGTTTGGTGTGAATAAATTCACACCTTGAACCAATGGTATCAAAGTGATATGGGGAACAATAGAATAAGAGGATAAGAATAACTTTTATTAATAAACTAAAGTTAATTGAACAAATTACATGTGAAAGAAAAACTTGAGACAACAAAATCACGGCATAACATTACAATTGAACAAAGCACCAAAGATTAAAAACTAATCCACCACCACTAACTTAGATAGGAATTTTTGGAGCCTTTGTTCGAGACTCCAACAGTAAAAATCATCCCACTTGATTATGGTAGGCCTAGGGTGGTGGAAAGCTTGTGGAACTTGGACTTTTCCACTCTTGACCCAAGGTGGCATCCAGCTTGAAACTACCAAACAGACGTGCCAAGAATACCTTCTATATTACTGACTTAGAGTGGGACATAGAAGAATAAAATGGATCCCCGAATGTCTTCAAACCTCCTGTAAAATTTAGGACCATTTAAAGCTGTGGATTCCGAGATATGATTATATTAGTAGGATTTTTTTGGGCCGCAGAATCTGGACTAGAATTTTATCTCCAAATTGGACCGCCTTAATAACCACCATGGAGGCCGAATTAGCACTGGATCCTGAAGTGTATAAACATGTTCATATTGAAGTGTAGATAAATTTACAAAAATATCAAATTAAAATATGCATAATTACATTCTTTAAAATAAGATTAATCATTGGATATTTTAAATGATGTTAAAAAATGTACCACATAATAGTGCATTTTAAGAAGGAAATATAATCATAATGTGGAATTATGTTCAAAGTGTAAAATGAACTAAAATGGTGTTTATAAATAATAAAGAATATTAATATTATATATATTAAAAATGAATATTATCCTCATTTGGTGACTAATCACACCCCCCAACTTGAGTTTTGCTAGTCCTGAGAAAAATATATCTCAACAATATGAAATTTGAATTCTCTTTTCCGAAAACATTTTAACACACAATGGTCACAAAAAACACTTATACCAAAAAATATTGAAACCCATCCAAATATTTCAATACAAGATAGTTTCATAAGCAGATCCCAATCCCAAGATCATTCCTTTTTTCAAATTCATTGCCATATTTCATCCAATATCAATTAAGTATTAAGATGTGTTGTGTATCACAATAGACATAGGGGTTCATCTTTATTCAAGGGGGAATGAAGGAAGATCTCAGTGGAATCACATTTCAATATTAAGATGAGTATTCGAAAAAAATTTATTGTATTATTATTATTTTTTTGTTTTTGTTTTTTTTTTGTTTTTGCAATTTTTTACATGGTAATTGAAATTGCACTCAAAAGAGTCAACCCATGTAGCGAGACTTTGCCAATGACTCCCAGGCTCAAAGACCTTAGGGCACCAAGTGAATCCCACATACTCGGGCATCATCTCAAGTTAACTCATTTAAAAACAAATTAAAATTACCAAAAATAGAGATAAAATTACTAACTATGGGCCAGAAAACTATGGAGTCACGATCCCCAAGTGCCAAAAGCCACACATTAGGTCATTTCATTACTCTACATGCAAATTTATTGTTTTTTTATTTTATTTTTGAATACTCATATTAAAAATAAAATTATCACCAAACCTATGCTATTTATTTGGGGGACCCCATGAACTCAAACTAATACCCCACTATCCAAAGGATGTTCATTGTGATTCTTTTTTTATTTGGATGAAAATACAAACAATGAAATATCACATTGGACAACCACACTTTCCAAAATCTATTCTCATGAAATAATACAAGGATTAAAATCATAATCGGGGCATGCTAAATTATTTGTTATTCAGTTTCAAAGTGTGCAATGTTTATTACCATGTTCAAAGTTAAAGGAATTTGTCCTTCCATTTACACACATTTTTTTCAAATCATTCATTTTTTACACAAAAAGGAAAAATTTTATTTCATCTCCCCCCCAACTTCAAGTAACACTGTCCCCAGTGTTTGATGACATGAAAATTTAGAAGGAGTAGAGGAAGATAAGAGAAATTCAAAATGGAAATTAAAATATGAGGATCATGGAATGAAGTCACCTGGTGGTTGAATTTGAAGTTCTTGCTGCTCCAATTTAGTCATTTGATATCCATGTCACTTGCAGAGTTCCCTAGTAGAAAAAAGAGAAAAAAAAGAGAGAAAAAAACAAAACAAAACAAAACAAAACCAAACAATATATATATATATATATATAATAAATAAAGTAAAATATAAGTATATATATAAAAATTTTAGAATAAGGAAGCACAAAAAACCATAGGTCAGTGGTAAGCATGCGGCCCTGTCTCCCTTCGGTCCCGGGTTTGAGTCCCCGCGGCTTCGCCGGTTGTGACGGGGTTGGCCCCACGACCTATGACGTGCTCTTTTTTTATTTATTAATATATATATTTTTATTTTTATTGTATTTTTATTTTAACATACAAACACATAAAAATAAAATGAACTGATGATACATTGTCTTCTTTTTAAATTTTTGGGAAAGGTATTACTCAAGGATCACACCACATGACACAGATGAATATGGTGCTCCCCTTTCATACCCATCCATACACATAATAGAAGAACATATCAATAGTCTATTTTTTTAAATACTAAAATGATTAATAAAAAAATGACTCCAAAAAGATTGAAAACATGAAAACCATTGGTTGCCTCCCATGCAGTGCTTTGTTTAACGTCGTTAGCCCGACATAGACCCCTAACTTACCCAATACCAATTTTCAACATTTTAAGGACCCCATATTTCTACATGTACACTATATTGAGATTGATTCTTTGTTTATATTTTTTTTTCGTGTGCAAACCTATGTTCAATAATGAGTGGTAAAATCCAAGGAATATTAGAAATGGTTGATCCATTTTCTTTTTTAGTCTTTACAAAGACATTAAGAATCATTACCTCTTTATTGGTTTCAAGATAAGAAATTTTGAAAATTGGAAGTTTTTGGCTATCCCCAATGAATGGAAACATGAGGGTGGATGGAAAGTCCTTTTGTTAAAGTTCGGGTAGGCTAACACTTTCAGACATAGGTTGGGACTTTGAATCAAAATAAATTTCATTTTCAAAACTACTCAATATAATTGGTTCCTTTTGAATAGAATATTCAACCACAAAATTGGAAAGATCAGTGATTGGAATGGATATGGACTCAAAGTTTGTGATTTATTCCAATGGTTCAATAATTTATTGTTCTGAAGAATCAAAGGAGTGATATTCTAGACACTCAATCCATGATGTCAAATTATCATCTTTTGAATCCAAAAAATAAATTTATTCTTGATTTAAATACCGTTCGATAATTCCTTTATCTTCTCCATATTTCCCCAATCTAATGGTTGGTTCTTCAATAAATTTATGAGAGGTTTGTGGGAGAAAATAGTCTTCAATCAATGATGAGTAAGGTATAACATGAGTGGGAATGGGTTCCATAACCGTCTCAAAGTTTTTGTCACGACCCGACCCAACGGGGCTCGAGCCGCGACTCCCCGAGCCCACCTCCAATAGGCCAGGGGCTGGCGACCAGTGTCGAGTAGGCTATCACACACATGAGAGGAATTAGCCTAAGGTACCTGTACACACGCACCCACAAACACCTCCATACAACAGTGCAGAGATATAGAAACTGAAAAGTAAATGAATGCATAAAATCTATCCCAAACCAGAGTGCAACAGAAAAAGTACAAAGGAAAAAACAGGGCCCACCAAAGAAAACTACAAAGCACGTCCAACCTGCTCTGAAGAAGAGGAACACTGCCACAAACACCCGCCAGAAAGATCCCCCGGCACAGCTCCAGTAGACACCCCGATCAACTCGCTCACTAAGCTCCGCCTGCTTCTGGTCCTCCTGGGACTCCGTCAAAAGGCCTGTGGTCTGCACAAGACACAAACATGTGCGGGCAAAGGCCGTTCAGGGGTGAGTATAAACATACTCAGTAGGCACCGTAAAAACCCAAAACCCAAGGGAGCAACTGAAAGGCAACAGTCCGCTCAACCCAGCCAGAGGGAACCCAGACGAGAGAGAAACTCCATCTCGTGACCATCCTCGGCTATACACAACTAGTCAGCTCAGCTCAGCTCAGGTGTATGCCCATACATACACCTTGAACAATCCAGATATACTCAGCTCACGCCACAAACCACAAGAGGTACCGACCTCATCACCAGTAACTGTCCCAACCAGGAGAGTACACCACACGAACACTGTCATACCAGATGACACTCTTCCGAGAGATACACTCCATCGGGTTTCTCACAAACCTCTCAGACACTCACCCGAGAGATCACGCTCGTCAAATAACATCATTGAGGAAACATCTTTGAAACAACAAAACCACCAAACTCCTTGGATAGGGGATCTCTCCTAGGGTCCGCTAGGGGATACCAGAACCCACTCCGGTATACAAAGCTCACAGATAGGGGATCACTCCTAGGGTCCGCTGGGGGATACCACGACCCGATCTAGCGTACGTAGTACTCACAGATAGGGGATCACACCCAGGATCCGCTGGGGGATACCACAACCCGATCTGGCGCTCGACAGAAACTCCACACTCAGATAGAGGATCATCGTCCATATAAAGATGGTCACGATGATACCAGAACCCTATATGGTATAACTCGCGATATAGGGGATCTAACCGATGATGCCACAACCCTACCGAAACCACGCCCTGAGTAGGGGATCACATATCCAACGATACTGCAACCCTACTATAAACCTCATGCTGAGTAGGGGATCGTAAACCCGACGATGCCACAACCCTATTGTGCACGACCCACCGCATAGGGGATCATATTCCCGATGATTCCACAAACCCTACGGGGTTAACCTGCTAGATAGGGGATCACCACCCGTGAAAAAAATAGTCACAGCGATACCAAGAACCCGATCTAGGGTAAAGATGCTAGAGGATCTGATCTAGGCCCACCGGTGGGATACCATAACTCTAACAGTTAAAACATCCCATCGAGAGGATCAAAAACCCCTACGAAGGTTGTGATGCCGCGCGAACCCTCATAGGATTGAACCAAGTGAGAACCCTCAACCACTGCTGGTCCAAACGTCGCTAACCCGAGCGACCCGCCCAACGCCACACTGCGCACCTCCTAGGATAAAACCGAGGCCACCATCGCGTTCCATGTGAAAAAACACGCAGGATAGGCTGTTTACTCGCCCGAAACGGAGCACCGGTGAAAAAGGCACTATTCACCGTAGCTAGCTCGTGTGGGGCCCACACAACGATCCTGAAACCCCTC
Source organism: Viscum album (assembly GCA_963277665.1). Classification (NCBI taxonomy): domain Eukaryota; kingdom Viridiplantae; phylum Streptophyta; class Magnoliopsida; order Santalales; family Viscaceae; genus Viscum; species Viscum album. Next base: position 955,505,046 of record OY728121.1, read on the forward strand.
GAGCGGATCACACCACGACGATCCCCTCGAAAAAACAAGTGGAATCGACTACTCGCTCGTCCGAAATAGACACCTGGTGAAAAAGGCACTTTTTACCGAAGGCCATCACGGGTGGGGCCTAGGCCTGGATTCCGAAACTCATCAAATGGATCACACCATTGTGATCCTCTCAGAAAAACACACTGGATCGACTATTCATCCGCCAAAATCGGACTCCTGGTGCAAAAGCTACGTTTCTCCGCAAACGACAAAACCCGGCCTCGTGGGGCCCGCACCCCGTTCACAGTCCCAACACCCGAAAACCATCTCAAAAAGTCCGTCGTACCATCAGGGTCTCAACGCCACTGACGGCACGTCAATCGGACGTTCCAAGTAGAAGTTACAACGACCCGAAGTCGTAAAATAATAAAATATTATTATTTTATAGGACGTTTCTAACTCCCGGGCCACGATCCCTGTAACACCCGAGATTTTTATGAGTAATATTTTGTTTTTATATATCATCAAAGGAATCTTTCACTACATACTAGCTTGGCTTACTTTACACGCAATCGCGACCTTCCTCGATAGCTTGCGTCGTACGCAATGCCGAGTTTCACTAAACAACGATATGCTATTAAAATATTATTAAAACTACCCGTTATGAATAGTAATAACCACTTTTTGAAATTTTATAAATTTTATTTTTTAAAATGGACTTCATTTTTGGATTCGGAATACCGAAATTAGCCTAGGGTGAAATTTTGGTATTTTTCTGAAAACTTTCAATTTTTGATGAATAGTGAAACCACTAAGTGGTAGGTTAAAAACTGAATTTTTCATAAAACTTAATTTAACGCTTCTGTGAATGGAATTTCGAAAATCCGACAGACACGGTTGATATCAGTAAGTAAAATGTGGTTCAATGCGATAAAAATAATTTTTTGGTGAATAGTAACTTTTTACTTTTTTACCGCGGTTAATAGTAAATAGGGTAACTAAGGGTAAATATGATATTACTATTACCCTAACACATGTCCTAATTCTATTGGATAAGTGTAATTCGACCAAAAACAACCTTATGAATAAAATATGACCATTTAGGCCCACTTGGGTTAGATTAGGACATTTATTATTAATTTATTTAAAGAAGGGTTAAAATAGTTAAAATCAAAGTTTAATAAGAAAATCATTTTTAATATGGGGTTATACATAAGATAAATTCGACTATAAATATTAATTAGAAATTTAAAAAGATTTCCTACATAATGATATTTTATTTACAATTTTTAGACATTAAATAATTTAATTTATTTATGACACAATTATGATGCAGTAATTATCTTATTTATGAAATATTGACATAATTGATGTTATAAACACCAAAATAAATGTAATGTGAGACTTTTTATGAATTAAACAAATTTTCTAGGTTACTATGATATATTAGTGTTGATTTAATCAACTTGGTTCGAACATATAATTCTGTTATGACTTCCACAAAAATCATATATCAAATAGTGTCAAAATTGACACAAAATAGTTTTTAAATCAAATATTATATTATTAATTGTTATTTTATTCCTAAAAATCTAAGGTTCGGCCAAATGACTTAGATAAGGATATATATATTAATAATAAACAATTTGGGGTTCGTTTGGCATGTTATAGTAAGTGTATTAACCATATAGTAAAAGAAAACAAAAAGACACGGTAAAAGTTAAATTATTTAACTTAGAGTTAAATCTAATTTATAAGGTTAAAATAATACCCTAAACTTGTCTAAATCCTATTGGTTGATAGGATTTCGACCCTTACCCACTTTAGCTTCGAAATAAGACCCTTTGGAACCATTATAAACCGATTTTGACTTTAATATAAAATAATATTTTGAGATATTCCTAAGGTGGCCCTCTCCTCCCTTTATAAAAGGGCACCTCCTCCCCCTCCTCCTCACACCAATTTGAGCACTCAAGCTCGGCCAACCCCTGACATTTTCTCCTCTCCACTTCCCTAGAATAATCCTAGAGGTCCTGGTATTCTTCAAAGACCAATCTTAGTTCCCTAAGAGGAGGATTCAAAGAGGCGTTCCAAAGAAGAGGTAATATCCGTTACCGATCTTTTCAATTTCTTTCTTCTTCAACTTCTTCTCCTTTAGTTGTTTCATGATAAAGTAATAACATCAGTATTACTTACATACTGATATGTTATTATAAATATGAAACAACCCTAATTCACCTTCTATCCATCCTACGGAAAAATGAAATCACCGTGCGTGCGTACGTACGGAATACCGTCTCCACGCCGTGGTGTAATCTATTTTCCACCATAACTTTACAAGGATGGGTATAATGGTGTAATGAGTAACTATTTATGATTATTATAAAGTAATATTGATACTGAAATAATATATATATATACTCCAATACAATTCCACGATCATAGGAACGATATCATCACTCGTGCGTACATACGGAATACCGTCTCCACGATGTGATGCGACTCGTTCTACATGATCATCATTACATAGTAATTATATAAATGAATTGAATGAATAAATATGATATATGTTACACTAATACCATTATGGATATAAGGTATCTATAACCTTAAAAGAAGAATAATAATTTATTTGGCAAAACACGCATAAGAACAAAAGGCAATAAAGACCCGAGTAACAAGTAACAATGAAATATTACTAACAAGAAGCTAAGAATATGACCATATATGATATCATATCAATATTTATGATTCTGGAATAAGTCAATAACATTATTTAAACCATTATACAGGAGCTTCGGACACGTACAAAGCAAATCGGACCTAAGGTAAGGGAAAATACCACAATCTCATTTTTACCCGAGATTGTTTATTCGTAAGTATTTACTGGGGTGTATTTTATCATCCACATCCATGTTCCCTCAATATGTAATATTGTTTCCATCCACTTACAATAGTTTAAATCCAATTTTACCCTTCGGTGAGTTTTTAGTAAAGAATATGAAAGGAATCTTTTGTCGTTTTTTTTCGTACGAGGTACTTTTTGACTTTTCCGACAAAAGTACGAATAATGTTTTTTTAACTTATACGGCATGAATGGATTTTTAAAACATTATTTCCAAGAAACTTCCTTTATAAGTTTTCAAGTTTATTTTTAATCAACTTCTTTTATTTTAAAGTTGTATGACATGTTATGAAAGGAAAAATGTTTTTGAAGTAGAAAGAATATTTCCCTCAAGAATGGAGTTCAAGTATTTTATCAAAATTATTCTCCATCTAAGATAATAAAAGGGTTCTGTTTTTATCCCTATTATTAAATTGGTTTGATTATGTTGTGATGGAAATATTTTTATGAATTCCTTTATCTTATATGAATTGTTTTATGATGTCATGTTGTTTAAGAATCCCATTTTTATTACATGGGTTACGCTATGATGTATGGTTTATGATTATGTGGCACACATAAGAAAGGATTCATTATAAGATGGGTGGGACCTATATCTCCCTCCAATGCATTGGGTAAAGATTTTATATCTCATGAGATAGACATGGCTGGAACGGAAGGTTATTTCGGTTCAGTGATATAGGACTGAAACGAGGAGTGAACTCGGTTCAGAAATGGACTTTGTCCGCTAAGATAGTCTTGGCAATGAGTCATGACTAACAAGAGATGATTTTCCATGATTATGTGTGCATGAGACAAAGTTTCAAGTTTTATGTTATGATTATGGGGATCTCATTTTCACTTCTATGATTTGTTCCATGTTAAGATATTATGATCTCTTTTGCAGGTTATGATTTTCAAAAAAGATATGATATGATTTTTATTTCCTTTATTTGCCCTTGCAGAGCATTTGAGCTCACCCTTTTATGTTTTCTTTTCCCCAGGTCAGGAAGATGGATATTAAGTAGAATATGCTAAAAGGGACCCTAGATATGATGAAATAAATGGGAGACACTGTAGAAGATTTATGAACCAGTTGTTTATGTTTCCCAGTTTCTAAAGACACTATACCTATACGGTCCTTTGTGGTTTTGTCATATGTTGTAATAAGTGTGCTTCAATTTTGAAGTATTAACAATGTATTTAAAGTATGGGTCGTTATAGTTGGTATCAGAGGAAAGGTATAGTAAACCTTTGGAAACTAGGATGTGAAAGCCTTAGTAAGAACCCTAAGGATAAGTCTAAGCATAGAACACAATTTTAGTGTTTTAGAAATGGCCATGAATACCATAGGATAAGACCATAAGTGTTAAATTTTATCCTTGATTATGTGGTTTTCCCATTATAATTAGTGTTGCTCACACTATTCTTCTTGGTTTTAGTCAATGGCTGGAACCCGAAGGAACCGTGTTAATGCGGAATGCGATGGGCAATGCAATGATTTTCCCCCTGAGCAACCAAACGATATGGGAGATGGAATGCAAAATCTTGTAGCCATGCTCACACAACTTTCTCAAGCTATGAATCATGCAGGACTTCCAAACGAGCAAAGGAAGGAGCAACATTCTGTTGAATCCTTCATGAGGCAGCTTCCACCTTCTTTCAGTGGGTCTACTGATCCATTAGTTGCTGAACAATGGATTAGTACTTCTGAAAAGATATTTTCAGTTCTTCAATGTTCTGAACATGATAAATTCATCCTAGCAGTGTATCGTTTGGAAGGAGATGCTGATCAATGGTGGAATCTTATTAAGAATACGAGGCAAAGGGATGAAATTGAGTCTATGGAATGGGACGAGTTCAAGAACTTATTTTTCAATAAGTACTTCCCTCGTATTCTCCGAACAAAGATGGAGAAAGAGTTTCTTGAACTGAAGCAAAGGGATGATGAATCTGTTGGTACCTATGAAGCAAATTTTACATGACTTGCAAGGTACGCTTCTGGTATTATTATCCAACCTGAGAGTAAGATCGATCGATTCTTTAGTGGCTTAAAACCAAGTCTTCGAAGGGCGTTAGCCATAAGGGACTTCAATAGCTACGAGGAAATCGTTCGATGTGATCTCAAAGTCGAGATGGATATTGGAGTAACCCATCAGTCACATGGGTTTGATAAGAAGAGGAAGATGGAATTCAAAGGAAAATCTAAAGAGCACACTGAAAAGAAGATGAGCTTTCCCTTATGCTCAAAGTGTGGAAAGAAACATGGAGGGAGTTGTCTTAAAGGGACAAGTAAATGTTTTAAATGTGGAAAGGAAGGTCATCGGGCATTTTAATGCCGCGATAATGGGAAGAAGATGTCTAATGATGCAAACAAAGGAAGGGATACACAGAATGAACCTACTACACTTCAATGTTTCAAGTGCAAGGAGATGGGGCATTATGCCAATCAATGCCCAAATACAAGGGTTGATGATGATGGTCGACGTCAAAAAAATCTTAAGGCTAAAGACAAAGGAAAGTCACATGCAATTTCTATCAGCGATGTGGAGTACGATAACGAAGTGGTGAAAGGTACACTTACCATCCACTCTAAAGTAGCAAATGTTTTATTTGATTCTGGATCCACCCACTCTTTTATTTCTGAAAAATTTTCTAAGGGTATCAGTACTACCTCAACAATTAGATGTTGAGTTAGCTGTGACAACACCTAATGGAACAACAGTCACATCAAAAGTTTATAATTCTTCTCTGATCGAAGTTTGTGGGAAAGTGCTTCCTGCAAATCTTGTGATCCTTCCTTTAGTAGAATTTGATGTGATTCTTGGCATGGATTGGCTTTCTCTACATGGATCTCATATCAATTTCCAAAGAAGGGAAGTCACATTTCATATTCCAGATCAATCTACGATCGTCTATCAATGCAAGGATGAACATAACCTTCCAGTGGAAATTTCTTCCATCTTATGGGTATTGATTCCACTAAATGAAGGTTATTTATCTCAAATGGTTAGTGAGAAACTCACGATTAAGAATATGCCCATTGTACGGGAGTTTGATGATGTATTTCCGGAGGAATTATCGGGTCTTCCACCAAATCGTGAAGTTGAGTTTTCAATAGAACTCGTACCGGGTGCTTTGCCAATTTCAAAGACACCTTATAGAATGGCCCCAATTGAGTTGCAGGAATTGAAGAAGCAACTCCAAGAGAATCTTGATAAGGGATTCATACGCCCTAGTGCGTCACCTTGGGGAGAACCTGTTCTATTTGTTAAGAAGAAAGATGGATCAATGAGACTCTGCATTGATTATCGAGAACTTAACAAGATCACTATCAAGAACAAATATCCTCTCCCACGCATTGATGACTTATTTGACCAACTACGCGGAGCTCAATACTTTTCCAAGATTGATCTTCGTTCAGGGTATCATCAATTAAGGGTCAAAAGGGAGGATATACCAAAGACGGCTTTCCGTACAGGGTATGGACACTATGAATTTATAGTGATGCCATTTGGTCTTACTAATGCCCCTGCTATCTTCATGGATCTAATGAATAGAGTCTTTAGAGACTATCTTGATCAATTTGTGGTAGTCTTTATAGACGATATTCTTGTCTATTCAAAGAGCAAGGAAGAGCATGAAGATCACTTGAGAATTATATTGAAGACCCAGAGAAAGGAGAAGCTTTATGCTAAATTTACCAAGTGTGAATTTTGGCTTCAAAAAGTTGCATTTTTGGGTCACATAATCTCAAAATAGGGGATATCTGTGGATCCAGCAAAAACAGAGGTTATCGAAAGATGGTCAAGACCAAAAACAGTAACTGAGATCCGAAGTTTTCTTGGTTTGGCTGGATATTATCGACGTTTTGTAAAGGATTTTTCACGATTATCTAATCCACTCACCAAGTTGACTCGGAAAGGAGTTAAGTTTCTTTGGACAGAGGAATGTGAAGATAATTTCAAGGAGTTGAAAAGAAGGTTATCCAGTGCACCTGTGCTCACACTGCCTTGTAGTGGAGAAAGGTTTGTGATCTACTGTGATGCATCCAAGAAGGGATTGGGGTGTGTTCTTATGCAAAATGATATGGTGATAGCTTATGCCTCACGATAATTGAAAATCCATGAGCAAAATTACCCAACTCATGATTTGGAGTTGGCTGCGGTAATCTTTGAATTAAAGATTTGGAGGCATTACCTTTATGGTGAAAGGTGTGATATTTATACTGATCATAAAAGTTTAAAGTATATTTTCACACAAAAGGAGTTGAATATGCGTCAAAGAAGATGGTTGGAGCTGATTAAGGATTACGACTGCTCAATCCATTACCACCCTGGGAAAGCAAACAAGGTGGCAGATGCATTAAGTCGACGAGACCATGCTAGTTTATCCATGATGAGGATCACAAAGGATCCAATATTTATGGATTTACAAAGGATGGATCTTGGAATTATAATGGAAGGGTAAAAATCTTATATTTCTCAAATGAATGTTCAACCATCTATACATGAAAAGATTAAGGAGGCACAGAAAGAAGATGTCGAGTTACAAAAGAAGGTGAGAAATGTTCCTGAATTCAACCTTGATTCTGATGGGATAATAAAGTTCAGGAATCGGGTTTGTGTTCCTCCCATCCCCAAATTAAAGAAGGAGATGCTGGATGAGGCTCATAGTTCTTCATTATCTATTCATCCTGGAAGCACGAAGATGTATAGGGACCTGAAAGAGTACTTCTGGTGGGATGGCATGAAAAGAGATGTTGCTGAATATGTCTTTCGATGCTTGGTTTGTCAATAAGTTAAAGCTGAGAGACAGAAGTCTAAGGGGATGTTACAACCATTACCCATACCCGAATGGAAATGGGAAAACATCACTATGGACTTTGTCACAGGACTTCCTAAAACATCCAAAGGAAATAATGCTATTTGGGTCATAGTTGATCGTCTTACAAAGTCTGCACACTTCATTGCTATTAGAGAGGATTTCTCTCTAGATCAGCTTGCCAGGATATATGTAAAGGAAGTGGTAAGATTGCATGGAGTACCACTTTCTATTATATCTAATCAGGATCCGAGATTTACCTCGAAGTTCTGGCGAAGTCTTTACCATACTCTGGATACAGAGTTGAGTTTCAGCACTGCTTATCATCCCCAGACAGACGGTCAGTCTGAGAGAACAATTCAAACCCTAGAATATATGTTGAGAGCTTGCTCTATGGATTTCAAAGGAGGTTGGGATCAACACCTACCTTTGGCGGAATTTTCTTATAATAATAGCTTTCACTCCAGAATTCAGATGACTCCTTATGAAGCTCTCTATGGAAAGAAATGCAGGACTCCAACTTGCTGGGTTGAAGTTGGGGAAAGAAAGCTGTTAGGACCTGATCTCGTTGATGAAATGGCAGAAAAGGTTAGATCTATTCAACAACACATAAGAGCAGCTCAGAGTCGACAGAAAAGTTATGCACACAACCGAAGAAAAGACCTAGAGTTTGAAGTGGGTGATAAAGTGTTCTTACGAATATCTCCCTAGAAGAGGGTTATGAGATTTGGAAAGAAGGGGAAGTTGAGCCCTAGATATATCGGTCCTTTTGAAATACTGGATCGTGTTGGGAAGGTAGCTTACCGATTGGCGCTTCCACCGAATCTCTCTCAAGTTCACGATGTGTTCCATGTATCTCTCCTGAGAAAGTACATACCTGATCCTTCACATGTACTCAGCTCAGAAGTTGTACCACTGGAGCAAGATCTTTCTTATGAAGAACAGCCGATAGAGATTCTGGATCGTAGCGAAAAAGTCCTACGAAACAAGACCACTCGCTTGGTCAAAGTTTTATAGAGGAACCACCAACTTGAAGAAGCTACATGGGAGCTTGAGGATATGATGAGGGATAAGTATCCTCATCTGTTTGTTACAAAGTGACGAATTTCGAGGGCGAAATTCTTTTTAAGGGGGGTAGAATGTAACACCCGAGATTTTTATGAGTAATATTTTGTTTTTATATATCATCAAAGGAATCTTTCACTACATACTAGCTTGTCTTACTTTACACGCAATCGCGACCTTCCTCGATAGCTTGCGTCGTACGCAATACCGAGTTTCACTAAACAACGATATGCTATTAAAATATTATTAAAACTACCCGTTATGAATAGTAATAACCACTTTTTGAAATTTTATAAATTTTATTTTTTAAAATGGACTTCATTTTTGGATTCGGAATACCGAAATTATCCTAGGGTGAAATTTTGGTATTTTTCTGAAAACTTTCAATTTTTGATGAATAGTGAAACCACTAAGTGGTAGGTTAAAAACTGAATTTTGCATAAAACTTAAATTTACCGCTTCTGTGAATGGAATTTCGAAAATCCGACAGACACGGTTGATATCAATAAGTAAAATGTGGTTCAATGAGATAAAAATAATTTTTTGGTGAATAGTAACTTTTTACTTTTTTACCGCGGTTAATAGTAAATAGGGTAACTAAGGGTAAATATGATATTACTATTACCCTAAAACATGTCCTAATTCTATTGGATAAGTGTAATTCGACCAAAAACAACCTTATGAATAAAATATGACCATTTAGGCCCACTTGGGTTAGATTAGGACATTTATTATTAATTTATTTAAAGAAGGGTTAAAATAGTTAAAATCAAAGTTTAATAAGCAAATAATTTTTAATATGGGGTTATACATAAGATAAATTCGACTATAAATATTCATTAGAAATTTAAAAATATTTCCTACATAATGATATTTTATTTATAATTTTTCGACATTAAATAATTTAATTTATTTATGACACAATTATGATGCAGTAATTATCTTATTTATGAAATATTGACATAATTGATGTTATAAAAACCAAAATAAATGTAATTTGAGACTTTTTATGAATTACACAAATTTTCTAGGTTACTATGATATATTAGTGTTGATTTAATCAACTTGGTTCGAACATATAATTCTGTTATGACTTTCACAAAAATCATATATCAAATAGTGTCAAAATTGACACAAAATAGTTTTTAAATCAAATATTATATTATTAATTGTTATTTTAATCCTAAAAATCTAAGTTTCGGCCAAATGACTTAGATAAGGATATATATATTAATAATAAACAATTTGGGGTTCGTTTGTCATGTTATAGTAAGTGTATCAACCATATAGTGAAAGAAAACAAAAAGACACGGTAAAAGTTAAATTATTTAACTTAGAGTTAAATCTAATTGATAAGGTTACAATAATACCCTAAACTTGTCTAAATCCTATTGGTTGATAGTATTTCGACCCTCCCCCACTTTAGCTTCGAAATAAGACCCTTTGGAACCATTATAAACCGATTTTGACTTTAATATAAAATAATATTTTGAGATATTCCTAAGGTGCCCCTCTCCTCCCTTTATAAAAGGGCACCTCCTCCCCCTCGTCCTCACACCAATTTGAGCACTCAAGCTCGGCCAAACCCTGCGATTTTCTCCTCTCCACTTCCCTAGAATAATCCTAGAGGTCCTGGTATTCTTCAAAGACCAATCTTAGTTCCCTAAGTGGAGGATTCAAAGAGGCGTTCCAAAGAAGAGGTAATATCCGTTACCGATCTTTTCAATTTCTTTCTTCTTCAACTTCTTCTCCTTTAGTTGTTTCATGATAAAGTAATAACATAAATATTACTTACATACTGATATGTTATTATAAATATGAAACAACCCTAATTCACCTTCTATCCATCCTACGGGAAAATGAAAACACCGCGCATGCGTACGTACGGAATACCGTCTCCACGCCGTGGTGTAATCTATTTTCCACCATCACTTTACAAGGATGGGTATAATGGTGTAATGAGTAACTATTTATGATTATTATAAAGTAATATTGATACTGAAATAATATATATATATACTCCAATACAATTCCACGATCATGGGAACGATATCATCACTCGTGCGTACGTACGGAATACCGTCTCCACGATGTGATGCGACTCGTTCTACATGATCATCATTACATAGTAATTATGTAAATGAATTGAATGAATAAATATGATATATGTCACACTAATACCATTCTGGATATAAGGTATCTATAACCTTAAAAGAAGAATAAGAATTTATTCGGCAAAACACGCATAAGAACAAAAGGCAATAAAGACCCGAGTAACAAGTAACAATGAAATATTACTAACAAGAAGCTAAGAATATGAACATATATGATATCATATCAATATGTATGATTCTGGAATAAGTCAATAACATTATTTAAACCATTATACAAGAGCTTCGGACATGTACAAAGCAAATCGGACCTAAGGTAAGGGAAAATACCACAATCTCATTTTTATCCGAGATTGTTTATTCGTAAGTATTTACTGGGGTGTATTTTATCATCCACATCCATGTTCCCTCAATATGTAATATTGTTTCCATCCACTTACAATAGTTTAAATCCAATTTTACCCTTCGGTGAGTTTTTAGTAAAGAATATGAAAGGAATCTTTTGTCGTTTTTTTTCGTACGAGGTACTTTTTGACTTTTCCGACAAAAGTACGAAGAATGTTTTTTTAACTTATACGACATGAATGGATTTTTAAAACATTATTTCCAAGAAACTTACTTTATAAGTTTTCAAGTTTATTTTTAATCAACTTCTTTTATTTTAAAGTTGTATGACATGTTATGAAAGGAAAAATGTTTTTGAAGTAGAAAGGATATTTTCCTCAAGAATGGAGTTCAAGTATTTTATCAAAATTATTCTCCATCTAAGAGAATAAAAGGGTTCTGTTTTTATCCCTATTATTACATTGGTTTGATTATGTTGTGATGGAAATATTTTTATGAATTCCTTTATCTTATATGAATTGTTTTATGATGTCATGTTGTTTAAGAATCCCATTTTTATTACATGGGTTACGCTATGATGTATGGTTTATGATTATGTGGCACACATAAGAAAGGATTCATTATAAGATGGGTGGGACCTATATCTCCCTTCAATGCATTGGGTAAATATTTTATATCTCATGAGATAGACATGGCTGGAACGGAAGGTTATTTCGGTTCAGTGATATAGGACTGAAACGAGGAGTGAACTCGGTTCAGAAATGGACTTTGTCCGCTAAGATAGTCTTGGCAATGAGTCATGACTAACAAGAAATGATTTTCCATGATTATGTGTGCATGCCACAAAGTTTCAAGTTTTATGTTATGATTATGGGGATCTCATTTTTACTTCTATGATTTGTTCCATGTTAAGATATTATGATCTCTTTTGCAGGTTATGATTTTCAAAAAAGATATGATATGATTTTTATTTCCTTTATTTTCCCTTGCTGAGCATTTGAGCTCACCCTTTTATGTTTTCTTTTCCCCAGGTCAGGAAGATGGATATTAAGTATAATATGCTAAAAGGGACCCTAGATATGATGAAATAAATGGGAGACACTGTAGAAGATTTATGAACCAGTTGTTTATGTTTCCCAGTTTCTAAAGACACTATACCTATACGGTCCTTTGTGGTTTTGTCATATGTTGTAATAAGTGTGCTTCAATTTTGAAGTATTAACAATGTATGTAAAGTATGGGTCGTTATAATCCCGAACCCTTAAACCCACAAAGTGAGTTCAAAAGGTCCGTCTCGACGCAAGGAGCGCGTCACCGCAAACGGCTCACAAATCGGAGTTACGGTTTGCGAGTTACGGGGGTTTAAAGAACTCCCGGAAAATCCGGGCCGGACCACCACCGGCCTCGCCGGAAACCACCGCGCCGTCGCCGGATTCCGCGGTGCTGCCGCCGCCGCCATCGGAAACCACTGCTGCGCCGCCGCGCCATCGCCGGATTCCACCATGGTCACCGCCCCTCGTCGCCGGAAAACCGGGTTTTCGCCGGAAAAATTCCGGGAGCCACCGGGAGCACCCCGGTGCTACAAATTCAGATCCGAAACACGTTTTGGAAAGCTCGGGACCCGAACTATACAACCCTTACGAAAATTTGAAGGAAAAAAACACAAAAATGGGATCCGGGATTGTAAAACTCAAACCGCCTACCTCGCGGGCGAAACGCCGACGTTCTGCCTTAGATCCGCGCTCCAGAGCTTCCGCTGCGCGCTCCTGGAACGTCCGCCGTCAAATTCCGAGCTCGTGGGAGCTTTGTTTGCTCGATTCGGCTGAGCGGCCATGAAGAACGGCGAAGAACGTCGAGAGGAACGATAGGGGGGGGGGTGATCTTTATATCAGCCGCCCGTCGGCGCCAAACCCGCCTCCAACCCGACGCCCGAGGCGAACAAAAGTAAGGTAACCCCTAGGGTAAACACGTCGTTCTGAACGCAACGACAGACTCATATTTTCCATCCAAGGCTCCGTTCAGAAGTTATTCGAGCCGACGCTCGCACACTAACTTCGCTACTTATTTACGAAAACGCCCCTGGTGGCTTTTCTCACCGTAGGCCTGCGCCCGCAAAGTTTACACCTCGCCTAGGGTAAACGGAACGTTCTGGACGCAACCTTGCCCTCAGATTCCCGATCTGAGATACCGTTTAGGAGATATCACACCCCCTCCACGTGCATAGTATAAAAAAACGTAATATTTTTATAAAATTAATTTCGGGCACACCGGGCCTCGGAATCGCACGCCGTCTTCGCGCCTAGCTCTGGAATTATTCGTAGAAATATTCCAAAGTCTGACAGGACCAGAAACCTGAGTCGCTACATCCTCCCCCTCTTAGAACTTTTCGTCCCCGAAAAGCCCTAAGCACAAGGAAAGCGACTGGACTCTCAACTGGGTCTCACACACCAGCGAGCTCACCAACCAACACCCATGCCCGAACGCATAAGTCAGAGGGACTCATCCACCACACCTCAATACTATCCGCTTTAGGCGTCACTGACTCGCCTGCATGGTTTTAATCGCGTCACAAAAAGGCGTCTCGATGGGGGAAGGATCCATCTACCTCACGCATTCGAAGCATGCAGAACAACTCCCACACAGGGTCTTACCAACGCCCTGAACAAAACTCGAGCAAGCAACAAAAGGAAAGAGTACCGCTAAACAGTGTCTGACAAACTACTGTAGTAAGTAGAAAAGACACAAGGCGTACCTCTATCCATCCGCGGTGCCTCTGGGTCGACTGCCTCTAGGGCATGCAGTTGTCCTCGCCCTCGGCCACCAGCTCCCTAAGCTTGGCGTGGACCACCTGGGGGTGGGGGTGGTGGAAACTGGTACTGCCTTCCACCGCCTCCCACTGCACCAGCTCCGCCGCCACGTCCGCCGACCTGCGGACCTCCTTGTTCGAGACGCTGCCTCTGCCAAGACGGTCCATCGACTGGCTCCCTCTTAGCAGCACGTCGGGTCAGAAAATCTCTAGCAAGATGTCCCCGACCGTCGCAAGCGTAACACCACCTCTCCTGCGGCTAACCAAAATTGTCCTGCGAGCCTTGTGAGCCCTGAGGCTCAGATCCTCCATCCTGGGGTCGCCTCCTGAAACGTCGGCCACGTCCAGACCCCCGAGTCTGTCGTCAGCTACCAGATGCTGATCCAACTGAAAAAGTCACAGCCCTCGAGTGCCCAACACTAACAGGGGGAATCTGCTCAGCCAGAAAACTCTCCACCACCAACGCTCGCTCCAGCACTCCAGCATAGGTGGACAGGCACAAGGAAACCACACCTGCTCGGATGTCCCTGCGTAAGCCCTGCTTGAAGGTCCGAGCCCTAAAGAACGGGTCTCGAACCATATCCAGGGAGTAGCGCGACAGGTCTGTAAACCTCGCTGATTACTCCGACATAGTCACGCTCTCCTGTCGAAGCTGCAGAAGCTCCTGGATCCGCACTGACCTCAGCGTCACCGGATAGAACTCCTCCCTAAAGAGCCGCTCAAACTCTGCCCACGTGAGCATCTCCTCGTCATGGGACTGCATCACCAAACTCCACCATCGCCCGGTAGAACCATGCAGAAGGCTCGCCTTTAAGACCACCATCTGATCTGGAGGTGTCCTAACTAGGCGGAATACCCGGGTGACTGCCTCAAGCCAGTCATCAGCTGCCTGGGGGTCTGGATCACCCCGGAACCTCAGAGGTCGCTGCCTCTGGAACTCGTGCGGCGCACTCAGCCTGCACGTAACCTCGTCTTGCACTGCCGGCACAACCAGCTGCTCGACAGGTGGTGGCTCAACTGGCAGACCACCTGGAGGTGCAACCTCAGAACCTGCGCCCTGCTCCACAGCCACTACACGGGGCGGGTCGTCAGCACAATCCTGCTGCGGAACTGTCGCTGGCTTTCATCGTGGAGGAATCCTGAAAAACATTCAAGACACACCATAGTCAAAAAGTATATATGGAGAGCTGACTCAAGAAGGACAAGGAAATAACCAAAAACCCAGTCCTATATGATGCATGTACCGTTATGTCCCTACGACCATTGTACGAATGTCCCGAGTCGAAAGGCAGGTTATCAGAGTCCTGGTGTATGGATACTTCGGCCGCTGCACCAACACTGGAGTCCCTAGCCGGAAAGCCAAACTCGAAACATCCTAACACTACCGCTATGCAACCCAAACCAAACTCACAGCTACACCAGCTACGCTCTGAGATCCCAAAGGTGGAACCTCCTCTGATACCACTCTGTCACGACCCGACCCAACGGGGCTCGAACTGCGACTCCCCAAGCCCGCCTTCAATAGGCCAGGGGCTAGCGACCAGCGCCGAGTAGGCTATCACACACATGAGAGGCATTAGCCTAAGGTACCTGTACACACGCACCCACAAACACCTCCATGCAACAGTGCAGAGATATAGAAACTGAAAAGTAAATGCATGCATACAATCTATCCTAAACCAGAGTGCAACAGCAAAAGTACAAAGGCAAAAATAGGGCCCACCAAAGAAAACTACAAAGCACGTCCAACCTGCTCTGAAGAAGGGGAACGCTTCCACAAACACACGCCAGAAAGATCCCCCGGCACAGCTCCGATAGACACCCCGGTCAACTCGCTCACTAAGCTCCGCCTTCTTCGGGTCCTCCTGGGACTCCGTCAAAAGGCATGTGGTCTGCACGAGACACAAACATGTGCGGGCAAAGCCCGTGCAGGGGTGAGTATAAACATACTCAGTAGGCACCGTAAAAACCCAAAACCCAAGGGAGCAACTGAAAGGCAACAATCCGCTCAACCTAGCCAGAGGGAACCCAGACGAGAGAGAAACTCCATCTCGTGACCATCCTCGGCTAAACAGAACTAGTCAGCTCAGCTCAGGTCAGGTGTATGCCCATACATACACCTTGAACAATCCAGATATACTCAGCTCACACCACAAACCACAAGAGGTACCGACCTCATCACCAGCAACTATCCCAACCAGGAGACTACACCACACGAACACTGTCATACCAGATGACACTCTTCCGAGAGATACACTCCATCGGGTTTCTCACAAACCTCTCAGACACTCACCTGAGAGATCACGCTCGTCAAATAACATCACTGAGGAAACATCTTTGAAACAAAAAAACCACCAAACTCCTTGGATAGGGGATCTCTCCTAGGGTCCGCTAGGGGATACCAGAACCCACTCCGGTATACGAAGCTCACAGATAGGGGATCACTCCTAGGGTCCGCTGGGGGATACCACGACCCGATCTGGCGTACGTAGTACTCACAGATAGGGGATCAAACCCAAGATCCGCTGGGGTATACCACAACCCGATCTGGCGCTCGACAGAAACTCCACACTCAGATAGAGGATCATCGTCCATATAAAGATGGTCACGACGATACCAGAACCCTATCTGGTATAACTCGCGATGTAGGGGATCGAACCGACGATGCCGCAACCCTACCGAAACCACGCGCTGAGTAGGGGATCACATATCCAAAAATACCGCAACCCTACTATAAACCTCATGCTGAGTAGGGGATCGTAAACCTGACGATGCCACAACCCTACTGTGCACGACCCACCGCATAGGGGATCATATTCCCGATGATTCCACAAACCCTACGGGGTTAACCTGCTAGATAGGGGATCACCGCCCGTGAAAAAAATGGTCACAACGATACCAAGAACCCGATCTAGGGTAAAGATGCTAGAGGATCCGCTCTGGGCCCACTGGAGGGATACCATAACTCTAACAGTTAAAACATCCCATCGAGAGGATCACAAACCCCTACGAAGGTTGTGATGTCGCGCGAACCATCGTAGGAATGAACCAAGGGAGAACCCTCAACCACTGCTGGTCCGAACGTCGCTAACCCGAGCGACCCACCCAATGCCACACTGCGCACCTCCTAGGATAAAACCGAGGCCACCATTGCGTTCCATGTGGAAAAACACGCAGGATAGGCTATTTACTCGCCCGAAACGGAGCACCGGTGAAAAAGCACTATTCACCGTATCTAGCTTGTGTGGGGCCCACACAACGATACTGAAATCCCTCGAGCGGATCACACCACGACGATCCCCTCAGAAAAAGAAGTGGAATCGACTACTCGCTCGTCCAAAATAGACACCCGGTGAAAAAGACACTTTTCACCGAAGGCCATCTCAGGTGGGGCCCATGCTTGGATTACGAAACTCATCAAATGGATCACACCATTGCGATCCTCTCAGAAAAACACACTGGATCGACTATTCATCCGCCAAAATCGGACTAATGGTGCAAAAGCTACGTTTCTCCGCAAACGCCAAAACTCGGCCTCGTGGGGCCCGCACCCCGTTCACAGTCCCAACACCCGAAAACCATCTCAAAAAGTCCATCGTACCATCAGGGTCTCAACGCCACTGACGGCACGTCAATCGGACGTTCCGGGTAGAAGTTACAACGGCCCGAAGTCGTAAAATAATAAAATATTATTATTTTATACGACGTTTCTAACTCCCGGGCCACGATCCTGAACCCTTAAACCCACAAAGTGAGTTCAAAAGGTCCGTCTCAACACAAGGAGCGCGTCGCCGCAAACGGCTCACAAATCGGAGTTACGATTTGCGAGTTACGGGGGTTTAAAGAACCCCCAGAAAATCCTGGCCGGACCACCGCCAGCCTCGCCGGAAACCACCGCGCCGTCGCCGGATTCCTCCGCGCCGCCGCCCCTCGTCGCCGGAAAACCGGGTTTTCACCGAAAAACTTCCGGGAGCCACCGGGAGCACCCCGGTCCTCTAAATTCAGATCCGAAACATGTTTTGGAAAGCTCGGGACCCAAACTATACAACCCTTAGAAAAATTTGAAGTAAAACAACACAAAAATGGGATCCGGGATTGTAAAAATCAAACCGCCTACGTCGCGGGTGAAACGCCGACGTTCTGCCTTAGATTCGCGCTCCAGAGCTTCCGCTGCGCGCTCCTTGAACATCCACCGTCAAATTCCGAGCTCGTGGGCGCTTCGTTTGCTCGATTCGGCGGAGCGGCGGCGAAGAACGTCGAGAGGAACGATAAGGGGGGGGGGCTGATATTTATATCAGCCGCCCGCCGGCGCCAAACCCGCCTCCAACCCGACGCCCGATGCGAACAAAAGTAAGGTAACCCCTAGGGTAAACATGTCATTCTGAACACAACGGCGGACTCATATTTTCCATACGAGACTCCGTTCAGAAGTTATTTGAGCCGACGCTCGCACACTAACTTCGCTACTTATTTACGAAAACGCCCCTGGTGGCGTTTCTCACCGCAGGCCGCGCCCGCAAAGTTTACACCTCGCCTAGGGTAAACGGAACATTCTGGACGCAACCGTGCCCTCATATTCCTGCTCTGAGCTACCGTTTAGGAGATATCACACCCCCGCCACATGCATAGTATAAAAAAACTTAATATTTTTATAAAATTAATTCCGGGTACACCGGGCCTCGGAATCGCACACCGTCTTCGCGCCTAGCTCTGTAATTATTCATAGAAATATTCCAAAGTCTGATATAACCAAAAACCCGAGTCACTACAGTTTTTTAATTCTAATATCAATGATGAAACCTCAAAATTCATTATCTCGAATTGTTGACATAGTTTTTTCAAGTAATGGTTGTGGATCATGATGGGAAAGGGGTTGAGAAAGATGATCTATTCTAGGAGGATAATTCAGTTGTTGGAATTGCACAGGAGGGTGTTCAGATTGGCTTTGTGGGGATTGAAATATGTTGGGATGTTTTGTGGATCATAGGAGTAAAAACATTTCGTTTCATTAGGTTGTCGATGATCCCCCATGTAGAAATTATGATGGTCATTGTACATCACACAAGGGGTTGAGTGATCAAAGTAAGGATAGGTTTCCCATGTTTGGACTTGTTCAAAATTGAATTCCATAGGAGTGAGGGGGTGAGAATAGAGATGAGGGATGAAAAAAAGATGATAATGTCTCAGATAACTTACTTAGGTCCCCAGAAACAGTGCCAAAATTTGATTCACGCTCAAATTTACCCAATAGAATAAGGTAGAACGGTCCTTGTAGTCTAGCTTGGGTTATCGAATCCTCAGAGACCTAAGAAGTAACCCACAAACACATACATTATATGGACCATTTTTGGCTATTAAGTGGGCAACTTGGATTGATTTTAGATGGTTTTAAAGGATATCTAACATATTTAAGTGAATTTAATTTAAAATAATGAGTTGATCCTAGGTTATCACTAGGGGTGGATTGGATAAAATTCTTTTTTAACTATTTCAATTTTTTATTTTTGAGATGGGTTCATTTGAGAAGATCAAAAAACATCCTCACTTACTGGTTTAATACATACACACTTTAATACTAATCACCTATACAATTTAAGGATCAAAGTTTTGAGCACTTCAAGGTAAAGGTTCATATTAGCACTTGAAGTGTGTGGTCTTAAATTCAACAAGGATGATGGAGTTTAAAAATCATCAAATAAAAATCTCAATTAAAAGAACTGATTACACATTAATGGGGTGATAAATAATTTACAATACATCCCCTTGATACTAATTTGGATCAACCCATAAGTGGGTTATCCCTCTATTGATTCTATGGTTTCAATGGAAGTGGAAAGTAGACTCATGAGAGGGGAAATGGAGAAGTAAAAAAACAATGAAATATCGATCACTCGACCGTTGTGTGGTAATTTCACAAGGTTTGGTGTGAATAAATTCACACCTTGAACCAATGGTATCAAAGTTCTATGAATAAAAATAGAATAATAGGAGAATAATAACTTTTATTAAGAAACTAAAGTGAATTGAACAACTTCCATGTGAAAGACAAACTTGAGACAACAAAATGCAGCATAAAATTACAATTGAACAAAGCACCATATATGAAACAATAATCCACCAAAATTACCTTAAATAGGCATTTTGGGAGACTTTGGTCGAGTCTCCAACAGTATAAAGCATCCCACTTTATTATGGTAGGCCTAGGGTGGTGGAAAGCTTGTGGAACTTGGACTTTTCCACTCTTGACCCGAGGTGGTAGCCAGCATGAAACCACCGAACAGACGCACCTGAAATACCTTCTAGGTGGACGAATTAGAGTGGGAAATAGAAGAAGAAAATGGAACCCCGGATTTCTTCTAACCTCCTTTAAAATATGGGCCCATTTGGAGCTGTTTATTCCGAGATATGATTATATTGGTAGGATGTTTTCTGGGCTGTAGAATCTGGAACAGAATTTTATCTCCAAATTGGGCCGCCTTAAGAACCACCATGGATGCCGAATTAGCACTGGATCCTGAAGAATTATTTGTTACTATACATTTATTATATCATCCCATGAAATTTGGGATTTATTGGGCCTGTATGTTGGGATCATATTCTCATCAGTGGGCTGGTGTCCAATCTGACTTCTCCAGAATTGTTTCCTTTCATCACAAAATATCTCCATTATCTTCCATGAATTCTCCCTTGATCCCTGAAAGAAACATGTTCATATTGAAGTGTAGATAAATTTCCCAAATTATAAAATTAAAATATGGATAATTAAATTCCTTAAAATCAGATGAATCATTCGATATTTTAAATGATGTTAAAAAATGTACCACGTAATACTACTTTTTAAGAAGGAAATACAATCATAATGTGAAATGATGTTCAAAGTGTAAAATGCACTAAAATTGTGTTTATAAATAATAATGAACATTAATATTATATATATTAACAATTAATATTAGCCTTATTTAGTGGATAATCACCTAGACAACCCATATGTGTGTATTTAATAACGCACCACATAACACCTATATATTTAAGGTGAAAAATAGAAACCACCTACCTTATACTCATAGGTGTTCACTCATTGAATACATGCTTCTAATTCAAGACTTATTGGAATAAAATAGAGTTTTAGACAAACACCTAAGAGGAATCCATATCCACTGATGGATCTTGAATCGCATCATGAATGAAGATGGAAGCTCAAAGCCTAGAGGAGGGAAAGAGGAGAGATCAATGGCCTGCTGGAGGAGCATTTCATGTGCAAGGAGATAAAAGAGGAGAATACTATTAAATAAAGAGGGTAAAAATGGTCATTTTTCACTTTTTTGAAAAATCACATGGTTTGGAAAACCATGCTCCAATCATGTGGTGTTCACTGTTCAAAGGATAGAAACCTTTCACAGTCTGGTTACACAGTTTGAAAAACCTTCCACCAACCGTGTGAGTAACTCTTCACACCTACACTCCAGTTCATGGTTTTTTGTAAGGGTCCATGAGGTTTAATCTAATCACCCCCCTTTTAAAAAAAGGCCTCATGGTTTGGGCAGCACAATTAGACAAACCAAGCACCAACAGTGGACCTCTATCTATAATTATAAAAACCAAGATTTCAGAGCCTAATTCTATGAAACCTATTAAAACTATAAAGTCACATAACTAGACTTAAAACCCATCTAAAACCAACACTTTGGAATGTTAAAACTTTCAGAATTAGGTATCGAAGCCTAGAATTCAAGTTGGTCTATCCACTAAACTCAAAATTGAAGTACACCTTTGGATTCTGACCCATTCAAAAACCTGAGGCATTACACTAATGGTTTCTAGGTCAAATCAGCTATTTGAGGGCGGCGATTCAGATGCATATGTGAGGGGATATGTTCTTTGACGTGAGTACGTGGCTAGAGAGGGTGGTGTTGGGATGATACATGTGGGATTTCGGGTCATTTATGGTTTGGGCCTTCAAGCTAGTTATTATAGGGTCCCATGATATATCTCCATAGGTTCAATAGGATAGTGCTCATGGGACTTCGATCCTTGTTCTTGGATGGCCTCACGAGCTTCCATAATATGTATATATATATATATATTGGAGTCGGTGTCCTAGGAACCACTATTTTTACTTTGATTATATGTATATTTGATATATTAAATATTAATAAAACATCTTATTATATATTGTTAATTTTTATCATTGAATCTAATGTAATAATTTCCTTGAATATAGGTTTCATTGATAAGTTCATATTATTCCCCCACTACGATGAGAATCATGACGTTCTATAACGATATTTTTAAATAAAGTTATATAGTTTCATAACATACTAAAATGAGACACATAGTACATAGAATGTTAGGTGAGAGTACTTGTAATCGGATGATACTTCTTCTCATAAAGTTCACACTTGGTAATCTCAAGAATGATATATTACGATAACAACCCACCATTAGGAATTCTACATGTTTCGGTGTCATAAAATATTCCCATCCACAAGCATGTGTAATGGTCATTAGACTTTAAGATTATCATCAATGATTTTCATGATTCATGCACATAGATTTTATAACAAAAACCATGATAAAATATGTTCACAATAAGTTAGGGTACATTGGGTACATCACTATTGACACGTTATTAATAGATAAGTTGAGGAAGGATTTGTTCCTTCAATCTTTATGGAAGTTGATATCTCAGACCTTTGATTAGAATAAAACTATCACCTTAAATTCTATGGATTGGGTGTAATGAAATGTTTATTTCAAATAGTCAAAGGAATATGTATCAAGTATATAGGTTGGTAACACATATTTTAAACCTACTTGATGAGATATTGTGACAAATGGATTATATTACATAGTGAGTATTTGTATGTGGTTTTTTTCATTGCGACATTAAGTTCTTTCTCCTAGGTTCCTTGACCCATTACTAGATAGTAATCTTGTACATTAGGAAATACTTCCTAATTCTAATGATAAAGAATTCTAGAGGGTCACACGCTAAGTTCTTTCGATGATATCGATTAAGTTTTATTTGAATTTATTTAATTGAATAAATATTATTCTCAAAATTGAGGGATAATTTTATTCATGTTTTATCAATCAAAAATATTTATTGATGATTGAAATATTTAAATTAAATATTCATTCAGGTATTCAATAAATTCTAGAGGAGTTGAAAAAGACTAAGACTTTGTTTGGTGAAAAATATTATTTAACAAGAAGGTTAAATAGTATTTTAATTTCTCAAGTTGGCGCATAACGCAAAATAGTAATAATAGTAGTAGTGATGATAATAATATGAGAGATGAGTTCTATTATGGGTTATAATATTATTTAAGGGATGACATGTAATTAAATAATTATTTTAACCTAAACCCCATCTCTATAAATAGACAGTTATGTCTATTGTGTAGGGTGTGCAATTGTGTGTGAAATCGAAAATAGAGAATTTTTGTGCACAACGAATTCTCTCTCAACTCATCCTTCTATCTCTCTCTTAAGAATGAAATATGGTAGAGAGATTCATTAAAGACCAAAGGGAGAGTGATCAACACAAACTACATAAGAAATTTGATTCACCATGCTTGCACCCTAAGATCAATTAAAATTTCTTAGAGATTAAAAGAGCACATCTGGATCACCAATAAATTTATTCTATCCTTGGATACTCATAGTGTAGTGAATTCAATCTAAAAGGGTCTTTTTGGATGACCAATATTCACATTGGAGAAAGATACTAAGCCCCTGTATTAATTTCTTCCAAAATTTAATAAATTAATTATCAATTTAACACGCAAGATCCTCGCTCTTGGTTTTGGGTATAGAAATGTTAAAATAAATTTCAATATATCACCCACTACCACATACTTCCAATATTCCCAGAACCATCAAGTGGTATCAGAGTGGTCACATTTAAATTTATGATTATTTATTTTATTGTTGATCTATGTATGATAATAGTTAGATTTTCATTTCATGTTATTTATTCATTAGTTTTTTTTGAATTAACATTATTTGACATATTAATAATAATTTTAGTTCAATTTTTCCTTTTTTAAGGTCTAAGAACAAATGAAGAACGAATGGTGATGTCACCGAAAACTACCATTTTTTTGCTGGAAATAAAAAATTGCATGGTGGGAACTCAAAAGTACACGATGTGTACCCTAGTAATCTGAACTTTCCCATTCCATGGGATACATGGCATGCTATGTGGTAATTACATGTGGTGTACGCTGCGTGTGGAATATCCAACCTAGCAAACGATTATCAGATCACACAGTTTTTATATGACATGCACACCATGTAGTCAACATAGGTTATCAGCATAAATTGTGAAATTTGTGTGGTCATAATACATGGTCTAACCATGTGAGACTAAAAACCAAGATCATTTAGGATATATACGACATGTATGTGGTGTACATGGTGCATAGTTTATCAATTCTTGTGTCTAAGATACACGTCGAGTTATTTGAAAAAACAACATTAGAGATACACAAAGTGAAGCTAGAATCCACACATCATGTAGTCTCACTTGAGAAAATTTTGAGATTTTCGACAGGTTGCACTGGAACCAAACATTCAGACCACATGACATGTAGCTATCTTGTACACATAGTGTAATCTATTGAGATACACACCGAAGACCGAGGTGAGTATAAAACCAAATAACTAATTGTATTACATGGCCAAAGTATGGAAAATTAATTTTATTGGGGATTTCTCATGAGGTTTTGAGTTGACTTAACTGAAATTTAATTGAGTTTAATGGAAAAAAGTCTATAGAATACAAATTTGGTGGAATGTGTTGAGGAAATCCAAGTCAAGATTTTAGGATAGGGTAATCCACTCAACGGATCAAAGATTTGCAAGACTACAATTGTCAATATCGCCTACCTAATTACTTTCTTATGGTTTTCATGGACAAATTATGGATAATTAAGTAATGTAATGGGGAACCATTCCACTATAATGTCATAAAAACTAGAAATTCCGACTTCAATGGTGAGGGCTATTAGGTCTTGATAAAATAGTGGGAGAATTAATAAAATCAATTAATTTATTATTTCTCACATTATTTGTAATCAAGAAAAGTACTAATAATATGTTTTTTAATTGTATAATAAAAAGGTAAGATCATCATCCACACTATTCCTATGATCAATATTTGAGAAAGATAACCTCCTAGCTGGTAGTTACTTTCAGGACTTGTTTAGACACCTTCGGGATGTTATATAATAAGAATGGAAATCTTACATGCTAGAATCCTGAATGACATACCTGAATTCTAAATAGGTGAGTGATAAATAATTATTTTTCTATGAAAAAAATTTGAGTGATGCGATTAATGTTCAATTTTTGATTCTTTCATCTATGTCTGCTGAACTCATGAAGTCTCATGAAAACATAGATGCATATAGTATGATTGAGAACCTTCATGGTCTTAACTAGGAGAGATCTATATAGTAAAAATTTGAGATTTCCAAGGCCCTCTTTAAGAGAAATCTTGGAAAGGGTTCCTCAGATGGGCATCACATTGTCAAGATCAATGGTTATATTGATCACCTAGAGGTTCTAGGGTTTAAACTCCCTAAAGAGAACTGGACACTGATCTCATTGTGGCATCATTACGTCATAGATTCTCTAGTTTGGTTGTGAATTTTAATATGGAAAATAGTGATAAGTATATTTTAGATATTATAACTCTTCTTCTCTATGTGGATAAGCAGATAGAGTGTGAAAAAACTTTAGTCCTTATAGTGAACAAGCAAAAAATCCAAGAAACAATCCCCAAGGGCAAGACATCTTCCCAATTCTATTCCAGGAAGAGAAAGATAATGGGGAAAGTAAGGGAACAAGATGTTATTTGTTTATCATGTGGTAATAAGGGATACTAAAAGACCAATTGTACCTAGAAGAAGCAAAAGGAAGCTTCAGGTACATTTTTTATCAAGTGAAGTTTATCTATTTCTAAAAATTGGGTATTAGAAATAGTTTGTGGTGCTCACATTTGTATTAAAATACTGAAACCAAGTAGATTTAGAATAATTGACTGAGGGGAGGTAGATATATGAGAATCCAATGGATATGAACTTACTTTTTTATCTATTAAGGACTATAACCTCACATTTCCAAAGAAAATGATCTTGGTTTTAAAGAGTTTTTATCATACACCTTCAGTTACCAAAAATATTATTTCTATATCCAGTCTAAATAAATATGGTTTTATTTTAAATTTTGGATAAAATGTTACTAATTTTATAAAGATATAATTTTTATGGTATGGAACAATTAAATAATGATCTTTATATGTTGGAATGAAAAAAATCAAGTAATGGAAATCGATAATGAATCATCTTCACATCACTCATATCAAACACAACTTTGGAATCCCTAACGAGGTCAAGTAAACGAAAAGAATTTGACTAAATTACACAGATATGGATATTTATATTCTTTTTAACTAAACCCACTTGGTGTATTTCATGCATGTTTACAAGGAAAAATAACCAAATCCCAATTTGGGGGAAATATGATAAATCCAAAGAGATTATAGAATTATTTCAAACAGACATGTGTGGGCCATTTTTTATTGAGGAAATGGGTGGGTACTCATACTTCAAAAATTTTACTAATTATTTTAGTAGACATTGATATGTCTACTTAATTAAGTATAAGTCGGATTCCTTTGAAAATTTTATGGAATATAAGAATTGAGTTGGGAGAAAACTTGGTAAGAAGATTATGAAACTCCACTCAGAATTTGGTGGAGAATATCTTAATAAATAATTTATTGATTACATATGGTAGTTTTGAATTTTATCAAAAATCACTCTTCCTTACACACCTCAGTGTAATAGTTTAAATTAAAGGAGGAACCACATCTTATTAGACACGATGAGATCAACAATGAGTCATGAAAGTCTTCCATTATCCTTTTAGGGATAGTCATTAAAAAGAACATCATACATACTAAACCGAGTTCCAACTAAAGTGAAAAACAATATACCATACCAATTTTTGAATAGAAAGAAATTTGTGTTGTCATACTAACATGTGTGGGGTTGTGAATCATTTTTTAAGGCCTCTTTAGGTAACAAGATTTAACCCCAAGGTATAAAGTGTATCTTTATAGGATATCCCAAAGAAACAAAGAAATATTACATATAAAATCTTTTAGATAAAAAGGTGATCATTGATAGACGTCCCACATCTCTTAAGAAGGATATTATCTCTAAAAGAGATAGTTGGAGTGAGATAGACTTTGATGAATTCATGGCCCAAAATAGACAAGATTTATCATATGAATAGATTCCAAAAAGCCTCATGGAGGATGAAACTATTCCCAAGTCACAAATACTACATAGGAGTACAAGAGAGGTTAGAGAACTAGAATGGTATGGTTTTATAATAACCAAGGATGGTGACTTATTATTAGTTCATAATAATGATCCTATAAAATACAAGGAAGAAGTAAGTGGCATGGATATTTCCATGTGGAAAGAATCCATAAATTCTGAAATGGATTCCATGTACCAAAACCAAGTCTAGATTTTGGTATGTCCTCTAGTGGATGTAAAGTTTGTTGGTTTTAAAGGAGTATTTAAGAAGAAACTGAACCTAGACGGAAATTTTAATACCTATAAGGCATGACTGGTTTCAAAAGGGTTTAAAAAACATCAAGAAATTGACTGTGAATTTTTTTTCATCAGTTGTAATGATAAAATCCCTTAGAATTATACTTTCCATTGTTTCTTACCATGACTATGAGATTTAGAAGACGGATTTCAAAATAGAATTTCTTAATTGGAACCTTCAGGAAGATGTCTTTATCATACAACCAAAATAGTTTTTTACCACAATGGATGCCAACAAGAAATACAAATTTTAAAAATTTATTTATAGATCCAAGAAAACATCTAGGTCACGAAACATTATATTTTATGAATCAGTAACAAAATTTTGTTTCATAAAGAGTTAGTGTGAGATTGGTATCTACATATGGTTTAGTGGGAGTGTATTTTTTTTCTTAGTAGTCTATGTTGATGAAATATTACTCATTGTAAATGAAATACCAATCTTACAGTCTGCTAAGTCATTATTGAATAAATGATTCTCTATGAAGGACTTGGCTGAGGAAACATATATTATTGGGATCATGATCTATTGTGACATGTCCCAAAGGCACTATAAGAAAAGGGATGAGTAATGGTAGTTTAGGCCTCCACTACATGGTTATGAAATAGTTTCAAAAAACCATTTCTAAATCGTGTTTCGGCAACCAATACATGGTGGTTTCTTCCACTTTGTAGCGGTTTCTAGTAAACATCGTAGAAATAATATTTAGTGGTTGTTATTTCCATTTTCATGGAGGTTTTATGGGTGGGAAAAAATGAGGATTTAGCGGTGGTTAAAACTACCACTGAATCAAAAAAAAATTCCCCCACAAAAAACATCGCTAAATTGATTACAACCGCTATGAAATGATAGTGCGTCTTATTTAACGGTGATTTTAACCACTAGAAAAAAGACAAAACATCTTATAAATATGGGTTTAACCTCCATAAAAAATAATAAGTATCTTATATTGGTGGTTTTAACCATCATGGATAAATATATTCCATATTTAGTAGTAGTTTAAACCACATTTAAATGCTGATTTCCAAAAAAATGGCAGTTGTAGATTATGCATCCTGAGAACTGACCTGAAAAAAAAATGAAAACCAAGTGTATCACCTATTATTAGCACACATAATCCCTATCAAAATTATAGAAAATCACATATATATATAAAATATGGAATTAACAAACAAGTATATTAGTTCACATCCAACCATAAATTTTTTTTCAGGTCTGTGTCACAAATAATATATCAAGAAACCCTATAATTCCATATTAGTCCAAAAAATAAAAAAGACCACTAATCATTTCCAGATGAACTCTGCTTGTCACCCTCTCCATCTCCACTTCCTGCTATCGGAACCTTTAAGTCAATTATATTGAAAATTAAACAGTTTGGTATATTTATATTTAAACCTAAAACTAATAAAATTTTGTGAACTAAATGATTTTGAAGTTGTGTGATTTACCTACTCACCACCAGTCATCGATGCAATATCATCGGGGATATATCCGATCATCTTGTAATATAAATCAACCAACACTTTCAATGTCCACCTTTGTGCTATAGCTTCAACAACAGGAAAGTGTAAAAACATCTATACAAAGAGATTTGTTTTTAAAATATTAGAATTTAATAACATAATGACACCATAATGTATTAAAATTACCTTTATCTTTGAATAAAAAACTTCTTTTTTCCAAGATAAAGGAATATGTATCCAATAATCAAATGAAAATGGAAGGGTAACTAGCTACGTCACGAACTTACCTAGAATTTGGCCAAATAATCATGCAACGTCATCTGTAAGGACCCCATAAAAGTCAACTGGGACAACTATCTTTAGTCCGTTTTGATTCCAGACATCTATACTTTTTTTATTTTTCTCTATAGTAGTATTTTTTCCATATTTTATGAAAAACAGTTAGTAGTATAAAAAACCACAATAACTATATTCGTATTAAAATTGGTACATATAACAGTCACTATCCAATATCCCCATGAAGAACCAGGAGTGGCCAACTACCTCACTACTGAGGGTCAACTAGTATCAATATAATGATTTCTCCTTGGAATTCCTATTATTTAATAAAATAAAAGTAACTTTAGAACATATATTTCAAAAAAACCCTGCATAAAAAAATTAGAAATGATAACAGATGCACAATACTGACAAACAAAATATACATAACTATGATAATGAATGAATGCACAAATTACATAAGTGGTTGATAAATAAATGGATGACTGTAAATACTATCATTTTCTCCTTTAATCATATTGTTTTCCTACTCCATAATTACTTCATCTAATTCATCCACATTTTCAAGACTAATATTTTCAATATCACGATGGAAAAATAAGTTCACTTCTTGCTATTGATGAGATTTAATGTCAGAGGTCAAATCTTACACTTCATCACCCATATCATACATGTCTCTTAGTTTTATGTGAGAAAATACACTCCACCCTTCATCCGTTACATATTTCACATAATATACCATTTTATTTTGTGATTATAAGATATACAGATCATGTAATTCCTGGTCACCAACATCCATCAAGTGAGAGGAGTTCACATAAGTAAATTGTTAGGAATCTCTTTCAACACCGCTGATAAAATAAACCCATTTTCATTTGAATAAAACAACTAAAAAATACCCACGGTAGTTTAATTAGATAATAGTAGTCAACATTCCATAGTATCCCACTCCAATAAACATAAATATACCACTATTGTTTATTTTCAAACCCTCTTATCAATTGACTGTATGAAATTTAAAGTCATTCACATTGTAAAAAACGAACTTTCTAGCATGTTTTAGAGGACCTAGAGTAAGAAATATCAAATATTAAAAAAACTCATATTGAGTATTAGTATTAATAATCTATAAAAAGTAATATACATTATTATATTTATAAAATATATGTGTCAACCTAATATTTGTATTGATTTCAATATTTATGAACTTATACATCATGCATACCATTTTACACGCTCTTTATTAACAAATTTTGTTATATCTTTCTCATTTCATGTTTGTCTTATCATTCGTCTCCTTGTTTGTATTATAAAATCTTCAATAAATGGATATGAAATTTCACTATTCAG
The DNA here is from genome assembly GCA_963277665.1 of Viscum album. NCBI lineage: Eukaryota > Viridiplantae > Streptophyta > Magnoliopsida > Santalales > Viscaceae > Viscum > Viscum album. The sequence goes on from OY728121.1 coordinate 955,535,790, forward strand.
AAACACATATCTATGTGCCTGTGATTATTTCATTTCTATCAGTATAATATTCAATATCCTCCCAACTAATCGACCAATAACAATTTTTTTTGATTTCCCATGTATTTGAGATTAAGTCATTGTTTTATCAACACATCAAGATTGATTTAATCTTGTATCAATATCATCAAATTATCTAGAACAAAAGGTAAGACACTCATTTTCCAAATAGCCTTTAGAAATAAAGACTTTAGGTTGAGCTTTATTTTTCACATATGGTTTCAAATGCCCAAGGTATCTATGAAATAAAAGAAAAAAAGCACAATTGTATATTTAATAAACTTCCAAGAATTGTTTACATAATTGAAAAACATATAAATAAAGTACCTATCAATTTGATACATCCATCCATAATGTATACGGCCTCCTAATTTAGCTTCCTCAACCAAATGCATAGTTAAATGAATCATGATAATAAAAAACGACAAAGAAAAGATCATAGGCATTTCACAAAGTGTCAATAAAAATATATCCTAAAGGTTGTTAAGCTCAAAAGGTTGTAGAGTTTTCTCACATATTTGTTTAAAGAATGTGAAAAATTGGAGTACAATAGTTATAACCTTTTTAGATAATAATGTATGCAATTTCAATGGAAGCAATAGCTGTAACAAAATATGTGAATCGTGAATTTTCAATCCATGTAACCTATGATGATTTAAGTCAAAACACCTTGAGATTCTACTATAATACCCATTAGATACCTTAACATATTTTAAATTCAAAGGAATATATCTTTATCCCTATTTTTCATTGCAAAAATTGTCGGAGCATACTTTTCATTCTCATCTGGCCAGAGATCATGCTTTATGATCATTGCTTCTAAGTATTTCTGAGCATTGAGATGATCCTTTGATTTTACATTCTCTTTAAGCAATGTTAAAATAATATTTTCACAAACATTCTTCTCAATATGTATCACACCAACATTATGCTGCATCAAATTAAATTATCAATATAAAAGATTAAAGAATATACTTTTTTTCTTCCATTATTGCATTACAATTTCACTTGATGACGCACTTTGAACTCATTTCCCACTATCAATAAAATGATAGACCTTCCCAAATTCTGTTTCAATATTTCCAAGTTGTGCCAATATTTCAAAACCTATCAATAACTTTAGAGGTGGTATATGATCAATAGAACCATTGAATTTTGACTTATTCAACCGAAATATATGAGATGCATTGAGAAATATTTGATGACACAAGAAAAAAAATTTTATAGAGGGGATGTCACATAATGCTTCACTAACATTTCTAGTAGTGGAGAAATTCATGGATAAATCCCTTAAATTTTATATTTTAACAACTTGGTGTTATTCATCATTAAATTTCCTATATATGTAACTAGATGTTATTCTACTAAATTTTTATTATTAAATGTTAAAGTTATCATAATATGATAACTTAATACTTAGTAATTTTTTCTTTGATTATATTCCATTATCTAAAAAGTACCTCAATCAATATAACTAGTCCAAGATCATCAATGTAGGTTCAATGATTAAATTGAAATATGTATATAAATCTATTCTATAAATTCATGCCTACACCGGAACATTTTCTAAATATCCTTAATTAACACCTCCAAGAGGAAAATAAATATCAATACTATTTGAGAGAAAATCATGTTAAAGAAAAATTCTCAATAATTAATCAAGGTGATCAAACAGATTCACCTAAACATCCATAGAGAAAATGGGATATAATGTCTAATGTCTATTTAATGATACTATATTTTTAGGATGATTGAGTATTCCTATTCCAAAACTATATATAGTACTTTGTGATCTTGTTCCAAAACTATACATAGTACTATGTGATCCTATAAATACATTTGGTTAATAATGAAACATTTTAAAATGGATAATTGAAATCCATAAAGTATAGTTGTGAGGAAAATTGTGTGTAAAAGAGTTAAATTTTTCATTTAAAAACCATTAAAAAACCTTAGAGGAATAATACATGTTGAAATCAATTTTTAATAAAAATTTTATTTTAAGAAATCATTGAAAAATTTATCACAATATAATGTAAATAATTGATATTAAATCTATTAGTATGTACCATGTACCTATAGGAATACATTATATAAAGGAAGATACATTGGTAAAAAAATGTACCACACAACAATCAAACAGATGTAATAAAGGAGTTCAAATGTAGAAATTCTAGTGTTGAGTAACTATCAAGTGATCAAAGATACATAAAAACCACCAACTACAAGTGTCGAGGTCATATATCATTGGATAGTCATAGGTATATTAGGGATACCATCAAAGAAAAGAAAAATATAACAATGAATTTCTACATTCAAATTTTGTATCTAATATGTACACAAGATTACCGACCCAGAGAACACCAGGTTCCTCATTGCATGTCCCTAGAATAAATTCAAATTTCTAAGTGGGTTATAGTTGGGGTGTGAGTCTTTAAATTCCTAAAATAAATCTACACTTTTTGATCATTCTACCACAGACTCCCCTTGACCAATCAAAGTGGTGAGGGATATTTCAAGAAATAGGGATCCCAATAATGATCCTTGATGGAATAAACATGAACAATCAACATTTAGTAGTTATTTTCAAAAAGATATTAACAAACTTTGAATAAAAATTTTAACAATAAAACTTCTCCACAATGAAATCTTAAAAATAAATAGATTTTATATAGAAGAATATTGGGGGATAAGGCAGGAAAAATGTAAATGTTTCCCTTATAAACTCATTACAAAGTATAAATAATATTTTATATTTATAATTTTTTTTATCATAACCAGTGTTGTATCTGAATATGCACCAATGTTCATATGTATGAGGCTAATAATCATACCTAGTAGGAAATACAACAAAAATATTACCACACATGACACTAGGAATAGAACTTCTTAGCTCAGAGTTCACAATGTAAATAAAACTATAGGGAGAAAATCCAAAAAACATACTAATTTATTTCAATTAAATATAAACATTAGAAATAATTTATTCATTTCATCAACATGGAATATCAATTCCACATTCAAAAACACAAAAAAAAATGCATGATCCAACTAGGATCATTCCTAACTTAGGATAAGAATCTCATTATACTGGTCAAGTCATCCCATGAACATGAATCCAAGGTTACCTTATCTAGAACAGACCCCTGATCAAACCCAAACATTTTATAAAATCAAAAAATATATAATAAAAGGGAGAATTACCACAAATTGGGGAGTGATAGTGCATCAAGGTGGTAACAGATAAGGGGGATGATGGTTAGGGGGAGAAGGGGGTTGATGGCAAGGGCCTAGGGTTGGAGAGTGGATAGGGTTAAAATGGTTCGGGGGCCAATAGATATAGGTTTGAAAGGGTCATGGGAAGAGGGGGTGGGGGTGTTAGGCTTAGGGGGTGGATGGGGGAAGATGTTTTATTTGTTAAAAAAAAATTATTGTCAGTTTTTTAAAAACCAACGCTAAATTTTGATAAAAAACTAGCGACAGTTTAAGAAACCACCCCTAATTACTAAATTTGGTGTAGTGAAGTTTCTCAGCCTAAGTCAAAGTACATACATTTACAAGATACTAAAGTGATTCAGTATGGAACAATACAAGCTGGGATTGTTTCCAACATCACATGGAATTCATATTTCCATGAAAATATGTCCCCAAACACATGAGGAAAGAAATATAATAAAAAATATTACATACACATAAAAAATTGGGTTAGTAATGTATGAAATGATATGTACTAGGATATATTTTTCCTATGAATTATGCGAGATACAAATATATCAATATGATCTAGGTGAATTCCATTGGATGGTCATTAAGACTATCCTTAATTATCTAAGGCATACTAAGGATATGTTCCTAGTTTATGGAGGAGACAAGGAACTAGTCATTAGAGGATATGAAGATGTTAGTTTCTAAACTGATCAAGATAACATGAAGTCAAAAATAAGAAACATCTTTACATTGAATGGAGGTGTTTTGAGCTGGAAGGGCTCAAACCAGGAAGTGGTTGTAGATTTTACAACAGATTCTGAGTATATTGTATCTTATGAGGATGCTAAAGAAGTTGCATGGATGTAAAAATTAATTCAAGAGTTTAACATCCTATATATTAGTAAATATCCTATCACAGTCTATTGTGATAACACTACAGCATTACGTCATGAAAAATAGCCAAGGTCACATCCACGGACAAATCACATACTTCAAAATTATCAACTTTTGAGAGATTTTTCTCAGATGGGTGAGGCTTCAGTGAGTATTATTTCTATTAAATAAAACATGCCATATCCCTTGAATAAATCCTTGACTCAGCCGAAATATGATTATCATATGAGGTCTTCACTGTTGGAATTTTACCATTTACCAACGATTTTGAATCGTTGGTAAATCCTTGGAAACCTTTGGTATATTATATACCAATGGTTTCCCAAACCATGGCCAAGTAAGCCATTTGTATAGGTTTATACCAATGGTTCTGTGTAAACTGTTGGTATATGTGTTAAAGGAAGAGATATACCAACGGTTTGTAAAACTGTTTGTATATTTTACCCTTATCCCAACGGTTTATAACCATTGGTATATAGTGTAAAATATACCTGAAAAGGATATACCAACGATTTTGAAAACCTTTGGTAAAAGTTTATACCAACGATTATAACAAACCGTTGGTATAATATATATCAAAAGGATATACCAATAGTTTTGAAAAATGTTGGCATACATATGCTGCAGCTCAACAGTAGCAGCAGCCAACAACCACCTCTAACCTGTTCTCCATGACCTGCAAGAACACATACACCCAGAATCCAAAAGGCTACATGGGATATTTAAAATTCATCCAGAATTTAAAAATTTAGAAATTTAAATTTCATTCCTCACTCAAACCACACCACAAGAAAGAAATCCAGAATCCAATACATCCACAATCCAATACATCTAGAATTGAAATTAAATAACTCCCATAACACCAATACAAAATTAAAATCAAATACATCTAGAATCCAATACACATAATAGTATTCAAAATTTAGAATTCAATACCAATACAACTAGAATCCAATACATCCAGAAATCAGATTTTTAGAATTGAAAAGCAATAACACCCATAACAGTATTAAAAATTTATAATTCACTCCTCACTCAAACCATAACACAAATACACACAAGGGAAAAACCTACATTTTATAGGAAGAACATGGGATGTTTACTCATGGTCTTGGGTTTACTATCTTAAAACCAAAAGAAAAACATGGGTAGAGTGGACAAGGATCATGATACCCATAAGATAGAAAATGGTAGTGGTCATGTTCTTAGACCTAGGATGAGTTATAAGAAGAACATGGGATGTTTATATTCCTATAATGACTATGAATCCGTGTATAAATGGTTCCTTTTGTGTTAGTGGAAAACATTGGCCAATCTCGACATATGAGATGAGTTACCAGAATAGACTACATGTTTTTCATAGAATTTTCAATTTGAATAAGGGGGTATGTGGCTAATTGTAATTTGTTCTCCTAGGTGTGATGTGAGATGAATCCCCATTTTGGGTAGTGGGTATGAATATTCAATTTGGTCTTTGGTATTGGGTTCCCAAAGGGACTTTGGTTTGGTCCTAAAACCCACTGTTTGAGGATGGTATTGGATTATTAAATGTCATGTGTTTTAGAATAGGGATAGGAGTTCCTCACATGAGAAGTGGATTGTGTGAGGCTAGACCATGGATCCTTGTGCTAAAGTATCAACACAATATGAATACATTTGGTTGGTTTTCTATATGAAAGTTGTTGTTTTCACTTAAAATCTTGTCCATTTCAAATTAAAGTGAAACAGTTTGAGTGGTACTGGCCACACCGTGTCTCATATTGAGGTAGGTTTGACTCGTACACGTCACAAATGACCCATTGATCATTGTCATAAAGTATCAACAGAATCAGAATGCGTTTGGCCAGTTTTCCATATGTCAGTTGTTGTTTTCACTTAAAATGTTGTCCATTTCAAATAAAAGTGAGACACTTTGAGTGGTACTAGCCACACTGTGCCTTGTATTGAGATGGGTTTGACTCTTACACGTTACAAATGACCCATGAATCCTTGTGATAAAGTATCAATAGAATCATAATATGTTTGGTCGGTTTTATGAATGTCTGTTTTTTTACTTAAAACAGTGTCCATTTTATACAAAAGAGAGACACTTTGAGTGATACCAGACACACCATGCCTTGGATTAAGGCAGGGTTGACTTTTAAACGTCAAAAATGACCCATGGATCATTTTCCTAAAGTTTCTATACAATCAGAAAGCGTTTGGTCAGTTTTCCGTATGCAAGTTGTTTTTTTCACTTAAAATCCTGTCCATTTCTAATAAAAGTGAGACAATTTGAGTGGTACCGGCCACACCATGCCTTGTATTGAGGCTTGGTTGATTCGTACATGTCAAAAATGACCCATGGATCGTTTTACTAAAGTATAAACAAAATCCGAATGCGTTTGGTCCATTTTCCGTATGCCAGTTGTTGTTTTCACATAAAATGTTGTCCAATTCAAATAAAAGTGAGACACTTTGAGTGGTACCGGCCACACCGTGCCTTGGATTGAGGCGGAGTTGACTTTTACATGTCAAAAATAGACCACGGATCCTTTTTATAAAGTATCAATAAAATCTGAATACGATTGGTTGGTTTTCTATATGCCAGTTGTTTTTACTTAAAAGGGTGTACATTTTAAACAAAAAGAAGCCACTTTGAGTGATACCAGCCACACCATGTCTCAGATTGAGGAGGGGTTGACTCGTACATGTCACAAATGACTCATGGATCATTGTCCTAAAGTATCAACACAATCTGAATGCATTTGGTCAGTTTTCCATTTTACGGTTTTGGTTTTCACTTAAAATGTTGTCCATTTCAAATGAAGGTGAGACACTTTGAGTGGTACTGGCCACACTGTGCCTCAGATTGAGTCGGGGTTTACTTGTACACAACATAAATAACCCATGTATCCTTGTGCTAAAGTATCAACACAATCATAATATGTTTGTTCAGTTTTTCATATGTCTGTTGTTTTTACTTAAAACAATGTCCATTTTAAATAAAAGATAGACACTTTGAGTGATACTGGCCACACCATGCCTCGGATTGAGACGAGATTAACTCTTACATGTCAAAAATGACCCATGGATAATTTTTCTAAATTATCAACACAATCAGAAAGCATTTGGTCAGTTTTCTGTATGCAGTTTGTTCTTTTCACTTAAAATCCTATCAATTTCAAATAAAAGTGAGACAGTTTGAGTGGTACCAGCCACACCGTGCCTTGGATTGAGGCGGGGTGGACTCGTACATGTCACAAATGACCTATAGATCATTTTCCTAAAGTATCAACAGAATCCGAATGTGTTTGGTCAACTTTTCATATGCAATTTATTGTTTTCACTTAAAATATTGTTCATTTCAAATAAAAGTGAGACAATTTGAGTGGTATCAGCCACACCGTGCCTCATATAGAGGCGTGGTTGAATCATACACATCAAAAATTACCCATGGACCATTTTCCTAAAGTATAAACAGAATCAGAATGTGTTTGGGTAGTTTTATGTATTCCAGTTGTTGTGTTCACTTAAAATGTTGTCCAATTAAAATAAAAGTGAGACACTTTGAGTGGTACCGGCCACATCGTGCCTCGGATTGAGGTGGGGTTGACTCGTACATTTCAAAAATGACCCATGGATCCTTGTGCTAAAGTATCAACACAATCCAAATACGTTTGGTCAGTTTTACATATGCTAGTTGTTTTTACTTAAAAGGGTATCCATTTTATAGAGAGCTTAGATTGGGATTCAAGATGCTGAATAAAGAGTGTGATTGTCTCCGTAATCAAGGTATTTGTTCCTTAGACTTTTCTGAATTGTCGTGAAGTTTTATATACGTTGAATCACCGCTCGCCAAATATTGGGATGTCGAGTCTGGGGGTGTCCCGGGTCCAGGGAGGAGGGTGGGGGGGAGGCTGTTCGGGGTTCAGGGAGGAGGGTGGGGGGCTGTCTGGGGGGCTGTCTGGGGTCCAGGGAGGGGGGGGGGGGCTGTCAGGGGGTTGTCAAGGGGCTATTTAGGGGGCTATCTCGGGGGCTGTCTGGGGGCTGTCTAGGGTCCATGGAGGAGGGTGGGGGGTTGTCTAGGGTCCAGGGAGGAGGGGGGTTGTCCGGGGTCTAGGGAGGAGGGTGAGGGGATGTCCGGGGTCCAGGGAGGAGGGTTGGGGGGGGGGGTCTGGGGGGCTGTCTGTGGTCCAGGGAGGAGGGTGTGGGGGCGGGGGGTGTCCAAGGTCCAGGGAGGAGGGGCGGGCTGTCCAGGGTCTAGGGAGGAGGATGGGGGGCTGTTCGGGGTCCAGGGAGGAGGGTGGGGGGGGGGGCTGTCTGGGGGGCTGTCCAAGGGGCTGTTTGGGGGGTTGTCTGAGGTCCAGGGAGGAGGGTGGGGGGCAATCCGAGGGCTGTACGAGGGCTATCTAGTGTCCAGGGAGGAGGGTGGGGGGATATCCAGGGTCTAGGGAGGAGGGGGATATCTGGGGTCCAGGGAGGAGGGTTGGGGGATGTCCGGGGGGGGGTGTCTAGGGTCCAGGGAGGAGGGTGGGGGGGACTGTCAGGGGGGCTGTCAGGGGGGTTGTCCGGGGGGTTGTCTGGGGGTAGTCCGGCTTCTAGGGAGGAGGGTGGGGGGGATGTCCAGGGTCTGGGGAGGAGGGGGACTGTCCAGGGTCCATGGAGGAGGGTGGGGGGCTGTCCGAGGGGCTATCCGAGGGTTTTCTGGGGTCCAGGGAGGAGGGTGAGGGGGATGTCCAGTGTCTAGGGAGGAGGGGGGGGGGGGTGTCCGGGGTCCATGGAGGAGGGTGGGGGTTGTTCAGGGTCCAGTGAGGAGGGTGGGGGTTGTCCGAGGGCTATCTGAGGTCTAGGGGGTGGGGGTTATCCAAGAGGGTGGGGGGTGGTGTCCAGGGGGGGGGGGCTGTCCAAGGGGGTGGGAGGGCTGTCCAGGGGGTGGGGTGGTGTCCAAGGGGGGTGTCCAGGGGGTGGGGGTGTCCAGGGGGTGGGGTGGTGTCTAGGGGGGTTTTCCAAGTGGGTGGGGCTGTTTGAGGGGGGGGGTGTCCGGGGGGTGGGGGTGTCCAGGGGGCTGTCCAGTGGGTGGGAGGGCTGTCCAGGGGGGTGGGGTGGTTCCCGGGGGGGGGGGGGGGGGCTATCCAGGGGGTGGGGTGGTGTGGTGTCTAGGGGGCTATCTAGGGGGGGGGGGTGGGGGGCTGTCCAAGGGGGTGGGGTGGTGTCCAGGGGGTCGTCTGAGGGGGTGGGGGTGTCTAGTGGTGGGGGTTGTCCAGGGGGTGGGGTGGTGTTCAGGGGGGGTTGTCCAAGGGGTGGGGTGTGGGGGGGGGGGGGGGTGGGGGTGGACAACTACGCTCCCTACCGGGACTTCACACACCCCTCCTAAGTGAAATTTGTATAAGCAAATCATCATCAATTTTCTTATCCCATAAAACCATATACCATACCACCCAAGGAATACCCTATAACTCAAAAATATCCTAATGCTATACACAATCCCATAGGACATAATCAATATATGGACAATATCATCGACCACCCTCATCCACATCCCAGCATAACACCTGTCTAGGTTGTAACCATACCCCATAGGCCACAAGGAACTCACAAAACAATTTCCAACTTACCCAACTCACTCAATAATATTACCCCAAAGAGTCACTCAGACCATTATCCCTTTCAAACATAGTCCATGTACTACATAAATAAAAAAACTAAGGATGTCTCCATATATCTTCTTATGAAGAGGTGTCACTACAAAAAGTCTACCAAAAAAAACCACACTAAGACAACATCTTACATTTATCAATAGAGACAGCAAGACAAATAATACAAATCAATGAAAAAGGTTATCACATTATACATGAAATCGATAAATCATATTTCTACTAAACTATAAATGAAATCCCCCATAAAACTAGATTCATTATATAACCAATAACTCTCATAATTGAGATAACACAACCCAAAAAAAATAGAATCACAATTATTTAACACCTCAAATGGGTTTTCACTATCCACATGGCACACTAGAATGCATTACTTGTACAAATGGAAAGGATTACACTAGAAGGAACTTCTACCCAAGGCCCCCATAAAATTAAATAATATAAAACCTCACTCTCATGATCAGCTCTTGCAGAGGGGTCTTGTGGAAATGGAACATGATAGGAGAAATAGAAATAGAAGTAGACCATGTGGATGTCGTTTAGGAAAAATCAAAATAAATAAGAAAAAACAGATACACGACATTCCACTTACAGGTTAGAAGTGTAGAATCAAAGAATTACCTAATTCTAGAGAGATCTTCGAGAGATACCTTGGGGTGAAGAGAGAGAGTCGGTAGGGATTAGGTTTATAGATGAAATCGGGCGGATAGAGGGATTCTGGAAGTGCTGCTATTTGGGGGAAAAATTCGAAATGGTTAGTTAAAACTGTTGGGAAAGATTGTATTTACCAACGGTTTTTAAAAACCATTGGTATATATATATATATATATTAAATGCTTTTCCCAATGGTTTAAGTAAACCTTTGGGAAAAGCTAATTATCATCCCATTAACCCCACAGTTTGAAGAAACCATTGGAAACAATTAAGTATACCAATGGTTTATTCAAACTGTTGGTATAAAAGTGTTGGGAAAACACAATTTTCTAGCAGTGCTTGTGGATAGAAAGTCATGGGCATTTGGCTCTAGTCCAAGTGGGATTTTGTTGTCGTTGTTGTCCTAGGACTGACTTTTTGTACTTTTATTACATGTCTGTTCGGTATATTGAATATTAATAAAAAAATCTTATTAAATATTTTCCATTGTTCTACATGACTCTAATGTAATAATTTCTTAGAGTACATTTTTCATTCATAAGGTCATAATAATTACCCACTATGATGAGAACTTTGAAGTGATATGATGATATTATTAAATAATTATATAGTGGAATATTAATTAACTACTCCTCAGAATAGATAAAATATAGGTTATATTATCTACAACTTTTTATGGAATGTTTTTTCCATTATTTGGTGTTTTTTCAAGGTTTTTCTGGGGCTACAGTTTATGTAGCTACCGTTTCTTGAAATTTTTTATTAATCGGTGGTTTAAACCACCGCTAAATATGCCATATTTTTTTTAGATTTGGCTTAAACTACTAATATGTAATGAGTATTTTTAAATTTGGTTAAAACCACTTCTAGATATGTCAAACTATTATTTAATTGAGGTTTTTTTGTTTTTGTGGCGGTTTTTCGGTCAAAAAATATTTAGGATTTAGCGGTGGTTTAAACCCTGACTAAATCCTTGATTTTTTTTGGTTGGGAAAAAATCACTAAAATGATGAAAATATCTACTAAATATATGTTCTATGATGCTTACTAGAAACTACCTCTAAATAGAAGGAACCATCATGGGTTGGATGTTGACACCAACTTCAGTGGCAGTTTTTTTGAAACCATCGTAGAAACATTTTGCGGTGGTTTAAACCTCAACCAAGACTAAAATAAACCACCATAAACAAGTGATTTTCTTATATTAGGGTTTCTTAAGTTTGAATAACTTTTATTTAGGTGGTTTTAGTGTTGGGAAAAAATCCCTCAAGGTATCATTGAAGCATTTTGAGGTGATTGTGTTTGTTGACAAAGTGGACATCTATGTTGTGATTGTTGAAAAAGAAAACCATGACGTAAAAATTTGTTGAAAAAGGGTATTTCATGGTTTTATGTTTAGTTCAAGGGATGTGGTTAAATGATCTATGTTTGAGGGTTGGTCGCGCAAGTGGATTTCACGGAAGATACTTTCTTGCTGAAACTTGCGCGCTGAGAGGAGACTTGCGTACCATCGCGAAGGGTGTCCAAATGCCTATAAATAGAGGTCAACCCCTCCTCATTCAGTGAAGAGTTCAACACTTAGAAAAAATCAGAGCTCCCATCGTGTAGGTTTGGTGGTCGCGCAAGTGATGGTGTGGGCGTGCAAGTAGAAGTTGCGCGCCAGGTGATAGTTGCGCGTCCAAGGTTGTTTGGGTGAGGAAGGAACTGAGTCGCCCAAGTTTCGAGTTGAAGAAGGAGGTTTCGCAAAAGTGGTTGAGGTGGACTTGCACGCCGGATTTTGATGAAGCGTGACAGTTGATGGTTGCATTCCAATATTGGTTTGGGCGTAAAAGGGTGTGAGTCACACAAGTTTGGAGTTGCAGAATCTTATGTCGTGCAAGTGGTTTAGGTGGACTTGCACGCCAGTAATAACTTGCATGCCGATACTTGCACGCCGGCTTAGATAAAGGAGCTAGGTAAGTTTGATTCATGGTAGTGATTCAGGGCTGTGTGAAATCTGGAAGATTGCCTGATACCTTCAGTGCAATGTGAGATTCATCTACGGGTGAAAGTTGGACTTCAACAGAGAATCCACATAAAATAGAGGATGTATTCATTAGTGATAATGAAGAGACCTACAGGTCTATAAACTGTGAGTGGATCCTTTCCAGAGCAGTGAGGAAAGGAAGGAGAAGAAGTTGATCCTCTCCACCGGTAGTGATCCAGAGAGAGAGAGAAAGGGAGTGACCATTGGGAAAGTAGTGAGCTAACCCTAAACTTTGTAAAGGCAGTGAGCCTGAGAATAAAAGTGATCTATCCAGAACTTTGTAAACAACAGTGCGCTTTTAGTTGATTTGGTACATCAGAACATCTCCGGTGTATGCTCCTTGGACGTAGCCCAGTGAGGGTGAACCATGTAAAAATCGCTGTGTCCTGTTCATTCTTTAGTTTCTGTTTGTACTTTGCTGCAGGAAAGAGAGAGAAGAGAGTCTTGGTTAACAGCGAGACAAGATCAATAGGGGCAATTGTTTTAATCGGTCATACCCTAATTCACCCCCCCCTCTCAGGGTATCTAACCTAGTGGAACTGACAGTTAGATAATGGAAAATCACAACTCCAGATCTCTATTCACTGAAAATGAGACCATGTGTAATGAAAAATTAAGAACATGTGTACCTTACATCGATGTTGGTTGAATCCTCTATCTTTAAATATGAGTTTGATATAGATCACTAAGAAGTAACCAATGAGATCCTTCCCTTATGATAAATCCATGGGTTAATGAATCAACAAATACTTGGGTGGGATTTTACATTCAATTATGTCATGATAGTACCTATCTAAGTAAAGGAAGAAAGAGTAACTGGATTTTAGGGAGAACCGATAGATGATGTTTGAATTCCAGTTTCATGGATTTTCACTACTTTATATAGGACTCAGAGGTACTCTTCAAGCCTACCATGAATTTAATCATATGTTCATAATGTATTAGTAAATATTATATAGTTACAAACAATTTTTACCCCATGAATAATCATATATTTATATATAATTGCATTCTAGGTTCTCTAATAAATCATATAATATGAAACATATAGAATAAATAATAACCTTGAGTAGAAGAATCCAAATTTTTAATTTTTAATGTTTTATTTACATGTTAGTCATAGAATATAATTAACTAATAAAATTGAATATTGATATAGCCACATCATATATTATTATTGGTTATGGCATTGGTGTCGTGTCACCATGCCGCACCTTATGATATACCTACCCCAATTTATATGATATGCCTCAATTTCCCATCTGTCATACCCTATGATATATATAGATTTATATTGTGATATATAAAAAAACATCACATTATTTATATTGGATTTAGGGAATAGATCCATGAATCACCCACTTGCACTAAATCCTAAGTATTATCATTTTAACTTATATAGCATCATATACAATATCTTCTGAAACTATATACAAAAAACCTTTTGGATATCTTCTGAAACATTTTTGGAAATATATAATCATCTTCACCATGTAACACAACATACATAATAATTTTTTAATATCCTTCCAAAACTCATTTTGGAAACACTATAAAATGATTTTAGAAAACATCTCTAAGTTTTGTAAAATATAATCCCCTTACAATCAACCAAAAGGTGTTATCCCATGAGACTTTATAACATCAAATATAAATTTATTAATTGATAATTTTTTTTAAAATGAAACCCCTATCAATGCATCAATTTTACTCAATCTACAATGGTATTTATTATTATCTTTATCAAACACTTGTATCTTGATACTTGTGTTTACCAAGTGTATCATATAAAACCTTGGATTTTCATATGATCCCTTTGTCCAAGAAATCATGTAACAATGAAACCTAGAGTAAATATATCATGTATATATACTCATACATTCTCAATTCATTTATTATATGATGACTAGATAGATGAACACATCACACGTTATTCAAATTGATGAATAATCACATCTCATACCCCTTATCTAATAGATAATCACATCACATGTCACTTATCTAAGTATGAATGTACACACCTTTATTCTATTTTAATAAAGGTATCTAATTTCATATTCATTATAAAAGAGGATAAATATCATGTTGATTAAACTTAACTTGTGGAATGATTTAAAACATACCCAAAAACCCCCATATTAGATCAACCCGAAAGTTGGAAAAAGAAAGGTATAAAAATATGAAGGTTCTCATATTAGTTATCTTGTTTAACCTCAGGTAATAAATAAATCCAAATGTGAATCATGAACCCCTAGTATACCAAATAAATTGGGTAATACACTCTATGTGGTATACCTCATAGTTCATCCAACACACAAAACTTGTTTTATGTATCATGATTATATTCTATATCTTGATATAAAATAACACTCTCACTAACTTTAATATTTCCCCACAACAAATAATACTCCATAATGAAAATAAATTATGGATAAGTCAAATAAATACTTTGATATGTCAGTTATCATTTTACATCACTAAATACATGCAACCAATGTGAAACAATGATAAATTGGATTATACTTTTATATAACATGATATAGTTTACATTCTTAAATTTAATTAAGAAAAAAATTAAAAAAATCTTACATAATAACTAGTATCATATCTCATATGAAATATTGCTTCAAAACCTTATATTTTTTAGGTTTTTTAAACTCATAATATCTTGATTTAATTTATGTTTCATCTTTGTTTGACCATATGAAAAGGCCATCCCACTAAAATCGTTTAATGGGAAACATCTATGAAGAAAGTTAGTTTTAGTAATGGATAGATTTAGAATCATATTACTACTATTCAATTCATTAAAAAATATTCAAACTTCTTTAATTCACAACATTAATGTTAATAACTTATATTGTATACTTAGAACTATTTATATGTTCATCATCATTGGATCATTTCAATTCAAACTTCTCCTTTTATATCATCATGTTAAAAAATACAGATCTTTATATTATTTTATCTTTACTAATACACCTTAAACTCTTAGAGGATATAAAGTCACATTCACTCTAAATTTTCACTAGTATAGTATTTTATTTTTTAAAATTTGAACTTCTATAATTAAAAAACATAATCCCAACAGCCTTTCAAAAACAATATTCTTTTTACAATATCATGTTAAGATACAAAAACTTCTTTATGTTCAGGAAATAACAATTTTTTTCCAATTTGTAGAAATATTTAACAAATAAATGATTAAAAACCATATCTAATATGGTATTTTATATTCTTAGAGAATTATTATGAAAATAATACTTTATTTTTTAAAATATATCATCTATGGTGGTGGTATATCTTTCCCTAATATATTCAAAAATATATTAGATAAAATATTTTATTCCTGATAAAACATTTTAATTTTTGTATACCTTTCAAATCATTTCATAGATTTGGATCAAACATAACCATTTTTATCAAAACCTCATATTCTTTATTAACAATAACCTTTGTTTAAATAAACCATATTATTATGTAAGAGGAAAATAGTATGATAAATAAGAAATCATTATTCTTTATCCTTTAGATATTTAAAGTGATACACCACACACAAATTCTCAATATATCAAATATTTTCTCCATCAATTGAATTCATACTTTAATATATAACCATATTATCTACATAAAATTTGATCTTCTATATATTTGAATAACTTTTAAAACAAACACTTAGTATCATATACCATTTAAAATAAAATAATTTATAGTTATAATATAATACTTGGTGTGGACTCTCCAATAGGATTTTATCAACCCTTTAGATATTCTGAGAAATTTCTCCTCTACTAACCAGAATTTCCATAATGGAAGTAATTTCACTCCTTAATAATTCTTACATTAGGTTTAAATGAATTTTAATAGCTATTATAAGAAATAATCTTGGAATTTATCATAATTTTTTGTTTTTTTGGGATGAACAACTATCCTTCTATACTATTAAAAAAATTGGATTTTATGAAGTGGTGAAAATCACAAAAGGAGAATTAAAGGGGGTATAATGTGATGGATACTAAGAGTTAATCATTGAATAAAATGACTAAAATCAGGGAGAATAGATCCTAATATAGTAAATAAAGAGAGAAATACCTAAGGAGCCACTTTAGAATCCAAGGGGTTAATTTCCTTGTTTCCTTCCCACCAATAGTGAAGAATAGAAACATTGTGGTTAATATGAATCCTATATTTATTGTTAAGGTAAGTGATTAAAAACTGAATGTTAGAAACTACTTTCATAAAATTCATGAGATATACAAAATAGGGTTCAATGTAATATAAGAATATTTCATAAAGCATATTTAGGGGGAGACCACTGAGCATGGCCCAAAACCCTACAATGAGTGTGTAACCCTATCCATAGAGAGAACTGAACACAAAAAACCACTGGAACATGTTCATAATTAATAATTCCCCATCCCCACCTTATTTAATTAACAAAAATTCCATCCATGTTAATTTTGAGACTCATGTTCAGCCTACACCAGTCACCCAATGTCCCTACATGTTTCTATATTAGCATGTATAAGGAATATTAAGTTGAAATTTGAGGTTTTAAGGACTAGGGGTGATTGGATTACCATATTAAAGTGAACCCATATCTAAAATCATAGTGAATAATTTTATTTTTTAAGTTTTATGACCCATATAGTTATCCTTGATGTCTGTATTGATTGTGCACCTCCCATAACACCCAACAACTAGCATTAAAGGAGATGATGTGTGATTTACCTTTATTATAAACAGAGTCAACACTACTAAACCAAGCGATGATAAAATGAAAAAAGTATCCAAGGTAAATGTAAATATAAGAAAATAATGTTTAAGGAAGTTCTAGATAGTGATTGTCTATTCTCCATTGTGGAAAAAAAGATCAATAGTTTCTATATTATAATTAAATTAGCAGTGACACTTAAAATAAATAAGAATTCCCTTAACCTGAACTTGATAATTAGTGGGGGGGGATATCTTTGACATATGATCCATACCATAAAACTATATTTTATTATAATGTAATTGATCCAAAAACAAGATTCTCTTTTTTCATGACCATATTGGATGTGAATTATTTTGAGGAATTCCTAAGCGTGGAATAAAAACAAGATAAAAACAAAAAATACAAACCAATCAGGCTCAAAAAATTGGAATATGTTACCAAAGTGATTCTTCCATTCACCATAAATCACCAAAGATAAAATACATAGATGACCCAATGCATCGTATAAACTCATGTTTAAGGAAGGGAACCCCAAAAATTAGAGATGTTCACCAGACCAATTGGAATACCAGAAGAAAATGTTTCCACAACCCACAATCCATAGAAATATTTCAATATGAATTTAAATAGTATCTTAGAGACTCTTTATAAAATTGAAATATTTTTTCCTTATGTAACACTTCTTTGATCCTCCCATATTTTACATGGATGAATTTCGGCCACATGGAGTGACCTGTGAGAGAATCCCATGAATCTTAAATGCAACCCTTAATGATCCTGATGATTATATTTTCATAATTAAAGGATATTTTAAAGTGTGGCCATATAACCCAAATATAGTGGCCTTCTTAGTGATAATCCCATAGAAAATTATTAACAATACTATTGATATGTTGGAGGATGAATTTAGGGACCTTGGTAACCAACAAAATACGCATCAACACCAAAGTTAGAGAACTCATTATAAGAGTTATCCTACTACAAAAATATTTAATGTGGATCTTCTAGTTTATAATATATCATTTAATTCACTCCAACAGACCAAAAATTTATTTAATGTGAATTATGCCTATGGAAAGGAACCTCCCAAGTCCTATATAGCTATCTGAAAAATATTGAGGATATCGGGTAAAATCTTGTTTAAATAATTTATATTGTAATTAATGATAAACTTTTGGAACATATTTATAATCATATTAATAATGAAATTTGTAACTATATTAAGTCTTAAAGGTGGCCGCAACCTCTCCAAGTAGTTTGATGTACCCAATAATGTTAATCACATTAGTGAAGACTGAAGTTACTTTAGCCATATTGCATCTAAATAATTCCTTTCTAATATTATACCTCTCATTCCTAACATTTTTTTGATAGATTATTTTCAGGTTATATATATTTTTAAACATATCCATGTTCTCATGTTTCGTTTGAAATATAATTTCCATGGATACTATCCTGAGAGTGGATAAATGCAATGAATCTTTCTTATGATTTTCATAAGCATCTAGATCAGTTTATTGAATGGTTTAACCTTTTGAATAATCAGTAATGGGTTTCTTTGACACATATAATTTTCCTTGTAACTTAATAAAAATTATTAAGTTACTACAACAGTCTAAGATGTTTCTTAGATTGAGATTTTCATTCTCAAAGGATGATATTAAAGTCATGTTAGATGATGAAAATACCATTTATCTATAAATTTTTTTAACTGATGGTTATTATATTTTAAATTCATTTAGTAAATACTTTTATTAAATTCTCTCCCACTAAAATGATTACCCATTTTATTCCATTAGATCTATTAGTATTATAAAATCTATATTTCATTGTGAATCAACTCAGATAATCTCTTAACACAAGTCATGACTATATATAGAGGAAAATTATTTCAATCATATCAGATATGACTCTTATATAGTTGATTGGATAAATATTTATACCAATCCCTTATATAGATCCAATAAACCTTATTCCTATGGTATCCTAACAGTTAAGGTTTCCTATATAAGTGTTACCCAAATATTACATAATATATAAGAACCTAATGGATATATTCAACTCTAATCTATTTTCCTTACATAAGATAATTCATCATCATTCAACTTACATGACCCAATCCACTAGGACCCCTCACAGTGTAAGTAATTAATGTGTGTCTCCTCAATCATTCTTTTAATGGGATAGGGGCTGATGACTAGAACCAAGTAGTTATATCACACATGATTGGAGTCCTTAGCTTAATGAACCTATAAATAATGAAAACTAACACAAAGGAAATGACAATGCACAACATGTAATGAAACAAACTATAATATATAATGCATATGATAAATTATAGGATCCACATAGAATAAAAAAATATAATCCATAATGAAAGGGGGGTGAGATACACTCCTAATAACCCAAAATGGAAAAAACCTAAATAGCTAAGATGGATAGTTCCCTATAAGAATATAGTACCATAAATGAATGTATCCCACTAATATCACTTCTTGGTACCACTAATAACCACCAATATTATGCCCACCATGTTCACCACTAAATTATCTATCATCTACATAAGACATGACACATGCAGGAGAAAACACCCATACAAGGGTGAGTATAAATATACCTAATGGGCCACCCCCAAAACCACAAATGAATAATAAAAAAACACTCTTCTCAAAATCATAAGGAAATAAGGACATATCAACCCATCAAAGATATATATACAAGAATTTCATAAGACAATGATTGAAAGAAAATAAATCAAAATAATAACACAAGTTCACATTGTATAAACATGAGTTGTAGTCCACGGGGGGAAACTCCTTTACTTTTATTTAAGTAAAATAAAGATGATTACAATAGCATGATTCATTATCATACCAAGTTATTCACCCTATTAAATATATTAGATTATATACAATACAAGTAGTCTCCATATCTTCTAATCTACATAATGAGTACTTCCATGTATCTCTTATCTTCAGATATATCTATTCATTAAGTCGAAGGCTTCCACCACCTCAACATTATTATCTGGTACACTATAAATTCTTATGAAACTCTCATGAGTAAAACCGGACATTTTCACCCTAAATAATCTTATATATTCCCTTTTCCAAAATATTTCAAAAGGAAAAACTTTACATGGTCTTCAATCAATAAAATATTACGCACATCCTTTTCATTTTCCACACTTCTACCGATAGAAATCATCATCATTAACTTTTGATCACATCATCTAATTGCCATCATCCAAAATTTAGAAGATTTGGTCTTTTAGAATTCATAGTTTATGCTCCACTATTTCAATCAATGTTTTTGAAATTATCCTTCCATAATTTATCCTTCCCTTAGAAAAAGTTTTATATCCTAAAAATGGTTTTCACACATGAATGAATCATAACAATCCCCCATTTAAGAATCATTTTCTAAGATTTACTACTAATTCCTCCTTCAATATCATAAAAAATATTCTACTGATCAAGATTAATCTGTAGCTACATAGTTCCCCCATTATGATTCCAATTATCCCATCCCAACCAAGGCACAACACAACCTTAAAACATCCTAGACTACAAACTTTTTCAGTATATACAGTAGATTCTGAGACCCTTATATATTCTATAGATCCATCAATGAATCCTTAAAAAACATCTAGATTAAGTTATACATTAGATGGATATTCTTCATCGTGGAATGAAAAATCATATTTTTGGCCTTCTGAATCACACTTTGTGAGAACAAAATAGAAACTCATCATATTTCCTCCTTATGAGATCATCCAAAACCCCCTTCAGCTAAATCAGTTCCTTACTATCTTTTGTTAATGAAACATACATCTCTTTTAACATCAATAGTGCAAATACCAATTTATGATTTGATATATATCTTATATTCAACCTTCTAAAATTGAACACATATATGGTGGTTCTCTTTATAGTGTCTTAATCTCTCCAAAATTTAGAAAACCTCTTTAATGACTCATCCATTATAAAAAAAGTGATAAAAATTCAAAACCCTTTAAGTTTTGGATAATCAATTCATGGATTCCCTATGATATCATATTATATTTTACATATACCTAATAACAACACCCACTAATTTCATAATTTATGGTCAAGTATAAATCATAAAATAAATCAAGCTTACAACTACCAATGCATAAGGAATTTTTGTCATGCACTATACCTCAACTTACAATCTTGGTTCCTTATCCTTGGTAAATTTTAAATGTCTAACTAAGGGTTTGGTCATTAGTTTCACCTTTTTTATGTCAAATCACTCCACTAATTTCTTGATGTAATTGATTAAGTCTAGTAAAAAGTACTAAAACTTATGTCTATCACTGTCTACGCCGCTAAGATCCATTTTTCTAAACTAAGATAATTCATCTCAAAACTTCAAACCAATTCAATATTTGTCTCATAAACTATTTCCTCTAATATACTAGAAATAATAATATCATCAATATAAATAATGATAATGATAAATATCCCATCATCGAACAACTTTAGATAGTGTTAATGGTTAATATTTCTCAGGATAAAATTTTGTTGCATCATGAAAGAATCAAACTTATGATTCCAAAAACATGGTTCCTACATCACACCAAAAGACTTCAATTTAGCTTGAACATAAGATCCTAGTTATGATATTCCATGAAAACAGTTGGATTCACTTTGTATATTTCCTCATCTAAGTCCCCATGATTGAATGTTTTCTTCACATCCAAATATTCTAGATATAATTCCTCTATAGAAACCAAAATTTTTACCATCTGAATAGTTTTATGTATAACTACTGGTTAAAAAACCCCATTGTAATGTCCCAATTTCGGAAGCCACCTAGAGGCGCCCTGTGCCTGGTTGGTCACATGGCCTCAAGCGCATTTCCTTGAATGCCAGAGGCTACCGACTAGTAGTGAGGGCCTTGGGTGTGATAGTGGAGAAACTAAGACCTCATTGGCCAAGTAACACAGTTGAAGAAAACAACATGCAATAGAAGAAGAAGTAATAATCCATACAAGAGTAAACAATAGAATACTGAAAGTAAGAAACAACTAGAGCACATATATAAATGATGCATGATACCTATGTCTAGGAAAGCAGCCAAATAAATCACAATAATGGAATACAAATAGTACTAAACCAAACTATGAAATAAAATAGATAAACAACTCCTCATAATTGCAAGCCATAGCTTAGTCCCATGCTCTCCAGCTCCACAGTCAATCAAGAACCTGAAGTAGAAGGGTGCTTGCCCTTATATATACCTGAAAAAAAGTAATTTGTTTGGAACAAAAAGCATGACCCAAACAGGGTATGACACTAAATCCCAGTAGGAAACCACCAAAAGATATGTGCCTTACAGTCAGTGAGTAAATATGGTAGGAGGTAAGTAAAAGAGTAGTAAAAAATTCCACATTTTCAAAGCATTCAATTTCACATAACAAATAAGCAGCTAAAATCAAAACAGGTAACCCTCTGGGAAGTACACGAAAACTAACCCCTATGGTCCCACTATAAGAATATACAAGGACTTTATGAGTAAGCTCACATGGTCAATTCCCCTTATAGTCTAAGTGATAAATGGCCCTCTGAGGAATCTCACCCGGTCAATTCCCCTTGTAGACAAAAGTGGTTTAAAGAATCTCTAAGAAAGATCACATCGTAAATACCCCTTATAGTCTAAATTGATCTATGACACTCTAAGGAATCACACACGGTCAATTCCCCTTATAGTAAAAAATGGTTAAAGACTCCCTGAGTAAGCTCACACGGTCAATTCCCATTATAGTCAACTACACTAGGTTCCCACGACCCTGTGTAAGTCAAACAAGCATAGCAGTGCAATACGACCACAGTAAACCTCTATAACTACTTGGATAACAGTCTATAGTAGATCAAGCATGTTAGATAACAATAAACACTCCATACTATAGTACTAGGAATGGAAAGAACATCAAGGTAGCCTAACAAGCCAACAGGACCAAACGGTTGTAAACAGAACATGCATGGGAAACCACATCCAAAGAATAGAAATCAACCCTATTAATATACAAATAACCTATACTCAGGAATACTATCGTGATAGGAAATTAACAAGGGTAAAACGGTAAACATGCAATACCCCGTCAAGGGTATTGGTCAAAATTGCACATATTACTCAAATACTTTCAACGGAAAGGAACAAACCACCTACCTTGGCATTGGGAGATCTCTATATGTGAACCTCGAGGATTGAATCACCTTATAACTCCAAATATCTACACAAATGTCTAAAATATTCAATAGAGGATAACTTGAGAAAGAAGATGAATCATGAAACGACGCTCAAGAAGAAGAGAGAGATTACCAAGGCGATCCCAACACAATCTACGGTGGTTGAATCGAAGATCGGATGGAGGATCGAGGGCTTGGAGAAGTATCATGACCATAAAGGTTTTCTCGGACGAAGAAAATGTAGAAGAAGGGTGTTCTGTCGATTAGACGCGACCCCGGTCTATTTAATGAAAAAAAGAAAGTACACGGCGTGTACTGTCTATTTCCATACTCCACTTTAGGCGGCCTCCAAGTCACCCTCACACGACCATGTGTGTGTCCATTACCCGGCCAGCACACAGCCTCCTGCGGCAACACAGTACACGATGTGTACTCATAAAGTACACGACGTGTACTTCAGAAATTTTCAGAAAAAAATCCTCTTTTTCTCAAAAATAAGAAGAAAAGGAAAACATACCTGAGATGAAGGTCCGGATTCATAAAAACTTCTCCCCTTAAATAAATTTGTCCCAGAATTTCCCTACCATGACGTAGAAGAAGAAACCCTGAACAACTCCATCCACTATGCTTGTACATCGGCCTCCCACTCCCAAGTCTCATCTTGTACTTGCCTGTGCTTCCATAGCATCCATACCAGAGGAACATACCAGCCACGAAGAACCTTCGTATTGAAATCAAAAATCCAGATAGGATGGTTGTAAAATGACGCATCCACTTTGAGCTTAACCTCCTCGAGTTTAAAGACATGAGACGGGTCTGAAAATTAACATCGGAGCTGAGAAACGTGAAAAATTTCATGCATAGCCCGATACCTCTAAGGTAACTGCAACCGATAGGCAACCTTGCCAACCCTCTCCACAACCTCAAATGGCCTGAAATACCTCGGTGAAAGCTTACCCTATATTCTAATTCTTCTGTGCCCCGACCTCGGTGTGACACGCAGGAAAACCTGATCCCCGACCTCGAACTCCAGAGGTCGTCTCCGCTGATCAGCATAAGACTTCTGTCGAGACTCTATAGTTTCCATCCTCTTCCAAATCAACTCTATCTAATCTATGGTTTCCTTAACAAGATAAGGTCCCAAAAAAGCTGCCTCTCCTGCCTCCAGCCAACATAAGGGTGATCGACATGGCCTATCGTACAAAGCCTCATAATGTTCCATCTAAATAGTTGCTTGAAAACTATTATTGTAGGAAAACTCCACAAGAGGTATGTGCTTCTCTCAAGAACCTCTAAAATATAGAATTCATGCTCGAAGCATATTTTCAATCACCTGAATTGTACGTTCAGATTGGCCATCTGTCCGGGGGTGGTAAGCTGTACTCAAAAGTACCTGTGTACTCAACACCTTCTGAAGCCCCTGCCAAATCTGAGAACTAAAATAGGCATCTCTTCCTAAAACAATGGACTGCCGAACTCCATATAAGCGCACAATTGCTCGTATGTACAACTGCCCCAGATAAACAACATTGAAGGTATCCTTGATCAGCAAGAAGTGAGTAACCTTCATGAGTCTGTCAATGACAACCCAGACTACATCCTTCTCTTGAGAAGACCTCAGAAAACCAGTCACAAAATCCATCGCAATATCATTCCACTTCCACTCGGGAATGGGTAACTACTGTAAAAGCCTTGGTTGTCGTTGATGCTCCACCTTCAACTGCTGATAGGTGGAACACCTCATGAAAAAACCAGCAACATCTCTCTTCATTCCTGGCCACCAATACTGGTGGTGTAGATCATGTTACGTCTTGGTGACACCAAGATGAACTGCCCAAACTGAGGAATGAAAGTCCCACATCAGCTCCTCGCGTATGTCTACTGGCACCCATATACACCCCTGAAAATGTAAGATCTCATCCACCCTATGGTCCATCCAATAATATGGTCCTCTCCTGACATGCTCTCCCAAAGGACTAGGCCATATGAATCTGATAGATGCCTCATTCTCACTCGATCAAGAAGAGTAAAGGTAACAACTATATAAGAAATAAACATCTCCCCCTATCCATCGTGTACCTACAAATGCATATATGAGAATAGATCCATAAGCTTCCACTTACTACTGGACTCCTGAACTGCCTGTATCTGAGTCCTCCTGCTCAGTGCATCAGCCACTGCGTTGCCTTTCCCAGGTGTATAGGCAATCTTGAAATAAAAGGACTGAAGATACTCAACCCACCTTCATTGTCTCAAATTTAGATCACACTGAATGAAGATGTACTTGATAGTCTTGTGATCGGTGAAAACCACAAAATTCTCTCCCAACAGATAATGTCTCTAACAACGTAAATCATGAACAACTGCTGCCAACTCGAGATCATGCATTGGGTAATTCCATTCCTGTGTCCTCAACTGTACAGACCCGTGTTCAGTGACTCCTTCTCCATGTATAAGCATATCTCCCAGCCCAATACTTGATGAATCACAATGAACATTATAGCTCTTGCCTGGCTCTGTCAAGACTAGTATCGGTGCTGATGTCAGTCTCCCTTTCAGCTCCTGAAAGGATGAATCACAAGAATCTAACCACAAGGACCTTGAACCCTTCTTATTCAAACCCGTCAACGGTGTTGCTAATCATGAAAAGTCATGTATGAAGTGTCTGTAGTACCCATCCAGCCCCAAGAAACATCATACTTCAAAGACATTCTTTGGATGCTCCCAGGAAACTACTACTCTCACTTTCTCTGGGTCGACTGATACTCTTGTCTCTGAGATAACATGACTCAAGAAGTGAATATGATCCATCCAAAAGTGGAATTTTGAGAGCTTAGCATATAACTGATGCTCTCTCAGTGTACTCAGAATGATATCAAGATGGGTAGCATGGTCATGTCGAGTATGAGAGTACACCAAGATATCATCCACGAAGACCACCATGAAAGAATCCAAGTATGGTTGGAACACTCGGTTCATCAGTGCCATGAAAAATACAGGTGCATTTGTGAGACCAAACGACATGACCATATTCTCATATAGACCATAATTTCTCTGGAAGGCTGTGAGAGGTATATCAGATGGTCGAACGTGCAACTGATGGTAACCGGATCTCAGGTCAATCTTCAAGAACACCCTGGATCATCGAAGAAGATCAAAGAGATCATAAATCCTAGGAAAGGGATATCGGTTCTTGACCATCAACTGGTTCAACTTCTGATAATCCATGCAATTACTGAGAGTACTATCTGACTTCTTCACAAACAGGATAGGTGAACCCCAAGGAGAAGTACTGGGTCAGATGAAACTCTTGGCCTACAACTCCTCCAACTGCTTCTTGAGCTCCTGTAACTCTGGTTTATCCATCCTATAAGGAGGAATTTACCCCAGTGCTTCTCCTAGAACGAGCTCAATAGAAAAGTCTACCTTTCAATTAGAAGGAAAACCTGAAAATTTCCCTAGGAAGACTTCCCCGAAATGATCCACCACTGAGGGAAAGTCTAACAGTGAAGTCCCCTGGTCATCCAGGTATATACTAGCAATCTGGGCTGTAACTCCTCCCAACCCATGATGCTCTGGTCCCGCTCTACTTTCCTAGAAATCCCATTCTCCCTTATAAAGAAACGATATGCCCCTGGTGATGTGAAACTCATCCTCCGACAATAATAGTCGAAAACTTTCTGGAAAGGAACTAACCAGTCCATTTTGAGAATGACATCATATCCTTTCATCTCTAGGACATTAAGATCCAAAATTAAGTGACACCCACCAACCTCAAGAGGGAACTCCCTACACTAATGTACACTAGCCATTGTTGTCCCCAACATAGTGTCCAACGTCAAGATATCAGCAGAAGAAAAGATGCAGAGACTAAGGCTCTCCACAATAGAAAAAGATATAAAGCTATGGGAAGCCCCTGCATCGAAAATGGCAGAAGCTAAAACTGAGGCTACTAAGATGGTACCTCGAACTGTAGAAGGTCTGGGATCCTGATCCTACTGGGTCTGCTCCACTGCAAAAGTCTAGCCTGTACCACGACCCTGTGACCCTTCTTGACCACTCTGAGCTGGTCCACCCTGTTGTCACTGAAAGACTGGTAGTTGGATACCATGATGATGACCTACACCTCGACCTAAATGACCAGAAGAACTCCGGTTCCCAGACTGGTGAGAAAATGGTGGTGTTGCTCCTATATGAGGAGTCATAGAAGAACTCCTTTCATCAGCTACTGGTAAGAAGATATGACAGAAATTCTAAAGGTGACCCATCTTCCATAAGATCATCACTCTACTGGGTATCTCAGGCAATGTGGCCTCATATGCCCACTCCTCCTGCACTGGTAGCACATCACCTGGCTATTGGAAGATGCATCCCGCATAATATGAGCTCCATGTGAAATCTCCCAGTGGTGCTTCCTTCTATCAGTATGAGAGATAATAACTCCAGATGTTGAGCTGCCCTAGATCACAACTCCATAATCCCTCAGATTACATTTAGTGATCAGATCCTGGTTGACTATAGAGGATATCGAAGTCAACCTAAAGATATTCACCTGAGACTGGATATCCTGCCTGAGACCATACTCAAACATCCGTGCAAAGAAAAACTCATCCCCCCTATAAAGGTTTATGGCGCGACAACTTAGTGAAGAAAGAAGAATACTCCAAAACAGAAATAGTACCCTGATCCAAACTCATAAACTCTCGGGCTTGATTGGAACTCAAGGTCTCTGGATATAAGTAACCATAGAAGATACACTGAAACTCATCCCAAGCCATATTCTACTAGTGTCCTTCCTGTGAGACCACATCCCACAACCTCTTGGTGGAGTCTCGGAGCATGTACGTAGCAAGCTTCACCCTCCTCTATAGAGATATCTCCATATGCTCGAAGATCATCAGCATGGATTCTTGCCATGACTCTGCAGCCTGGGGTCCTCCATCCCCTAAGAAGGTGAGAGGATGTTGCTGCTGAAAGACCCACATAAATTTGACCATCGATGGGGCAGGAGGCGACACTCCCTGAAAGGTCTGCGTCATCCTCATGAAAACCTCTCTAAACTATGCATCAGCACCTGCGTCAGATGTAATGGCTGGTGCCAAAACTTGCACAACTGGAGGATCTTTAGGAAGTCCCTAATCAACCATATCCAGTGTCTGACCACTGCCTGGAAACTGGAATACAACCAGAGGACGTCTCAGTGGCCTGACTCTGCAAGTTCAGCGCACACCTTAGATCGATATTATCAAGGACTAAAAACTTGAAGTGTAAGGAGGAAACAAGATAAATAAATAATTCAATTTGTTCAAAACATGACTACACAAAGAGTATAGTTCCTACACAGCATGTTACCTTAATCCATTCACATGGCACGTACTTCTTTCAACACTAGCCATGTAATTCCTCAAACACATGACATGTTTTCCTCACACACAGTGTGTACTTGAAACCTCTTTCCCTACCTGAGTCCTTCTACACAGTTAAGCCTCACGGCTCTCCTAAGACAAGACTACACAGCGTGTACTTGAAAGGATAACACCGACCCGTGTTGTTGGTGACATGGCTGGGTACCTAGGTTATACTACACAACATGTTCAAGGCTGACACAATGTGTATAACTTAAGTTTTTATCCATCCATGTTGTTAGTCACATGGGTGGACACAGGGTCAACACGAAACGACATGTATGAATGGTACATGGCGTGTTCACTCCAAGATTTCCCTATCCTGTGTCTCTTCCCACACGGCCTATGACACTTCTAGAGACTACACGATGTGTACATATGGTACATGGAATGTACTTAAGAAAATCAGTTTCTTCTTGAACAGAAGAACACATGGCATGTAGTCAAAACTACACGACGTGCATTCTGGGTTTTTCTAGACAGTAAGCCTCAGAAACTACTTCGGAGCCCATAAAAACACTGAAACAAACATTAAAGTGCCAAATTCCAATCCCTGAGGGCCCATACTCCCCCTGAATCAAATTTTGTAATCTTATACATGTTATAACAAGAATAAACAAGGCAATGATCCACCAAATTCCGGTCCATGAGGGCCCATAACACCTCAGGAACCAAAATTTGGCGTTCATTCATACAAAACTTACAAAAATTCAATATCCACTCAAGCAATAGGTATCTATCAAATAAACTATCACAACATTATGAATATCTAGCACGACATCTATATCGACAACATGCAATCGCCAATGCTCCCTAAATGGCATTGAAAAAATGCATGACATGTGATTTCTAGCAATTGCATATATGATGAATGAGATGGAATACCCTCATCTCATCGAGTTTCAACAGAAATATAACCTCAAAAGCATAAAAAATAATATCACAAAACATGTGAGTCACCCA
Source organism: Viscum album (assembly GCA_963277665.1). Lineage (NCBI taxonomy): Eukaryota > Viridiplantae > Streptophyta > Magnoliopsida > Santalales > Viscaceae > Viscum > Viscum album. The sequence continues at coordinate 955,565,549 of OY728121.1, forward strand.
ATGATGAAAATCAAAACAACCGTAACTTGAAAAACTAGAAAAAATTGCAATAAACGAGGTAGATTGGCTTTTCCCTATACACGGGTTAGCTAGTTTCGGGCATAGCTTATTACCAAGTACATATTCCTTCATATCATTGGATAAAGTCTCCAAACACTAAGTCAATAGAAAATAATTCCTTTGATACCACATTGTAACTTCCCTGTTCCAGAAGCCACCCAGAGGTGCCTCGTGCCCGGTTGGTCACATTGCCTCAAGTGCATTTCCCTGAATGCCAGAGGGTGCCGACTAGTAGTGAGGGCCTTGGTTTTGATAGTGTGGAAACTATGACCTCATTGGAAGAGTAACACAGTGGAAGAAAAAAACATGCAATAGCGGAAGCAGTAATAATCCATACAAGAGTAAACAGTGGAAGACTGAAAGTAATAAAAAACTGGAGCACATATATAAATGATGCATGATACATATGTCTAGGAAAGAAGCCAAAAAAATAACAATGGTTGAATACACTACAATAAAACCACTGTTTAGCGGAGGTTCTAGGAACCGCCGCAAAACCTTTTGTAAAAAAGGTTTCGCGGCAGTTTATAATAAACTGCCATGAAAAATTGTTTTTTAACAGCCCGACCCTTCCCCCCACCCCAACCCTCTTCACCTAGATTCCCCCCCCCACTTCCCCCATGACCCTATCCCCCAGCGACCCCAGCGACCCCGCGACCCTTAGTTTTTCTCTCTCTGTTAGTGGTCTGTGAAGCTTCCAAGGTAAGATTCTTTGTATTTTTTGTCATTTTCCTCCTCTTTTATCTTTACCCTCATGATTTCATGGTTTCTCTTTGGGGACCATCCCTTTGTATGAACCATATATGTTAGGGTTGATGTCTGGTTCTATTTTATTGATGTTTAGGGTGTGTGGATTGTTCTTTGGGGGTGTTTTCTTCTTTATCCAAGAGTTTCATCACATCTTCACTCCATTGATGTAGGTGTCTCTATATTTTTCCCTTCTAACTCATTCCATTGATCCTTGGGTGATTTGAATAAATATATAAATATGTTTTTCATTCTTTTGATGTGTTTATTAGGTTTTTTTTTGGTGCTTTGGTATTGGTAGATTTTTCTAAAAATTGGTTTTGAAGTGATTCTTCAAATATTCCTTTGTATATATGCACCCAATGTGTTTGATAAAATTTCAATGGATATTTTAAGGTAAAATTAGTTGATTTTTGAGGTTTTCCCCTTATATTTGTATTATTAAATTGGTTGGATTGTTGTATGGGATTTATATGTGGAATTTGGTGACTTTTATAGTGTGGTGTTATGTTGGTTGGAAGGCATGTGATGTCTCTTTGAAAATGGATTTTGGTTGTTTCTGTGGATACTTAATGGGTGTCATTGGATGTTGGCACATCCATGTGCGCATGAGGGGAAAACATGGATGAACATTCAAATGAAAATGGAACTCTAAAATAATGTTTTCCATAAAACTCATTCTATCAAAAGGTTTATTGGTTTCTAAATGATGTGTTTCTACATTATGTGATTTTGAAATTGGTTTCAAATGTGTTATTTGAAACATTTCCCATTTGATATTTTGGAACATGGTTGGTTTCTAAATGGTTTAAAGGGAATCTTGGAATTATAAACATGAAAGTAGTGTTTTATGTTGTTTTAGAAATGGTTAGGAATCATTTTTGTAATTCATTCGAATTGAAAAGGTTTAAATCCTGATTGGATCTTTATAATATTTTGGAAATGAATTGTGGTTTTGAAATTTTGAATGCCCGATATCTTAGCATGTTAATATACTGATCTATTCCAATGGACACATGTTGAACTAATTATATATGTGGATATTCCCAATGGATGAAATGCTTATATAGAGGGATATTCCAAGTTTTTTAATTTTTCCCTAGTTTATTATTATTGTTGGCATGGTTGTGTAATAAGATCAGAGATAATCTGACATGGTTCTGTATTAGGATGATTCATGTATTGTGTTGATTGATTAATTAATATTCATTCTTATCCCCTTACTGTGTAAAATATATATCCAACTGTTTTTTATATGAATAATGGTGTTGACCTAATAAGTTTTACTCACAACCTACTCATCTCAACATTTTGAACCTTAGCAGATTGCATGGATGTAGGATTCAAAAAGGTAAGGAGACCTTTATATTAATTTTTTTCATATAGGATGGGTTGGATTTTGGAGAAGGGATTGAAATGGGGATTGGGATAGTGGAATTTTGCGTCGCTATTTGAAACACATAGTCTTTTACTCTATATTACAACCATCAATAAATTCATTTTAATTACATCATCTCATTAAATTATTCCATTATTATTTATTGGATTCTTTAGTTGGATTTTTTTTGTTTACATGTTTTATTATATGGTTTCCTCTACGGATATTTATTTTATTATAGTTATTTATGTTGATTTTTACACTTCTATATAACTACATACCCGAGGGTATGGTCTCCCCACTATAAATATCACACTCATTTCTAGTCAATGACCTATGGGATATGGGTAGTAATGCATGATGTCCCATACAAAACCGGATTTGGCCACATGAGAGAGTGATGGATTGGGGGATGTAGCAAAGTGGTATCGAAGAATCATGTTGTAATTTCTATTACATTACTACTTGTGGAAAGGTATAAGAGATACTAGGATGTTCCAAGACATAGAAATGAGCTTCTGAATAGGAGCATCTAGCCAATGTATTGGGGAAATATGTGTTCATATGGACGGGATTGGTTCTTATGTTATTTTATTGAAAAAGTTGATGTTATTTCACCTTGGGTGATTTGTATTTTGTGTGATGGTATTGTTTAGTGATGAATTTTGATTCTTGATATTTATACTCATAACCCAGAATGGTGTTAAATGAGTATTCATGCATCATGATAGGCACATAGGAATGTATATATTGACATTAATTCTTCATGGTAGGGACATATTTATTTCATGTTCTATGTTCTTTCCTTTATGATGTGTTTTGATAAACCTATTGTATCTAATAAATGATTTATTCTACCAAGCCTTTAATATTGGGAAATGGCTTTTTTTTGAATAAATATTATGGAACCCTTCACCTTTGTAATGATTACTGAAAGATGAATCGAGTCATAGTAAAGAACAAGTTTCAAAAATGTATTCATGGTTTGCGCCTAGACACCCATCCCACAGAGCCAAAGCATTTACATCACAATTTATCCCCCTATTATCCTGTTTCGACTCCTCTCCAATCTGTATTTTCCAAATGAGGTTCACACTTATTGGAGGTGGTATTGCATAATTACTTATAAAAAATGGTGGTTTAAAACGAAAAGTAATTTTGATTTCATTAGTGTGTTTCTTGTTTAATTTATACTTTTTTTGTATTTTATTCTTAATTTCATATAGAATAATTAGGCTTTATTTGGAGTATTTAATTGATATAGTTCATTTAGATGTTATTGTTGTCCACTGTAATTTTAAAAAAGGATTCTTTAGTTCTTATTCCAACCTAGAATACATGTTTATTTGTTGATGTTAAATCATTTTCAATCTCGGACACCATCATAGGATTCCTGAATCACTATCTTCCTTAATTAAGTGTTTTTCAAGGGTCAGTGGAAGCATTTAGGTAGTTGGAACAAATTGAGGTGATCCTCAATTATCTTAGGGAACCTGATACATTGTGGGTGAGAATTTTTTAGAACTGGATTTATAGTTTTAGTAGAGTATTGTGGGAGTCATTGACACCTTCTTAACATCATGAATGTATGAATTGGAATCTCTTCAAGATTGATTTTTTAATGGTTGTTTCCTAAGGGAATGAATGTAGAGAAATAGACTGAGCTCATGGGATTTTTTATTGGTGACAGATCAATATGGGAGTCTGTCAATAACCTTTCAAGGTTTGTTTTATATTCTCCAAAGATAGGGGTCATCAATTATGAGAAAGATCATTTCTTTGGTGATGGTCTTCACCCAAACCTTGGTACATCTCTACTTTCTTTGGGCATAACATCCATTTTGGAGGTTGTCACTAGGGACATGTGAATGGAAGCTAAAAATTCTTGGAAATCGATGGTTTTTCATTCCTTAGTTTTATCAGATATGCAAAAAATTAATATTGGGAATGAAGAGAATCCAATGTACAAGGAGTAGAGGTAGGATGAACCATAACATGATGAAAATTCCCATTATTATAGAAAGAGTTCATCCATTTTGTGCTTCTAGTTTAGGGACTTTGAGGAATTCTGAGACCCATTTCTTGATATATCCTTGAATTTTTCTCTATTATGGAAATTTTGTTCATAATTATTTGTTTTTGATGATGGGTTTATAGAAGATTTCTCATGTTTGATTCCTTGTTTTTTGTGTAGGCACATTGTGATATACATGGATAAAAGTTGGATCACATTACCGAGGAACACACCTCAGTATGTTAAGGGTTTGAATGAGTTTTTAGGTTTTGTAATTTATAATCGATTCGTTGAAGGGAGAATAAAATGTCCATGTCCTAAATGTAAATTTAGAACATGGTTGAAGAGAGATGAGGTTTATGAATATTTAATACTGGAGCAATTCCCTGCTCAATATTTGTGTTGGATTTGGCATGGATAATTGAACGTTACAGAAAGATTAAGCACTGATGTTAATCCACATAATGAGGTCCCAAGTTCGTAGACAATGGAAAATGAAATGAAAACCCTAATAAATGATGCATTCGGCACTGCAAGACACCACTATCAACATCAAAACATATCCGAACAACCAGAAGAGGGTGCTACAAATTGCAACGTGACAAGTGATTTTTTTGAGACTGTAACACAGGCAGATCAAGATTGTCACATATCATTGGATCCTCCTCTTGATTCAGTGGATCCAAATGTAAGAGAAAACTTCACTAAGGAAAATGCATTTCATGATTTAGTTGATGATGGAAATCAAGAGTTGTATAGTGGGTGTTTGAAATATTCAAAGCTTTCATTTCTACTAAAGTTGTACCATATCAAATGTCTATGTGGAATTACAAATAAGGCAATGTCCATGATATTGGAATTGATTCTCGATGCATTTCCTGAAGCAAAAATCTCAGAATCTTTTTATGATATGAAAAAATTTGTTAACAAGATTTGTATGAATTATACAAAAATACATGCGTGTCCCAATGATTGTATGCTTTATTGGGGAGAGGATTCAAGTAGACAGAATTGCAAGAAATGTTCTTCTTCTAGATGGCAGGAAAAGGGTGATGTTGGAAGTCTGAATGAACATAATTTCATAGAGAAAAAGAAAAGGAGCACACCTGCAAAGGTTTTGCGTTACTTTCCTTTGAAGCCTCGATTGAAAAGATTATTCATGTCATCGAAAACTGCCGAACACATGAAGTGGCATTTCGTAGATAATAACAATGATGGGTTAATTAGACATCCACGAGATTACCAATCATGGAATACATTTGATTCATTACATCTCTATTTTTCAGATGATCCTAGGAATGTTCGATTGGGATTGGCTGCCGATGGATTCAACCCATTTGGGACTTTGACTACCAATTATAGCATTTGGCCAGTTGTTTTGATCCCTAATAATCTGCCTCCGTGGATGTGTATGCAACAAAAATATTTTATCCTTTAGATGATTGTTACTAGAAAACAAATGCCTAGAATTGATATTGATGTATACTTGCAACCTTTGATTAACGAATTGAAGGAGTTATGGAGAAACAGTGTTGAGACATTTGATGCTTCTTCTAAAACAATGTTCGAAATGCATGCTGCTTTAATGTGGACCATTAGTGACTTCCCTGGGATTGGGAATTTATCTGGTTGGAACACTTACACGGGTTTGGATTGTCCCATTTGTAACTTTGATTTTGATCCCAAACGGCTACCTCATAGTAGAAAATGGTGCTTCTTGTGTTGTCGAAGATTTCTTGATGCATCTCATAGATTTCGGCTGAACATATCAAAATTTACTGGTTCCATTGATCGTAGACCACCTCCAAAGTTGTTAAATGGTTTTGAAATATTGGCACAACTTGAAAATGTTGAAATAGAATTTGGGAAGGTTCATCATTTGAATGATAGTGGAAAACGGGTCCGAAGTGCATCGTCAAGAGAAACTGGAACGCAACAATAGAAGAAAAAAAGTATATTCATCAAACTTCCATATTGGGAATTTAATTTGTTGCGGCATAATCTTGATGTGACGAGTTTTGAGAAGAATGTCTCTGACAATTTGATTTTCACATTGCTTAATGAGCATGGAAAGTCGAAGGATCATCTCAATGCTCACAAAGACTCACAAGCAATGAACATAAAACGTGATCTCTGGCCAGATGAGAATGAAAAGTATCCTCCGGCAATTTTTGCAATGAAAAATAGGGATAAAGATACATTCCTTCGAATGTTAAAGAATGTTAAGGTATATTATGGGTATTCAAGTAACATCTCGAGGTGTATTGACTTGAATAATCGTAAGTTACATGGATTGAAAAGCCACGATTCACATATTTTGTTACAACAGTTACTACCATTGGCATTGCGTACATTATTACCTGAAAAAATTACTGCTGTTGTACTTTAGTTCTGCACATTTTTCAGAAAACTATTTGAGAAATCTCTACATCCATTTCAGCTTGACAACCTCCAAGAGAGGTTTTTATTGACCCTTTTCGCAATGGATATGATCTTTCCTCCGTCCTTTTTTATTGTAATGATGCATTTAACTGTGCATTTGGTTGAGGAATCTAAATTAGGAGGCCCCGTTCATTATCGATGGATGTATCCAATTGAGTGGTAATTTATTTATATGTTTTCTAGTTAAGTAAACAATTTTTGGTACTTAATTAAATGAATAATTATGTTTATTTTATTTCACAGATATCTTGGGCATTTGAAATCATACGTGAGAAATAAAGCTAAACCAGAAGGCTCAATTGCTGAAGGCTATGTGGCTGAGGAGTGTCTTAACTTTTGTTCTCGATACTTGGATTATATTGAGACAAGATTTAATTGAGTTGGAAATGTTGAAGACACGTCGAATCAATCTCAAATACATCATAAATCCAAAATATTTCATGCTATTGGTCGGTCAGTTGGGAGGACCTCAAATGTGACACTGACTGAATTGGAATTATTACAGGGACATAGATATGTGCTTCTGAATAGTGAAATTGCGGATCCATTTATTGAAGAGTTGAGGATACAAACAAAGATACAAATGAGAGGCCAAACATGAAATGAGAAAGATATAATGAAAGCTATTAATAAAGAGCTTGTAGAATGGTTTGCACGACGTGTAAGTTCATAAATATTGCAATAAATACGAATATTAGTTTGACACATACATTTTTTAAATCTAATAAAGTATATTTCTTTTTTTAGATCATGAATACTGATACTCGAGAAGAGGTGTCAGAAGATTTAATGTTTCTTGCTAGAGGACCTCTAAAAGAAGTTAGAAAGTTCGATGCTTATAATGTGAATGGATTTAGATTTCGTACAGTCGATCGAGAAGTGGGTTTTAGAACACATAATAGTGGTATATTTATATTTTATGAAGTTGAATAATTTGGAAAGTTGCATGATATTATTGAATTAAAATACCATAGACATTTTTTGGTTGTTTTATTCAAATGCAAATGGGTCGATATTATCAGATGTGTTAAAAGAGATTCCTTGCAATTTACTTCTATGAACTTCTCTCGCTTGATGGATTTTGGTGATCGTGAACTGCATGATCCATATATCTTAGCATCGCAAGAAAAAATGGTACATTATGTGAATAATGTTTCCAATGAAGGGTGGAGTGTATTTTCTCACGTAATACAAAGAGATTTGTATGATATGGGTGATGAAGTGAAAAATTTGACCTCTAAAATTGAATTTAATCAGCAATAGGAAGAAGAATTATTTTTCAATCATGATATTGAAAATATTAGTCTAGCAAAGATGAATGAAGTGGATGAATTAATGGAGCAGGAAACCAACATGATTGAAGGGGGAAATGATTGTATGTACAATTATTTATTTATTCAGCAACCACTTGTTTCATTTCTATAGTCATTCATTATCATTGTTATATATATTTTGTCTGTTAGTACTCCATCTGTTATCATTTTTAATTTTTTTTTTCTGCATAATATTTTTGAAATATATATTCTGAACTTAATTTTAGTCGATTAAATGATAGGAATGCCAAGGAAGAATCGGTACATTATTTCATCCAGTTCTACAACAAATGACTATCCATCTAGCTCCCTCCACGTGGCATCTGAGGCACCAGCTGCCGACACCCCTACACCATCTCCCCCTGCACCATCTCTCACACCATCTGTGGATGTCCCAGTAGAGGCTGATTCGTTGACTCCCCCTTTAGGAGCCTCAGTAGTGGGGCAGTGACGCACCCCTTCCAGTTCATCCCAGACATATTGGAGTTTCACTATCATAGGTACAAATTTTAATTAAATAAATTTATTGCATTTTGAATATACTAATGGTTTGCTCATTGAAGATGACAAAAATGAAATCGTGGAGAAAAAAATAAAAAGTTCAGATGTTTGGAATCTGAATGGCGAGAAGATTGTTGTGCCATTTGATTCTTACAGGGTCCCTACGGATGATGCCACATGGTTACTTGGCCAAATTCTAGGCCAGCTGGCAGCGGAGCCCATTTCCCTTCCCATTTCATATGACGATTGGAGACATATTCCTCTAAGCTGGAAAAATGAAGTGTTTTATTCTCAAATAAAGGTAAATTTATTACATTATGGTTTAATTGAATGTCATGTTACTAATATGTTCAAAATGAATTTCTGTATACATATGTTCTTCCACTTTACCGTTGCTGATGTGATAGCACAAAAGTGGACGTTGAAAAATCTTGGTAAGAAGTGGAAAGATTTTAAATGGAGATTGTGGTGTCATGTCAATGATGCTTCATTGACCGCGCTGCAAATGTATGAGAAGCTACCCAGTGGGGTACCAAAAGAGCAGTGGAAAGTGTTTTTTGGCAGGCATGGGGATCAGAAGCGGATGGTATTGAAATATATATATTATTATATTATCCTCATTTTACATTTATACATGTATATAAAAAAGACATGACATTCAATACATCAGTATTAAATTTCATTTTATTTATTTCATGATCTCTCAAGACAGAATGCGTCAAACTGAGCGAAGCAAGTCATCCCGCACACTGTGGGCCCAAAAAGTTTTTCTAGAAGTCGAACAAAATTGGTAATCTTTTAATTAGTTTAAATATTTATAAGATAATATTTTATTTTTAATATATTTAATTGTTGATTTATCTTTGATTAATGCATTCACAGAGTTTAGGCCATGAAGCATCCAGAACTGAACTATGGTTGTATGTTCACAAGAAATCAGATGGATGTTTTGTTAATGAGCCTGCTAAAGAAGTTGGGGTATGAAGTCAATTTTTTATCATAATAACTTATTATCAGTTTTTACTGTGTTAATATATATTGATATTTGATTTATAGGTCAAAATTAAAGAACTATGGGATTCCAATCCTGCGCATTCCTACTCTGTCTCCCAGGATGAACCGATTGCTAAAGTCCATGGGAAAGATCATCCTGGGAGAGTGCGCGGGATGGGTTTGGGACCTGTTCCATCTGAGGTTTTTAGCAGGCCACCGGGGATAACTGCTGCATCTACTCCTGATTTTAGTCAGCCCATACCCAGAGATGCTAAGAAAGAGATTGTTTCTTTACGAAACACATTTCACCAGTAGGGGGATCAGATATCTGCATTGCAGAAACAGTTGACTGAAATACGTCAGTAGATGAGAAGAAATGCCCCCAGTGGGAGTGCATCAATTGGTGGTATGCAGGTAAATCACAAAAAATCAAAATCATTTAGTTTGCTAACTTTCATTGGTTTTAAGTTTTAATATAAATATGTAACTGTATTTAATTTTCAATATAATGTTCTTATAGGTTATAGCACAAAGTGGAATGAAGGTGGAGAGGGTGAAGATGTATCATCAGACCCTGAGTAGTTGTATTGTTGATGTGTTGAACAAAAATGGAAACAATTGGTTTGTATATGTAACATTTGTGGCACATAGTTTCCACCACACATTTTCATGTCCTAAAATTTCCTTGATTTCTCATGTTTTTTTATGAATTTTATTGATTTCTGATATTTCTTTTTATGTCTTCATTTCTCGAGTGTGGTATACATCATTCCATTTAGGTCTGTGTTTTAATTGGTAGTCGAGATTTTGGATGACTAGGAGTTAAACTCATTATTGATGTGTTGAAAAAATTGGGTCATTTCATAGTGATCAAGGGGATAGTGTTGTGGACACTTTGGTGAGGCCCATTGTCGAAAATGTCTGATTTGAGCATGAAAAGTATCTAAACATGCTCTAGCTCTTCTAAAATGTCATGAGAATGTTTCTTAAGTCATTTGTGACATCTAAGGTCAAAAACTAAATTAAATTTATTTTGGTAGCTTCCTAGGTTATAAAACGTCTAAATACACTACATATCTAAATAGAAAACTATGAAGAATGGGAACCTAATGGGATACTTGTTTAATAGGTCAAGACTCATCCATAGGTATGACATGATCTATGGAATGAGTGATTAATTAATTAACCATTTCGAGTGAGAACATTTTAATGAGGGTCATAAATTCATCAAACTAATTCCTAGGATTAAGGATATGAAATTTATCTTCCATGGAATATTCTAAATCAAGGGTGGTTTACTAAGATATAGGTGAGACCGAGGGGTGATAAATTATCATAAGTCCATGAATTTAGGAAAGAAAACTTTATAAATTAAAATATAATCTCGAATATGGATGTCGACTTGACGCACAATTTGTATGTCTTATAAAAACATGAATTTTAAGAAAAAAATTTCTACCAAATACTTCAATTTTAGGATGGTTAACTCATATATTTATGTCTCTCGATTCAATAAAAAATATATGAAAATGGATAACTTGAAAAAAGAACTAAAAATAGGTCATATAATATTGCACAATGATAACACTTAGAGATATGAAGAAATCAATGGAGGTAAAAGGAGTAGAATCCAAACCCCTATCCTTCCTCTTCTTTAAATGGATGAATAAATGGAGAAGTATTGAGTTTTTTATTGGAATTGTTTGACGATACATACCTCCACTTACTAAACTATGACCGATTTATGAAAAATTCAAAATAGTCCAAAAAGTAGATTTTTACATACTCCCCACTATAAGACAACTCATCCCCAAGCTATACTTACAGAAAAAATGAAACATTTAAAATATTCCCATAACCATAATGGATAGTCTAACAAAGTCTAGAATTACATCATGAGGATTAGTTATAAACCCAACCTTCTCTCTAGAGTTAGAATATGAAATTTCAAAATTCACATTCAAACCAAACACCCAGGGAGTATAAGTTCTAAAAATCATATAACCAAACATACCTCAATTTTAAATTTATGATTATCCCATGAAATTCCATTTAAATTGTTGAACATAACATAGAAACACAAAATAAAACTGACTCGTTACAATGGACCATTTCCAACCATAACTGTTTTGATCACTGAACTGTTACTGCATGACTTGAACTACATTCCCAACACAATTTTCACTTAATCATGGTCTGTCTGGTAATTATTACCTATCATTATATCCCTGAATTATTTATATTATGATTCTTAATTCCATTTTTGGATTCATTACAAGCTATCCGGTCATGAAAATTTAATTACTGGAATTCCAAAACTTTCTTCTTTACCAACACTAGGCCTTATAGGGAGATGTCATAGGTCTGGTACAAAACACTTCTATTCAAACATACTCATAAGAAACCATAGTTATACTCCCATGACTCCGTGTAATAATCATATTGAATTTGAATAACACCCACATCTAGAGGATTTCCAATTTAATAAGACCCCCCAAACCACCTCTCATCATATGTCCCTAGGTTTCTTTGCCATCTGAATTTAATCCGGAAACATTAAACCAAGTGACACCACTTAGACACATTAACAATGAAAACTACTTAAAGCGAGCACCACATGATTTATAGGTCCATGGTGTCTTCCCACCATAGTAATTCTCAAACCACTAAACCATGAGCAATATACTACTATAAATCACTTCTAGTTTCACATTGACATGTTAGAGATTTTCTTGCTTTATTTAAGACAGATCTCACTTGATCTCACTTGAAAACTCCTTATAAAGAAGTGCTACATGAAAACCGCTACCTCCATTTACAAATCAACCATCATTATTAATCTATTCCTAAAAATTTAAACTAAAGGGTCTTAACCAAAACACACTCTTCATTATTAATACATCTTACACAAAGAAATATTAGCTCAAAACAAGCACTTGTTTACTGAAATTCCAATCAGAACGCTTTAGGTTGACATTATTAGAGGACATCCAAATTTATGGCCAATGCCTTTATTTGAAAACTAAATCATATTAACATAAATTGAAAAGTTATATCATGATAATTGAGATGAACCCAATGAAATCCAAAATTGAATCGTGGTGTGATTTAATGGGTTCATACTCAACCAACCATTTCAACATCATGCTACATTACAAGAAAATATGTGATATCAATCTATCACATTTCCTAGATTTCACATGCAGCCTGAGTCTGAATATAATTTCCAAAACTGATTTAAACTCATACCTAGTTCTTAAATTCAACACCTCCTCCATGTCTGGAAAACTTGAATTTTATATCTCAAATACTTCTGAAAGTCATTTTGACCATTCATGACTATTCTTTCTACAACCACTCTCCCAAAGGTTACATTTTCCATGACCTGTGTGATTCTCCCCACCATAGGATTTTAATATTCATCATTTTAATAAAAATAAGAATCTAATTCCCATGAAAAACAATATGTCCACCACTAAACATGGTTTATGGATGTGATTCAACATAATTATACCATGTTCCATCATGACAATCCATCCTTGGCATACGCTGAAGCCTCATCTAGAACTAATATTCCATCCTTGAACAACATGTGGTTCACTTCCTACCACATAGATTTACATCATCCACTTAATAATAAATATAAATGGTCTATTCATAATCACATGCATTATGCAATCCTCATTCCATGCGCACACATTCAATCAACATCAATAACTACATCTTGAACTTTAACCCAGATTGATGATGTTAGAAAACTCAATCCTCTTATATAGTCATCCATAGAACTAGGATAACTTAGCTTTTCTACTAAAAACTCTGGTCTACATCACTCACCACAACATAGTTAATACCTAGGTAACCTCACTCAGGGAGTGATCGGTTAACACAACCTTTTTAGATCCCACAACCCAAAACCAAGTAGTTATGTGATAATACCCCTCATGGTGTTACCTGTGATTTCATCCCTCAAACTCTCAGAGACTAGAAAATTTTTCACAAAACACCACACAACTCTCTCCACCAAACCTTAGTTAAATAGGAAATTTATATGATAATGAATACTAAATTGATGTTACATCAAGGAAATGGGAACACCCATTTCATATAATTCATAGGACCAATGACACTGTGCATTCTTGGTATTTTCTAGCCTTCTCAAAAAATCAAACCCAAGGGTAACGTTTTCCTACATAACCATTTAACATGGATGATGACTTCTTGAGTCATAAACCATTGAAATTAAACTCACACAACTAACTAAACTAAATAAAATTAGATTGGCATGTCAGTCCCACTAATCTCAAGCATTAAAGATGCTCATAACACCTAGAAGTTTTACTTATCACATGATTGCCTACCAACTTGGGGAATCATTCCAAAACTAGAGTCCTACTCAATCCCAAAATACATAAAAAACATTCTATGAGTATGAGGAATGTGTTGGAATCAACTCTAATTCTAGAATTATTCCAAAAAGGTCACCAGAATCTCCCTCCTAACCTATATTCCAATATAAAAAGATTTCAACTAAGACTCACTGGAAATAGCCACATTCCTATAAAATCTATATCCCAATGTAACTCTAAAACTATTCCCACAATATGATTTTTTATAACAATATATTTCTAATGTGTTATTTAAGCTATTTCATCAATTCAAATTTATTATAAGTTTTAAGGATGGTTTCTAGGCCACAAAACCAAAAAAAAATCATTATATAAATGGGTTGGTACTAATATAACTACTAATTCATCAATTATCAATTTTTATAAGTGGAGTGAAATCCCTATGGATGATCTATCCTAAGAAAGAGAAGTTATAAGATTTAGTGGAATACAGTTTGGGATGTTACAATGTTGTATCAATGGAGTTTTATCTTCCTAGTATTTACTATTTAGGATATTGTATACATGAGTATGAGGAATGTGTTGGAACCTTTGATGGATATCTGACTGCTGTGTTAATAATACTTTCTCTAATAGGAAGTCTTATTTTCCAGGGTTTCTGATTTTTGTTCTATTTTTAAATAATAAAGTTTTATATTATTTCTCATAGAGAGAAAAACATGTTTTTTGGATGTTGTGATTTATTCTGGATATTCAGCTCTTGGTCATTTGTGGGAGGCCAGGGAGGGTTTTTTCTGGTTTTAATTTTTTTTCAGGGCAGTGGTGCAGCAGAAGCAAGAATTATTATTTTTTATTCTGGGCAGATTTTCGTGGCGGTTTTAACCACCGCGAAATGTATATTGGTGGCGGTTTAAACCACTGCTAAATGGTGAAAACCACCTCTAAATAGGAGCATCATGGCTGCATCATTCCGCAGCGGTTCCCGTGACTTTAGCGGTGGTTTTACACCTGCTGGAATTTGAGTTTATTCGCGGCGGTTATAACCACCACGAATAAAGTTATATCCAGGGCTCGTAAAATCGCCGCAAAATTCAGGAAAACCGCTGCGAAATGAGGCAGCTACAATGCTTTCCTGAAACCACTGCTAAACTTAATTAACCGCCGCCAATAGATTGGCGACGCCCTATTAGGCGGAGGTTTCTATAAAACGCCACCAAACAATGTAGCGGTGGTTTAAACCGCCGCTAAAGGCAAAAAAATCACCGCTAAACGAAGATTACATTGTAGTGATACAAATAGTACTAAACCAAAGTACAAAAGAAAACAGATAAAAAACTCCTCAACATCGCATGCCATAGCTTGGTCCCATGCTCCCCAGCTCCACAGTCAATCAAGAACTTGAAGTAGAAGGGCACTATCCCTTATCTATACATACAAAAAATTAATTTGTTTGGGCCCAAAAGCATGAACCAAACAGGGTGTGAGGCTAAATCCCAGTAGGCAACCGCCCAAAGATATGTGCGTAACAGTCAGTGAGTAAATATGGCAAGAGGTAAGTAAAAGAGCAGTAAACAATTCCACAATTTCAAAGAATTCAATTCCACATTAAAAATAAGCAGCTAAAATCAAAATAGGTAACCCTATGAGAAGTAGACACAACCAATCCCCTCTGGTCCCGCTATAATAAAATACAAGGACTCTCTGAGGAAGCTCACATGGTCAATTCCCCTTATAGTCTAAGTGATAAATGGCCCTCTGAGGAAGCTCACCCGGTCAATTCCCCTTGTAACCAAAAGTGGTTTAAAGACTCTCTGAGGAAGCTCACATTATCAATTACTCTTATAGTCAACAATTGTTAAAGACTCTATGAGGAAGCTCACATGGTCAATTCCCCTTATAGTCTACTACACCAGGTTCCCATGGCCCTGTATAAGTCAAACGAGCATAGCTATGTAACACGGCTAAAATAAACCTCCTGAACTACTTGGCTAATAGTCTACAGTATATCAATCATGCCAGATAACAATAAACACTCCATCCTAGAGTACTAGGAATGGAAAGAACATCAAGGAAGCCTAACAAGACAACATGACCAAAGAGTCTTAAACAGAACATGCATGGGAAACCACATCCAAAGCATAGAAATCAACCCTATTCATATCCAAATAACCTCTACTCGGGCATACTAGCATGAAATGAAATTAACAAGGGTAAAACAGTAAACATGAAACACCCCGTTCAAGGGTATTGGTCAAAAGTGCACATATTACTCAAAGAATTTCAACGGAAAGGCACAAACAACCTACCTCGGTGATTGGAGATCGCTATACGTGAACCTTGAGGCTTGAATCACCTTAGATCGATGAAGATCTACACAAACGTCTAAAACAGTCAATAGAGGATAACTTGAGAAAGAAGAGGAATCATGAAATGACGCTCAAGAAGAAGAGAGAGATTACCGAGTCAATCCCAATGCAATCGATGACGGTCGAATCAGAGATAAGATGGAGGCTCAGTGGCTCGGAGAAGGATCACGGATGTACGGATTTTCTCAGATGAAGAGAACCTAGAAGAGGGGTGTTATGTCAATTAAACACGTCCCTAGTCCGTTTAATGAAAAAAAGAATTTATACGACATGCACTTTTGAAGTACACGACCTGTACTCTTTGTTTATGTAATCCACTTTAGGCGACCTCCAAGTCACCCCCACACGGCCGTGTGTGAAGCCATTACACAACCAGCACATGGCCTCCTTCCTCAACATAGTACACGATGTGTACTTCAGAAATTTCCAGAAAAAATCCTATTTTTCTAAAAAACAACCATAAAAGGAAAACATTCCTGAGAAGAAGGTCCGAGTTCTTACACCTATATAAATCCACACCTTCTATGTTTTGAAACACGTTTATTCATAGTCATGACTAGTACCTCCTTCTACCTTATGATTCATCCTTTTGTTGATACACCAATTTATTCTTAAGAACTTTATTTCCAACATTCCTTCCTATTAATTCCCATGTTCTGAAAACATGAAGACAATCAACCACATCCATCATAGTTAACTCTTATTGATTTAAGTATGTTATATTTTTATCCACTTTTGGGATATTGGACTCTTCATCATTCATGAGTAGCAGATGATGTAGATTACTCCAGTACCTCTACACTTGGAGTTTTCCACTAACAAACTTTAGAAAATCCCTATGTGGATTAATTCCTTTTCATATTGAAACTTATAGAGATTTATCTTCCCAACCCATTTCTTCTAAAACTATACCCTACGATTTTATAACCTGAGAGATTTCTGGTACATCTAACCTTAGGAACACCATCAGAACATGAATCTCATCTATTATAACTTCCAAAAAACTCTAGTGTTTCTATTACTAATGTACTTCTTAGATTCTACCAAACATCCACAACTTATGGGAATCTAATTAGTTGAAATTCATCAAGTGATTACATTTTTCTCTCATCGGAATCCAAAAATAACTTTTTATCCTTCCATAAGATATCATCACTACAGATGAAATTTTGACTTATGAAAATATTTTAAGAGTTATTATCCTTAATTTTAAAACCAAACTCTTCATCTCGATTTAATAAAAAATAACACACTCAAGACTTAGATTGAAGGTTATCCCTCTCCTTAACGTCAACCTGGACATAGATGAGTGAGATGAGGAATTCTGTATGGGTGAAGTCAACCTTATTTATAGACCAATTTTTTTTATAGTTCCTATCCCAATAGAGAAGTGGGGATCCTTTTGATCATGTATGTCATAAGATTCACCACTTCTTCCCAAAATACATTGGGTAAACCAACATGAATTATTAAAATTATTTCATTTTAAACCAATTTTTTATTCATCTTCTCTGTGAATCCATTATAATTTAGAGAACTGGGTAGATATTCTCACACTATATGCTCCTCCACCAATTGAACCTATAAAACACCCTTCTTCAGTACTTCCCACCATTATCTGACTGTGAGAACTTAAGCTTCAAACCGGTATCCTTCTCCACTATAGATCTACATAAACTAAACATTCTGAACACATTGATCTTATGCTTGAGAAATAACAAACACACATTATATGTTGAATCATTGGTGAATGTTGTATAGTAATATAGCCTTTAGTGAGAATGAATTGGATCTAGACCCCATACACCCATATGCATGGACTCTAAAATATGGTTCTTTGGTTCTTTAAATTTTGTTTGGAAGGAAACCTTTCCCTACATTCAAAATATTTAATAGTAACATGAGTAATAATCCATGATTATGGACATTATCATACATTTAGTAGGGAGGATATTTATCACTTTCTCCCTCAAGTGACCCAAATGGTCATTCAATACCTTTACGGAAGTTACTTTTCTCATATAAATAAAACATTATAATAATCCATTGAGGTAAAATATATTATCCTTAACTTATTTTTCCACAACCATTGAACTATATTAAATTTTCCTTGATTCATCTATGAATGTAATAGAGAAAACTACATCATATAAATTTCTATTGGAAATTATTTTTTTCCTTAATCCTAGTATGTGTCACATGCCCTTCAACTCTTACATACTTTCATTCCTTTCCAGGATAGATATTTCACCCTTTACCACAATCTCAATATCCCGATCATCTATAAGATAAACCATTCCATATCTTATGGAAGTATAGTTATTTATAATCCTCCGATCAAATATTGAGTGAAATAAAGTTTCAAATTCTATAATACAAGACTTAAGTGAGATAACAGTACTCAATAACAAACCAGTCTTATATTCTTGTATTGGATTAAAAAACAAACTTTTAAAGTCTACCTTATGGAATTAACTCTATTATCATTGTAATATTTCATTAGGTGAACTTTCTACGCACAATTCTAACACATGGGACGATGTTCCACTAAGCTACTTCTACTCTAACTTATTCTTCAATTCCCTTTTCTCTGACCTTTATGTGTTGTGAAATTAATCCATCCTTACACACTATAGGATTACGAGAAGATTATTTAATCTCCATATAATGATGTTTCTTATTCAAGATCAGGTATATAATTTTTGCAAATGTTGGGGTAGTCTTCCCACTTGAGTTAATATTTGTGGTGACCATCAAATCCCAAGAATAAAAGAGTGATGAAAACAAAAACACACACTTTGGATCACCAGAGTTCACCGTTGCTGACTCCAGTTGACTTAAAATCATGTTGAAGTCATTGATATGATTATCCATTGGTTTAAATTTTTAAATCCTCATGTAAAACAACATCTACAAAAGGAACACCTTATTCGTTGAAATCATCTTCTTCCACATGTCAATGAGAGTATTCATAAGTTTTGATATAGTTTTTACTTCCTGAATATTATAATCCATATTTAGAGATAATGAAATATAAACTAACCTCAATATTTTCTTATATAAAATTTACCATTACTTACACATCATCACTTTTATCTTGGTAGCATTTAACATAAGATCAAGACCCTTACTCAGTACACAATACTCAAAATTCATTCTCTAGAACAAAAAATTATTATCATAAAACTTCTCCACTAAGACCATTCCCATGTGAAAATTCCATTTATACATAAATTAATGAACTCCTACTAAATTTTAGAACACATAATATTGATTAGTAAATTCTTACTAAAAAATCTCCTAAAAGGAAAATGAAAGAGTGGTGCGATTAAATTAAGCTCTGAAACACTTTCACCTGGGTATGAACATCCATAACTCTTCCAACCATAACTATGATACTAGTTTTGGGTCTCATAGATATATTCTAATAATAACACAAAATATATCCACCTAAACTTACTGGGTGAAACAATGTATCATTATTATCCCGAACTATGGTATTTGAAACTTAGAAGAAAATTACACCCGAATCAATTTATTGTAATGTAAAATCACTTCAAATGAACACATATAATAATTTCAAAAGATGTATATTGAATGAACATAAAGAAAAATAAAAACACAAATTTACATGGTTTATAACGGATTCCTACTCCATAAGGGAGGAATTGTTTATCTTTTTTATTGAAAATGAATATGATTACAATGTCATGATTCATACTCATCACCAGTGGTTCGCCCTACTAAAAATAATCGAGTTCATCCAGTGAAAATGGACTCCATATCTTGAGATCTCTATTATGAGTGTTTCTATGTAGCTCTTATATTTGTGGCTATCTATCTATTATATCAAATCCTTCCAATGTTATAACTCTATCATCCAAAACATTATGCATGATTTTCAAACTCTCATGAGTAAAACCTTAAATTTTATACCTAAATAATCTTAAATACCCCCTTTTCCAAAACCTGTAAAAGTGAAAAAACTTATGTACTCTTTAATAAGAAAAACTTCATGTAATTATTTTTCATAATCCAAACTTCTTCCATAATAATTTTTTAGTGAAAACTTCTAATTAAATTATTATACATCCATAATCTAGTTTATGTAACAATCAATCTTACGGACTTTATAGCTCCTTCTCCACTATTTCCTTCAGAGTTCTAAAAATTAGTCTTTTGAAATTTATTATTCTATTTAAATAAAATATATATCTTAAAAAATTTCACACATGGTTAAAACTTAACATTATCCCCAACTCATACCTTTACAAAAACATTTCCCTATATGAAGGTTTCATCTCACCGTCTTCAACCACCCTTGGGTTATTATACACTTTTGTATTTCATGAAATAAAGAGAAATGGGGGTGGGAAATAAGATCTTGGGTTCTCCATTGGTCTACAAGTAAGAGCACACTCACAAGGAAAATAGTTAAGTTAAAAAAAATTTATAATCTAATTAATTTATGAAAAAATAATTAGGGAAATAATTATCCTTTCCACAAGTTTATATTTTTAATTGAAAAAAAATCACATCTATATCAAATGTATTTGGTGATTCCTCCATGTTTTTTGTACTCAAAGTTTCCCAATCTCTCAAACACCCTCCTATACCATCGTCTCTAATTAGGTTTTATTTCAAAACCTAATCAGAGTACATAAGTGCAATTAAATGATGGGGATTAGGTAATCTAGATAGAAAATTAATTAATTAGAGATTAATTAATTCTATTTAATCGCACACCCATGATGAGTAATCCCAAGACCTCGAGTGCAAACCAAAATAAAACCCCTCCTTGGGTAAACCTCCTATTTCAGAAAAAATCATGGAATTAGTTTATCAATTTGATGATCCATTGATAGGGGAAATGAAATTTTCTAGTAATCAGTCATATAGACTAAAAATAATATATTATTTTTAATATATTAATTCTGAAGCCTTGTAATTACCAAACAAAATAACCAACTCAGAAAAAAAACTTGAGAATATTATTTAAAATATTCTAAAGGTTAAAATAGTAAAAAACAAGGTTGAAAAATCCTCCCCACCTTCAAGGATATTCACTAACAAAATCAAAACCTACTAAAAAGGTGGGGGTACTGAGCCTGCATCAAATTCTCATGATCCCATGATCTCCCCTAACTATACCCATGCTACCAAAGGATGTGAACCAATGAAATATCTTGTCTAAAAAGAGTCATCTCCTACCAATTCTAAATCACAGCTGGGTTGTTTAATAAGGTGGCACTATCCTCAATGACTATCTCAATACAATCAATGATGTGTGGTGTGTTTTACATGCATCTCCTTAGTTATGAAATGTGGAAGATTTCATTAAATTGGTTCAACTATTAGGAAAATTCTAAGTGTTGAGAAACCTATCCCACCCTATTTTGTATCTAGAATGGACTGATTCATGGATAGATTTCCTCCCCATCCAAATATCTATCGACAATGTCATGGAAATACCTCTAGGAACACATGATCTCATTATTAAATCTCTAAATTCCTCTATCATTGGTCAAAATAAGACTTATAATGTCTCAAGTGGTCCTCATATGATTTTGGATCATCATCACCTTCTTCATCATAACCCGTACTAACTCTAAAAGTATTATATACAACTCCCCTACCTCATTTAAATAGAAGGGTTACCTATAAGGTCTCCCTTGTATAAACTCATGAGGTGATATTATAATAGTATAGTGGTATTTTTTATTTCATATGAACTCCACTCAAGTTAATTTATCCTCCAAATTCTGGTTCAAATCCAACACACAAGCCATTAACATATCCTTGGGAAGATGAATGGTTTGTTTGATCTCACCAACGGTGTGAGGGTGAATCATTATAATCATTCATAACTAAGTATCAAATTCCACCGATAATATCTTCCATAACTAAGATTTAAATATAGTGTCTTGGTTGAAAATGATCATTAAGTATATCTCAAATAGATGGATGATATCCTCCACATACAAGCATCCCAAGATCTCCCCTAAAATATTCTCATAAATAGTAAATAAGTGGAATTACTTGTCCAATATATCAATGATAGACTAGATAACATCATGATCTCTTACAAATTTTTGGAGTCTTTTCATGAAATCTATTGATATTCACACTATTAGAAAAAGACCTTTTAATGTTCATTGATTTTAAGATTTAACATCTATTAAAAGGAGATGTTATTACAAGCTATGTTAAAAGTAATATTTTCACCTTGGTTATAAAAAATAGACATATAAGAATAATTTCAATGCCATTTTTATTAAAAAATATATTAAAAGTATGAAAACATTATCCCATAAAATGATTTTCGATGTTGGGTTTTAGTATAATCAGTATTGAAGAAGAATTTAGATGTTGGTTATGTTAAAAAATGAAATAAAAAGTACTTTTACACATTATTTATTTTCAATATTAACAAATAAATCATGAAAAAAATCCTTGGATCGGATTTTTTATGTTGTTCATCTGAAATAATTGATGTCAAAATACTCATTCCACGTCATTTCTTTTGAAAACTGACATGGTAATTTTCTTTCCACATATATTATTTTAATAACTCCAATCAAAAATAAATTATCTAAAAAAACTATTTGAGAAATAAAATAAATAATCCCTTTTATTAGATACCAGTAGTGCAACAACAAACAACAAACAAGCACTAGAAAAAAATAAAATAAAAAAACAACATAAACTTTTATTCACAATCTATAAAATAAATAAATAAAACTTTTAAATATACATTTATAAATGAATCAAACCTACAGAATATTTGGAAAATAATTCTATAACATGGTTTAGTTATTTAGTCAAATAATATTTAACATCATCAAAAACCTATAAAAACTATAATTTAATTAAAAAATCAATACATCATGCTTTTTATAAAATATAAGATACATATAGTGTAACTATACTTGTAAAAAAATTACCATTATTTTCCTGATAGTCTCCAAAATGAATCATCAAACAAAATATTCACATTCAACATGACCTTATTTATAATAAAACTACATTTATGAATTTAAACTTTAAAAATAAAATATACAATATATGTAAGATATAAAAAATTATTAATAATACTATAAAAAATATATACCTTCACTTGAATGTAATTTATTCAATTCAGGGTATTTATTGATAAGTGATTTTAATTAAACACTTTCCATGACCTATAGTGTGCTCATATATTAGTTACTATAACATATTTAACATGAAAAAATTTATATTAAAGGACTAAAAAAATAGTATGAAAGTTATGAATTCAATAAGTCTCAGAAAATATCATGAACTTCACTCGTTAGGGATCCTAATCAATATAGTACGCATTCTTGTGGGTGGAGTATTAATAGAATCCAATGTCCACTAAAAAATAAAAATTTTAACATGTAATTATATAAGTTTTATTACCCTTAAGGAATGGAATGAACCAACACTTAATATTGGTGTTTTTTGATCTTTGGACCATATATTTCACTCTAAAATTCTTGTGTATCACACATTTGTTAAAATAAATTTTGGATCCATAAATACATAAATAAAAGTGAAGTTTTATTATATGAAAAGAGTGTGAAGGTACCTAATTAGATAATTAAATCATTAAATCAATATAAGTTATATTTATTTAAATAAATGAAAATTGAAATTGAAATTTACTAAGATGGAAAACAACTGGACTGCGGGTATAGAGAGATAATAACCTATAACAACAACCATGATGTATTTTTTAAATATTTATAGCGCACAGTATCTCCCACATATCTCAATATCCATCAAAAAGTCAAAATAATTACCTAAGAGAAAAGAATTTATTGTTGGTTTTGGTAAATTTTGAGAAAACTGGGATGTATATGATGTGCAGGTTATCAAAACGTTTTTTTATTTCACACTGAATCTATATATTTCATATACTCCTATATATGATAAATTTTATAAAAAATATAAGTAAATTAAAATTAAAAATAAATAATAATTTCAAAAACAACACATAACTCATATGTAAACTAACAAAAAAAATTATTTGGATAGATAAAAAATGACCCATACTTTTTCCAAATATGACCATATCCTCAATTGGAAATTAAACTAGATAAATTAGATCAATAATATCATTCATCACTACTCTTACTTGATTTGACAACAAAAACTAGTGATGTACACAATTCCACAAATTGTGTATAATACCATATGATAAAATATATGAATGGGAATCATCAATATGTAACTCACAGTACATATTCAGTTCTAAATGAGGATGTGGATGATCTTGATAGGAAGTTGGACTAGGTTGGGGAGGTTGTGTCTATTTCACCATTTTTTAAAACATAGATAGTACAAAATATTTAATTTGATCATCTATCAACTGAGTCAATTATCATATCTCAACCTTCAATGAAGTTATTTCTCCCATGTATTCTTCCTCCCCCGATGTCATACTAGGATGAAAAAAATTGATTTAATACCAACACCCTCCTTATATCCTCTTACATGGATCGAGTGTTCTTATTTTCCTAAAGTGGTATATAGAATTTCCATTTTTCCCTTATAGATAAAGGTATCATACATTGATTACTCTTCAAGGGAATCCTAAAATAATATATAAGAACGTTATAATAGTGTGAAGGATCTAAAAACACTAATATTTAAGAAAAATTATATTTATCTTCTTATAATATTCTCAACTACAACTCTTGATTGATCTATAAGAAACTTCCTTATTTTGTTATCCTCTATCTTTTATATTTTACATAGTTAGTGGGGTGATATGGAGGGTAAATCTATACCTACTCTGAGATTCTACTATATATAGCACTTAATTCATCAAAATTTTTAGTAATCATCTAATACTTGAATAACTGATACCTTTTATGTAATAAAGTATGAGGGTGTATATTTTTTAACTGTATCTATTGTTGATATATCATGGAGTCCAATTATATAATAATAATTGAATAAAATTTTAGATAATCAAAAAACGATTTTACAAATTGATTTTATAATAAATAATTATCATACCATAAATTCTTTATCCTATCGGATGGTGATAAACTTTGCCCAAATCTTTTCATCTATAAACCCATATTTGAGGCATGAGTTTTCATTTTGGAACTTCCCAAAAATATAATGTGAAGTCAATTTTTCTTTAAAATATCTCCATCAAAATACAACAAACTCCTTTTAATATCTTTCATTTTTTGAAAGTCAAATGTCATAAATAATTGAATATATTAAAAATTGATCATGAAATAAATAATATTTTAAAATTTTAAAAAAAATGATGCATATGGGAAATTATACCACTCTAGACTTCAACAACTGTTATTTCACACACTTTTTTATGCACTTACAATCATTATATAAAATTAAAATCTTATTAAGAATATACATGGATATATAAATACTAAATTAATTTTCATTTCTGAATATTGGATTATTATTATCATCAAATACAATTCTCAACCTCTAATCCTCATGATCAAGTGAAATATTTGTTAAACATGTGATCCCATTTCTACTATCTTTATGTATCATCTTCTCTAGAGAAGATGAAGTATCTTCCATAGAAGGCTCACCAATAGCGCTAAAAATAAGGTAGGATAAAAAAATTAATTACATTAAATAATTTATTTATTTTAGATATATTAATATGAAAAATTACAAATAACTTGGTAAATCAATTTCTACCTCTGTGTTTGTCATTTAAATAGATGAATTAATGAAACGGTGTTTTGTATACCCATATATTATTACATTTAAATAATTTTTATTTGGAAAAAAAAAATTATTAATAGAAAGCAATTTATATCTATTATATTAACTAGTACAACTGGATAAAAATGAATATATGAAAATGATAAATACAAAGAAATAGTCACATCAAAATAATGATTATAATATTATTAAAGAATAAAAATTTAACTAAAATAAATGAATAAAATGGTAATTAAAAATGATATAAATGATCAAAATATATGGATTTTAATATCCAAGTTAATAAAATTGTTCACAACTGTAAGTTTCATTAAAAAAATAATAATGTAAGTTTTTTTCAATCAATTTTTTTAATGGAATCCAATGAATATAAAATTTAATAAAAATGATAAATTTTTTTAATATATATAAATTTTAATTTCCAAGATAGATTGTTTACATGTATGTTTCAGAAAAAAATAGAAAATGGACATTTTCCTGAATAATTAGGAGTGTAATGGAGGTTAACAGAGTGTGTTTCCATATCCATTTTATGTGATCATTTATTGTTTAATAGACTGAATAAACATTTTATTAATTTTAATCTATATGTAATCTTGTGTTAAGTGAAGAAATATCACATAAATCCTCAACATCATTAACATTTCCATCACTCAAATGAATTTTTTTCGTTGAAAAATGATGAGATACTGATCATTGGATGATTCAACAACATCAAATATTTGTTCTAATAGTGTCACTATGATAAATTATTCCTCTTTACAACTAAATATTTTCAAATAAACTAGTGTAAATCAATGCTTAGCAGGTATCACACCACATTTACTATAAAATCAGTTACACACTAAAGACCAGAACTTTTAATTTATTATAATCAATCTCCCATATATCCTTAATAACTCCAAAATATGTTATTAATGAAAAATGGGGATTTTATCTTTTTCACTTGAAAAAATCATTTCTTTAGTGATGAACATTACTATAATATTTTTAATATCACTCTAGTTGACATGATTTTTTGGCTAAAATGTGTAACTATTAATGTTAAAACCAAACCATGTGATCACATTAACACAAATTCCCCCAACTAACTATTTCGAGGTTTCTGATAGAGATAATTTAGTGTTTAATTTCTCCTTAAACCAAGAAATAAATATAATTTATGGTCATCCATCAAAAAATTTTGATTTATTTTTAGATATTGTACATTCAATCCAGCAATATTTGTTGATATATTTGATTGAAACTCACTTTTGTTGTTTAAAATATAAAAATGTAAGAGAATCAATTCATCATGTAGAATTAACTTTTACTTTATGACATATATCCCTTTACCATCACTATAAATTTCCAAATATTGAGATACAAGGAGACCAAAATGCTCCACTTTATAAAAATAATTAGTACAGAACTCAAGGAGACCAAAATCATGTGATTTCATGCCTATTAGGTTTAAATATTTTAATGACACTAAATTTTTACATTTCAAAGAAAACAACTGGATACTTTAATACCATGAAAACATTGATAAATAATAATATTCTCCCACTTTATTAAAGTATGAAAAGTCTGAGGTAAATATATTATATTTCCCTTTATAGTGGCAGCTAACTCCAAACACATTTCCAAGGATATTAAGTCTAATATTCCATTCAATTAATATTTTATATTTCCTTTTATATCTTATAAAGTTACAATTAATCTATAATATATGGTTTTCTAAACATTCATAGTGACTTTTTTATGTTTTACCTCCAAAATTAACTAATAAGGTGCCTCAAATAAGATTTGATGTTTCTTCTATGTGTTTATTTAAAGACCAGAACTATGTTTCATAAAAAATGTGAGATCATTGTTTTCACCTTGTTATAATATTATTCAGTTGAAAATGTTTGTGGGGAAAAATATACACTCTCAAACCATTAAATTCCATTTTTAAGAAAATCTATTTTATTCATTAAAAAAAAATTCTTCAAAACATATTTTTATTGCTTTTTATGAGAAAATAATATAATTAATTTTTTCCACTTTTATAAAATTTATTTTAAAAAATTAAATTAATTTTTTAAATTATCATACCCAAATTTAATTAGGAGAAATTTTTGGTTTTTTAAGAAAATATTTATTTTTCATTGAATAGTGAAAAATACTGATATTTGGTGAAAAAATCATTTATTATAAAATTGAGTAATTTAAAAGTCCCATTATTATTTAAATATGATATAAAAGTAACATAATTTATATTTAATTTAACTAATTACATTTTAATCATCTTTATAGTATATTTTCTATATAAGTTTATTTTTGGGTTTAAAAACACTTTTTTTCCTGAAAATTGTTTTAAAGTGCATAATGATTTCACATTTTAATTAATTAAAATAACACATAATGAAGAAATAGCTAAATTAAATGTATATATTATATATATAAATATATTAATTTAAAACTATATAATGGTGATTACTATTTATATAGTTAATATAAGATCATCTTATGCTTGAAAAATGTATTTCTTAAAAACCTATTTTTTAACACAAATTATGAGTTTATCTTTGAATTAAATTCTAAAACTTCTATGAATTGAATTTAAAAAAATGGTTTAAATAATTTTAATGATAATAATTTATATTATATAATAATTTCAACTTAATTTTTTGTCATAATGAATAATAAAAATATTAAAAATTAATGACCGTAGTTAAGGTTAAAACGGTTTTATCAAGGGGTTAAAATAAAATGATAAATTCACATAAAAGGTTTTATAAAATATATAATATGGAAATATTTAGACCTTATGACATCTAATTTTAAACGTTTAGCAATTTGGGATCCATTTTCATGTTAGAAACATGGGAATCATTTATTCCTTTCAAAAATTCCATGTGTGTCCTCTACAATTATAAAAGTGAACTCCCTCCCCTCACTTATTCAAACCTATAAAGAAATTTGGATAAACAAATCTAAGAAAATACCCCCTCATATCCTTATACACATTATATATATTTTTATATTCCCAAAATATTTACCCTAGCGTCTTCAAGAAGAGATCAAAATGAGGTTTCTCTAAGAAAAGTTAATTGTATCCACTAAGCTCTTTCTTTTTCTTTATTATTTTATCACCTTAAATTATGTATTAAAAATTAAAATATAATAACACAATTATATAATATAAATTTAGATGTTATTATATCAATGGAATAATATATATCCATCTCATTCTCCACCAAATTTGAAATAAATCCATCACTCGGGTGCATGACGGACTATCGCCTCGCAAACCAATGTAATTTGTTTTCCATAACTGACTCACCTAGATAGTCATAACGATGTAAATAATGGATTTATATGATAAATATCACAGGATATAAATTATTTAAAATTAATATATCATCCACTTCCTTACCCTTTCACCCATTAAGAAAATGATATCATTTCTTATGCATACGTATGACCTACCATCTCCACGAAGCGATGTGATTCACTTTCCATGTCCAACATTCATGAATGATTATAAAATTATATTTAATGATTAAATATTATAATAATAATATTAATATAATTATGCATATTATGTAACTATGTCCTATAAAAAGGAACTGAAACATTAATGATAAAATATGCTTGAAAAAACAAGCCAATTAACACCCCAAACTATGAAAAAAATGAAATATTATTAACAAACAGGTGAAAAATGTTATAATGGGTTCATATATGATATTATAAATATTAATATGGTTATTTTATAATTTAATAATATGTGTAAAATCATTATATAGTAGGTTAAAGAACATTCAATTAAAGGGAAGTGTGAGGTAAGGGACTTTGTCTCAATTTCCCTTTATTGAGTCCTATTTCAATGTTATGCACCAAAATTATTATATATAGTGTATATGATATTCCTTTTACATATAATATAATGAATCCTTATTAATTAATTTTATTTTAAGTTTCATTTTTTATTATTTCATCCAAGGGGATTTGACTTGAATGTTATCTAGTGGTAAATAATTTAATAACTCAATTTCTGTTCATTGAGTTATTGTACTTCCTCGTTGTCACTGATATTATAGGATTATGTATGTAATAACTTTTTATTATCATATATTTTAATTCCAAATTTTTATGAAGTTTTACATTTGATACACATAATATATTATTTTATTAATTCTCACTTCATTGTAATGATCATTATAAAGATTCCTCATCTCAAGTTATATTTTTTGGGGAATATGTTATGTTATATGCCTATAT
Source organism: Viscum album (assembly GCA_963277665.1). Taxonomy (NCBI): domain Eukaryota; kingdom Viridiplantae; phylum Streptophyta; class Magnoliopsida; order Santalales; family Viscaceae; genus Viscum; species Viscum album. The sequence goes on from OY728121.1 coordinate 955,595,686, forward strand.
TCTTTAATGAGGTTTATCTACTACCCCTTTTAAATTTTATATCATTATTCTCTTAGTATTCAGGATATTTAAGGTTTCATTTGAAGATATTTCTTTTATGGGTCTTACGATTCCAAAGTTACCAAAGTGGTAATAGATTAATATTTTGATATCATTTTAATCAGGATTGTTTATGCACGAATTTAAATTAAAATAAATTAGCTTTTATTTAACTTATAAAGTCATTTAATACTCTTATCCTAGGATTATTACTTAAATTTTCATGTAATATTATCATTTTCCACTCGTTGGTACTTAAAATAATTGTGAAAATGTTTTTAATAAAGTTCGAATTCATTTCCCTCTTCGATAAAAAATCCTCTTTCTTAAGAATCATTTTTTTCTAAAAGAAATTTAAAAAATTATGTAACATGATTATTTAAATTCATTATTACCTATAATTGGATTTTTTTTAAAAAAAATTTAAAAGGAATATTCCTATCATTTTCCAAATAATTTTCTTTCAACTCTTCCTATCAAATTTGAAATGAATTTTTATTTTAACATACTCGACATGAATGAAAATTTCCATACATAATGACCATTAATTTATTTAAATTATCCTTTATAATTTAGAAAGGTTATTTTTAAATAAAATTTTTTTCTTAATATTTTGTAAATTTTTTGTTTTAAAAGTGATTTTTATAGTGAAAGGGGTATTTTCCACAAGAATTATTTTAAAGATTTTTTTATGGAATTTATATTTATCAATGACAAAAACCCTTCATTTTATGTATACTATACTAGGTATATTTTTAATTTATACCAACCTTATTATTTATTTGGATGTTTTATGATCATTTTGACTAGGTATATTTTTATATTCACTTACTTGATTAATTTTTTAGTCATTAACTCTCCCTTGAACCAGTCACTGTATAGTGATCATTAGAAATTAAATTATCATAAATATATAATTTTTTTTGTATCATTGTTATGATTATTTCCTAAATAATGTACCATTTTTATATACGATGTTTACTTTGAATTTTTTTTATTAACTGGTGAAATATTGATAAATCTATTTCCTTTACTAAATATGAATATTTTTTGACAAGGCATATTGTTCATGAATTAAATAGATCATTAAATATATGAGTAATGTATTGGAAATGTGGTGATGGGTGGGGAATATAATTTTATACCCTCTATGCATAATTAGTATCATGAGGTGAATCAATTTTCTTTCATTAAATGGTGGTTTACCCATCGTTTTAAACTATCTTTTGACAGTTCTTAACAGTAGAGGTATTATGATTCAGGAGATAATAATGTCCAATAATTATGAATTTATATAATTAATAATTCATTTATTATTATCCATGATATTATTTCATTTATTTATCAATAAATTCATTTTTTTCTCAATTTACTGATTAAATGGCTTGTGTGTTCAGTTATTTACCTTTTCATATTAATTATGGCTCAACTAATCATGTTTTTCATATTAATGATTAAATGGAATCTTTTTCAGTTATTTTCCTTACCATATTTATTATTACTTATTAACTATTATTTATTTATTCATGTTGGATTTCATTTTATGTAATACTCAATAATAATTTGAGCTCACCCATATTTTTTACCCTTTCCCCAGGATAGAAGGAATCTTCGAATGAGTTCAAGGATGCATAATTTTTTCTTTTACTATGTTGTAATTTATATTTTCAAATGTAATGAAAGACTCAAGTATATATTTAGTTTACCAAGTCTACTAAAATATTAAGTCCTTTTGGAAGAAATCAATTGTATTTAGTGCTAATGTAATAAATTAGTCATCGACTCTGTGATACCGAGTTCGGTGCCTTTATAGTTAGTATCATAGAAATATTAGTAGAAAAATGGTAACTATATCAAGGAAATCATAAATTAGGGAACATAAACCTATGAAATACTTTTAGAATAAGTATATAAGAGAATACTAAAATTTTGTTAAGGTTGATATTATGTGTTTTTTCCTAGAAATACATCTTTTTCTATATAATACAAGTCGAAGTGTTTATAGAACAGATTTACCTAGGGGTAATAACTTCAAAAAAGGTAGTTTAGAATTGACTTGAGTGTTACATGGTATATAATAATGGGCCTTATTGAACACCTGTTTTGGCACTCATTGGGGTTATGATTTGGATAATTCAAATTTTATTTACTAACAATTATAAAGTATTTGAATAGAACATGACAATTAATGACCTAGTTTAAACCTAAGGTGTCCTAGATTAAAAATAATGTTTCATGATTTAGACATCCTATAAATTATTATATTGTTTCCCAATATGATTGTTGTTTCTCACATTATGTTTTTTAGTTTTAGTCAAAGGATGGAACCTAAATGAATCTAGTAAACTGTGAATATGAAGGAAAATATGGTGATTATGAGAAACCAGATTGGATGAAGACTAGATTGAAAGATATCATGATTCTGACAAATAATTTATCCCAAAATATGATTAACAATTGATCCCTTAACCAACTCCCAAAATCACCAAAAAATATAAGGATGTAGTTTTCTTTGAGCTCGGGTGGTGGAGACCATGGAGTAAAGAATGATCACTTTACATTAAGTAATAAATATGGAAAGAGACACCTAGGAATGTGTACCAAAGTAATGGTAAAATGTTTTTTGTGTAGAAAAGAAGGGTGTAATAAAATGAATTTTTGAGTAAAAATGAAGAGTATGATGGAAGGAAATAAATTTCCTCATATGGATACGTTTATAGTTCACTGTATTAAATGTGGGGAACTTAGGTATTATCCATGTCAATGACCTATTTTAAAGTTTAATCCCTAGACTAAGGAAGGACTTATGCTAAAATAAAAGGGTTGAAGTTTTTATGTCATGGGATTCAATAATTAAATTCTATAAGTATTTTTTTTACCAATGGTATTCTGGTTATAAGAATCATGAAAATATAAGGATTTTTTTAATTATGGAAACATAAATGTATTTCATAAGATTAAATTAAGTTTTATTGATGCCATCTTGAGTTTATAAGGTAATGTTTAATCATAAGTTCAAATTCATAAACACCCATTTTTAGGTTTTATATGATGAGAGTTTATCAATATTAAGGATATTTGGGGAGAAGTTTCATTAGGTTGAGTTATATATAACCCTAAACTTCAACAAAAAGTATTATGTGACAAATATTACTATTTTAATAATTTAAATTGTATTAATAACCATTAAAGTTAATAAAATCATAATCGTAAAGTAAAAAATAATTTTATTAAGATTATTTGATTTATATTGTATAGAAAACCTTAATGGTTAAATATTTATTTAATGATTTATTTTTCAATGACGATCATCATTTTTTAGTAATTTTATAGTAATTATATTAATATAGTTTTAGAAAAGGAAAACCCACATGTCGGGTGAAAACTTATCACATCCAGCAAGGTTGTGGGGCTTGGATCCACAACCTAAGGGGGACAAGGGTGGAGTGCCTACCACCAACCTACATGATGTATTAGTTAGTATGCCATCATTTTCACTTAAACAATTGGATTAATATATAATTATGGAATGTATTAATTTGAATTTTGAGTATTAATGTTGATGTTTTAGAGATTAATGTATTGTATTTGAAAAAATTTCTAACCATTTTGGTTCTAGTAAATATTTAGAGACATATTGAAGAATTTTTAACTCTTTTATGGATCTTGTGATCAATCAAAAGTTAATTTTAGTTCTTAAGAAATTATAAAATAATATTGGATATTCATTTCTTATAGAAATAAGTGAATTTGAAATTTAACAAATCACAACCAAAGGATTAAATTTTGAATATAAGATAGTTATATATCAAGTAATTATATTTCCTTATGTCCTTAGTAAAATAATTCCTAAAAAATTAGGAAAATGATATTTAAATAAAAATTTGATCCTATTATCTTTATATATGGTCAATCAATGGTCTTATAACCCATCAAAAAATTATGGTTTTGTAGTCATTGACATTCTCTTGATAATTCACCGTATTGTGATTAATTACCTCTATCAATTCCCATAATTATTTATGTTTTTACTCAATTCACATACATTAACTTCCCACTAATTTATCACACTTGGAAATCTATTTATGATTTATTCTAGATGACCTTTTTATTTCTCTTTCCATATTTTAAGACGATGTTTTATTAACCATTCTTATTATGTGGGTTTTTTACAAAGGAATTTTCAAATAGAAAACCCTTGATTTCCAATTTTTTTAAAATTATGATGATATGATTTATTGAATCTAGATAGAATGTAATTCCTTGATATTTTAAAGAATAACATTATGTTTTATTGCATATATTACACAAAACACTCAGTTTAAATGACCCATGAAATATTATTATTTTAATAAATTTGTTATAACAAAGACATTAAATTGGTGGGTATGAATATGATTAACTAATTTATGAAATTTATATAAATTTCCTACTTAATATACATTTATTTATAAATTTTTATTAATTAATCATTCAATATTAATAAAAATTCAGTTTATTCATCAGAAATATGTTTTCTTCAAAAATAATTTTTACTGATTTTTATGAGAAAATAGTATAATTAATTTTTGAAAATATTAGAAAAAATATTTAATAAAATGAAATTAATTTTTCGAATTATAATATTAAAATTTAATTAGAGTATTTTTTTTTTATTTTTTTAGAAATTATTTATTTTTTAATAAATAGTGAAAAATATTGATTTTTTGTAAAACTGTCATTTATTTTTAAAATGAGTAATTTAAAAGTAACATTATTATTTTAATATTATATAAAATTAAAATAATATATATATAATCCAATTAATTACATTTTTATCATCTTTATACAAGATTTAGTATATATATATTTTTGGGTTTAAAAACACATTTTTCTTAAAATTGTTTTAAAGTGCAAAATGTTTCCCTATTTTTATTAATTAAAATAACACATAATGGGGAATTATTTAAATGAAATTTACATAATATATATCTAAATATATAAATTTAAAACCACTTAATGGTGATTACTAGTCATGTAGTTAGTATAAGATCATATTAAACTTGAAAAATGCATTTCTTGAAATAATGTTTTTTGACAAAAATTGTGGGTTTATATTTGAATTAAATTACAAAACTTATGTAAATTGAATTTGGAAAAAAGGATTCCATATTTTTAATCATAATAATTTATGTTATATAATATCTTCAATTTCATCTTTGGTCATAACGAATAGTAAAAGCAGTAAAAATTAATTACCACGGTTAAGGTAAAAATTGTTATACTAGGGAGTTAAAATACAATGATAAGGATTAAATAGACCTACAAAATTTTCTAAAATATATTTTTTTAGATATATTTAGACCTTATAACATCAAATTTTCTAATTTTATAAATTTTTGAGTTTTTTTTCACATGAGAATGTGGGTATGATTTATTCTTTTCAAAAATTCCATGTGTGTCTTCCTTCTCAATTATAAAAGGGAACTCACTACCCCACTTATTTACACCTATAAATCCATTTTTATAGGCCAAAACCTACCAAAATATCTCCCAAATATCATTATTCACATTATATCGATGATTTGTTCCCAAAATACCAACCCTATAGTCCTTAAGAAGAGATCCAAAGGAGGTTTCTCTAAGCGAAGGTAATTGTCTTCACTATATTCTTTCTTTTTAGTTCTATTTTTTTCACCTTAAATTATGTATTTCAAATTACAATATAGTCAAACCATTATATTCTATATAATTAGTTTTTATTATTCTTATGGTATAATATATATCCATCTCCTTCTCCATCCAATGAAAAACAAATTCATCACTCATTTGTATGGAAAACTACCAGCTCGCAAACAGATGTAGTTTGTTTTCCATCACTAACACTCTTGGAAAATCATAATAATAGAAGTAATGGATATATATTATATATATGAAATAATATAAGTTATTTAAAATTAATATATCATCCACTTCCTTTCCCTTTCACCCATTAGGGGAATGATATCATCGCTCATGCATTTGTATGACCTACCATCTCTACAAAACGATGCAATTCGTTTTCCATGTACAACATTGATGAATGGTTATAAAAATATATTTAATGATTAAATATAATATTTATAAAATTTAATATCATTATTGAGATGATGGAACTATGTACTATACAAAACAACATGAACTTTCATGACAAAAAATTCATGATAAAACAAGGAAATTATCATCTAAAACAATGAAAACAATGAAATATTATTAACAAACATGTAGAAAAATGTTATAGTGGGATAGTATATGATATTATAAAAATAAATATGGTTATTTTATAAATTAATAATATGATTAAAATCATTATAAAAGAGGTTAAAATATGTTCAATAAAAATGAAGTGTGAGGTAAGGGACTTCGTCCCAATTTCCCTTCATTGAGGCATATTTTAATGTTATGAACCTAAATAATTTTATATTGTGTATATAATTACCATTTTATATGTAATATCCTGAATTATTTATTATTAATGTTATTTTATTTTGAATTTTAATTATTTCATCCAAGGGGATTTGACTTGAAAGTTACCAAGTTGTAAAGAATTTCCCAACTAAATTTCTTTTCATTGGGTTAAATTACTTGTTCAATATCATTGATATTATATGATTTTGTGTATAATTAATTTTAATTATTTTATATTATATTTCAAAATTTTAAAGTGGATTTAAAATTTATACACATAATCTATTAATTGATTAATTCTCACTTCATCATTATGATCATTGTAAGGATTTCCCATCTCAAATTTTCTTCTATGGAACCTATGTTATGTTATATAGTTATATTATTTCATGAGGTGTATATACTACCCCTTTGATATTTTATATCTTGAATCTCTTAATATTTTGTGGATTTAATGTTTCCTTTGAATTTATTTCCTTCATGGGGCATATGATTCCAAAGTTATCAAAGGGGTAAGAGATTTATGTTTTAATCTCATTTTAATTAGGATTGTTTATGCTTCAATTTTCATTGGAAGAAATTATTTTATCTATGCCTTATAAAACCTTTTAATAGTGTTATACTTTGGTTATTCATGAAATTTTCAAGTAATAATATTATTCTCCACTATTTGGTACTTAAAATCATTGAGAAACTATTTTTAATAAAATCTGACTTAATTTCTCTCTTCGATCGAAAATTCTTTTTCTTCCAAATAATTATTTTATAAAAATTTTTAGAAATTATTTTAATTATATTTTTTAAATTAATTATTAAACATAATTTAAGTTTTACACAAAAAAATTAAAATTATTATTATAATCATTTTCCAAACAAGTTACTTTTGACTCTTCCTACAAAATGTGAAAGGAATCTTTATTTTGACATACTTGATATGAACATAACTTTAACAATGTCATGACCACTCATTTATTTGATGTTTCTTATAAAATTTATATAGGTTATTTTTAAATATTTTTTTCTTAATATTCTAGAATTTTTTGTTTTAAAAGTTATTTTTAAAGTGAAAAGAATATTTTCCATGATAAAGTCTTTTAATATCTTTTTATGGAATTTTTATTCATCAATGAAAACATCCCTTTATTTTACTTATACTATACTAATTATATGTTGTATTTATACCATAATTATTCTTTCTATGGATGTTTTATGATAATTTGGACTAGGGAAAGTATTAACATTCACTTTCTTTATTAATTTTGTATTTATTGAAATTCCATTGAATCATTCACTTTCATGTGATCATTATAAATTAAATTCACCTAAATACCCATATTCTTTTTATTATAGATATTATTATTAATTAAAATATAATCCATTTATATATATTGGGTTTAATTTGAAATTTATTTTATTAACTGGGTAAATATTGAGAAATTTATATCCATTACTTAATATGTATATCTATTGATAAGGAATATAGTTCATGAATTAAATTGATCATTAAATATATGAGTAATGCATTAGACATGTAGTGATGTGTGGGGCCCAAAAATTATATATCCTCTCAATGCATCGATTGTATCATATGGAGATTTAGTAAACTATCATTAAATGGGCTTTTACCCATAGTTTTAAACTATATTATGAAAGGTCTTGATAGTACATGTATCATAATTACTAATATCATGAAATCCATTAATTAATCATTTACTTCAGTAATAATTTAGTAATTATTATCCTTGAGATTATTGCATTGATATTATTCATAAATGCATTTTGTGTTAAATTTATTGATTAAATGTCATTCTTGTTCAGTTATTTACCTTTATATATTTATTATTCCTTTACTAATCATGTTTTTCAAGTTATTAATTAAGTGGAATGTGTTTCAATTATTTACCTTACCATATTGATTTTTTACTTATTGATTATGATTTATTTATTCATGAGGGATTAAACTATACATAATCCTTACTGATTCTTTTATCTCACCTTTATTTTATCCCCTTTACCGAGGATATGAAGAAGGAACATTTGAATGAGTTTAAGGATGCATAATTTTTACATTTAGAATATTGAAATTTATATTTTCAAATGAAATGAGAGACTCAAGTATGTATCTAGTCTACCAAGACTACTAAAAAATTTAGTTCTTTGGGACGTGATCACTTATATCTTGTGCCAATGTATTAAGTGGACATCAGCTGACGGCTACTGGGTTTAGGGTATTTACATATTAGCCTATTTAAAACATTTTAATTTACAAATACATGATTAAATTTTGGAATTACTAGAATAAATCCAACTTATTTAGTGGGAGATTTAATACATATTACGGAGAATGAATAATAGTTATATTTACCTTCTATTTTATATTGGTTTGTCTCACATTTAGGAAATTTTGATAAAATTTCACATTCCTTCATATAAAATAAAAAACCTTTAGGGTAAGTTTTTATTTTATTATAGCCTAATCCCATTGGTTAAAATATTTTTCTACATCATTATTGGAATCTGGAATATTGTTTCATTTTGAAAGTATCTCTTTCAAAATATAAAACAGTTCTGTGAAATTTTTTTCTCCATCCATTTTTTGATTTCAAGTTAACCAATCTAAGTAATACTAATAAAGCTATAGATTTATTACACCCTAGTAATAATGGTTTTTAAACATATTTATATAATCATTCAATGATTTTTTTCTTTTAATGGTTTTAACACTAATATCATGAATTAATTATTCAAGATGGTCCTTTGTATCATTCTGAACATATTCATCAATAATGGATCTTAACTTCTCAAATTTTTAACCATGAAAAATCCATCATGTATAACTATGTTTTAAACCATATAAAATGATATTATCTTTAGTTTCTCTATAACCTAATTTTCTCATACTCAAACACATCATGCATGGATAAAAAAGTTGGCCATTATTTTTAAGGTTGTATTTAGAAAATTCTAAGAAACTATCAACCTATTTCTATTATTTGTCACTAGTTCTTCATAAATTTATCCAATTATGATCTATTATAAAAAATTATAATATAATATACTAATATATTAAAATATTTAAACACTTAATTGAAATAAAAAAATCAATAGAAACACTAATACAACAAATAAATAAAATATAATATAATAAGTGACCAAACCATTACTTCATATAAATGTAATCAAAAAAATTTATTCATAAAAATTTAATAAAAATAAAAAATTATAAACAATAAACATTAATATAATAAATAAATATAATATAATAATTTAACTAACCATTAATTCTTATACATGTAATAAATACCATTTATTCATAAAAATTTAATAAAAATGAACAATTATAAAATATAAACATTAATACAATAAATATATGAAAAAATATATTAAAAATTCATAAAATCTATAGAAATAGTAAATAAATTTATACAATTTATAAATCAAAAGCATTTAACAAATCATCTAAACAAAGAAAATAAAAATTCAACATTCCAAAAATTTAGATGTAGACAATATATCTATGAAAAAATAGAGACAAAACAGAAATAAAAAACTTCATATTACAAGTAATTAATTTAGAACACATTAAATAAAAAATAAATGATTAAAATTTTAATTATAAATATAAAATAAATCTTTAAACAAAAAAATAATTTAAAAATTATCATAAAAGTAAATATGAAGAGAGTATCAATAATGAAAAGAGATAAAATAGCAGTAAATAAGCCTCATATGAAACATAATCAGATGGGATAATATTTGAAAACAAACCAGTGATAATAATCATAGAAAGTTATGTAAAGCTTTGGAAAAAATTGAGATCTCGATTAGTGAAAAAGGAATGTGAAAAATGAATGATACAATTTTAAACTCTCAAAATAAAAGGATGAAACACTAAAAATGATGGAATATCAATGAATTAAATGGAAGGAGGGTGTTTTTTGGTCACGAAATTAAGGTTTTGAGAGGTTCAAAGTTCATTATAAAGAAATTCATGTGCTAAAAGACACATGTATTGAATTTCTTAAATTATTTTAACACCTATTTATATAGAAACTGACATGAAAACTTAGATTTTTATGTTGATTATTTTTATAATTGATGAAAAAATTACAAAAAAGAAGGCTTTTTTGTGGATTATTGATATAACCAATATACACTAGTGGAAAATGGGTTTATAACAATGCATGCATTACCAAAGTTTATAAGAACCGTTGGGAAATTGTGGTTTATTCCTACAGTTTTGCTAAAACAATCGGTATACATTACCAATTTCTGATTTTTATCGGCATCCCTTTCAATTTTTCACCCCCCCCCCCCGCCCATGTGCGAACCCTCCCCAACCTCGGCCTCCCAGCCCACTCCTCCCCTTCCCGACCACGACCTCCTTGACCTCCCGACCTCTACCTCCACCTCCCGACCCCCAACCCCTCTCGGGTCACTCTCCTCCGGAAATGTTCAACCCTCCCCTCTCGGATCCCTCTTTGACGATGACATCCCCTCCCCTCTCGGATCCTGGATCCCTCTCCTTCAGCGACATTCTCCCCTCGAATGACATCCCCCACCCCCCTCTCCAGTCGCGCGTGAGACCCCCCCTGGCCGAACACCCTGCACGACGTCCCCCTCTCTCGGCTCCATCTCCTCCACCATTTCTCCCAAATTTCTTGAGGGTTCTTGATCGATACTTCTAGGTAAGAATTAATCTTCATTAATTCTTCAATTTCTTAGAGTTTTCCTCTCTTCGGTTTCCCGGTTTCATTCGGTTGAACCTTATGGGTTTTTTGGTTTCCTGATTCTAATTTTGATCCTTGTTTTTAGGGGGTATCATGGTTCTCTCAGGTCATCTGGGGCATGTTTTGGTATTCAATGCCGAAGGAAAAGTTGTTTGGATAGTCTTGGTTCATCTGTCACCATTTGAAGTTGGTTTATTCTTCTCTCTTTGTTTGGCCCAAATTAATTTGGTGTTTTTGGTGATTTATGTTTTTATGAAAACTCTATATTAGGTATGAATTTCATGAATAAGACTACTTTACATCATGAATATCTGTTTGTGTGTGTTTGTAGCTCATATCCTGTTATATGTTCAAGATTCATCCTTTGTTATAATCATCTCATGTTTTTTTATTGATGGGTGAGTGGATATATGCTGAGAAACATGATATTGTACAATGGATATATGGGTATAATTGATTTTTTTGTTTAGTTTTGGTATGTGCTATTATATTTTTCTAACACATCCTAGTGTATGTTTGATTCTACTTTCATTGAATCTTATTTTTATGATTCATTTTTTAATTTTGAATTGATGTTAATTATATTAATCTCATTTGGGTTATTTATCTTTTTTACTTCTATTTATTTGATGTTTCATGGATGTCTATTATATGGGTGACCCATTATAGATTCTCTATAACTGATTCAATGCCAAATATTCTTGAGGATGAAACAAACAAATTTAAATGAAGCCAACATGAACTCATTAAAACTGAATTGAATGAAATAAGACATAATATAAGTAGGAATAATCAAAATAATCTGAATTTTATTAACCAATAAAGAGTAAAATTTAATATTCCTAGATGAATCTATATTAAATTAAATTAGCATATACCGAACAAATAAATTAAAACTAAAAAGATCTAAAACAAATCATATCATGTTGTATCAAAATGAATCATACATAATCAGTGACCTGCCTCAATGAGGATGACATCAAACATAACAAAACAAGATGAACCACAAGAAACCAAACCAAATAAGATTATGATGAGTAAACCCAAAATGAGTTGAACTAAATAAAGTGGCACCATACAAACCCACAAATGATGTATCAAATTGGACCAAATATAATGAATTAAAACCTATATAACCGTAACCAACATGAACTAAATTGAACTAAACCAAACTGATATAAACCAAATATAATGAAACTGAATTGATTAGAACCCCATCTTGAAGTGATAACTTGCATGCCCTTTCAATAAGAGAGTCATATCCATTTTCAATAATTGGCCCAGTCAGTGAAAAAGAATGTGTGAAATAGAAACAGTCAGATCATCTCACCATATCAACAACCTCATCAGGGCCTAATGGTGTATACTCAAATCAAGAGATGTATAGTAGCCTGGGGTGAAACAAGGAACCAAGGATTATAGTGGTGTTGTGATAACTGTATCAATGGAGGTGATCCCCTATCTATCCACATAAAAACTGTAAAGAATCACTGATTCTATAAGGGATATTTTCCTATTGAATATGGATCAAGAGATTCCAGAGGCCTATAAGGGTCAATACAACTATATAAAGAGGCCTAATCTCTACCACTCAAGCTACCATTACCAAAGTGCCAACTTGGATTCTTGAATGCGCAACCCCTACTGGAAAAAACCACCGATTCAAAAATATTTCCATGAAACCATCAATCCTAAGGATTATATATATTTACCGCCTCACCTAATAACCCCATGTGGTGAATTCTACTACTTCTATGATTTATGAATATGAACTGACACTATTATGGACCTTTTGGGAAGGAAACTAGTTAGGTAGTATAGCGGTCGACCAAGCTCTACTACGATAGAGTAAAATATTGATCCAATATTTAAAATAGATGAGTGATCATATATAAATCTCATTTTTTAACTTTTCTTTCATGATATTTAGAATATCCCTCACAAAAACTAGAGTCTATGAGGGGTTATCCCAAAAATCCATGACAAGAAGAAATTTGTCTCACATTTCCCCAAGGGGGGGTATCCTGCCTATTCAATAGACATCCTAGAGTCTAATTACAACTTCGTTGTGGGACAAATGGAATGAGTTGGTTCCAAGGAACCAAGGGATAATCAGTTCTATTAGAATATTAGACTGGTGGTATATGATATACTAGGAAACCCATACTGGTTCATAAAGATGGATAACATGTAGCTGGTCGGAAAAATCTGAGCAGCTTTACCTAACCAAGAATATCAATGCTCATTAATCAGATATGTGCCCATGCGGTTCGCAAGATGCCATGGAAGCCTTGATGATAGGTCTACCTTATCGCACAATATCCGGTTGGCATGTCACATTCATCATAAAAAAGGTTTTATAAAAGACCATTTGACTCTGTGTCACAATGAACGACTCCATGGAAAGACTAAATTGTTTTACATGATAATGATCATGCATCACCACAAGACCCTTCATTGGTGATGAGACATAGTACCAACAGGTAGAGAGATTATCTTCGATAACACTCTTACGAAGTTGGAAGACCCTTTTCCTTTCTCAAATAAAGAATTAAATAAAAGAGGAAATGGTGGATGATTCTTGTGGAGTATGATACGTTGGAAATTACCCCCATGGTTAGTCAATACCCCATTGGTTGGACAAAGTATAATAATTGGGGTGTAGGTGGAAGGTTGTTGTGGTCAATAATAATTATGTGACGACCTATGAATAAACCATTGCTGGATCATACAAAACTCATAACAACAATTCCCTACATAAAATCCATACTAAATCTATGAGATATACACCACAAAAGGCGGTGTATAAATATAGTTTTAAGGACTCTATATCCCTCCCCCTTAGAACAAAAAAAGGTTTCTATGCACTTGCACATTCCGGAATCCACAACTGATCACATACGTTGCAGATTTATCATAGAGGCCAATCTCATGATCACAATGATTAACCACTAGGTAAAATATAGGGAACCACCTAAGGGGTCATGAGTCATGCATAAACACTTCATGCGATAACATGATGTATTGCGAAGGACTTATGGCGTGACGTCCAGTTCATGTGAAGGAGGTCCTGAATATCTGATGAATCATTTGAATCCTTAACAAGCTAATACTAGAAAAATCTAAGGAATATATGTAATAAAAGATATAATAAAGATTAAAATACATGATAGTTACATAAATAACATATACAATGATCCTCATAAACATCACACGACTCACCCAGATCATGTGAAAGCATCGAGACATGTCACCCAAATCATGCAACCCTCCCTAGATATTCCATTTAGATCATGCGATGTCCTCCAGAAATTTCTATAAAGTCTAATGACACCCCTCAGACATGCCACCTAATTATTTTGAATCCCTATGGGCTCTCCATATAGATCTAAAAATTTCCACATACAGGTCAACAAAATTATGCAACAACCCCATTGTCTATTAGTTAGGTCTCGCGAAGTCCTTCACACTTATCGGCCAGATCATTTGACATCCTGTAAGAATATCATGAAGGTTTCATGAGGAAAAAGGTCAAGTCACCTATATTTCACTGGCTCAATGTATTTAACACAGTCTTGAGGATGAATTTTGAAGTTCTATCCACATGAATTAGTAATGAAATTTCATCACATGGTATATGATAATCCAATAATAGATGATGTAGGTCCAACAATAGTGATAGGTACAATTGATATTGATTCATCATTATATAGTGTTTTGTTTGAAAATATTTCCACCAATTATATTATTTAGACCTATATTGTGTACATGATAAATCATTTTATTTATTTCATGCATTTTGTGATTTAAATTGCAAAGCCTTTAGATAAAAGGAGAGAGAAAGGTCTCAGATGCCCCTCTTATGATTTTCCTTATATGATATCATTAATTTCTATGTATTTTTTACTCTGGATATGGAACCAATGGATATAATTGTTAATATGGATTGATTGATTATTATTAATTCCATGACCGACTAGAACCCAAATGAATGAAATTGTCCAAGATAATATAAACAAAAACAAGAAAAACTAAATCTAATGGAAATTTCCCAAAAAAATTGTATTGAAAAAAACCAAACTAAGCTAAAACTCGATCCAAAATAATTATATATAATTTATAAAAATATTAATTGTTAATTAATAGGAATGTACTTTTTGATAGTATCATTTTGAAACATTGATTTGTTTCCCCCTTGGTTGCAGGAACATGATTTTACCCATGTGGCATTGTGGTTCTTATATGTTGGGCGGTGACATGTATAGTCAAAGGAGACAGGTATGTTTTAGTTTAGTTTTTATTTTATTTTCTTTATCACATTGGCCACATAGGTCTTTTACTGGTTTCTATGGATAGAGAGTAGTTATATTCAATAAAAGAGGCCAGAAGGGGTTCAGATTGGTTCAGTCTGCCGACTTTGATTCGAGGTAAGATTCTATGATTACTACTTGTTTCACACCTCATATATTTTGGGGATTTCAATGTTTTTTACTCCATATTATGTTTTTGGTAGGGCGTTGGATCGTTTTGTGTTTGTTCGGGTGGATTTGGTTCTCTGATGCAAATCGAGGTAAGGTTTTAATACTGTTAGTTGGTTTTTCACTGGTTATGTAGGGTCCTTTATGTGTTTTAAGGTTCTTAATATCCTTTGTGTAGTGCATTGATCTTTGCTCACTGGTTTCGAGTCCCCAAGTCAAGGGTGACTCACCTACGTGTGCATAGGTAAGTAAGTATATGTATGTGGGTTCCCTCGTTACATTTATAGTCAACCATGGAAATTATTATACATGTATGGGGCTGGGTGTGCCCACGTATATATATAAAACTGCATACGCAGGTGAGTAGAGACTGGTATATGCATATAAGCATATGTGTAATGATCCCCTTGCACATGCTCATGGTCATACGAGTGTGTGCATAGGGTCTAGGTGTCCTTTCATGTGTGTGATGGTGTGTATACCTAGTGGAGGAGAAGCAGCTTTTAGTTAGAAATATCCAAGAGCTAAAGTGGACGGCTTGGTTCCACCTTGAGGTAGAGTCCCTCTCATAGCCTCTTTAATTTAAGAATTATTTATATTGAATTTAGCTTCTTTCTTAATTCTGCTTAATTATATTGAATTTCATATCTTGAATAATTTTTCTTTAATATAATTATTTCATTTGATAAATAAAGTCATGTTTTTATAATAAAACCACTTGTAAAAACAACGAATATAAAATATATATCTTTATCATACCACAATCCTGAATCAAGAGTCTGTTTTTTATAACATAAGATCAGTTTCTATAATGTGAAGGACAACTACATAGGATTTATTTGGAATCCTGGTCGGAAGATGCTTCCCCGCGTATGTTTCTAGACCGGGACAACATGCCGTGGTCACGCCGCAGTCACGCCTCGGTCACACCGCGGTAATGCAGCGGCCACGCCACGGTCACGCGACGGTCACGCCATGGTCATGCCGCGGTCATGCCGTGATTTGGCCCTACTTCAGGATGACACCCCATGGCAGTTTGCAGTCTTGACGGAATTCGATGTATGATACCTAGATAGAGTTTTAGATACATTACCCACCCATAGTTAATGGGGAGGGAGACGACAACCAGAATGTTACCCCACTTCCTCCCGCTCCCTTCGCTCCTGGATGGAAGATGCTGCCCCACAGATGTCGCTGGGCCGGGCCAACACGTCGTGGTCACGCTGCAGTTATTCCGTGGTCACGCCACAGTCACTCCATGGTAACGCCGCGTTCACGCCGCGGTCACGCAGTGTTTTGGCCCTGCTCTAGGACAACACCCCGCAGCGGTTCGCAGTCCGGTCGAATTTCAATGTATGATACCTAGACAGAGTTTTAGATACATTACTCACCCATAGTTAATAGGGAGGAAGGTGACGACTGAAATGTTTCCCCGCCTCCTCCCACTCTCTTCGCTCCTGGCTGGAAGATGCTGCCCCATGGATGTCGCCAGACCGGGAAAACACGCCACGGTCACGCCGCGGTCATGCCGTGATTTGGACCTGCTCCAGGACGAAACCCCGCAGCGGTTCTTAGTCCTATTGGAATTCGATGTATGATACCTAGATAGAGTTTTAGATAAATTACCCACCCATAGTTAATGGGGAGGGAGGCGACGACCAGAATGTTGCCCCGCCTCCTCCCGCTCCCTTCACTCCTGGCCGGAAGATGCTACCTTGCGGATGTCACTGGACCGGGCCAACACGTCGTGGTCATGCCACGGTCACGTCGCGGTCACACTGGGGTCAAGCCGCGGTCATGCCACGATCACGCTGCGGTCACGCCGTGGTTACGCCGCGGTCACGCCGCAGTCACGCCGTGGTCACGCCACAGTCACGCCGAGGTCACACCGAGGTAATGCTCTAATTTAGCCCATCTCCAGGACAAAACCCCACGGCGGTAAGCAGGCTTTTCAAAATTTGATGTATGATACCTAGATAGAGTTTTAGATGCATCACCCACCCTCCTTCCTGGACCCCGGAAAGCCCCCCCCCCCCACCCTCCTCCCTGTACCCCGGATAGCCCCCCGGACAACCCCCCCACTATCCTCCCTAGACCCCGGATAGCCCCCCACCATCCTCCCAGTACCCCGAATCCAAATCTAAGCTCTCTTCAAGATTCACCCTTAATCCCTACAAAAAAGAGGGTTTTAGAACTTTAGAAGAATATGAGAGAAGAGTGCAACCCCTAATCAAAAAGAGGAAGCAAGAAGAGAATTAGACTCACCAGGATCTTCAATCCGCACTTGACGACACTCAAAATGACCAAGTGACATGTACGAGTCAACCCCACCTCAAACGGAGGCACGGTGAGGCCGGTACCACTCAAAGTGTCTCACTTTTATTTGAAATGGACAACATTTTAAATGAAAACTACAACTGACATACGGAAAACCAACCAAACGGATTCAAATTGTGTTGACATCCCCACCCACGTGGACAACCCCTCACCCCTGGACACCCCCACCACCATGGACAACCCCTCACCCCTGGACACCCCCACCCCCCGGGACACCCCCAACCACTTATATGTTGTATTATATATGTGTTATATATAATTAAAAATTATGTATGAAACATAATTCATTTTGTATGTGTTATTGATTCATAATTCAGAATTCATTACATAATTCATTCTTTATGTATTCAATTGAGAATTCAATTATGAATTCTGTATTGCATTGGGTAATTGGGTTCATATACATGATTATAAAAACAGTTAACAAGTTCTTGATTTTTTAAACCAATTTCATATTTCCAACAACCATGCTCTAAAAACTTTTATAGAAGTTCACAGGTTACAAAAATAGTTCACAAATTCTTGATTTTGTAAATATATTTTAGATTTTCAGTTTTCTGTAAACAAATTCCAGATTTTGACAACCCAAAACATTGCTTAATTAACAGCTTATCCCTTTTAGCATCTCTTTCTAAATACATTCTTCCCTTTTAGAGATCACTCCCCCAAATGGTTAGACACATATCAAACTCTAAATGCACCTATCATTTCCAAAACCACACAATAGATGTATTGTGAAACCTTAAGAACCCACACTACGTGCTAACCTCAGTCATTCTATCCTCATTTGACTCATTCCCTGAGCACCCACCTCCATTTGTCGTCATGTTTCCACCTCAATTCATTTCAATGCCTTCTCTACCAAAGGCATTACACAACCACCCAAACCCACCAATTAGAATCTGTACCCGACCCTAGTGTAGTTCAATAGTCAAATCCTCTACTAACTCAAAACCACATGTAACACCCGAGACTTTTATGTTATATAAATCATCAAAGGAATATTTTTCTACACACAACACTTTCTTGGCTTGCTTTACACGAAATCGCGACCTTCCTCGATAGCTTGCATCGTACGCAATACCGAGTTTCACTAAACAATGATATGCTATTAATATATTCTTAAAACTAGCCGTTATGAATAGTAATAACCACTTTTTGAAATTTTGTAAATTTTATTTTTCAAAATGGAATTCATTTTTTGGATTCGTAATATTGAAATTAGCTCAGGGTGAAATTTTGGTACTTTTCGGATAACTTTCATTTTCTGATGAATAGTGAAAATTATTAAATTTTAATTAAAAAAAACCTTTTTAATCGAAATAATTAATAGTGATAAATTATTAATTTGAGTGGGTTTAAAGTATATTTAGAATATATTTTTACAATTTAATACAATGTTGTTCATTGGATGTAATTTCACATTTAAACCAGACATAAACAAGTGTCAATCTTTTGATAGTTATTATCTCTTAAGAACACGCTATTTGTTTTGATGACGGGAATTAATTTTTAAATTAATTAATGCAACTGATATGTTTTGAATTTGGTAAAATAGAAATCATTTTTGAGTTCATAATATCAAATATAGCTTAGGCCTAATTTTTGGTATTTTTCTGGAAACTTTCATTTTTTGATGAATAGTGAAACCACTAAGTGGTAGTTAAGAAAAATGAATTTTTCATAAAACTTAATTTTACCGCTTCTGTGAGTGGAATTTCGAAAATCCGAGAGATACAGTTGATGTCAGTAAGTAAAATGTGGTTCAATGAGATGAAAATAATTTTTTGGTGAATAGTAACTTTTTACTTTTTTTTACCACGGTTAAAAGTAAATAGGGTAGTTAAGGGTAAAAATGATATTATTATTACCCTAACCCATGTCCTAATTCTATTGGACAAATGTAATTCGACCAAAAACAACCTTAGGAATAAAATATGACCATTTAGTCCCACTTGGATTAGATTAGGACATTTATTATTAATTTATTTAAAGAAGGGTTAAAATACTTAAAATCAAAGTTTAATAAGTAAATCATTTTTAATATGGGGTTATACATAGGATAAATTAGACTATAAATATTCATTATAAATATAAAAAGATTTCCTACATAATGGTATTTTATTTGTAATTTTTAGACATTAAATAATTTAATTTATTTATGACACAAAGATGATGCAATAATTATCTTATTAATGAAATATTGACATAATTGATGTTATAAACACCAAAATAAATGTAATTTTACACTTTTTATGAATTCCACTAATTTTATAGATTAATATGACATGTTAGTATTGATTTAATTAACATTTTTCGAACTAATCATTCTGTTATGATTTTCACAAAAATTAATTACTCAATAGTGTCTAAATTGACATAAAATAGTTTTTAAAACAAATATTATATTAGTAATTGTTATTTTATTCCTAAAAATCTAAGGTTCGGCCAAAGGACTTAGATAAGGTTATATATATTAATAATAAACAACTTGGGATTTGTTTGGCTTCTTATAGTAAGTTTATTAACCTTATAGTATAAGAACACAAGAAGACACGGTAAAAGTAAAATTATTTAACTTAATGTTAAATCTACATGATAAGGTTAAAATAGGAACCTAAACTTGTCTAAATTATATTGGATGAGAGTATTTCGACCCATCCCCACCTTAGCCTCGAAATAAATCAATTTGGAGCTATTTAAAACAGAACATGACTTTATAATAAAATAATATTTTTAGTTATTCCAAAGGTGCCCCTATCCTCCCTTATAAAAGGGCACCTCCTCCCTCTCTTCCTCACACCACTTTGAGCCTTCAAGCTCGGCCAACCACTACCACTTTCTCCTCTCCACTTCCCTAGAGACATCCTAGAGGTTCTGGTCTTCTTCAAAGACCTATTTTAGTGCCCTAAAAGGAGGTCTCAAAGAAGCACTTCAAAGAAGAGGTAATGTCCGTTACTGATTCTTTCATCTTTATTTCTTCTTCCACTTCTTCTTATTTAGTTGTTTCATTATGAAGTAATAACATCAGTATCACTCATATACTGATATGTTATTATAAGTATGAAACAAACCTATTTCACCATCTATCCATCCTACAGAAAAAGAAATCACCGCGCGTGCGTACGTATAGAATACCGTCTTCACGCCGTGGTGTAATCTATTTTCCACCAACACCTTACTTGGATGGGTATAATGGTGTAAATAATGACTATATATGACTATTATAAAGTGATACTGATTCTGAAATAGTATACATACACTCCAATACAATTCCACGATCATAGGAATGATATCATCACTCGTGCGTACGTACGGAATACCGTCTCCACGATGTGATGCGACTCGTTCTACATGATCTTCATTTCATAATGATTATATAAATTAATTGAATGAATGAATATGATATATATTACACTAATACCATTCTTGAAATGAGGTATCTATAACCTAAAGAGAAGAATAAGAGTTTATTCGACAAAACACGCATAAGAACAAAAAGTTATAAACACCCGAATAACAAGTAGCAATGAAATATTACTACTAAGAAGCTAAGAATATGACCATATATGATATCATAACAGTAATTATGATTCTGTAATAAGTCAATAACATTATTTAAATCATTATACAGGAGGTTAGGACACGTACAAAGCATATCGGACCTAAGGTAAGGGAAATATCACAATCTCATTTTTATCCAAGATTGTTTATACTTTGGTATTTACTGGGGTGTATTTTATCATCCACATCCATGTTTCCTCAATATGTAATATTATTTCCATCCACCTAAAATTGTTTAAATCCAATTTTACCCTTCGGTGAGTTTTTAGTAAAGGATATGTAAGGAATCTTTTGTCGTTTTTCGTACGAGGTACTTTTTGACTTTTCCGACAAAAGTACTAGAAGAATGTTTTTTAACTTATACGGCATGAATGGATTTTTAAAACATTATTTCCAAGAAGCTTACTTTACAAGTTTTCAACTTTATTTTTAATCAACTTCTTTTAGTTTAGAATTTTATGACATGTTAATAAAGGAAAAGTGTTTTTGAAGTAGAAAGGATATTTTCCTCAAGAATGGAGTTCAAGTGTTTTATCAAAATTATTTTCCATCTAAGATAATATAGGGTTCTGTTTCTATCCCTATCATTACATTGATTTGATTATGTTGTGATGGAATTATTTTTATGAATTCCTTTATCTTATATGAATTGTTTTATGATGTCATGTTGTTTAAGAATCCCATTTTTACTACATGGGTTATGCAATGATGTATGATTTATGATTTTGTGGCACACATAAGAATGGTATCATTATGAGATGGGTGGGACCTATATCTCCCTCCAATGCATTGGGTAAAGATTTTATATCTCATGAGATAAACATGGCTGGAACGGTAGGTTATACCAGTTCAGTGAAACTGGATTGAAACGAGGGTGACTCGGTTCAGAAATGGACTTTGTCCACTAAAATAGTCTTGGCAATGAGTCTTGACTAATAAGATATGATTATCTATGATTATGTGTGTATTACACAAAGTTTCATGTTTTAAGTTATGATTATTGGGATTACATTTCACTACTATTATTTATCCCATGTTATGAAATTATGATCTCTTTTGCAGGTTAAGATTTCTAAAAGTTATGTGCTTATGTATATGATGTGATTGATATTTATTTTGTTTACCCTTACTGAGCATTTGAGCTCACCCTTTTGTATGTTTTATTTCCCCAGGTCAGGAAGAAGGTTATTAAGTAGAATATGCCAAAAAGGGACTCTAGATATGATTAAATAAATTGGAGGCAAAGTAGATGCTTTATGAACCAGTTGTTTATGTTTCCCAGTTTCTAAAGACACTATACCTATACAGTCTTTTCTTGGTTTTGTTATCTGTTGTAATAAGTGTGCTTCAATTCTGAAGTAATAACAATTCATGTAAAGTATGGGTCGTTATAGTTGGTATCAAAGGAAGGGTATATCCAACCTTTGGAAACTAGGATGTGAAAGCCTTAGTAAGAACCCTAAGGATAAGTCTAAGCATAGAACACAATCTTAGTGTTTTAGAAATGGCCATGAATAACCTAGGATAAGACCTTAAGTGTGAAATTTTATTCTTGATTATGTTGTTTTCCTATTATAATTAGTGTTGCTCACACTATTCTTCTTGGTTTTAGTCAATGGCTGGAACCCGAAGGAAACGTGTTAATGCGGAATGTGATGGGCAATGCAATGATTGTCCCCCTGAGAAACCAAACGTTATGGGAGCTGGAATGCAAAATCTTATAGCCATGCTCACACAACTTTCTCAAGCTATGAATCATGTAGGACCTCCAAACGATTAAAGGAAGGAGCAACATTCTGTTTAATCCTTCATGAGACAACATCCACCTTCATTCAGCAGGTCTACTGATCCATTAGTTGCTGAATAATGGATTAGTACTACTGAAAAAGATATTTTCAGTTCTTCAATGTTCTGAGCATGATAAAGTCATCTTAGCAGTGTATCGTTTAAAAGGTGATGCTGATCAATGGTGGAATTTTATTAAGAATATGAGGCAAAGGGATGAAATTGAGTCCATGGAATGGGACGAGTTCAAGAACTTATTTTTCAATAAGTAATTCCCTCGTATTCTCCGAACAAATATGGAGAAAGAGTTTCTTGAACTGAAGCAAAAGGATGATGAATTTGTTGGTACCTATGAAGCAAATTTTACAAGACTTTCAAGGTATACTTCTTGTATTATTATCCAACCTGAGAGTAAGATCGATCGATTCTTTAGTGGCTTAAAACCAAGTCTTCGAAGAGCCTTAGCCATAAGGGACTTCAACAGCTACGAGGAAATCGTTCGATGTTCTCTCAAAGTTGAGATGGAGATTGGAGTAACCCATCAGTCATATGGGTTTGATAAGAAGAGGAAAATGGAATTCAAAGGAAAATCTAAAGAGAACACTGAAAAGAAGATGAGCTTTCCCTTATGCTCAAAGTGTGGAAAGAAACATGGAGGGAGTTGTCTTAAAGGGACAAGTAAATGTTTCAAATGTGGAAAGAAAGGTCATCGGGCATTTGAATGCTGCGATGATGGGAAGAAGATGTCTAATGATGCAAACAAAGGAAGGGATAAACATAATGAACCTACTACACTTCAATGTTTCAAGTGCAAGGAGATGGGACATTATGCCAATAAATGCCCTAATCCAAGGGTTGATGATGATGGTCGACGTCAACAAACTCTTAAGGATAAAGACAAAGGAAAGTCACATGCAATTTCTATCAGCGATGTGGAGTATGATAACGATGTGGTGAAAGGTACACTTACCATCCACTCTAAAGTAGAAAATGTTTTATTTGATTCTGGATCCACCCACTCCTTTATTTCTGAATAATTTTCTATTGGTATCACCATATTACATCAACAATTAGATGTTGAGTTAGCTGTGACAACACCTAATGGCACAACAGTCACATCAAAAGTTTATAATTCTTCTCCGATTGAAGTTTGTGGGAAAGTGCTTCCTGCAAATCTTGTGATCCTTCCTATAGTGGAATTTGATGTGATTCTTGGCATGGATTGGCTTTCTCTACATGGAGCTCATATCAATTTCCAAAGAAGGGAAGTCACATTTCATATTCCAGATCAATCTATAATCGTCTATCGATGCAAGGATGAACATAACCTTCTAGTGGAAATTTATTCCATTTTATGGGTATTGATTCCACTAAATGAAGGCTATTTATCTCAAATGGTTGGTGAGAAACTCACGATTAAGAATATTCCCATTGTACGGGAGTTTGATGATGTCTTTCCGGAGGAATTACCGGGTCTTCCACCGAATCGTGAAGTTGAGTTTTCAATAGAACTCGTACCGGGTGCTTTGTCTATTTCAAAGACACCTTATAGAATGGCCCCAATTGAGCTGCAGGAATTGAAGAATCAACTCCAAGAGAATCTTGATAAGGGGTTCATACGCCCTAGTGCGTCACCTTGGGGAGCACCTGTTCTGTTTGTTAAGAAGAAAGATGGATCAATGAGACTCTGCATTGATTATCGAGAACTTAACAAGATTACTATCAAGAATAAATATCCTCTCCCGTGCATTGATGAACTATTTGACAAACTACGTGGAGCTCAATACTTTTCCAAGATTGATCTTCGATCAGGGTATCATCAATTAAGGGTCAAAAGGGAGGATATACCAAAGACGGCTTTTCGTACAAGGTATGGACACTATGAATTTATAGTGATGCCATTTGGTCTTACTAATGCCCCTTCTATCTTCATGGATCTAATGAATAAGGTCTTTAGAGACTATCTTGATCAGTTTGTGGTAGTCTTTATAGATGATATTCTTGTCTATTCAAAGAGCAAGGAAGAACATGAAATCACTTGAGAATTATATTGAAGACCCTGATAAAGGAGAAGCTTTATGCCAAATTTACCAAGTGTGAATTTTGGCTTCAAAAAGTTGCATTTTTGGGTCACATAATCTCAAATGAGGGGATATCTGTGGATCCAGCAAAAACAGAGGTTATCGAAAGATGGTCGAGACCAACAACAGTAACCGTGATCCGAAGTTTTCTTGGTTTGGCTGGATATTATCGACGTTTTGTGAAATATTTTTCACGGTTATCTAATCCACTCACCAAGTTGACTCGGAAAGGAGTTAAGTTTGTTTGTACGGAGTAATGTGAAGAGAATTTCAAGGAGTTGAAAAGAAGGTTATCCAGTGCACCTGTGCTCACACTACCTTGTAGTGGAGAAAGGTTTGTGATCTACAGTGATGCATCCAAGAAGGGATTGGGGTGTGTTCTTATGCAAAATTATATGGTGATATCTTATGCCTCACGACAGTTGAAAATACATGAGCAAAATTACCCAACTCATGATTTGGAGTTAGCTGCCGTAATCTTTGCATTAAAGATGTGGATGCATTATCTTTATGGAGAAAGGTGTGACATTTATACTGATCATAAAAGTTTAAAGTATATTTTCACACAAAAGGAGCTGAATATGCGCCAAAGAAAATGGTTGGAGCTGATTAAGGATTACGACTGCTCAATCCATTACCACCCTGGGAAAGCAAACAAGGTGGAAGATGCATTAAGTCGACAAGACCATGCTAGTTTATCCATGATGAGGATCACAAAAGATCCAATATTTATGGATTTACAAAGGATGGATCTTGGAATTATAATGAAAGGGGAAAAATCGTATCTTTCTCAAATGAATGTTCAACCATCTATACATGTGAATATTAAAGAGGCACAGAAAGAAGATGTCGATTTACAAAAGAAGGTGAGAAATGTTCCTGAATTCATCCTTGATTGTGATGGGATAATAAAGTTCAGGAATCGGGTTTGTGTTCCTCCCATCCTCGAATTAAAGAAGGAGCTGCTGGATGAGGCTCATAGTTCTTCATTCTCTATTCATCCTGGAAGCACGAAGATGTATAGGGACCTGAAAGAATACTTCTGGTGGGATGGCATGAAAAGAGATGTTGCTGAATATGTCTCTCAATGCTTGGTTTGTCAACAAGTTAAAGCTGAGAGACAGAAGTCTAAGGGGATGTTACAACCATTACCCATACCCAAATGGAAATGGGAAAAAAACACTATGGACTTTGTCACAGGACTTCCTAAAACATCCTAAGGTAATAATGCTATCTGGGTCATAGTTGATCGTCTTACAAAATCTACACACTTCATTGCTATTAGAGAGCATTTCTCTCTGGATCAGCTTGCCAGGATATATGTAAAGGAAGTGGTAAGATTGCATGGAGTACCACTTTCTATTATATCTGATCGGGATTCGAGATTTACCTCTAATTTCTGGAGAAGTCTTCAGCATACT
Organism: Viscum album; assembly: GCA_963277665.1. Taxonomy (NCBI): domain Eukaryota; kingdom Viridiplantae; phylum Streptophyta; class Magnoliopsida; order Santalales; family Viscaceae; genus Viscum; species Viscum album. The sequence goes on from OY728121.1 coordinate 955,622,547, forward strand.
CTGGATACAGAGTTGAGTTTTAGCACTGCTTATCATCCTCAGACAGACGGTCAGTCTGAGAGAACAATTCAAACTCTAGAAGATATGTTGAGAGCTTGCTCTATGGATTTCAAAGGTGGTTGGGATCAACACCTACCTTTGGTGGAATTTTCTTATAATAATAGCTTTCACTCCAGTATTCATATGGCTCCTTATGAAGCTCTCTATGGAAAGAAATGTAGGACTCCAACTTGCTGGGATGAAGTTGGGGAAAGAAAGCTATTAGGACCCGATCTCCTTGATGAAATGGCAGAAAAGGTCAGATCTATTCAACAAAACATAAGAGCTGCTCAGAGTCGACAGAAAAGTTATGACGACAACCGAAGAAAAGACCTAGAGTTTGAAGTGGGTGATAAAGTGTTCTTACGAATATCTCCCTGGAAGAGGGTCATGAGATTTGGAAAGAAGGGGAAGTTGAGCCCTAGATATATCGGTCCTTTCGAAATACTGGACCGTGTTGGGAAGGTAGCTTACCGATTGGCGCTTCCATCGAATATCTCTCAAGTTCATGATGTGTTCCATGTATCTCTCCTAAGAAAGTACATACCAGATCCTTCACATGTACTCAGCTCAGAAGTTGTACCGCTGGAGCAAGATCTTTCTTATGAAGAACAACCGATAGAGATTCTGGATCGTAGCGAAAAAGTCATATGAAACAAGACCACTCGATTGGTGAAAGTTTTATAGAGGAACCACCAATTAGAAGAAGCTACATGGGAGCTTGAGGATATGATGAGGGAGAGGTATCCTCATCTGTTTGTTATAAAGTGACGAATTTCGAGGGCGAAATTCATTTTAAGGGGGGTAGAATGTAACACCCGAGACTTTTATGTTATATAAATCATCAAAGGATTGTTTTTCTACACACAACACTTGCTTGGCTTGCTTTACACGAAATCACGACCTTCCTCGATAGATTGCGTCGTACGCAATACCGAGTTTCACTAAACAATGATATGCTATTAATATATTATTAAAACTAGCCGTTATGAATAGTAATAACCACTTTTTGAAATTTTGTAAATTTTATTTTTCAAAATGGAATTCATTTTTTGGATTCGTAATATCGAAATTACCTTAGGGTGAAATTTTGGTACTTTTCGGATAACTTTCATTTTCTGATGAATAGTGAAAATTACTAAATTTTAATTAAAAACAACCTTTCTAATCAAAATAATTAATAGTGATAAATTATTAATTTGGGTGGTTTTAAAGTATATTTAGAACATATTTTTACAATTTAATACAATGTTGTTCATTGGATGTAATTTCACATTTAAACCAGACATAAACAAGTGTCAATCTTTTGATAGTAATTATCTCTTAAGAACACACTATTTGTTTTGACGACGGGAATTAATTTTTAAATTAATTAATGCAACTGATATGTTTTGAATTTGGTAAAATAGACATCATTTTTGAGTTCATAATATCAAATATAGCTTAGTCCTAATTTTTGGTATTTTTTTGGAAACTTTCATTTTTTGATGAATAGTGAAACCACTAAGTGGTAGTTAAGAAAAATGAATTTTTCATAAAACTTAATTTTACCCCTTCTGTGAGTGGAATTTCGAAAATCCGAGAGACACGGTTGATGTCAGTAAGTAAAATGTGGTTCAATGAGATGAAAATAATTTTTTGGTGAATAATAACTTTTTACTTTTTTTTACCACGGTTAAAAGTAAATAGGGTAGTTAAGGGTAAAAATGATATTATTATTACCCTAACACATGTCCTAATTCTATTGGAAAAGTGTAAGTCGACCAAAAACAACCTTAGGAATAAAATATGACCATTTAGGCCCACTTGGATTAGACTAGGACATTTATTATTAATTTATTTAAAGAAGGATTAAAATAGTTAAAATCAAAGTTTAATAAGTAAATCATTTTTAATATGGGGTTATACATAAGATAAATTAGACTATAAATATTCATTATAAAGATAAAACGATTTCCTACATAATGGTATTTTATTTGTAATTTTTAGACATTAAATAAATTAATTTATTTATGACACAAAGATGATGCAGTAATTATCTTATTAATGAAATATTGACATAATTGATGTTTTAAATACCAAAATAAATGTAATTTGAAACTTTTTAGGCATTCCACTAATTTTATAGATTAATATGACATGTTAGTATTGATTTAATTAACGTTTTTCGAACTAATCATTCTGTTATTATTTTCACAAAAATTAATTACTAAATAGTGTCAAAATTGACATAAAATAGTTTTTAAAACAAATATTATATTAGTAATTGTTATTTTATTCCTAAAAATATAACTTTCGGACAAAAGACTTAAATAAGGTTATATATATTAATAATAAACAACTTGGGGTTCTTTTGGCTGCTTATAGTAAGTTTATTAATCTTATAGTATAAGAACACAAGAAGACACGGTAAAAGTAAAATTATTTAACTTAATGTTAAATCTACATGATAAGGTTAAAATAGGAACCTAAACTTGTCTAAATTATATTGGATGAGAGGATTTCGACCCATCCCCACCTTAGCCTCGAAATAAATCAATTTGGAGCTATTTAAAACCGAAATTGACTTTATAATAAAATAATATTTTTTGTTATTCCAAAGGTGCCCCTCTCCTCCCTTATAAAAGGGAACCTCCTCCCTCTCTTCCTCACACCACTTTGAGCCTTCATGCTCGGCCAACCCCTGCCACTTTCTCCTCTCCACTTCCCTATAGACATCATAGAGGTTCTGGTCTTCTTCAAAGAACTATTTTAGTGCCCTAAAAGGAGGTCTCAAAGAAGCACTTCAAAGAAGAGGTAATGTCCATTACCGATTCTTTCATCTTTATTTCTTCTTCCACTTCTTCTTCTTTAGTGGTTTCATTATGAAGTAATAACATCAGTATCACTCATATACTAATATGTTATTATAAGTATGAAACAACCCTATTTCACCATCTATCCATCCTATGGAAAAAGAAATCACCGCGCGTGCGTACGTACGGAATACCGTCTCCACGCCGTGGTGTAATCTATTTTCCACCACCACCTTACTTGGATGGGTATAATGGTGTATATAAAGACTATATATGACTATTATAAATTTATACTGATTCTGAAATAGTATACATACACTCCAATACAATTCCACGATCATAGGAATGATATCATCACTCGTACGTACGTGCGGAATACCGTCTCCACGATGTGATGCGACTCGTTCTACATGATCTTCATTTCATAATGATAATATAAATGAATTGAATGAATTAATATGATATATATTACACTAATAACATCCTGGAAATGAGGTATCTATAACGTAAAGAGAAGAATAAGAATTTATTCGACAAAACACGCATAAGAACAAAAAGTTATAAACACCCGAATAACAAGTAGCAATGAAATATTACTACTAAGAAGCTAAGAATATGACCATATATGATATCATAACAATAATTATGATTCTTTAATAAGTCAATAACATTATTTAAATTATTATACAGGAGGTTCGGACACGTACAAAGCATATCGGACCTAAGGTAAGGGAAATATCACAATCTCATTTTTATCCAAGATTCTTTATACTTTGGTATTTACTGGGGTGTATTTTATCATCCAAATCCATGTTTCCTCAATATGTAATATTATTTCCATCCACCTAAAATTTTTTAAATCCAATTTCACCCTTCGGTGAGTTTTTAGTATAGGATATGAAAGGAATCTTTTGTCGTTTTTTGTACGAGGTACTTTTTGACTTTTCCGACAAAAGTACTAGAAGAATGTTTTTTTTAACTTATACGGCATGAATGGATTTTTAAAACATTATTTCCAAGAATCTTCCTTTACAAGTTTTCAAGTTTATTTTTAATCAACTTCTTTTAGTTTATAATTGTATGACATGTTAAGAAAGGAAAAGTGTTTTTGAAGTAGAAAGGATATTTTCCTCAAGAATGGAGTTCAAGTGTTTTATCAAAATTATTTTCCATCTAAGATAGTATAGGGTTATGTTTCTATACCTATAATTACATTGATTTGATTATGTTGTGATGGAATTATTTTTATGAATTCCTTTATCTTATATGAATTTTTTTATGATGTCATGTTGTTTAAGAATCCCATTTTTACTAAATAGGTTATGCAATGATGTATGATTTATGATTTTGTGGCACACATAATAATGGTATCATTATGAGATGGGTGGGACCTATATCTCCCTCCAATGCATTGGGTAAAGATTTTATATCTCATGAGATAGACATGGCTGAAACGGTAGGTTATACCGGTTCAGTGAAATAGGACTGAAACGAGGGTGACTCGGTTCAGAAATGGACTTTGTCCACTAAGATAGTCTTGGAAATGAGTCTTGACTAATAAGATATGATTCTCTATGATTATGTGTGTATGCCACAAAGTTTAATGTTTTAAGTTATGATTATTGGGATTACATTTCACTACTATGATTTATCCCATGTTATGAAATTATGATCTCTTTTGTAGGTTAAGATTTCCAAAAGTTATGTGCTTATGTATATGATGTGATTGATATTTCTTTTGTTTACCCTTACTGAGAATTTGAGCTCACCCTTTTGTATGTTTTATTTCCCTAGGTCAGGAAGAAGGTTATTAAGTAGAATATACCAAAAAGGGACTCTAGATATGATGAAATAAATGGGAGGCAAAGTAGATGCTTTATGAACCCGTTGTTTATGTTTCCCAGTTTCTAAAGACACTATACCTATACGATCCTTTCTTGGTTTTGTTATATGTTGTAATAAGTGTGCTTCAATTCTGAAGTAATAACAATGTATGTAAAGTATGGGTCGTTATACCACATTTTTTTCCTACCGCAAGCAACAACTCACCTCAGATACCCACACCTCATATTTATTTTCGAAAACCCCCTAATCCCATGCCCACAATCGACTCAATCATATACCCTAAATGATTTTATATTTAAACACACTATGAAAACTAATTTCACACATCAATGATTCCTCACTAGAATCAAAATGCCACCCCAACCAATCAAATCACAATGCCAACCCAACCAATCCAAATCCAGTTCCACAAACCTATGAGCCTTCTAGAACAAGGATTATATCTTTGCAACAAACACATCACTCCCCACCATAGAAGTTTCATCATAATCAACTCACCCAAAAAACCTCAACCACTTTGTCGAACTCTCCATGATCATAACCACTAAGATGTTTCATATCTGTCCAAAAGACAGTAGGGTATCTAGACATATATCCATTGACCTCCATTATTCTAATGAAGATATTATTGTTTTTGGAATGACCATCACTAAATAATTGTATTCTATGATTTTATCAATGAATACCACCAACAATCATCTATTTCAAATGTCTCTAATCACTACATGGAAATTTCATAGTCATTTAAAATTTTTGGGCATCCCTACCCATGATAATATCATCATATCGAAATCATTCATCCACTTACTCATAGTTTTCTTACCTACTCAAGAAACTCAGCCTACGCCCTCTAATTGGACCTACCCCTAGTAACCACATGCACTAGAAAAACAACAACACTCCAAGCGATTCTCATTTAAGGAAAACCATGCACCTACATGTGCTTCCTTCCAAAACCAAATCTCCCATGCAAAGTCTCCACCCAAAGAGAAAGTTTGCACATAAAACCACATCAACCCACATTTCCTTGATCACCTATTATTCTCATTATCAAATTTATAAGTATAATGACCACCCATTTTAATATACATTACACGGGCTAGGCACCCAAACATGTCCATCCCTCTAGAAGCCAACCACAAGGGTAAACCACAATCACTCAAGTTCTCTTCCTCAAAACCAAATCCACCCTACATTCCAAAACCCATATCAGGTTTCAGCATTCATGTACTACTTTCAAAGGTCCAAAAAATCCATCTTGATGTCACACACCCAGAATCACACATAGCCTACTTGACTTATCTCATCTTATAATGCATTTATCTAAGACTAATTTTACTTCTAAAGTAATCACACATTTATTCCATTCATTTTCTCATCTGCTTATAGAGCCTTAAACACCATATTTTCTTCTTATTTCTTGAAAAGTATTTTCAATTTAACATTTCATAATTTCTTCTAGTGATAACTACTGCATGTTTATCCATATTTTTTTTATTGAAAATATATTCATAAGGTGAAGTTAACCTTACATTCCTCAGGAATCAATATTATGGAATCAATCTTAAGGTCATTTTCAATTCGTTAAGGTGTTCTATTCTTTCAATCATCCAATTTTCTTCATATTTTGATGACCATAGTTTCTCGGTATTTATACAACCTTCAGAAGTAAAGTGTGTGACTTCTAGTTAGTATATTAACCAAATTCATCCCGATTTTGGGATGATTTGAAGATGGTTGAAATCGTTGGGGATAAATCCATTTGTCCCCCTTTCTATGACATCCATTTCTCTCGGTGGTTTTAAACTCACCAAACAGATTCAATCCATTTCTTTCGGTGGTCCTATGAATTTCACTGGAATAGAGACCCTACGACTGCTTCACTTTGGATGTTTCAAAACCTCCTGCAAGTTTTTTATGGATTGAGGTAGACCAGTGGGTTAGTGATCTGGTCCTTCATCTCTGACCTACAAATATGGTATTTTTGGCTTGGATCTTGGGAAAAAAGAGGCATACCATGCAGGTTCACAGAACATGGAAGAAGCGGAGGCCTAAAAGGAGGGTGATGTCGGCACATCCATTTCCAAGGGATTTCCCCTTCAGAACATATTATTAGATTTAGGTGAAGGGACTTTAGATGATGATGATTCATGGAGTGGAAAAGGGTTGGTAACAGAAATCCCAAGAAGGGTGGGAATTTTAAAAAGGAGAAATCTTCAGTTATTCAAAAAGGAGCAATTGAACCTTGTAAGAATTATCAGACTTTATTAGAGTAATAGGATGAGAAACCAACATTTTTCTACTAGAATGGAATGAATAAAGGAACGAAATTAGCCATTGAATTTGATGATCACATAGTTACGATTAACCAACCCGTTTATTTAATATATCTCCAAAATTTCATTTGGATTTTCAATATCTATTAACCAACCAGATTCTTTAATATATCTCCAAAATTTCCTTTGAATTTTCAATCTCTCCAACTACTAGCTTCTAAAAATTTATCAAACCTTTTTTAAACAGTTATCTTTAAACTATTAACACTTTGTATTTAACTTAAAGATCAGTTTAACAATAATTTTGTATCTTGGAGAGGTGCGGGTTTTTAGTTTTAAAGGTTGGGATTTACGGGTTGGGAAATATATTGGAGAGGTTCAGGTTTATAGTTTTACAGGTTGGGGTTTACATCTTTGGAATCAGGGGTTTACATAAAGGTTGTTTACATGCAGGCCGTTTATAGCAGGCCGCCCAGTTTTGGATGGATCCTGTTTGCAATAGGCTGTCCAATTTTGGGGATATAAGATGTATACCAATGGTTTGCAGAACCATTGGTATACAGAGTATGCTGGACAGAGTATGCCAACAGTTCTGAAACCATTGGTATATAGGTATGACAACGGTTCAGAAATAGTTGGTATACTACGGGCTGGAATAAAATGTATACCAACAGTCTGAAAACCGTTGGTATACTCACCAGTACCAATGGTTCATCAACCGTTGGTACATATATATACCAACGGTTTAAGTAGAACCGTTGGTATAGATTAATTTCAGACCATATATCCCAATGGTTCTCTAGGAACAATTGGTATAGAGCTATTTCCACGCCTCACATACCAACGGGCTGTCAAACTGTTGGGAATTGCTATCCCAACGGTTTCAGTGGATATCTCAACGGTTTAAAACCGTTGGAAAAGATTAAATTTACAATAGTGATAAAAATCCTATCACACATGGTTTTCACATCAGTTACTAACAAATTACATGAAAACCCTAATGCAAAATAATCCTTTTGAACTAGTGTCCATCCCACATTCACTCTGAAACCTCAAAGGGTTAGGCCAAAAATGTTGGGACTTGATGCTAGACATTCACATACTATTAGGTGAGGCACCACAAGATTAAATAAAAAATAACTAGTTTCACACCTACCAACTATAATTAATTCCTATTGTCTTAGTATATCTTTATCACCCCAAGATGTACCACTATGCATGATGTATGGAACTCTGTTATCACCTCACTACACATCAAGACTCAAACCATTATCTATTACTAAAATTGGATGATGTGCTCACCAACATTTTAACATTTATCTTCTTTATTTTCTGAGGATATTTCGTCATGAAAATACTCATAATTAATTTCCCCCAACTGGTCCTCCCTCACACACTAGGAAAGATGAGGGTCCACCGCTATTGATTGAAGATAAGACAAATCACTATCATCCACTAAGGATAACTAAAATATGGACAACTTCTTAGACACCCCCCAATAATTGATATCAGCACTTCCTACTAAGGGAATCATCCACCACACTATCCTTTCTCAGAGTACAAACAACCTTTAATACATAGCCCAACGAAAATTGAAACCAATGTCACTAAATTGGGTTATATTCTCTCTATGTAAAGATTTATATGAGACTCTTATGGTATATAAATCCTACATTCCATTTAACAAGAAGGTATAACCACTAATTATTTAATAAAAACATAGTCATTATCAATTAAAAATCATGGGTCACGTATTTCTTCTTGTGGGGTATCAACTGTATGGACCCATAATAAAGAATCGTTTTCCTCTATATTAGAACACAACGAATCCAAGATCAAAAGGAATTGAAGAACACCACATACTTATCTCTATCTTTTGAAAACCACGTAATGTAAGAAATCAACAACCTATACTTCATATCATTAAAATATTTCTATAATCTCTCAAACTGATTGAATGGATGTCCCTTTTGAGTAAGGCCATTCATGAGGGCTATAATCCTAGATAACTCTTCCCCAAATCTTTGGTAGCAACCTAAAAACCCAAGAAAGATTCCCATAACAAACACAATATTAAGTGGATCCTAATCTAGAACTACCTTTATTTTCATTAGGTCTACAACTAATATACCCTATGATATGACATGCCTTGGTAATTGGACCTCTTGAATCCTAAACTCGCATTTTGATATATTTATGAATAGCTAGTGATCCCAAGGAAAATCTAGGAGAATCCATAGATTCCCAGCATGTTCATCCTCTAATAAAGAATATAAGAGGAATTATTTGATGAATATAACCATGAAATGATTCAATAATGGATGAAATATCTGGTTTATAAGACCCACAAACACCACTAATTAATTCTTCATACCGAAGGCCATCAACAAAAAATCTGAATGGAAAAAGTGACTTAGAAATGTGGTCTTTATAATATCCTTTTCAAAAACCAATCTTTGGTGGTATCCAAAACTAATATCAATCTTAAGGAACCACTGTTCTCCCTTAAATTGGTCAAAAAGGTCATCAATCCTTTTTGGGGGTATTGGTTCTTCTATGTCACATGATTTAATTGGATATAGTAAATAAAAAGACTTAAGATATCATCATACTTGTTAGAGAACTACACCATAGCTTCCCAGGGTGACATAGTGGGTCTAATTAAACATTTTTCCATAAGATCTACTAATTATACCTTCATCTACCTAAGATTAGATAGTTATATTTGGTAATCTAGGGAAGATGTTATAATATTCATGTGATACAACTCAATGCAGAATTTTACCTCTCGATAAGTGGAAAACCCTAGAACATCCTCATGAAAAACATCAATTTACTCCTCCAAAATTCTAGAAAGCTAATATTTTGAGGTTTCTACTATACATAGAGCCAAACTCACCAATTTATGAGTGATTATATGTAACTTCCCTCACACAAGACCTTATCATATTAGTTAAAGGTCTCACTCACCCACAAATGAGAATCTCAATCCATTAACTTAGAAGAATATAACCCTCCACCGATGGAATTATATCTAGGAATGAAACAAGGATAACAAATCTATACCACGTATGACATCATAAGACTTCATCATAGCCATGACGAGGTCCCACTAAAACCTATCTCTATTAAGTGAAATTTTTCATCATCGGTATATGTGTGTGAGTGTGTGATAGCTTCCAGTGGGATTATCTAGTTTTATAATTTAGGCTATAGGCTCCACAAAAATATATAGTTCTCAATTTAGGGATGTAACAATAAAGTAATGGCTTTATCTAGTGCATAAAATTATGGGTGACAAAGTAGAATAGACATTGATCATATAACAAATCATGTTAGGATCTACCTAGTCATATCCCTTCATCACCTACATCTAGATATGTCCTTGACCAATAACCCTATAATATTGGTGTGTACCATCTAGGGGGTAGCAGTGGTGACATAATATCATTTTTTTCCTCCTATAGATACTCCTCCTGGTGAAATTCTAGCTTCTATACCTAATTTTCCTCTATAAGGATGACCTTGAATATATTTCGGAGGTTCCTATCATGTCACTACCTCTGGTAAAAAGGATCAACCACTATCTGAATACCCTCTATTGCAAAATGGGTTGGTTAGTTACACACTATATGAATTTTTCCTCCACATCCATAGAAAATATTATATGTTTGATGACTAGATCATTTACATGAATCTGAAGCAACCTACCCTTAGGTTTGAGATGGTGTATGTGAATTATACAATGTCCTGAATCTAATACCTATCTTCATCCTGCCTCAGCTAAAAACTCTATGCCTAGATGACTACCACCAACAACTACTAACACTTATCCCCCCTTCTAATAAGCTCTCCATCACAAAGACACACTCCGTAACCCCAAAATAAGTTGGGATAAAGATGGGAGTGACAAATTATTATATGTATTTATGGTGGAAATGCTAAAAATTCTATGATTGGAAGAATACATCAAAAATCATGTTGAGGGATTACCTCATGATATTTTTGAATCTTGATGCAAACTCAACAAAAAAAATTGATACCAAGATACAACTCCAAAATCCCATGGATGCATACAAATGCTGATTTTTTAGGTAGTACTCCTCATTGAATTGATTATCAAACTCTAACCAAGGAAGCATTACTTTATCATATATATCTATGATCAAGGCCCACTAGTGGGTCACTATACCATGGAGATTACTGGATTCCAACACTACCATTTGATTGGTATACGTTAAAACAAGGATTAATACTAAAACCACTATATTAATCCATTCCTAGACCACATAAGGGTTAGTCTTGCCACAAAATCTTGGTGGTCACTGTCGTTGGAACTCAGGCAATGCACTCAACCTAAACACATCCTCATCCCATCTCACTAGAATAATAGAACACTAAAAAGGTGGAAGAACATTCACTTTCACTTTGGGATGTGTTTATACTATCTACGCAACTAGAAGAGGTAATATTCCCCACATGATTGGCGGAAACACCTATTGATTTGTTCCATGTATGGAATCATTTTCATCCAACTGATCATCAATGAAAGGCTTAATTGCTGACATAGGCAAATCCTGACCCTAATTCTAAATCCTAGATGGTTATTTGCGTGGTATTATCATACAATTTAATAATATGGTCCAAGATTATTAAATAATATATATGGAATAGAATCAATAAGGACATGGAAATTAATGAACCATTCTTATATGGTATGTGTACCATTTATTTTTTCCCTATAACTGGTGCCTTAGTGTACCGAGTTTATAAGAAATTTATTAAAGTCATGGTGAATGGATTCGCCCACCACCACCCCACACTAGGATCTCTAGAATGAAATAAAAACTTGATAACTTTTTACATAATTTACATAAATTCTTAAACCAATCCTCACTAAAAATCTCACTCAACACATTTTCCCTAAGACAAACCTACTATAATACCACTCTAATATGACCTGACCGAAAGGGACCCTACCAGGGTGGTGGTAATCCAAGTGTTACACTGTAATACCACTTAAAATAAACCATTTGTTGATGAATTTAACCAATTAGGCATATCACATATGATGGGGGTGGGCCTTAACCTTATACACTTGTACACTATTCACACCTCTATAAAGGATATAATAATGTCGAATATGAAATGAAACAAAATGAAATATATAATTCACATGCAAAACGATAGAATAAATATAGTAGAAAATAATACATGGTACATAAGGGAAAGAGGGAAAGATACATGACCAATAAAACAAAAATAAAAACCATCCTAAACTACTAGGATGGAAAGTTACCTACATTGAGCTAGCTGTAGACATGAATGCCACCCACTACTTAAATGAAATATGGACTAAAACCATTTTTCATGTGATGTAATTGGATATATAACATTATATGATATGGGGATATCATAAGTCATTGTTTCAAGCTATTACTAATGTATATTGTAACATAAAAATGACCATATCGTAAGTCTTTCCTATATAGTTTAAAATATATGAATGATCATACTGTAAGGCATCGTATTTGATAAAATTCCACTAGTTTTGATACCTATGGAAGCTGAATGATAATGGTTATCATTCTGAAATTATTCTACATAATCTATCATTATCTAATACATTTCATAAGAATAAATATATGGTATTTCCTTTCCTTTATACAAGTATTGAAAAAAATGGTTGAGGCATTTTTTTCATGTGTTATAACACATGAGTAAATGTGTGAAATCTTAAAGAGAATCCTTGAAGTATTTCTATAAGGAGGAAATATGAATTGAATGAGTATATGTGTGACTCTTTTATATTCTTGTCCAAAACACCCACACACCTAAATCTCTCTTTCTACTTCCACCATTTCACTATGAGGTGTTAGAATTACATGGTGAGAAGATGAATCACACTCAAACATTGGGTGATTCAGAATCCTATGGATAACTCTGGAGGAGGGACACATTTTGGTTATCTATACTATGATATTCAGAAAGCATTGATGAAGATGTATGTGGTGACCATCTATGATAAAAGTTACACAATATATTTTTTCATTTCTAGTATGAATGGTTTAATTTTTTTTCATGGTTTGATGTTGTACTAGGTTTCTATTTTTCTTACACTGGTTTAACATGAGTGATTAGATCCCTTTTAAACCCAACATTTTTTAACTATTTGGTTCAACTAAGATCCTCCAACATCATTCCCACCAAGGCCGATGCTAAACTGTCTATCGTATATATAAGATTTGACATGTGTGGGAGAAGATTCTCATGCAAGGGTGAGTATACACATACTCAGTAAGGCATTGCATAAACCGTAATGGGATAATAATAAAACTAATCAGATAAAAACAAAAATGAATCAAGGAAATATTAACCCATAAAATACCCAAATATGAAATGAAGGAGATAACCCAGAACGTAGGATATAGTCCCTCTCTTTATATCCCAACTATAGAATAACTAGTAAACAACCCCAAAAATTAGATCTATCTAAAATAATCAATATGTATCACCTTTCTAGAAATGTGGTGGGGGACCTACGCCTCATAGAAGGATAATAATCAATTGAGGGATTTACCAAATCTAGTGGATGGACCATGATCTATTTAATTTTTTAAATGAGGGATTATTGACTCCCTTGATAGAGGAATAATGCACCAAGTATATGGGGGAGTACATATAGCATCCCAAGACTCATACATATATTATTACATGATTTTTAACATAAAATTTCATAAAATACAACCCATAAGTCTATAGGTTTGGTGTATTTGGGATATTATATATATAATACATCAGTATAAGAATAAACCAATTTAAATTTATTTCAATATTCATAACTTTCACTTAATTAACTTATTTATTTTATTACTAAAAAGGATATTTGAGGACATACATAAAGAAAAAGGTGAGAAATAAATCCTGGTAATGGAACAAACATGATAAGGAAAAATAAAATTAGAGTCAAGAGGAATAAAATGACATAATAAAAGAGAATAATATCACGTAATAATGTAATAAATAAGTAGATATCATAGGATCATGGAATCATAAGAATTTGGAAACAACATAACAATAAGTTAAGTCTCACTGTCAAGACAACATAACAAAGTGTGATGGGATTATTAATTGTGCACCATATATGGTATCTCTTAATATATAATAATTTCCCAATATATTGGGGGGATTTATAATTCCAAATACACATATCATGTCATAATATGTACATTCTTATGTGTTACACATAAATATTTCATACATAAATCATAAACATAATAAAAACCCATGAAAAAGGAATCAGTTACATTATCTTATCTCAAAACCAAACCAAATGATATATTATAATGATTCCTAAGTGAAGAATTAAATTAATGTTTTTGGTAATTAATATTTTAGTAAATAATAATTTTTTTATATATGATGTTCAAATAAATAAAATTCTAAAGAAAGGATGGGATATGTTTTAATAAAATTGAACATCTTAAACGATGTTTTAAGGGACGAGTAAAGAACTTTTGAAGAAAGTGGTAAAATGGTGTTTTCATTAAATATAGTAATAAACCACAATATTTTTCCATAAAATATATATTATTTTTTAAAATAATTCAATGGAAAAACTTAAAATTATTGACACATAAAAATGAATAATGAATAATAATGTTCCTATTAAAAAGATAAATTATATGTATTTTAAAAATTCTGATGAAGAATTCATGAAAAATTATTGAAAATAGAGAGGAAAAAATGATGTGTATGAATTAAATATTCCATATATTGATGTTTATTATGTTTATTTTGAATAATAAAGTCATAAGTATCATTTTATATAAGTACGTGTTGAAGCTACAAATTCCATCAGAAATCGAATAGAACTTGTTCGGACTAGAAGAATACTGAGATTTGAGAAGAAAAAATCTCTTGCATCATAAATTGAGCCAAAATTAATTGATAATATTGATGATAATAAATAGTAGATAAATACTTTGAATGAGTGGATAGATCAACAGAAGAAAAATTCCACTTTGGATCTTCTTCTAAGATCAGTAGGGGAGAATATTATCAGGTCCAAGTGTGTTTTTAGAAATAAACTCAATGAATAAGGTGATATTTCAAAAAAGGATATATTGGTGTGAAAAGTTTATTTTTAATTTGAAGGAATTTATTTTGAATAAAATTATTCACCTGTTGTAATACTTGAGGCAATTGGAATGTCCTTGGTTATTGTGGGTAAAAATAAATACATGATTTATAAAATGAACATGAAGTATGCTTTCTTGAATAGATAAATTTAAAAGGACATAATTATAGAGAAACCAGAAGTATTTATCCTTTAAAATGATGGAAAAATGGTATAAAATTTAAGTAATACACTTTATTGGTTGAAATAGCTCCATATGGCCATATATTCTAAGCAAGATCATTACTTAAAAGATATATATTTCACCAATGGGATGGTGGAAAAAAACTTATATGTAATGGAGAAGAGAACATATAATTTTATTATCATTATTTATGCTTATGATGTATATATTATAGGCAAAATATAATATGTCTGTATATAATTTTCAAATCATATGAACATTTATTTTGAGCTGTCCATTCTAAGAGATATTAGTTTCTTTCTGGAATTGCATGATGTGTGTAAATAAAAATTAATTTTATTATCTTAGGAAAACTATGCTAAGAATTTTTGGATAATTTGGGAAAGTAAGACTCTATATAAATAATTTCACCCATGATAGTTGGTGTGAAGATGAGCAATGATGATGCTGAAAAATGTGTAAATAATTTTTTGTAATAAAATAATTCTAATATTTCTATATCTCACGTCATTCAGACTTGATATTTTTATTTAATAATGATCTATAAAAGGTTTCAAAGCGATCCAAAAAAATCACACATAAAGGTTGCTTGGGGAATTATAAGATATATCAAAGTAATCTTGATTTATGTTCTCACTTAGAGAATAGGTAAATAATTATATTAGTTCTAATTCATTGAGGTTATGAAGCTATGATGAAATTAAATAAAAATCATGTGTTATATTATTTTTGAGAGAAAATTTTTGTGATTTGGCACTATAAAAAACACAATCCAGAAACTTTTTCCACTAGTGAAGCTGATTATGTGTATACTACACATGCATGCTCACAAATTATTTATATGAGATAAAAATTGGGGGAGATTAAGGTGATAGTTGAAAATCCATCAATAATTTCACATGATAGTTTGAGTGAAATTGATATATCTAATAATCCAATGCAGAAAATCTAGATCTGTAAATATTATAAAAAATTTCATTTTATTAAAGAAAAGGTTACTAATGTAAATATGAGTATGGATTATATTATTAAAAATGATTATATTGATTTTTTTTACAAAGGCTATGATAAGGGACATATTTTAAGAGTTAAGTATGACTTTTTTTCAACCTTTCCCTCTTATTTAAATAATTAGGTGATGCCTCATAATTCTTCATAATTCATTTTAAAAATGGAATAATAGAATGAAAATCATGTGATAATTGTTTGTGGAATCCAAATCTTTCCCTCTTGCTAAAAGGAGATAATTTTTTGTGTTAATTAAAGTGGAGGTAAATAAATTCCACTAAACATAATTTTCATGTCACCGAGGGATGTGATTCCCTTGAAATAATTTCTCTATATAGTGGTGTAGTGTAAGGATACTTTTGTTTAATAAAGGACGTAATTTTATTATTCATTAATAGTTAATTAGATTTGGAAACAAATCCAAAGGGGGATACTAAAGAACCCATGGAATTTTTAACAGCTTTATGAATTTGTTTCTAACATAATATAACTATATATGAGAAGAATTGAATAATTTTAGGAATATGTTTTATTAGTTTTGAGAGGTTTATAGATGAGTTTTGTAATTTATGAGTTGATTTAAAGATGTTTAGAGTTTATATGCAATATATAGAAAAATATTAAAGGCAATAAATAAGAATAAATCTAGAAGAAGTTTGGAAAAATAATATAGAGATTACACTATGATATGTAAGAGTAAATTTCTATTAAATAAGATTAATTATGAATTTCAAAAGGATACATTAAATATCATATTTGATAAGAAAGATCTTGCAGAATACAAAATTGAGGAACTACCAAGGAGTTCACAATATGATATATAAGATCAATATGATCATACATAAAATTAACTTTGGTGTTTTAATTGATATATAACATCTCATTGATGTTACAAAATATCTTCTAGATTATACATAGTAGTTAATTACGAGTTTATAGTGATACGTAAGTTTAAATTAGAGCATATATAAGAATTATTTGATGATATGTAGGATTAGTTATGAAGTTCATCTATATTTTTAAGGAAAAATATAATGATATAGAAGATTAGTTTGAATATATTTAAGAGTAACTTACTATTTCAATTGATACATAATATCTTTTCTAAGTTCACATTATTTGGTATTCCAAGGGAACACAAAATATTAAATATGGAAATGTTTTACTGATATCCAATGATTACATATCACGGTGATAAGTTATTCAATACATGTATCAAGCTAAAATTATTGTTGAGATATCAAAAAGTATATTAATATATGAGAATAATCTCCACACCATAATTATATTATTATATGTGATTATTCATACATATAAGTAGAATATGGGTTTTGAATAAATTAAAATAAAAGAAGCGGGATTTTTGAAAGTTTGAATGAGGATGATGCTGAGATGGAGTTGAGATTTAATGCAAGTTAAAGATAGAGATATGGCCTTAATAAGTAGTCAATATTTTTTATTAATATTCTACTACTATAATTAGATATTTTAAAAGGCTGATTATGGGGGATGGAATCTTGTAAATACTTGATTGATTGCCTACACATTTAATGGTTGGAGAAATTGATTATGTGATTTACAGAGGATTTTGATGAAAGTGGAGTTATGTTTTTCTAAATAAAATATGTGGATACTGTTGAAATATATTAAAAAAATAATAATATGATCATTAGGAGAATAATTGAGTAGAGTATAAGACCAATGATATGATTATTTTATTGTATGTTCTCGATATCAAAGCTGATTAAGAAATACAAAACTTTAATTCATGATATTGAATAAAAATATTTGAAGTAAAGATCTTTTGTTGGTTCTAAAATATCTAAAGGTTAAAAGGATGTCTTTTAATTTCTAGTTTTAACACTTATCATAAACTAGAGGTATATAGAATAAAAAATAATTAAGATATTTTTCTATTTGGAAACATCTAATTGCGTTAGGGATGATTCCTTCACATTTAAAATAACTTTATAATATTAGTGATACATATCTATCTCAAACATTACTCAAAGACAATAAAAATGTAGTCACCCGCACTGGGGAAAAATATAAAAAAACTAAATGTGATTCTGATTTATTTTTTTATTCCATCTTCATATAAGTGAGGGTGAGATTTAATGTTTTAGAATAACTTGACTACAACAAGCCATAAATTTTTATTTCAAAAGTCAATTGTTAAATAATGGAAAAAATTGATTCACCCCCTTCTCAGTGTTGCACCATTTACCACCTAGGCACTTCAGATATCATTTTGGGTAATGAAAGAATCATCCTTTGGAGTTAATATCAATAAATTTGAAATAAATTATCTAATTTTTTTTATCAAAACCAACCTTAGTAAGATTTTTTACAGTAATATTCAGGTCAAGTAATTTTTTTGTTATCATATTACTTTCCACAGAACCTATTTTATCCATTATAATTAAATTTTAAAACCAAACCACTTAATTATTCATGTAAGTCAAACAATAATCCCTTGACCATAATTTCCCTATATATTGTACATTTCACCACTACCATCTTTGTTTTTTATTTTTCTTTTATTATTTTTTTATTTGTTCGTTTTCTATATTTTTAGAGGGTTCCCATTCGTCAAATACTAGATACACATTTATAGGTAAATATGGAATAATAATGAAATTGATTTCATCATAAATGTATGTATGGAAAAACTATTCTTGAAATCACAAGAAATTTATTAACATGATTACACATTCAATTGAGTAAGAAAAATCCACATGTCATGATAGTGTATAATTTTGTGTGGAGATATTAAATGACATAATTTACTATAAAAATATCACATAGAGTGGTGCTAAAATTTAAAAGGATTTGTTAATATACAATTAATAATATTATTTAATAACCATTAGTTTTACTACAATCAAACAAAAATGATAATTTATTCTAATAATTCACATGATACTAAAAAAATTAAATCCATTTTTAACACATGAGATTAGATAAATTAAACATGCATTTTAAATAAATCCCACACAAGTAATAATCATATCATATGAGCTTTTTTGTTTTTTTTCATTTTTTTAAAACTCAAATCCAAGAAAATGATGTTTCCCTCCCTACAACCAAAATATACATTTTCTTCATTAAAAAAACATATAAGTAATGAAATTTATGAGTCGAAGAGATAAAGAAACAACATGAATATAGATAATCCATAATCGTTCTATTGGTGGAATTTCTATTTGAGAGACTATAATAATCGTTTTTATCACTCTAGGGGTTATAGGAACCTCATGAAGATGGTTGTTACCTGATCTTTTGGACATATATATATTTTCCATTTTCGGAATGGTGAAGTAAATTTGGGAAAATAGACAAAATGATATAAATGTGTGATTTTTCACCCCGATTGATGCATCCTCCATTGTAACATATTCATATATATTCATGGAGAGGAATAGAAAATGAAGGTACAAAATCTAATGATTCATTAGAAAATAGATATGATTAAAAAAATTTACACGCATGATATTTCTCAATACCCATTGAACAATTGGTGAAAATCAAAATATTAAAATAATTTAATTTTTCAAAATGAGGGGGTACTAGTCCATTAAGTGTTGATTTAGTGAGTTGAGTAAATGAATGAGGTATGTTAGGGAATGATTCCATTAAACTATATTTTTAACAATTTAGAAATAAAAATTGAGTTTTGATGATGGTGATTATGGTTGAATTATATCCTTAAGTTGGATTATCAATGAATCATAACAGTCATTAAAAAATTATTCTCTCACACTTACATGTTGTTTAAAATAGTGAAATTTATCTCATTAAAAATTTATTTCACCATTAAATTTTCATATTTATTTTATTTTTGTAGTATGATATTATTAAATTTCATTTTATCTAATAAAACTAAATGATATTGATTAAAATTATCTGTAGTGGATGGTGAGTTTGGATGAAAGAGGTACATCACATGTGAATTGTTATGATAGTTAGCATGAAAATAATTATTATGGTCCTATGGATCTTGATATATTTTTGAGTGGTATTACTTATTAGTGTATGTAATTATATCATAGAATTCATGAAAATCATGATTATTCTAGGATAATGAATATAAATTTTTTACTATAATCACTTTCTTAGTATCAGAATAATTTTTTAATTAACATACACCCCCAAAAAATTTCCACAATAGGTTATCCATATTAATGTATGAAATTAATAATAATGTTGGTTGGGATAAAGGGTAAAAATTTGTAAAAATAAAATAAATATAAATAAGGTAGAAAGTAAACCAAATTAAATCCACCAAATAAATTGGTGAAAATTTATGATAATGAAAAAGAAGAAAAATTCATATGTAAAAAAAACTAAAGGAATAAAATTTTGAAAATAAAAATCTAGGATTATTCAACATAAAAATTTAATGATTTTTTATTCTTCTACAATTTTACCAAAATTTTATGAGGTTTTTATAGGCATCAAATTAGTTTTTTATTTTTACAATAATTTCAACCACAAAGAAGAAACCCTTGACCATATCCCAAAAAATCAAGATGAAAAATTGAAATATTCATTTAGTGTATAAATGTGATTTTAGAAAATTGGGGTTCATGATTTTTAGATATAAATTAAAACTATGTTATTAAAAGAAATATACAAGAAAATAAATTTAGATTAACCTGGGTAAGTGTCTCTTTGTACTCAACCATCACTTCTATTAAGGGATACATCATACATTATATTTTCCTTAACTTATATTATATGAAATTATTAAGATATATAATTTCCTACTAGGATACCTCTTTGAATTTTATTATAAACATATTTTTTTTCACTAACAACCATCTAGAATAAATTTATTTATGTGAAATTCTATAATAAGAACTCATCATTACAACACATGAAAACATCAATATGTTGTACAGATTTTTGTATATACTTATAATGTTCTTACACTAGAAAATGCATTATAATGAGTGAAATCCCATGGAATTAATTAATCAATGAAACCCAAAAGATCACCCAAAATAATAAAAAGGTGATAGAATATATTAAAATGTTATAATAACAACACAATCCAATTAATGCATGAAATCATGAGAATTTTTGTTCCTTTTATTATTATGTGAGAATACCAAATATGAACATAGAAATCAAACAATAAAATGAAATATATAATAAAAAACTTTAATATCAATTAATTTCTCAAAGAGTATGAACATGGAGCTTGATATTATATTATGAAACAATCCTTATATAGATAAAAAAAGTTTTATAAGTAAATAGTGAGGAGGAATAAAAAAACAAATAAGGAAATCATATCAATATTGGATCTCTCCCACTTGATGTTAAATAGATGTGACATGAATATTATGGTTTTTAAAGAAATTGTATACATGATCTCTCAAAAAAATCAATTTTAATGCTTGGGAAGTGAGTTTTCTCTACCAAATTGGTCCCCTTAAATTTAAATCATTCAAATACCACTTAAACAACTAAAATATGGATTTGATAATTTCTATATACATGATATATTGAATTATATTTAATTATCCATTGAAATCTACTCATTTAGAGTCAGAAAACCCATATTATGACCCATTTAATAAAAGTGGGTTAGTTCTGTGCAGCCAAACTATTACTAATTTGTATGATTCATTTGTGATAATATAATTATATTTAGAACATGTTTTATTTTAATTAAATTAATACCACTAACCATAATAATTTTAAAAAATGGGATTTTTCAATTTGTATCAGTGTAGTGAATATTTTGTTTATAATTTTAAGCTACTCACCATCCATAAAATATCAAATGTAGTGAAGGTACCCCTTTAAATATTATCTTAATGAATTAATGAAAAATTTGAATATAATTCAAAAGAATTAAATGATATAATATTATACCCCATAAAATTTGAAATCAAAAGTAAAAGGGTGAAAATATTTGATTATCCATCAAATGTTGATTATTTATATTATATGAGTATTTTAATTAATTAATTATGGGAATTCTGGTTACAATATTATTCTCATATTTTTTATAGGTAAATATAGTGGGTACCTTTAACCTTATCAAAATAACATCCAACTGGGTTATTTTAAAGACCCAAGCTCGACATTCATGGACATTACATTTCTATTGCGGAATAATTAATACATGACACAAATAGATGCCCAAATATCATATTAGTTTAGTGTATTTGGAAACTTGGAACATAATATTATAACATGGTGAAAGATCTTCATCATCTCCAATAAAGATCATACACTTTTATTTTCATACCTAAAACCTTTCTTTATATCCATGGGAAAAAAACATAAAAAGGGTGAGCTAAAATGATCAGTAAGGGTAAAAATGGAGAACATAAAACAAACCATAAAAAATTGAATGTAAAAATTTGAACATAAATTTTAAACATCAAAATCTTGAGTCATGAAAAAAATCTTGGCAGTACGTAAGGCATGGATAATAAAGGAACATTAACCATGATAGAATAGCATTGGAATAAAACATGTAATGGTGGGAAACTAATAAGAACATAATATGATTTCCATATTATCAAAGGAATTACTTCCAGGACCATCATAGTAGACATAGTCCATTACTGAATCGGGTTTACTTGTCGTTCCAACCATGTATTAATGAACTAGATTTACTTGTCGTTCCAACCCTGCATTACTGAACTAGATTTACTTATTGTTCCAGTCATGTCTATCTTGTGAGATATAAATATTTACCCAATTCATTGGAGTTAGATATAGGTCTCACCCATCTCATAATGAAATCATTCTTACATGTTCCACAAAACATAAACAATTCAACAAAGCATAACCAATGAAATAAAATGGGATTCTTAAAAATCATTCCATCATAACATAATCCATATAAGATAAATGGACATCAAAAAAGTAATTCCATCATAAAAAAATAAAATCAATGTAATAATAGAGATATATACATAACCCTATGCCATCATAGATGGAAAATATTTTTGATAAAACAGTTGAACTTAATTCCTAAGGAAAACATCCTTTCTTCTTCTAAAACGTTTTATTTTATCAAAATGCTAAGAAATTTTAAAAGAAACAAATTTAGTTAAAAATAAAATTGAAATAGTGTATAGGAATATTCATGGAAAGAAGTAATCATGAAACTATAAAAAATCCATTCATGTCATATAAGTTAAATACAAACATCCTCCTTGTACTTTTGCAGGAGAAGTCAAAAAAATACCTCATATGTTAAAAAAAGAAAGATTCCTTCCAAACCATGTAGTAAATGTCCAAAATGTGTAAAAATGTATTTAGACATACATGGAAGAATATTGAAAATTTTATAAAAACATTTTTATGAAACATGGACATGGATTATAAATATAACCCCAGTAAATACTTATAAATAAGAGATCTCGGATAAAAATGAGATTTCAAAATTATCCCTTACCTGAGGTCTGATTTCTTCCATATGTGTCCAAAACTCATGTATAGTGGTTTTAAATATATTATTAACGTATAACAGAACCCTATTAATATTTATGATATCATATATGATTCACTTATGACTTTATATTACCAGTTCATTTTTCAATTCCGTGTTAAAGAAACGTTTTGGGTAATAATAATTTTATTTATATTATGTGTTTTGAATTTTTATTCATGATATTATTACTTATATAATGATTTAATTACTTTCATAATGTAAAAATTTATTTATATATTATATATCCATTATATAAATATATATATATAATATATAGATAAAAGAAATGGAATACACCATTCATGGAGACGGTAGGCCGTACGTACGCATGAACGCTATTTTATTTTTGTTATTAAATTGAATTGATGTATGTAATTGACATATATATATATATATTGTAAATACCCATATTTTCAAGTAATTTTTTTATTATATGGAATTATTACGAGTCTGTGAAAATTGATAGTGCGTGATTCTGAGACTCGGTCTACCAAAATGAATTTCTGAACTTTTTTTGGTACATTCTGTAAATGTGAGAGCAACATTTTCTAACTTTTGAATTGGAGATCAGATTAAAAATATGAGGTCACTGTTGAATCTGTAGCACTAGTATTATCTTAAGAAAGACTTCACTGCGACCGTAGTAGGTTTGGAGAAAAAGATAGATTTTGGACTTTTTTAAAAGAATAATAAAATAACTTTGTTATTTTAATTTTTTCTTTCTTTTTCTCCAATGGAAAAGAGGCATTGTGGGACCAATAATGTTTCAAGCCAATAAATAGCTTGACCCTTCAAATCCTATGTAAAAACGTCATTAAAATTTAGGAAGGTTCCTATTAAATGAACCCTCATAAATTTTATGAGCATTGCTCACCCTCCCCCTCTCCAATTTATATGAAGTTTGGGGAGAGGTAATGGCATGACTTCACCAAACAATGAAGTGTTGATAAAATTCCATGACTCCAACCTTGGAGGATGGAACTAGCTCTAGGGGTAGTGACGGGTGACGCTGAATCATGAACCGAACGGCGACGCTTGAGCAATAACATTGGTGGCTTGTTGCGGGGACAACGAACACTGACCCACTTCCTCAATTGCGGGTGATCTCCATCGTTCTTGAGGTAGGGGTTTGATTTTTGATTAATTTTAATTGATTATTGAGTCATTTAATCCTACCTCATGCTTTTAAGCTAACACGGAGTGCATGGGCCTAAGAAACCCAAACCGGACCCTCCGCTACCTTGTTTACCATTGCGCTCTCCATGGAATATCGCTAGTGTGGCGGCGCCGACCGACCATGATATAGGAAGCATGCCATCGAAAAACCCAGGAGGAGGCAATAGCACTATGCCATGGTGGTTGGAGGAGCGTCCAGCACTGGCTGGCTGTGAAGGTGGTGTGGCGCGTCGTCACGTGTCGCTGGTGGGAAAGGGGCTGCGGCAGAAGTCAAAGCGGGTGAAGGAGACAGCTGACATGAGCTGGCCTCGGAAGGAGGAGACGGGGCGACATGCCATCGCGTGCTGCTAGAGGATGACACATCTCAAATATTTTTTTGGTGGAGAGCGATGCAACTGTCACGTTGCGCCGACGGGAAGACCACTAGTCGGCC
This sequence comes from Viscum album, assembly GCA_963277665.1. Classification (NCBI taxonomy): domain Eukaryota; kingdom Viridiplantae; phylum Streptophyta; class Magnoliopsida; order Santalales; family Viscaceae; genus Viscum; species Viscum album. Next base: position 955,647,905 of record OY728121.1, read on the forward strand.
AAAACAGCCGACCGTTGCGTGGTGGGGCAGCACCCCACCGGCTGACCGAAATGGCCCTACACCCATGGGGAAAGCTGGGAAGACTGATCCACCTTCTGGAGGACTGGGTTGGTCGCGGGTCGGGCCGCTCAAGCCCAGCGGGCCGTTTCCTTGCGGGCTGAGCTGCGCAAGCCTAGCGGGTCGCCCCCTTGTGGGTCAGGCCACGCCCCCTTGTGGGTTGGGCTAGACCCCTGACCTGCAGGTCGAGCCCACCACGACCCCACCCAGTCGGGGTCGACCCACACTAGGTTGGGCCAGGTTGGTTCAACCAAGCCGGACCGGACCCGAACCCAATCTGGCCCAGTTTTGCTTAATGGACCATAACATGAAATTTGGGCGTATGTTTGACGAACCGTCAGTGGTGATGGGACCCTTGGAGCAAGATGACCTTTTGGTATACTTTACATGAGTTTTGGAGATAGTTGGAGTATGGAAAGGTTTGATCGAACCTGAATCCAATCGGGACTTTGGAACTAAAATGCCTATAACTCACAGACTGAGCATCTGATTGACGCACTGTCATTCTCATTGGAACCCTTACTACTTGGAGGTACTTTGGGTTAAACTTTTGTGGAGTATAAAGGTAGTCGAGGTACGACTAATATTTCGAGGGACAGATTCTACGGAACACGAGTGCACCGAGTGCGAGGAATCCTGTGGTTGGATGTAATGTGATGAAATAACATTGATCCTCAATGGTCCAGCATCTATCAATCCTTTGTGGGTCAGCATCTATCAGATCCTATGTGGGTCAGCGCTCAGTGATCTAGTGTGGGTCAGCGTATATAGACCTTATGTGGGTCTGATCCTATGTGGGTCAGCAGGGATTATTACTTATCGATCCTATGGGGGTCAGAAGAAGTGACTCTTAAAAGAATAAGATGATCTAGCTTACTACTAATCATCTGTACTTCTGTACTTAAGTAATCCTGGTGTGATTTGAGTCTTCTATCTTCGTGGTGTTACTTGTGAGGTACTTCTATCTTCGTAGAGTTACCTATGTGCTACTTCAACCTTCATGTTGTTGTCTTCATTGTGTTACCTAGGTGGTACTTCTAGCTTCATGGTGTTACATGTGTGCTACTTCTACCTTCATGGTGTTGTCTTCGTGGTGTTAAATGTGTGGTACTTCTATCTTCGTGGTGTTACCTGTGTGGTAATTCTACCTTTATGGTGTTACTTTTTTGGTATTCTTCTCTATTGTGTGATATGAGTATATCTTGATAACTTATGTATATGTATGGGCATATACCTAAGTAGTGTTGATGTCTATCACTTCTTGCTTTGATATTGAGGTCTTACATTGTGGTTTTCTCTTTGTGGAACTCTGGGAGACCTACAGGGGTCTCGGGGTCCCTACTGAGTATCATTATAGTCACCTCTACACGGGCTATGCCCACACCTTGTTGTGTCTTGTGCAGATGATAGATGGCATTGATCGAGGCATAGGGAGCCAAGAATGGACGGTACTCGGAGGTGGACCATTTGGTGTGACGTGACGTAGGGACTACTGATCGTGAGTTGTGCCTACCCTAGAGGTAGGATCCTTGGTGGACAATCTAGTAGCTATTTTTCACTTTTCAACTGTATTTTTATTTTTTAGTTGCGCTTGTATTCCAGCCCTTTTACATTCAACACTCTTTATACTTTCATCACTCTTTTACTACAGTAGTTTAATTTGTGGTTGCATCTTGTTCCGCTCTAGTCTTAGTGTTTGTACAGGTTTAAAGGCAATGTCTTCTTTTTATAGTGATACGCCTTTCCATTGCTAGTCGCCAACCCCTGGAATATGGAAGGAAGGCTTGGGGTAGTCACAGCATGGGCCCCGAGGGATGGGTCGCAACAAAGTGGTATCAGAGGAGTCAGTTCTACCAAAGAACTAGGACTATGATCTTTTCTATGGGGTAATAGTGTTATGTGTTATGAGTGTGGTTTTCAGTTTGGGGAATCCAGTGTTGGTGCGGTGGCCAACGTATCCATACAACAAGGCCCCAAATTCTGATTTCCAACTCTGTGCACGGAAACACTGATTGCGTGCATTTTTGAAATTTTTTTCTTATGATCTCTTAGAGTATGCTCGCCAGGTATAACTAATTGACCGTGGAATGCCTGTCTTCTTTCCAGATTCCACTATGTACATAGCTAGCTAAGATTCCTGATAGAGTACACGATGATGGCCCACTGAGCGATGAGGCCTCGGTGCAGGGCCCTCATACGGCGTTAGCACCTTCGGGTGGTGTACCAACAACACCACTACCTATATGATAATCGTTCCCACAAGCCCCACTAATAGAGGATACATGCCGGATGAGAAAATTTCCTGAGTTTTAGTGGCAGTGGCCTTTGAGGTTCTGGGACGAGATGGATCCATAGGTAGTTGAGGACTGGCTGGAGGCTGTGGCTAGTGTTTTTCGCTTAGTTGGGACCCAGGTTGATCTAATAGTGATCCTAGCTACCAGCATCTTCTAGGGAGCAACTAGAATATGGTGATTTTGATACTCCTATTACACGACAAGGAGACCCTCATCTATGCAAACTTTGAGGTCCTTTTCAGGGCAGAGTTTTTCCCAGTGAATCTATGCTCAGTGTATATATAAGAGATGCTACACTTACAGTAGGGCAGTATGATTGTGGCCCAATACTCAGCGAGGTTCACTGATCTCACCTGCTACTCCACCGACATGGTATAAGACCCTTTCTTCAGGGCATGTACCATTGAGTAGGGTCTCTAACAGAAGATCATAGCATCGATGATATCTCTCAGCATACCAACACAGGATGGGGTACTAGAATGAGCACTTTTGGTGGAGAGCTTCCTTGCTAAGCAGACACTAATAGTGAGATCCACCACCAGACGTCAGGTAGCAGAGTCATCTATAGCAGGCAGAAATCGGATGACACAGGGAACCAAGCAGGCCAGACCATCTAGTGGATGACCTCAGGATACAAGGTCGATGGTGCGGGGATCACAGGACAGAGGAGGGAATATTAGTAGTAGGAAGTGCGACTCGTGTGGCGGGCTGGGTAACATGGCACGCGAGGGCCCGACCAGTCATATGAACAACTAAAAGACAGTCGAGGGACACCAAGGCAGAGGCAAAGATTCGATCTGGAAGTTCCACATGTAATAGGTGGATGTGGAAGAGGAGATGTTCATGAAGCAAGTGGTGGGTGGCAATTTGAAGTTCTACTGCCACCACCTCCAGATGGTCCACCTCGGCCATAGGGAGCAGGTGGATAGGGAGGAGCTCAACTCCTGGCAGCTGAGGCCTACGACCATGGTGCTCCAGAGATGATTATAGGTATGATATGTGTCTACTCCCCCTTAGATACAATAATTATAAACACAGGTTTCATTCACTCTTTTATTGCCACTGCCCTCGTTCCGAGGTCGGAGATTCCGGTGGAGCCGTAGGATCTATCCTTACGGAAAGAGACTTCTACGGGAGGGGATTTGATGATTACACACTAGTTCCAGTAGAGGCGATAGATTTAGACGTGATCTTCTAGTAGCATCACCGAGGCCTTACGACGTCATATTGGGTATAGAATGGTTACCCATAGTCCATGCTCAGTTCGATTGTATTAGGTGCAAAGTGTAGCGTGTCCGCGAGGATGGGACCAAGTTTTCCTTCACCGGTGAGAAGGGAAACTTTGCAGCATAGAATGGACTTACCCAAAGGATGTTGTATCCAATCACACATCATTTTTCCATCCTTAACCTGAAGTAAGTTGTTGTTGAGAGTCCAAGCTATCCTGTAGTGGTGGACCAATATGTTGATGTCTTTCCTGGTGATGTTCCAGGACTACCTCCACACACAGAGGTAGACTTTTACATCGACCTATACCCCTAGAAGGAACTGATATCTATACTAGAATATCGGATATCTTCTGTGGAGCTTCATGATTTATGGGTATAGTTAGATGACTTGCAGAGGAAGGGGTTCATAAAGCCCAGTGTTTCTCCATGGGCAACCCCGATTGTGTTCTCCAAGAAGGCAGATAGGAGTTTAAGATTCTGTGTGGACTATCGACACCTAAAACATGTGACCATGAAGAACAAGTATCCATTTCCGAGGATTAATGATCTATTTTATCAGCTGAAGGGAGCTCATTGGTTTTCAAAGATAGACCTCAGATCAGTCAATCATCATCTCAGGGTACGAGATGAGGATGTACAGAAGACAACCTTCAGATTTCGGTATGGCCACTATGAGTTCTTGGTTATGCTATTAGGTGAGACTAATTCCCTAGTAGTGTTCATGGGACTCATGAACATAATCTTCCAACCACACCTTGATATCTTTTTGGTGGTCTTCATTAAGACATCTTGATATACTCATCGTTAGAGGAGTAGCATGCCTATCATCTGCAGATAGTTCTGGATACACTCCAAGAGAACCAGCTTTATGGTAGGATGTCTAAGTAATAGTTCTGGATATTAGAGGTCCAATTTCTAGGACACATTATCTTGAAGGCTAGAGTTGTAGTGGATCCAGCGAAGATAGAGGCAGTTTTTACTTGGGAGCCACCCAAGAGTGTCACCGAGGTGTGGAGTTTCCTAGGGTTGGCTGGATACTACCAAAGAATCGTGCCTGACTTTTCCAGAGCAGCAAAAGCCTTTTCAGCGTGGAAAAAGATGGTACATCCCTTCGTATGGATGGAGAGATTCTAGAAGAGTTTTCAAGAGCTGAGTCAGAGACTGTCGAGTTCCCCCATCTTGAGGCTACCAGAAGAGGGTGTTGGGTATGTAGTCTACTGTGATGCATCAGGGAACAGACTTGGATGTGTTCTAATGTAGGAGTGAGCAGTTATTGCTCGTGGTTCACAACAGATGAGACAACATGAGAATAACTACACTACCCATGACATGGAGTTAGTAGCAGTGGTCTTCTCCATGAAGATGTGGTGACATTACTTGATGGGAGAACATTTTACAGTCTACTCTGATCACAAGAGTCTCAGGTATATCTTCACATAGAATGACCTGAACTTGAGACAAAGGTTATGGATGGAGTTCCTCTAGGACTAAAACTTTGAGATAGTATATACTTTTGGGAAGAGGAACGTGGTAGCAGATCCACTCAGTTGGAGGTCTGGTTTGCAGTTGCAGAGTGAGGTGACAGATTAGCTAGCCGCGTTGCCGATATCCTTTGTGGATAGAGATGGAGCAGCTTACCTCTAGTCTATGATAGTCTCTCCTCCACTCCTTTATCTAGTTAGGGAGGTGCATCTTGGGGACATTGATTGGGAAGATTGACGTGACTAGATATCCTCAGGACAATCACCTTATGGATTTTATGAAGGGGGGGAATTCATCCTCTTTAGAGGACGTACCATGGTACCAGTGGAATTACGAGAGGAGGTGTTGAGGGAGTTCCCTTTGTCCCCTCTGGGGGTACATCCTGGGGTGGAGAAGATGTACCAGGACCTCTGATGTCATCCCTGGTGGACAGGGATGAATAAAGAAGCAGTAGAGTTTTTTTCATGATGCCTCACTTGTCAGCAAATGAAGGTCGAGCATCAGGTTCCAGCAATCTTAGCACAACAACTAGAGGTGATGAAGTTGAAGTGGGATGATATATCTATGGAATTTGTGATAGGGATTCCACGTACGTCTAGGGTACATGATTCCATCTGGGTGATCATTGACCGAATCACCATGTCGTCCCACTTCCTACCTATCTAAGAGTAGGGGTCAGTAGAGGGCATGAGACACCAATACTTACAGGAGATTGTGTGACTTCATGGGGTTCTATCGACAATCATCTCTGACCATGATGCACGTTTTATATCCTAGTTGTGGAAGGGATTTCAGGAGGTGTTCGGGAATCATATAAATTTGAGCACCGCCTTTAATCCTCAGACATATGGTCAGATGGAGTGGACCATTCAGATGTTGGAGGACATGCTTCCTGCATGAGTCCTAGATTTTGGTCGCATTTGGGAGGATCACTTTACCTTGAGGGAGTTCACATACAATAATAGTTATCACTCCACCATCGGTATGGAACCATTCGAGTCCTTGTATGGTCGACCATGCAGATCACCTTTATGCTGGACAGACCTAGGGGAGTCATCACTTATGGGTCCAGAGTTGGTATGAGCTACCACTGACAAGGTGTAGATCATATAGGAGCGGATGAAGACTGCACAAAGAAGAAATAAGTCTTATGAATATAGGAGGTGGATTCCTTTGGAGTTCGAGGGGGGAGACAATGTCTTCCTATGGGTCTCACTTCGATGAGGTTTACAGACTTTTGGATGAGGTGGAAAGTTATCACTGATGTTTATCAAACCATTTCTGATACTTGGGAGGATAGGTGAGGTGGAATACCACTTTGAACATCCACAACAGTTAGAGAGGGTTCATGATGTCTTCCACGTATCCCCACTAAGGAGATACGTGCATGACCCATCTCACATCATCGACCATGGAGAGATAGACTTTGATGATGGGGTGAGGTTTACGGAGGTTCCAGTGGGGATAGGGGATCGACTGGAGCCAGTACTTTGTGGGTGGTTGATACCTATGGTGCGTGTTCGCTGGCAGCACAGGAACCTCCAAGAGAGCACTTGGGAGCGGGAGGCTCAGATTCATGCTCAGTACCCCCATTTGTCTTCTTAGTCTATGTTGTGGCATTCGAGGATGAAAATACCTATAGTGGGGAGAATGTTAAGACCCAGATCTTCCATGTAATTTTTTTTAATTATATGAAATTATTATGAGTCTGAAAAAATTGACGGTGCATGATTCTGAGACCTGGTGTTCCCGAAATGAATTTCTAAACTTTTTTTAAGGTACGTTTAGTAAACGTGCAAGCGGAATTTTCTAACTTTTGAACTGGTGCTCGGATTAAAAATATGAGGGCACTGTTGAATCTGCAACACCAAGATTCACATAAGGGATACTTCACTTCGACGGAATTACATCTGGAGAAAAAGTTATATTTTATTTTTTAAAAGGAATAATAAAATAACTTTGTTATTTTATTTTTTTCTTTCTTTTCCTCCAACAGACAAGAGGTAGAGTGGGACCAATTGCGTGTCAGGCCATTAAATGGCTTGACCCTTCAAATCCTATGTAACAACATCATTAGAAAGTTGGAAGGTTCCTATTAAATGACCCCTCATAAATTATATGAGCATTGATCACCCTCCTCCTCTCCTATTTATATGGATCTTGGGAAGTGGTAATGGAATGACTTCACCAAGAAATGAAGTGCTGATAAAGTGCCATGACACCAACCTTGGAGGATGGAGCTGGTCCCAGTGGGCAGTGACGGGTGATTCCAAATCATGAACCAAAGGATGAAACTTGAGCGGCAATGTTGGCAGCCTGTCGCGGGGACAATGAACACCAAACCACTTCCTCAATCATGGGCACTCTTCATGGTTCTTGAGGTAGGGATTTGATTTTTTATTAATTTCATTTGATTAGTGAATCCGTTAATCCTCCCTCATATTTTCAAGCTAACATGGATGAAGTGGGCCTAACAAACCCGGCTCAAACCCTCAGCTACCTTGTTTACCATTGCGTTCTCCATGGCCAAATGTCGGAGTGGCAGCACCAGCAAACCACAATGGAGGAGGTGCGCCATCACGTTCCCAGGAGGAGGCCGCAACACTCTGTCACGGCGGTTGGCGGAGCGGCCGACACTGGCCAATCAAGGAGGTTGTACGGCATGTAATCCTGCACTGTCGCGCTCCACCGATTGGCAAGGGGCCGCGACAAAAGCAGTGATGGGTGAAGGAGGTTGACGGCATGAGCCAGCTACGGAAGGAGGAGGTGGGACAGCGCGCCACCGTGTGCCGCAAGAGGATGCCGCTACTTGAAGGCACAGAAGGTGGAGAGTGGCGCGACCCTAATGAAATGATGGTTGGAAGACCCCCGATGGGAAAAAAAGGCCCCGCACCAGGGGGAAAGCTGGGAATATGGGTCCGCCTTCTGGCGGACCGGGCCGACTGCCGGGTCGCGCGAGCCGAGCAGGCCTCGCCCTTGCGGGTTAGGCTGCGTGAGCCCAGCGGGCCGCCCCGTTGCGGGTCGGGTCATGCCCCCCATGCGGGCTGCACTGGCCATGCCCCTACCCTACTGGGATGGACCCGAACCGGGTCAGGTCGACCCTGACCGGGTTGGCCCGACCGGGCCGGACTGGACCCAGACCCAACCAGGCCCAATTTCACTTAAAGGGCCATAACTTGAAATTAGAGTGTCTGTTTGATGAACTGTCAGTGGCACTGGGACCCTTGGATAAAGATGGTCCTTTTTCTATACTTCACTTGAGTATTGGAGATAGTTGGGGTGTGGCTGAGTTGGATTTAACCTAAATCTAACCAGGTCCTCAGAACTAAAACACTTATAACTCACAGACTGGGCGTCCGATTGATGCGCCATCTATCGCATTGGAACCCTAATGACATGGTGGTCCTTTGGATTACTAATTTGTGGAGCTTAGTGGTGGTTGAGTTATGACCGATATCTCGAGGGGCAGATTCTATGGAACTCGAGCGCACCGGGTGTGATGAATCTTGTGGCTAGAAATAAAATGAATAAAGAACATTAATCCTAAGTGGGTCAACATCTATCGATCCTGTCTGAGTCAGCATCTATCAGATCCTATGTGGTTCAGCGCTCAGCGATCCAGTGTGGGTCAGTGCATACTGATCCAATGTGGGTCAGATCTTGTGTGGGTTTGTGGGGGTTATTACTTATCGATCCAGTGTGGGTTAGAAGCAGTGTCTCTTAACCAAATAAGATGATATAGCTTATGAATAATCATTTTTACTTTTGTACTTAAGTTATCCTAGTGTGATATGAGTCTTCTATCTTCATGGTGTTACGTGTGTGGTACTTCTATCTTCATGGTTTTACCTATATGGCACTTCTACCTTTGTGGTGTTGTCTTGGTGGTATTACCTATGTGGTACTTCTATCTTCGTGGTGTTACCTGTGTGGTACTTCTACCTTCATGGTGTTGTCTTTATGGTGTTACCTATGTGGTACTTCTATCTTCGTGGTGTTATCTGTGTGGTACTTCTACCTTCATGGTGTTGTCTTTGTGGTGTTACCAGTGTGATACTTCAATATTCATGGTGTTACCTGTGTGGTAGTACTACCTTTGTGGTATTCTTCCCTCTTGTGTGAGATGATTATAACTTGATAACTTAGGTATATGTGTGGTCATATACATAAGTAGTATTGATGTCTATCGCTTCATGCTTTGAGATTGAGGTCTTTATTTGTGGTTTTTATTTTTTGGAACTCTGGGAGACCTACGAGGGTCTCGAGGTCCCTATTGAGTATCATTATACTCACCTCTACATGGGCTACACCCACACCTTATTGTGTTTTGTGCAGATGACAGATAGAGTTGATCGAGGTTGAGGGAGCCAGGACAGGACAGTACTCCGAGGTGGACCATTTGGCATGACGTGACATAGGGACTACTGATCGTAAGATGTACCTACCTTCTGGTAGGATCCTCAGTGGATGATCCTAGATTTATTTTTCAATTTTCAGTTGTATTTGTAATTTTCAGTTGGGCTTGTATTCTGGACCCTTTAATTTCATCACTTTTTTACTACAACATTTTACATCGTGGTTGCATCCTGTTGCATTCTATTCGATGTGTTTGTATAGGTTTAAAGGCAATGCCTTCCCATTATAGGGATACGTCTTTCTAGTGCAAGTCACCAGCTCCTGGCCTATGGAAGACGGGCTTGGGGTAGTCGCGGCATGGACCCCAAGGGATGGGTCGTGACATAAACAAATAAAATAGTATTATTATGTTATATATTTCATGATTAATTATTATATATACTTTATAATAATTCTTGAATGGATAACGTGGATAAGGGTTCTCATCGCATCGTGGAGACAGTAAGCCGTACGTATGCATGAACACTGTTTTCGCTTCGTTATTAAATTGAAGGGATGTAAGTAATTCAAATATATATATATATATACATCCAATAGTATTATTTAGTCATATATTTCATGATTATTTATTATATATACTTTATAATCATTCTTTAATGGCTAACGTGGAGAAGGAATCACATCGCGTCGTGGAGACGGTAAGACATACATATGCACAAGCGACGATATCGTTCCCATAATTGTTGAATGATGTTGAATTTGATGGTGTATAATATCTCAGAATTAGTATCATGTTATAATAATCATATATATTTATTATTTCCACCATTATACCAATCCATGTAAGGTAGTGGTGAAAAACAGATTACACCACAGTGTAGAGACGGTAAGTCATACATACGCATGTATGGTTATTTCATTTTTTGCAGGATGGATTGAAGGTGAAATAGGTTTGTTTCATATTTCTAATAACATATCATTATACAAGAGATAATTAAGTTATTATTTTATAATGAAAAAAATAATGAATAGGAAGTAGAAGAAGAAAGAAACATGAAAAAATCGGTTGAAGAGATTACCTCTTCCTCGACGTGACTCCCTTAAATTTCCTCATAGGGAACAAGAGTTGGTCTTTTGAGAAGACCAGAACCTCTAGGATATTACTAGGGAAGTTGAGAAGAGAAATGGTCAGAGGTTGTCTGGGTTTGAAAGCTAAAAATGGAGTGAAGAGGAGAGGGAGGAGGTTTCCTTTTATAAGAGAGGAGAGTGTCACTTTTGGAAACACTCAAAATATTAATTTATTATAAATTAAATTTTGACTAAAAAAGTTATAAAACCTATTTAATTAAAATATAATATGATTTTGGTTCAAATAACCAACATCCAATAATTTTCAGGAAAGTTTTGAATATTTTTTTATCCTTATATTTTTTTGTTTAACCATTATTTTATAATTTTTAATCTTACTATGATATCATGTTATTTACACATTGTGGGTCAATGTAATTACCATATCATGTGAAAAGACCCAAAAAATGTATTTATGACATATTTGGACTTATATTATCCATTTTTTCGAATCTTAAATTTTTATGAATTTAATATCATTTAATAAACTATTTTATTTTTTATGTAATGAATTTTGGCAATTTTAGACACTATTCATAATTAACTTTTTTAGAAATTTATAACAAACTGATTCCTTTAAAAATAAGGAATTAAATCAAAGATAATATGTCAATATTGTACAGAAAATTTATGGATGACATAAAAATAACCAAATTACATTTTTTTAATGTTTGTAAATTCATTTATTTGAATCTTTCATTAATGAGGAAATCACTACATCATAATTGTGTCATAAATAAATATATATATCTAATGCATAAATTTTTTAAATAAAATACCATGATGTAGGAAATATTTGTAGATTTGTAATAAATATTTATAGGCATGGAGATCAGTTATATAACCCTATATTAAAATCAATTTAGTAAAAGATATATGCTTAGGTTATAATTATCTTTACTTTAAATTAATTATCATAAAATGTCATTTTCACATCCAAATGAATCCATGGGGTCCCAAAATCGATCCAAAGATGCCCATTTTATAAATATATCATCCAATAGGATTATGAAATGTTTTAGGGTAGTTTAATATTATTATAATATTATTTTTTACCCATATTTACCATATTTACCCTTTAACCACGGTAAATAAAATAATTACTGAAGTTACTATTCATAATGTCTAAAAATAAAAGGTACCTATTTACACAATTTAAAACCTATATTACAAATATTCAATCCATTTCTACAAATTCAAAACAAAAAAGTTGCAGTAATTAATTTAAAATTAAATATTGTTGTCAGTAACAAAAAGCTGGTTTTTAAGAAATAATAACTATCAAAAGATTGACATGTGTTTATATCTAATTTAAAAGTGAAATTACTTTCAATTACCAAATTATATTAAATGATAAAAATATAATCAAATTACACTTTAAAACCAATTAAATGTACAATCTAACAATATAAATAAAATAGATGAAAGGGTAGTTTTGACTTAAAATGCGGTATTTTTCACTATTCATTAAAAAATAAAATTTATCAGAAAATTACCAAAAATTAAACATAAGTAAATATTTATGTCCCTCTTCAAATAAGAAGTTTATTTTTCCAAATTTATCTTATAAAAGTGTTAAAAATAGATTTAAATTGGGTGCACCATCAAAAGGCAGTAAAACTGCATTTTTTGAAAAATACTTCTTTTTTCCGAAAAAATTGATTTTTTCCCATTTCATGTTCTTGAAAATGTTTAAGATGAATTCCGATGTTATATAAAATTCAAAATGTGGTTAATACTATTCATAAAGGCTAGTTATATAATATTTTAATAATATATCGTTGTTTAGTGAAACTCGATATTGCGTACAACGCAGGCTTTCGAGGAAGACTGCTTTTGCATGTAATGCAAGACATGTTAGTGTTGCATATAGTGAAATAATACATTGTTATTGCGTATAACATAATACAAACATATTTCTTTTATACATTGAACAAAATATATAATCATCCTTGCGTGAAATGAATTCTATCAAAGGAACTTGAAATTCTGTTCAACACAAGCCAAGAATAGTGTTGTGTATAATGCAAGCTAATGCGGTGTTACGTATAACAAAATCTAATCCTAGTGTACTGTAAAATAAAAGACATCAATGAAATTAAAAATAATTCAACTCATAAATTCTATGGGTGTTACATTCTACCCCCCTTAAAATTAATTTCTCCCTCAAAATTTGTCGGGGTTATAAATGGTTTACTACTTGAGAGTTTCTTTCATAGAAACCCAAATCGTAAAAAGGAATAGTAAAACATCATTTAAAAAGGGACAATTATAAACATAACAGTGACCCAATTGACTATTCACTAGGTTTCCACACAGGGGATCATAAGTTAGAAGTTAAAACATGTATATGGAAGAGAAATCTAACCATCAAGTTATAATAGATAATGATATAGAATAAGGTTTGTCGAAAGTTAACAACCAAAAATCCATAAATTTGTGATGATTTAAGGGACCATCTGATTCATCAGATAAGAAGGTAATTGGATAACATTTTTGGTTTTCCATTTCCTTTTTCTAAAGTTGAATAATTTTTCATGAGAATAAATACTTACTTGATTTTGATACAATTATCACTATTGTTCGTGCCTTGAATAATTACCACTTCATCTATTAAAGAAATGAAGTTGAATTTTTTAATTCGGGAAGTGTTAGAAGATCCTTTGATAGAATGATAGGTCATTCCATCTATCTCAAAAAAAAAATGTTTAGAATAGGTTATCAAAAAATCATAAGTCCACCTATAGTGGTATAATACGTTAATCTTAAAATGAAAAAAAATTTATACTTTCCATAAATGGATAACATTACAATACCTCAAAAAATTAAAAATATAAAACTTTAGAAGGTGGTAAACTAAATTTACTTAACATTTTTCTCCCATATCATATAAGGTAGTTCTTGGTTGTCACATTCCAAATATGTGAATACCTTAATCATTTATTCTCTTGAAACACGAATTACCATAGAACCTTAGTGAAAAAAACGAATGTGTCAAAAGTTAACTCTTTAAACATACAAAAATCCAAAAAATTATATATATTCAAACTATGATATCACATTTTCCTTAAATCAGTCATGAGCTCATTAATACTATCAAACATCTAATTATCTCCTTATCCATTCATTATGCATATATCACATGCTTTCCAAATATATCTGAATAACCATTCTTGGTTACAGGTACCATTCAATATATACTTTCAAATACTTAAGGAAAAAAATAGTGTAATAGTCCTTAGATGTTTCTTTATTCCCTAGTATCTTTAAATTACTTATACAACATTACTCTTGATAAACATGAAATAATTCCACTACCTTCTTAAACCATTAACTGAGCTTCATCATTTTATTCCTAAACACTTCTTTCATCTCATATATCATTTGTAGTCTATTCATCATCATTAATATAAATACTACCCATACGACCATGATGATTCTCTTCATGATATTTTCCTTTAGGGAGTATATTTTTATAAGTCCTCTATATTCCACATTTAAAACATTTGACCATTATTGATGTCTTAGTAAAACCATTATCCTTGTCCATTGTGTTAACGAAACATTTTCCTTTGAAATTACTAGATTTGTGTCCTTATTTTTCACACCCAAAGAATCTTCCAGTTCCTTTGAAACATTATCCATGATGCCTCTTCCCACATTATTTACATGAGGAAAATTGAACTTTATTTCCTCTTTGATCATCATGAAACTCCTTCTTTATCTTATTAGCTACTTCTAGAAACTCACCAACGTTGATATTATTGATCATATTATGAGATTTTTTATTAGGCTTAATAATTACATTTCTCCTTAAAACTACCATTTCATTTAGTTTCTCATAAATAATATCATTTCATTTTCCATCATATTCTTCATTAACGTGAATCCTCATATTTCCAGACATTTTCTAAAACCCAAAAAGAAGTGTGAGAGGCAAAAATCATACTAGAAAAAAAACATATCATGGGAGATTACTTTCAATCTCTAACATATTAGGTTTAATACTAGGTTATTTATGATCGTTACCATAATTTTAGGACTGTAATATATAGTTATACATAACCTTAGGGACATCCCTAGACATACCTTAGAAATATCTCTAGGGATCTCACTAAAGTTTTCACATCCTAGTTTCCAAAAGTTGACTAAACCTTTGCTCTGATACCAAATGTAGAGACCCAAGTTTGATGTACATGGACATTAAATTTCTTTTGCAGAAAAATTAATACATGAAAAAAAGATACGCGCAAAGACCGTATTATTTTAGTGTCTCGGAAAATTTGGAATATAATCTTTTAACATGTTGAAAGGTCTTCCGCATCTCCGATAAAGATCTTTCCTTTTTTTTCAACCTAAAACCTTTCTTTATATCCTGTGGAAAAGAAAACATATATTTTTTTTTATCTCAAATGATTAGTAAGGGGAAACATGGAGAACATAAAACAAACCATAAACATTTTAATGTAAAAACATGAACATAAAGTTTAAACATCAAAAGCTTGAGTCATGGAATAAATATTGGCAGTACGTAAGGCATCTATCATAAAGGAACATTAACCATGATAGAATAGCATTGGTATAAACATGTAATTGTGGGAAACTAATAATCACATAATATGACTTCCATAGTAGACAAGGAATTTCTTCCAAGACCATCATAGTGGACATAGTCTATTGCTGAACCAGGTTTATTTTTCGTTCCAGCCATGTATTACTGAACCAAATTTACTTGTCCTTCCAACTTTGTATTACCGAATTGGATTTACTTTCTATTCCAATCATGTCTATATCATGAGATATAAATCTTTAATCAATTCATTGAAGTGAGATATATATCCCACCCATCTCATAATGAAATCGTTCTTACATGTTCCATAAAACAAAAATCATTCAACATAGTATAACCCATGAGATAAAATGGGATTCTTAAACATCATTCCATCATAACATAATCTATATAAGATAAATGAAAATAATAAAAGTAATTCCATCATAAAAATAATAAAATAAATTTAATAATAGAGATAGAGAAATGACCATATGTCATCATAGTTGGAAAATATTTTTGATAAAATAGTTGAACTTAATTCCTAATAAAAATATCCTTTCTTCTTCGAAAACATTTTCTTTTCTCAATATGCCGTGAAATTTTAAAAGAAAATAATTTAGTTGAAAATAAAATTGAAATGGTGTAGAGGAATCTTTTTGGAAATAAGGAATATTGAAACCGTAAAAAATCCATTCAAGTCTGAAAAGTTAAATGAAAACATTCTCCTTGTACTTTTTCCTAAAAAGTCAAAAAAGAACCTCTTATGGTAAAAAAAGATTCCTTCTATATCATATAGTAAAATTTAAAAATTGATAAAAAATAATTTAAACATACATGGAAGAATATTAAACATTTTATGAAAACATTTTTAGAATACATTTTTAGAAAACATGGACATGGATGATAAATATATCTCCATTAAATATTTATGTATAAGTAATCTCAGATAAAAAGGAGATTGAAAAATTATTCCTTACCTTAGGTCTAATTTCTTCTGTATGTGTCTGAAACTACTTTATAGTGGGTTTAAAAATATTATAAACTTTTAACATAATAATAATAATATTTATGATATCATATATGATTCACTTACAACTTTATATTACCTGTTCATTTTTCAATTCCATGTTAAACCAACGTTTTGGGTAATATTCGTTTTATTTATCATATGTGTTTTTGAATTTTTATTCTTGTTTTCATTGCTTATATCTTGATTTAATTACATAAAGAATGTAAAAAATTATTTATATTATATATACATATCAATTATATAAATATATATATATATATATATAAAAGAAATGGAATACACCATTCATAGAGACGATAGGTCGTACGTACGCATTAACACTGTTTTTGTTTCCTTATTAAATTGAATGGAAGTAAATGAAATATATATATATATATATATATATATAAAATAACATTATTATGTTATTCATTTCATGATTATTTATTATATATACTTTATAATCATTCTTGAATGTTTAACGTGGAGAAGTAATCTCATCGCGTCGTAGAGACGGTAAGCTGTACGTACGCACAAGCGACAATATCATTCCCATAATTAGTTAATGATATTGAAGTGGATAGTGTATAATATATCAGAATTAGCATCATGTTATAATAATCATATATATTTATTATTTCCACCATTATACCCATTCATGTAAGGCGGTGGTGAAAAATATATTATACCACGACATGGAGATTGTAAGCCGTACGTACACACGCGTGGTGATTTTGTTTTTTGTAGGATGGATAGAATGTAAAATAGGGTTATTTAATATTATAATTAAATATTATTATATTATTGATACTGATTTTATTACTTTATAAGGAAACAAATAAATAAGAGGAAGTAGAATAATAAATAAACTTGAAATAATTGATAGAAGAGATTACCTCTTCCTCGACGTACGTCCTTTAAATTTCCTCTTATGGAACTGGAGTTTGTCTTTTGAAAGACTGGAACCTATAGAATGTAACTAGGGAAGTTTATAAGACAAATGGGTAGTTTTTGGATGATATTTAAAGCTCAAAATGGAGTGAAGAGGAGAGGGAGGAGGTTCCCTTTTATAAGAGAGGGGAGGGGCGGTTTTGGAAACTCTCAAAATATTAATTTATTGTAAATTCAACTTTGACTAAACCTGGTCCAAAAATTATTTAATTCAAATATAATATGACTTTGGTTTTAATACCCATCATAAAATATTTTTTAGACGAGTTTAGAATATTTTTTTAACATTATCTTTTTGGTTTAACCATTATTTTACCCTTTTTAATCTTACCGTGATATCATGTTATTTACACATTGTGGGTTAATGTAACTACCATATCGTGTCAAAAGACCCAAAAAAAGTTATTTATGACATATTTGAACTTCTATTAACCATTTTACTTAATATTATATTTTTATAAATTTAAAATCATTTAATAAACTATTTTATGTTTGAAGTTATGAATTGTGTCAATTTTAGACACTATTCATAATTGACCTTTTTAAAAATTTATAAAATCCTAATTCCTCTAAAACTAAGGAATTAAATCAAATTTCATATGTAAATATCATCCATAAAATTATTTTACTACATCAAAATAACCAAAGTACATTTGTTTTAATATTTATATATTCATTTATTTAAATCTTTCATTAATGAGGTAATCACTACATCATAATTGTATCTTAAACAAATATATATATCTAATGTCCAAAAATTATAAATAAAATACCATGATGTAGGAAATATTCATATATTTATAATTAAAATTTATAGGCTTGGATATCAGTTATATAGCCCTATATTAAAATTGAATTCGTAAAAGATATATGTTTAGGTTATAATTATCTTTACTTTAAATTAATTATTATAAAATGTCATTTTCACATCCAAGTGAATCCATGAGGTCCCAAAATCGACCCAAGGAAACCCATGGTCGTACATATTTCATAAAATATGATTAGGACATGTGTTAGTGTAGTTTAATATTATTTTAATATAATTTTTTACCCTTATTTACTAGATTTTCCCTTTAACCATTTTAAATAAAATAATTATTGATGTTACTATTCATAATGTCCAAAAATAAAGGGTACCTATTTACACAATTTTAACCTTCTGATTCAAAATATGTAATCCATTTTTCCAAATTCAAAACAAATAATTTTTAGTAATTAATTTAAAATTAATTCTCGTTGTCAAAACTAAAAAGCAGGTTTTAAGAAGTAATAACTATCAAAAGATTGACATGTGTTTATGTCCAATTTAAAATTGAAATTACTTATAATGACCAAAATTATATTAAATAATAAAAATATAATCCAATTAAACTTTAAAACCAATTAAAAGTACAATATAAAAAAATAAATAAAATAGATGAAAGGGCAGTTTTGACTTAAAATGCGTTATTTTTTACTATTCATTAAAAAATAAACTTTATCAGAAAATTACCAAAAATTAAACATAAGTAAATTTTTATGTACCTATTCCAAAAAAGAATTTTATTTTTTAGAATTTAACTTATAAAAGTTTCAAAAACTAGATTTAAAATGGGTGTGTCATCAAAAGGCGGTAAAACTGCATTTTTTAAAAAATACTTCATTTATGTGAAAAATTGATTTTGTTCTCATATAATGTTCTATAAAATGTGTAATATGAATATTTATGTTATATAAAATTAAAAATGTGGTTAATAATATTCATAATATCCAGTTATATAATATTTTAATAATATATCGTTATTTTGTGAAACTCGGTATTGTGTACAACGCAACCTTCTGAGAAAGGTCACTCTTGCATGTAACACAAGCCAAGTGAAGTGGGTCATGAAATCCTCCTTTTTTGTTTCATATAACATAACCCAAACTCAGTTATTTTATTCATTGACTAAAATCTATATTCAGTGTTTCGTGAAATGAAATATATCCAAGAAACTTCAAATTGTGTGAAACACAAGCCAAGAATAGTGTTGCATATACTGCAAGATAATATGGTGTTGCATATATCACAAGATAATATTGGTGTATCATACAACACAAAAAATGTAAGAAATTAAAAATAATTCATCCCATAAATTTTTGGGGTATTATAGTTATAGTTGATTTCTACATCCATTTAGGGAGTTTGATAGTGATATATCTCTTGATTAATAATGTTTTACAACTATTGCCTCTCTCAAGGAAGCTATGAGTGGGATGAAGTCATTGGGATGATTCCATGGGTTCTTGGTGTAATCTAATAGATTTTAGTACAATATGATCCTTTATACATAACAATATAAGGAAAGGGTAACAGACACATAAACAATTATATGTGTGTGTGTGTGCGCGCGCGCGTGCATGTATTGTTATTTGGTGAGTGTGATTGTGGTGATATATGTATAGATTTAATATGAATTTAATTTTTGTTTCTATAATAGTACATTCAATTTATATTATCGATGAAAAATTGTTAGTTTTATATGAAGTATTTCACATTTATTGGGATTATAACAACCATGGTTTGAGGTATTTTTCTTTTTAATTATGTATTTTAAAGTTATGATGAGGTTAAGGTTGGTTTCAAAACGTTCTAAAGGATTTTCAGGAGTTTTGTAGAGTTTTAAAGGGTGCGTTGATGGAAAATATTAGGGAACCCATATGTAATATATAGGTAATAATTTGGGAAGAAATGGGGGTCTAGTAGTAGGAGCATGCTTGAATAATTTGGTTTGTAAACTGTGAAGTCATGGAATTTTTCACACTGTGTCATCCCTATTCCTACCACCCAATTTACTTAAAAATGAAGAAAAAATTAGCATCACATTAAATTGGATTGAAAATTATATTTATAACTCTAATCATCCCTCAAAATTTCCATTTATCCCCCCTTACTAGGGATCACAAACGAGAGGGTTACCATAATAAATTCTTGCGATTTTCTTCCTTCTGAAGTTGCCACTCTTGGATTCTTATAGATTTTGGCCTAAAGATCACAGGTAAGGCTCTCATAACTCCTTATATATATTATCAAATTCTCTTTTAATCTTGTTAGAAACCCTATTATGTGAAATACATGCCTTGATCATTATTTTATAATATATTATTTATGGGTTTTTTGTAATCCATCATTGGAAGGTTATGAGAGCTCAGATCTATCAGTCTGTGGCATGATTCTTTAGGAATATATTTTTTCAGGTAGGTAGAATCAATCTCACTCTAATTATAATAATAAATTAATGTATTATATAATTTTAAAGTTAAATTATAGTTTTTAATGATGTAAACCCTTGGTAAAACCTCTTTAATGTATTATATTTATTTTTGTGGGATTTTGAAATAAATATTTTATGAAATGACCATAATGTGTTTTTGAAAATTCATAAGTTATATTTGGGTGAAAAAAGAATGATTTTTTGTGTGTTTTTTTGTGTAATATTTTTATTGTAATGAGTCAATTTACATTCATGATGCATATAGATGGGTCATTGTTGGGTTAGACTTGGTTGTTATGCCGAAATTAGGGCACATTGGATTAGACAACTGAGTGATGACTTGGACAAGGGGGGACATGTTTTATCTCATGGGTTAGATTTAATTATAGAGTCTCTCTCTGATGGGTATGAATTGGGTTTATGGAATGGATCCAATAGGGGAGGTTTCATTTTCTTTTATGTGTGTATGATTTCATGGTTCAGTGTCTTTTGAGGTGTGAGTTATTTAAATTTCTTTGTTTTCATACATATATATATTGTTCACTAGAAACTATAATTACCTCTAATTATATATATATATATATGTATGTATGTATGTATCTATTTTTATATAACTTTTTCATACCCAATTGTTTCAAAAAAAACTTGTTCTTACCCAAGTAGCATGTGCGGGAAGACAATTGGGGATAACCTACAAGTTTTTTACACTCACCGCCCTGTTTATACATTTTGGTACCTATGTATATATTCTTATAATAATATAGGTAAGGTGGAGACTACTTAAATTTCTATTGAAGCTCTATGATATTGTGTTCTTGGTTGATATATATTGGAGGATGGAGGTGATCTATTGGTGGAGATTGGTGTTTTACCACATTTAGATTTTTAGTTCAATTTTGAGTTTTGGGTCTTATAGACTTATTGGGTATTTTTTGGATTGTTGCAAAGTTGGTTAATATAATTTCATGTATTTTGAGTTTTTTTTTGGTTTTTCATGTATTGTGTTTATATTTTTTTATTTTTTGTTCACCTGCTATAGGTTTACTTTTTTTAATGGGAAAATCATTCCCCGATGATTTTGTAAAGCCCTTGGAATTGTTTTATATCCTTTAGTGTCTAAGGGAGAACTTATGGTTAATTCAATTATAATAATATCTGAAGTGATGTTTCAATCTTAGGATGTAATACATGGTATCAGTTAGGTATTTTTCATCAGTTCGGATTTTATGCATGGATATATGATGTGTCAATACCCGAAATGGTGCGTATAAAAAGGCATAAAAACCAATTCATAATGAAAATCAAATTAGTAGGGAATTATGGGTATAAAATGTGTCCTTAAAAACATCTAGGAATGTTTTCTCCTCATAATCATGGGTTTAAACAATGATATTTTTGTGTTATTTTTTAGTAATGAGACTTCATTCTAATATATTTTCATTAAAATAATATTTCAGGGTTCATGATTTTTTAAAATTTTGATTAAGACCTTTCTTGGGATTATGTAGCCTCTGAGTGATGATTTTGATAACATTTTCCATGGTTATAGGAAAATACTACCAATTTTAAAATCTACAATTATTCAAGAGGTTACCCATAAGAATTTGGTTCCACTAAAACCACAAGTAAATTTCCAACTCGTAAGAATAATTTTGGTTTCTTTTTAGGATGTGGAAAATGAAAATGAGATCATGGAACCATGATATGTTGGTCAATCATTGGGATCACAAAGTCAAAACACACTAATATTTCTGGGAAACTCATGATCCTAATAGTTCAAGGAATGGCTTGGTAGGATTAATTAAATATTCAATTTTTTGGGTACTACAACAGAAATTAAATAGGAGTTTGTAGTGTACATGTTCAAGGACTTGGAACACCAATGGTGGGATATAGCTAAGATATGGTTGATCAATACCATTCATTAGAGGGGTTTAAGAATTTTTTTATTAAAAATTCTATCCACATACCATCCATGTATCAAGGAAAACAATTTAATTTTATTTTAACCAAGGAGATCTATTTTCTATGCAGTATAAAGCTTGATTTACTTACCTTGATCACTTTTCGCTAGAAGTGGTGGCTGGTGAATCTCTCAAATCATGTATGTTCGATTTGGGACCATGATGAGAAATTTTCTCTAAAGTGTTGTTGTCTTTTTTATAATTAATCTATGTTGGTGAATAAGGAAATGATGGAGGAAAAGGAAAATTCTAGTAATTTCAACAAAGGGAACACCTCTTTATATTTAGGAACATGTGAAAACTCTGGTGGTGGAAATAAGCACAGAATAGAATATTACTCTCAGGGTAGAAAAACACCTGAAAACCAATCCATGATGCCTATTTATTTTCCTCCAAATAGTAATAACAAGTTGATTTACTTCTCATGTTTCTATTTAGAGAACTTTAAAAGGGAATACATGACACAACTTCAATATTGTCATAACTATAGCCAAATGGGGAATATCAAATTTCATTGTACAAATCCCCTAAATTAAAATAATTGAAGTTTTTCTAATATGAATCAATACAAGAATGAACAACCATGATTATATCTCTTGAGTGATTCTAACCCCAAACATCAACTTAGTTGGAGTTATACAAGGATAACCCTGATATCCCAATATAAAATATCTCAGTATATGGGTATGAATAGTTTATGGGTGGTTGAATGAAAAATTTGTGGATCAAACGGTTTTTGAGAAATGAATAACTGGGTCCCTCAATGGTTCGAGGTATTATCCTTTCTAATTTAACTTTAATGCATCTTTTTTTTGATACCGTAGTGTCCAACTATTTTATTACTTCTTGTGTGGTAAATAAAATATGTTTGTTTGTGGGACTGATTCCTTATTTCCAAAACATCAATATACCAATAAAAAAGAGTCTAGTATATTTAAGTGTTTTGTATCTTCCAATACCATTGGTGAAATCTAGTTATTGTGAGATTTTATTAGATTAGAGATGGCCATATTTGATCTAATATTTGTGAGATATAGGTTGGCAGAAATAAAATATCATATTTATTGATATGATTTTCAATTTCTTTCAAATATAAAAATTTAGTTGTTCATATTTTCATAAGGGAATGTGACATGAATGCTGGTAGAGCAAGGTATTTAGAGATAATGGTCAGATCAATCTCGTATCAGATGAAAATAATAACCATGGGAGCTAGTGAAGCAATAAAAGTAGGTATTTTATTGACATAGTATATAGATACCTAGATGTATTTTTGTTTAATTTCATGGGGAAACAATCTAAAAAGGAAGTGGAATTTTTTATCAACCTACTCCCAAGAATGAATCCAATTTCACTTCCATCATATAGAATGAAACGAGTAGAATTTCATGAACTAAAGGTACATTTGGATGAATTATAATGTAAAGAAATTAATATTATAGAAAATTTTTCTTAGGATACTAAATTTTTTATTTTTAAATAATTTGGATAGTACACATTTAATTTATGTCAATTATTGAAAATTGAATCAAATTTTAAGAACAATTGAAACACCTTTCCTAGAATTGATGATCTATTGGATTAATTGAAAGCAGCCAAGTGTTTTTGAAAAAAAAAATATGATTGGTGTACCACTAACTTCAAGTAAATAAAGAGTGAAATACCATGAGATTATATTATATATTTCTCTTTATTTTAATTTAATTTAATTTATTTCTTTCTTTACATGCAACACCGAGTTTAAATGATCCACGATATAATATAAAATTAAAGTTAATTAAATGTAACCATTATAACATAACTATTAAACTAAAGATATGAATAAAAATAACCATGTTATGGAAAATAATTATAATGTTTTTATATAATGAAAAGTAATAATAAATAATTACTTAATTTTCATCAAATTCATTTTAGTCTAAAAGTATATGTATTCATCAAAAATTGTTTTTATTGAATTTTGTGATAGGAAAATATGATTAATTTCTAACACTTTTAGAAATTTTATTCTTTAAAAATTATATCACTTTTGAAATTAGAATATCCAAATTATTTTATGGTTTCATTTTGGGATTTTATGAAAAGATTAATTTTTTCAGTGAATAGTGAAAAATATCGATTTTATAGAAAACTATTTTTCCATTCAAGTATTTAAAATGTTTCATTTTTTTGAATATTTTTGAAAATTTAATTTGTTCCTTTTTATTATAGATAATTCAATTAATTTCACTAAAATTTATTTTTTTCTTAATTTTTTTATAAAATGTATTTTTAAAACATAAAATTCATTTTTCTCATAAACTATTTCTAGTCACATTTTATGAGTGTGTTTTTAAATTATTTTCTATATATTAAATAAATTGAATTTTATAAAATAGAGTCAAACATTTTTATTATCATGTCTAAATTTGGTAATGAGTCAACTTTCTTTTTTTCCATTATGAATAATTACTTTGTTAAAAATGTTAGTTACCATGGTAAGAGTCAAAATAGGTTAAAAGTGATAAAACTAAAATGTTAAGGGATAAATTGGCTTGAAAACTTATATAAATTCTATTGTATTATCATATTTAGACCCTATATCATATTATGTTTGAATAAATGACGTTTTGGATCATTTTTCTAGAATAATACATTATTATATATTAATATTTTGAAACATTTCAAGTTTGTCCACTCAATCATATATAAAAGGACACCCCTCTCCTCTGTTAGTCACTATTAAATAGTATCTTATCTCATACAATACTGGAACAAATACTTTAATAACATCTTTCCTTGTATCCTAGTGGTCCTGGTTTGATCAAAATACCATCCTTTTATGGCTTAAGCTATTATCCTAAATATGTTTCTCAACAAAGAGTTATAACTCCTGACTGATAAATTCCAATTTTATTTCTTCTTCCAACTAATCTAATCCAGTTATATCCAAAATAACATTATTAATAAATTATCATTAATACATTTATATTTTATTATAATGGTGTTTAAACCTTTACATATCTCATATCCATTAAATGGGAAATGAAATCATTGTTTTGTGTGTATGTATGGACTACCACCTCATGAAGTGATGTATTTCCTTTTTCATAACCACATTTCATGGATAGTTATTATGATGGATATATAATTTTTATATAAATTTTGTCAAATAAATATACTTATAGAAATATACTACCTTATCTGCATTCTTGGCTTTCTAATTGCTAAAAAATGATAAAGGCGCTCGTCCGTATATGTGGAATACCACCCCAACTAAGTAGCGTGATTCGTGTATCATAAAAACTTTATATGAATAATTTAAAAAGTGTATATAATTAATAAATATGAAACTTATGTCATGATTAATATTTTTGAGATGATTAGAACATGACTATAGTGTGAATACTAGAACTATTGAACCAAAACATGCATAGAAAATAGACTATTCTTCTCTCGAATATTCATTTTAATTAAGAATTTTTTTATTAAAAGGGTAATTGTAAATTATAAAGGAATGATAAAATTTAATTTACATATTAATATTAGTAAAGAATATATTTATAAAAAATTTATATTTATTATACTTGATATTTTAATTCATATGAATCGCAAAGGGTCTTGTGGTATTAGATTCATGTTACAATATAATCTATTTTTGGGATTTTCTATGATAAATTTCCATTGAGGGAGTTTATTTGGATCATATCCTTTAAACCCAATATAAATTATTATACTCCAGTTATTCAGTAAATTTTCATATAATAGTACCATTTCCTCTTTTTAGAATTTAGAAAGGTAAAGAAAATGTTTTTAATAAAAAAATCAGACAGTATTTCCTCTTTGGATGGGAATATTTTTATTTCATATACATATTCTATTTAAACTAATTTACATAATTTTTTACTATTCAAAAAAGGCTGATTGAATTCATTTTTACCCATATTTCACTTTCTATTAAAAGTTTCAAAAGGAATTTTATTGTTTTTTTTCAAATAAGCAATTTTTAACAAATATGTAAAAAAAATATTTGTATTAATCTATATAACATGAATGAATTTTATCTCCATCATTAATACTCTTTTATTTAAAGATAACTTTATAGAATTCCATGGTTCTTTTCAATGGAATTTTTTTCCTAATATTCTAGAAATTTTTAAAATTGAAATAATAAACATCGAACCTAAAAAATTATTTTCCTCATGAAATGTTCATTTATTTTCTAAAAGTCTTTCATTTTTAATAACATAATATGATGTTACGTATGATTCATTAGGGATATAATCCAATTATTCTATTATAATTGTTTATCTAGATGTTTATTTATTATGATATTTAAATCTAGACAAAACCCACTTTCTTTTCAAGGGGTTAAGCTATGATGAAAAGATAAATAATTTCATTCCCTTGTATATATATGAATTATTTAGGATTATTTTATGGATGGGTCTATTATATTCCTCCAATATATTGGATAATGTGGTATTGGTATCTCATGAGATTAAGTTGATAAGCATGGACAATATTATAAATAGTTTCTTTTCACATTTTGATGCCTGAGTTTGATTTATTCTAGCTGTGATTATATGATTTTGGGTGGAAATTATTGAGAAAATATATGCTCACATTTTTATGCAAGAGTATGATTTATTCTAGATACACTCACAATATTATTCATGGAAACGACGTTAAATATATATGTTTGTATTTTGATCTTTGATTATGATTTATTCTAGTTATTCTCATAACATTATGCATGGACATCATTAAAAATAAATATGTTCACAAGACTATTATTTCTTATACTTATGATCACACATTTCTATGTTATGAATCTTGAATGATGATTACAAATTTTACACCCTTATTGATGATGCTTTAGATACGTCTTGATTTTGGAGTTTATGATCTATCCATTTTTGGGTATAAATCTTTTACATTGAGAGCATGAACATTACTATGTAATCATACCCTTATAATTTTCTAATTTTTTATTAGGATAGATATCTCCCATGTTTACCATTACTAAGAATATTATCTCCCCCATTATTATGTTTTCCTACCTTAGGTTTTTATGGATTTTTTAGTGTGATATGTCTAGAAGGGTATTAATATGATTATCATTGTGGGATATTTTTAATATACTTTATTAATTATTTTGATTATGTATGTTGTATTCAAAGACACTAAACCTTTACAATTTTCTATCATATATTAATTTGAAATTTTTGGAATACTCATATAAACTGATGAAATATTTATGTATATTATGTTCAAGTCGCTATAGTTTCTGTCAGAGCATAATTTAGTTTTTTTAGAGATTATGATTAGAAAACTTTAGGGAGAACCCTTAGGATAAAACTATGTATATGAGAAAATATTATGTTTTTCTAAATAAATTATAGTGGTTTTCCTAGAACATACAATCATCTATGGATACTACTAAGTGGATTCAGTTTTGGCACACATGCACCTAGGGGTGAAAATTTTGAAAGGGTGGATTGGGTATTAATCTGATCAGCAGTAGTCCATGATGAGTGGAACTAAGCCTTCACACCTAGATAGATATTCTGGGGGAAATACATCGATCAATTCATATTTTATTTTTGAACCATTATGAAG
The DNA here is from genome assembly GCA_963277665.1 of Viscum album. Lineage (NCBI taxonomy): Eukaryota > Viridiplantae > Streptophyta > Magnoliopsida > Santalales > Viscaceae > Viscum > Viscum album. The sequence goes on from OY728121.1 coordinate 955,675,761, forward strand.
GATTTAAATAGATGATGACCATGAATAACATTGGTTAAACCTAAGGTGTCATAATTTGAAAAAAAAAGTTTCATGAGTTTGAAACCCAGTGATTGTTTTTTCATAATAACATGATCAATCACTCTGATTAAAGATGTTTTATAGTCATGAAAAAAAATAGTTTTAATAAGGGAATATAATGATGGAGTTGAGGTGGTGATTGCTATGCTAAAATAGTGAAGTATATTATTTTAAATTAGTCATATGGATTCATTTACATCATGAAATATATCTAGAAATTTTTATTAATATCCTTAATTATTAGATGTTCATTTGGTAGTAAAAACAATAAATGGAATGATGATCACATCTAATGTCTATATACCATCTCCAATATAAGATTTTTCAGAATGTTCTTCCTAAAAATCTACTGATTATACCTCTAGTTTAATTTGATTTGAATTTGGGAATGGATTTGGTTTCTATATAAAAATAAAATATAAATTTATGAGGATGGGTGATCACATTTGAAATTCCAAATCGACCTATGATCATATTTTGGAGTGAGAATGAATATGAACTTTTAATGGAAGTCGCTTTCACAGTATGGGTCTTAATACCTATTGATAAGGGATATTTATCTCAAATTCATTGTGTAGAAACTCAACATCAATGACATTCTTATTGTTCAGGATTATGATTATGTATTTTTTGAAGATTTCCTAGTCTTCTACTGAATCATGAAGTTGAGTTTTCAATATAACTCATACATAGTGTTACACTAATTTAAAATACTCCATAATGAATGAACTTGATTGAGTTGCATGAATTGAAGAAGAAACTCCATAATAATCTTCATAGGAGATTAATACACCCTAGTGTGTCACTATAGGGTGCACTTGTTCTTTCTGTTAAGAATAAAGATGGGTTAATGGGTATTTTCATTGATTATCATGAATTTAATAAGGCCAATATCAAGAATAAGTATACTCTACCGCACATTATTGATTTTTTAGTTCAACTACATAGAGCTCAATAATTTTCCAAGATTTTTATTTATTTTATATATCGTCAATTGAGTGTAAATAATGAGTAAATTACCAAGGAATCCTTCCATACGAGGTATTACCATTATGAATTTATATTGATTCCATTTGGACATACTAATTCCCCTTCCATATTATTGTATTTAATAATTATAGTCTTTATTGATAATATCAATCAATTTTATTTAGTTTTTATAGATCATATTATTATATATATTCCATGATAATGGAAGAGCATGAAGATTATTTTAGGATTATATTGAAGACAATCAGTAAGGAGAATTTGTATAATAAATTCATAAAGTTTGAATTATATCATCAAACAGTTTAATTCTTCAGTAATTTAGTCTCAAGTGAGTGTATATCAGGGGACCCATAAAATATGGATATTATTTATAAATGTTCCAAACTAACCATGGTAACTAAGATCCACAGTTTTCTTGGGATACCTACATACTGTAACACTTTTTTAGGGATTAATCATGCTTATATGACCCAATAAAAAATCAAACTGGAAGGGAGTCTATGTCACTCACCAAACCAGAATGACCCTTTTATTTTTTATATTTTTTTATATGTTTCTATTTCGATGAATTTTCTTGAGTTTTTTTGGAGAAATGGTGGTTTTCCATACGGGTTTTCGGTGGTTCATTGTTGGAGCACAGTTAGTAGAAAACTTTTTCCATCCTTTTTCAAAATGTGCGGCCAAGATAGTGGGTCTATCAATACTACACAGGTTTCACACATTCATGTGGTCTCACAGAAAAACAGTTTGGCTTCTTACTCATTTGGATAGAGACTAGCACACGATTGGTGCATGGTATGGCAGACTGTAAGGCCAAACTATGTGGTCTCATAGGTAACATAAAAATTGGTATTTTACTAATCTTCCATATTATTTTTTAACCAAAATCCCCTTATTTTTCTCCCATTCAACCCCAACACCAGTGGAGTTCTCTCCATGCCTCTCCCCTTGGTTACTCTCTTCCTCAATAGTGAAATCTTGAGGTTTCTTCAAGATTTGAGGTGGTTTTTCAAAGGTTATCCCTCATTTATCCTCTTCATAACTTCATCTTACACTTTCCTATTATTCCTCTTACTCTTATGGTTTCTATGACCTAGGGTTCATGGTTCTATGTTTTCAAATTGGTGGTTTCGATATTTTAGGGTTCTCATCAGTTCCCTTTGCATCCTTGAGAGTCTTAGAAGTGATTTTGAGTTACCACCATCATGAGAATAAATATTTGAGGTAGGTTCTCCCAATGTAAAATATTTTAACTTTATTTCCATAATTTATTTGGGTTTCTATAGGTGTTTTAATCTTAAATGAAATGTATATTCCATGTAAGTGTTGTGATCAGGGGAAATGGGTTCTCTCTTCATTTCTAAAATTATTCTTTGGTTTTCTCAAGAATTACATTTGTTTCAATCATTTTTTGATGTTTTTAGTGGGAATGATAATTTCATTAATAAAATTATTTTCAATGTATTTAATCATCAAAAATGGATTTTCCTGATAATGGGGCATTGTTTTGGAAGTGGAATAGTTTTGGACAATCATGTGTTTCGAAAGTAAAGGTGTTACATTTGAATGGTGAGGCATAATTGGCACTTTTGATTGTTTTGGATAAGTGGTTAAAACCCTTCATAAGGAATTTCACTTTTATATGGAAATGTGATGTATGTGTGTTGGATGTGTGGTGTGAGATGAGTTCCCAGTGATGGGATAATTATTTATTTTTGTATATTGATAAAGTTTTTTGATTCAGGTTGGAGTTAGAAGGTGAGAATGGGGGTGGGTTTTGTGTAAATAAGGTGATACATATATATATACAATATATTGATAAAATTCACCTCCATTTTTTTATCATGGGAATAATTGGGTAGTAAGGTGGGAGTCTAGGTACACATGTTTCACTTGTTGATATTAAGCATTGGCTGGTTGCCCTAAGTAGATATCCTAACTTCCCATGGGATATTCCCATTGGTCAATATCTTCAGGGTGTCACTGAGTTCTAGGGAAGTGTTTTTGGATGACTATTAACAATAGAAATTGATTGTGGTACTATATTGAGATATTTGTTATAGGTCATCTCAACTAGGACCAATGATCCCATGGTATCTATTTTATGTATATACTACATTTTTCTATTTCCTAGTTTCTTTATAAAGTGGCATTAATATTTTTTTATTTACACTGGGACACATATTTTTTCCATGGATAATTTTTATGTAATTTAAAAAAATTGGGTTTTCATACTTTGGAATCTATTTTTTAAATGAACTGGAAGGTGGTTTTCTTAAAACAAATTGAAGATTGATTCTCATTTTGAAAATAATGGGGAAAACCTTATTTATATATAAATTATTTTCAAACAAGAATGAAATGTATTTCACCTTAAAGGTGATACATATTAAACTATTCATCCTTGGTATTCCTACTAAGATTCTCGATGCTCATGCTTGCTTCCTTCATCATTTTCCAGCCTCAGGTTTTTCTAAGTTTTGGATCACTCATGAGGTGAACATGGTTGTTTGTTTGGAGGATACCCATAGGGTCACATAGAGGTATGTTATATTTTATTTTTAATTTTTTACATCTATTATCACCTTTTCTTCTAATTTTGTTTTCACATGATAAATAATTTCCACATGAGCATGCATGATGCTCAACACTACTTTCCAGCCTAGTTGGATCAAGAATTCCTCTTAGACCTTATTGTGGGTCATCTTGGGTGATTGTTTCAATGACGCCTAGGGTTGGGTCATGAAAAAATTGTAGCATAGAAGGTTTAACCCTTGTTATTTGGGTAGTTTAGGATGTTTTGGTTTAATATTTTCAAAATTCAAGTGGTTAGTTGTGGGTAGGTTCATGATCACCACATATTCGAAGGGATTCTTGAATTTACAGGGTGGTCTGGGATGGTTTTACTTTAGAGATTTTACTTGGTTATTAGGTGTTTTTTATATTTTTTGATTTTTTTTAAGTGTTTCTAATTAGTTTTGTGGATTTTATGGTAATATTGGGGGAATTAAAAGGGGTTCATGATTGATGTGAATGGTATGGAAAACCATACATAAACCATGAAACTACCATGGTCGACCTTCATTATTCTCACTCAAATAGTACATGGTCTGACAAACCATGTATCTTATCCTTGTGTGGCAATCTTTCTTCTAGGATTTTTAATTTTTGACGCATTAGTGTTGATATTTTATCATTTATTTATAGTGTGGGTTTAGTTTTCTTTGGAGGTGTTTCTTTTAGACTCTAAAATTATATTTGGGTTTTTTAAAATTGTTTCTGAAATGAAAATGTCAGTTTGTAGAAATTAAATGGTACTATTTTGAAATAGGAAAGGAAATTGTGGTGGTTCTTGAGAGGTATTAAAAAATGGGTAATGGGGTTTATATTGGAAATTTGAAACTGGGGATGAATATCTTATTTTAGACTTTGGTATTCTTATAAACACTCAACCTTGTAGATGAGTGGTTGTATGCATGGAGGTGTACCTAGGTTGTTAAGAATGTGTGTATGTGTGAGGTTTCATGGAATACAAATGGAACATTTTCAATTTATAAATATTTTTTGTTTTCCAAATTTGGTTTTCAAAAATGGAATTTAATTCTTTCAAAAATGGGTTTGGAGTGATTATTTATTTCTTTATTTTGAGATATCATTTGACTCCTTGGTTTTGTAATAGTGGGTGTAGTGATTAAAAGTGTTTGATTTTGGGATTGTGGATCATGATTAATATGTGGATATTTGTTTCTGTGGTGTTTTTATTTATTATTAAATTTCATTTTTTCATGTTGTTCCTCCCATAGAGTTCATTGGGAGTCTGAAAATCCTTTGTGGTTGGTTATTCCCTTGTGCGTACATTGGGTGATCAAGACTTTCCATAATCTTCAAGTATATTCTAGATATAAATCCTTGGGGTCCCCAATATAAGGATTTAATTTTAAAGTTATAGTAGTTTGAGCCTATTCATTTCTTCAAACAATTTGAGACTAGGAAATCCAAAGAATGGTTTCAAGGTATTGAATAGATTTTTATTCGTCTTGAGCTCTCTGAGTATATTAAGATCATGTTAACAACCTCTATAATTGAAGACCCTTGCTGGAAGTGGTGTAAGTTCGTTTTCCAGTCTAAACCAAAAAATGGGAATTCGTGGGAAGGTTTCAAGGTCTTTTTCATCCATTAGTGTTTCTCCAAATCTTTTAGGGTAATAAAGGAGATGGTGTTATACCATATTAGGAAAAGGTATATCATTGGTATTAAAGTATGAAATTTTTTTCACTAAGATGGTGACATATCTTGTATAATTGGCCAAAGATAGATCCTTGAATGTACGATTATATTAAAATGGGATTCAACCATAACTATTTCATATGGTGTTAACATTCCTTGACCCCTATGAAGATGTAGTGAGGTAGGTTGTTCAAATTGACAGCCATTCTAGCAAGAGAACAAGAGATAGTGGGTTTCTCATATATCCCTAGAAGTAGTGTCTATAGCTCTAGTAAATGGGTAGGGAGGAAAACTACATATGGCCTTCTCAAAAGTGGTATGAAGAATAAGTTGTGTTAATTTTCATCAGAGTTATTTGGGAGTGATCTATGGGTATACTATTAGTGTGGGAATATGGGGCACAATAAGTTGTCCTCTCTAGAATCACCAAATGCCCATAGTACCTGTTGATCCTTGGGTCATATGAAATATTTTTTCTATGGTTTTTCTAGGATGTGTTGTGGATGTATATACACCCCTTAGAAGGACCCACTAGCCAATTTGGAGAATCATGGTACTAAGGAGGACTATGTTTATAGATTATTGTGCTATAAATTGTTTCTTTTTTTGGGGTGTTGAGCTTTGTGGTGTTTTGTTTTGTTCATAATAGTGGTTAATGTTGAATGTTATTTTGGGAAGTATTATTTTTAATAGTTATGTATTTTGGAAAATTATGAATGCTTTGGGTGTGGAAATGTGATGTTATTTGTATTTTATCTCATCTATCTTAATTTTGGTTTTCATTTGAATTTGTGGGAATGATTTAGTTTGAGGGAACCAATGTTTACCTAATATCTTAAAATAGTGGGGGTCCACTATGAAAGGGATCATGGAAAGCTTAGTTTTCTAATACTCTAGTTGGGAAAACTTATTTTCCCCTTTCCACATGAAACAGACCATAATAATTGGTCAACCATGTCTATGGTTCATGGAGCATATCTTCATGGAAATCATGAACGAACCACAATGAGATTCTTCTGCAATTTATAAAGATAGGGGTTGGGGTGTTCTGTAATATCCCAAATTGGGGTACACCTAAACCATAACTCGAGATAGTGGGTCACATGCCCTCATGCATGCCTCCCCATATGCTACAGGATGTCGAATAGAAGTGAGGGCAAAAAAGTTCTACATTGGGGATATTATACCCTCATGTCAGAGTGGCACACCATATAAAATAAGACACAATCAACAATCGTAGAATCAAATATAAAAAAGATAGAATCAATTAACTACAAAAGCGTAAAAATAAAACTAAATAAGTAAGTAATGAAAGATAAAATAATTAACAACTAATAATAATATCAAATACATCTATGGAAGTATCTGAGACATGGATATATGGAAAGCTATAATAGAGAAAGAAAATATGAAGATATAAGCATAGTATACAATAATAAAAAAAATTAAAATATTAAAAAACATTATCCAAGAATCTCAAGATTATTCTTGATCCTATAATACAAATCTCCAACTAATGGTAAGAATGTTAAAGACCAGTAGTAGGGTGCTTGCGCTTATCAGTACCTGCAGACAGATAAACTTCTCTGGTACCAAAGGAATCTTGAGTAGGGTGTGAGATAAAAATCTATGTAAGACACCACCAATGGTGTCCATTTGTAATACATGAAGTGAAAGTAACTAAACAGTGTGCGGGAATATGTGTTTAAATTACATTTGAAAATAAATAAACAACTATATCTCTCAAGATTCTGAAGGAAACCCAAAAGGTCTATATGCTTCAGCTCATTGCTGGAAGGAATGTCTGAACAGTCACCAAATATATAGCAGTAGTATATGTAAAAAGTATAATCTTATATATTGAATCCACCTATATGAACCAATTACATGAGGAAATTAGTGGCTATATACCTAGAATACTAGTTGTTGTCTGGATCGGGGAATAACTCATATATCTATCACCAGTCTAATGAGCCAATAAGCTCATTAAATAGGGTGCATTACCTATATCCAAATAGATTGAGAGATTACATGTAACAACACTATATATGGATAGTGATCCATCATGGAATAATTATAATCATAGAACATGGCATGTAAATCCCAATGCCTATACAGTATCACTGGTGTGAGATTCCATACTCCACACCCGATGTGATGGAGCATGATTATCTTCCATGCTCAACTGTTCCTTTCCATCATATCATAGCCTATATAAAGGAATATTATATTATAATTTTCATGGATAATTACCTCCCATCCACATATTTTTTCTATCCCATATCTATAGAAGGGGCATAATCATTGAGAATATAATAGATAAGGCATACCCACTTATTTATTTCATTATCCAAGTTCAATTACAATTTAAAATTTTCATTCTCAATGATAATTCATATAAGTATAAAAAGGGGAATGGCCTTAACATCTCTTAGAGTCACTCTATTTAAAACCAATTGATACATTTAACTTAATAAATAGCATACTATGTTATATAAGATATCCCATGTGATCAATTTTATTTAACTCTTTCAATTCATTAATACAAGTAAAACAAGTCATAAGGCTCAAAGTTTCAATTTGAAGGTGTCATGGAAAATTCATTTAAATGATGAAACCATCTCATTTAAATCAACCCATTAAATTTACCAAAACAAAAAAAAACATTTATAAGCTCAAAGGGTCACTTAGAAGATGACATGGGAAACAAGTCAATTGCATACTTTGGAAATTCTATCTATAAAAATGTCAAACACCTAATAAGTATATTGGGGTCTATTTGATAATCATGTATCAAGGGAAAATTCATTTAAAATCCAATTCATTATCTCATTAAGAGTTTCAGGAATTTTGAACCAATTGGATATAACGGCCAATTCTACTTGTCACACCCAAGTGGTGACAATATATGGTATGTGAAATATCTAAGCCACCAAAAAATAATCAATAAATATATATCTAGCCACAAGGGTAAATTAGACCTGAAGGAATCAATATAACATAGATTCCCACCAAAATCCAGTATGCATCACATCGACATGGCTACGAGACAACAAAACTCCAAGGTAAAACGATATGAAGACATAGATCAAGGCTATAGATGATGCCTCACTCAATTTCAGCCTTGGATTTAGAGTAGGTTGGAAGAGGTATGATAAATACTCCAATTCTCTTAAAGTAGGGAAAATGTTCCTTAACCTAAATAGAGACACAGATTCAAAGATTGACTTTGATAGGAGTTGAGAGACTAGGGGATATTACTAAGATGGATCCAATGGTTATAATGGATCAAATAATAGACACGAGATGGATGATCTACCTCAAACCATTGATTGAAGATATTTTATTCTCAAAAATATAAGAATAGGTATGTTGGTCCACTTGAGAGAGGAAGGAAAAGAAGAAATATGTTTTTTATTAAGAGAGGGGAAAATTAACATTTCACCCCAAAATATCAAAGTGCAGAGTTTGGTCAAACTGTAGATAAACCATGCTCATTTCCCGGATATTTGGGTCACACTGCATGGTTAGGTGTGTGGTTTGACTAACCATGTGTAAACCGTAAAGAATAGTTATACCCCATATTTTCAACTGGATGCACATCCATGCACCGTGAGTCACATGGTTGCAGACAAATCATTCGACCAAGTAAATTTTTCCACTTTCAGATCTCTATGCTCTGAATAATCCCCAAACGCACTAGTGACATTGGTGACTTTATTGGAAATCATTATTATGTTCGTTTAAACTATTCAAATTAAAAAACTAATAATCTGGACCATCATCGAAAAGATATGTCATTACAACCTCCCCTCCTTAAATCAACTCATCCATGAGTTGGAATTCTGAGAGTAAAGATGTATCATCATGAAATAGTTTCAACCACTAAGAACATATATCATCTTCCCACTCCCATGTCTTATCTTATACTCGGTATTACTTCTGTATAACCCATACCAAAGGAACGAACCTGCCTTAGAGAGTTTTCACAGTCTGATCCACTATATGAACTGGATACTCCTAATAGGAAGAATCAACATCCAATTCAACTTAATCTAATTGGAAGGCATGTTTTTGGTTTAGATACTATCAGGGAAGTTGAGATATATGAAAGACACCATGCATAAACTAGTATCAGCGATGATGTTCCAACTGGTAAGCTGCTGGTCTGATTTGTTTCACAACTTCAAAGGATCTAACAAACCTCAGTGAGATCTTACCCAGTTTTTGAATTTGTCTGTGGACCAATCTGGGTAAGATTCAACAGAAAACCTAGTCTCCAACCTTGAACTCAATAGGTCACTGAAATATATTGGCCTATGACTACTATTTGGACAGAGCTATCAAAATACACTTTTTGATCAGTAGAACCTAATCTGTAGTCTCCTATATGAGACGTGGTCTAAGAATACATGTTCCCCTACCTCTTTCCATCCTAGAGGTGTGAGGCATGGACAATCATATAATTCTTCATAAGGATCCATCTCTATGATAGCTTAAAAGCTATTATTATAAGAAAATTCCACAAGAGGAATTTGTTTCTCCCAATAACATGCAATGTCAAAGACACATGCACATAGAATTTACCCTAGAACCAGAATAATATGCTCCATTCCTACATTATTCTATGGGTGATAAATCATATTCAAAATTACTTACTTACCCAAGGCCTTCTAAAACACCTACCAGAGCCATGACATAAAATGAGCATCTCTGATAGAAATGATAAAACAAGGAGCTCCATAAAAATTTATAACCTCTTTGACATAAAACCTTCATAGGTCATCTACCATGATGGCCTCTCACACATGTAATAAGTGTGAGATCATAGTCAAATAATCAATGACAAGCCACACTGTATCATTTCTATGAGTTGATCCAGGTAGACTAATCATTAAATCCATTGAAACATCACCCCATTTCCACTCAAGAATGTCAAAATGTTGTAAAATACCTTATGGACACTAATGTTTCACCTTCACCTACCGACAGGTGGAAAACTATGTGATGAATCTGGTAATCTTTAATTTCATGCTTGGATACCATTAATGTCGCCAAATATCTCCAAAAATTTTGGTGACACCAGGGTGAACCATACAAGCTAAGGCACAAAATTCACCCATCGCTCATCTATGATGTCATATGGGAACTATACACAACCATGGAATAACAAGGCATCCTTCCCATCCATGGTCCAACTAGAATACATATCATCATCTGAAACACCTTGCCTTATAAAAGGCCTTCCGGATCAGATAATTGTCTCCTTATAACCAGTTCTGGGAGAGTAGATGTCACCACCAAGTATAGGAGGATGGTTTGACCATGATCCTCTAGAACCTCAATGTGAATCTATGAGAATAAGTCTATAATCATATATTTTTTTGGATTTATTAACCTCCATTTTCAAAGTCATTTGGATTATATCATCGACTATTGAATTTCCCATTCGAGGCATATAATAGAGCTTAAAATCAAATGAATTTAGGTACTCAACCAACCAGTGCTTCTTGGGATTCAGATCCTACTATGTGAAGATGTAATTGAGCCTTTTATGATAATTGAATACCAAAAAATACTCTGCTATAAGATAGTGTCTCCAATAGTGTAAGGCATACACAACAGTAGCAAGCTTGAGGTTATGAATTAGGTAATTTAGCTCATGGGGCTTCTAATGATGAGACCTGTATGCAAAAAAATCATTTGTCATATATCATAATAGCTCCATGGTCATTACCTAATGCGTTATAGTATAAATAATAGATATTTCCTGGATTCTACAGAATTATTGTTGACATAAAAGTCAATTGATCCTTTATCTCTATAAAGGATGATTCATAAGATTTTGACCAAACAAATTTCACACCATTATTTTTCAATTCCATTTGTGGTGGTTCAAAGCATAAGAAATATTGGATGAAGTGTCTATAACATCCAAAAATACCTAAGAAACTATGAATGTCAACTACATTCTTGGGATACTCCCAAGAAACTACATCTCTCACATTCTATAGGTCTATTGAAACTTATAACTCTAAGATAATGTGACCAATAAAGTGGAATTTTTCAATCCAAAAGTTGGATTTATTGAGCTTAGCATAGAGATGATGCTCTCATATTATATTCATCATGATATTTTAATGGGTTGCATGGTTGTGTCTTGTGCGCGAATACACCAAGATAAAAACAAAAAAGTAAACAACAAAAATAATCTTGATACAGGTGGGAGACCAGATTCATAAGATCCATGAAGACTATAGGTGCATTCATGAGTTAAAATAGAAAAACCTCTTACTCATATAGACCATACTTACTTCTAAAATTTGTGATAGGTGTGTCTGATGTATTGACATGAACTTGATGATACCTCGACCTCATATCTATCTTTTAAAACACTTTATCTCCTTGGATTGGATCAAATAGGTTATATATTCAAGGTATTGGATATTGATTATTCTTCATGAGATGATTAAATCGACAATAATATACACATATCCTAAGGTTACCATCTTTATTCTTTGAAAAAATATTTAGTGAACCCCAAGGAGAAGTGTTTAAGTGTAAGAAGCCATTATCCTCTAGATCCTCCAATTTTTTTCTTCAAATCTATAATCTCCTTAGGTTCCAACCTATAAGGAGAATGGTCATTGGTGCTACTCTTGGTGTAATCTCAATAGTAAACTCTACCACTCACACCATAGGTAGACAATATAAGTCATCAGAAAAGTGGTATTTAAAATGCTCCACTATGGGAGGAAAATATTAGGTTATAACCCCTTGTGATCTAGGAAAACACTGGAAATATAAACTTTAGTACTACCCAGCCTCTACTGCTCAGATATTTCCCATACTACGCTAACATTCCATTCACCCATATGCATGATCTTAACTCCCTGTAGTGATGTAAATTTCACCCTTTCATGATTGTAGTTAATATGGGATCAATAGGAAACTAGCTGGTCCATCATGATGATTATGTTAAATCCCATCATGTCAAAGATTAATATATTCCATGTGAAATGGTAACTATATATCTCAAGTGGAAAGTCCCTACAACAGTGAAAACCCTTTGAACAGTTATAAAACAAGGTGTTTAAGGTCATAACACCATGAAATTGATCAATCTTGAGGCCCAGACATTCAGTGATTGACTCAGATATAAATTAGTGATACGTGCCTGTGTCAAATAAAGAAGACACTAAAGTGGATGCTACAAGAATAGTACATCATATAGTAGAAGGTCCAATGATCTACTCCTTAGGAATATGCTAGAATACATGCAACTAGCCTATACCAAGGCCCTGAGTCACTGCCTGACTTCCCTAAGCAAGCCCGCTCAGCTGGCGCTAAGATTCATATATATGACTGCCTTTGCCTTGACCGCCACCTCAACCTCATCAGCTAATGGTATTCCAACTACCTACTTGACATAATTCTACTGGTCTAGCTCTTGGCCAGGGATCAGGTGTGAACCCATGATTTCTAGGTACTAAATGGAAAGTCTAGTAGAAATTATGAATATGACCCATCCATCCACAGACATTGGACTCAACTGGAACACACAGGCACTCTAGTTTTGTTTTCCCTAGATTCCCACATAGGTGGCATATAATAAATCTATTTTCCTGAGGATCTTGATTGTTTCTACCTCTGTGAGTAGCCTTCCTCTTTCTCCTATAAGATTAACTAATGTTTTCTCTATGCACCAAGCTGCCCTCACACGGACCTTCAGCTTCCCCCATGTTTCAATAAATAATAAGGGCTTGGTCGATGATTTCATAAATGGTCATCGACATGAACACATTGACCTATAATCAAATGTCATATACCATCCCATCCTCAAATCACCTGGAAATCATACGATCATATCCGGTAAGATAATGAATGAACTGCTACATATCTATGAAATGAGAAGAATACTTCATGAGAGACATGATCCCCTACTACAAGTTCATGAATTATTTAGTTCTATTGTCCCTCAAAGTCTAGGGAAATAAGTATTCATAGAATATTCTATGAAAATATAACCATACCATATCACGATGCCAATCCACCTTGGTGATAATATCCCATTACCTCTTGGAAGAATCATTAATCATATACATCTCTAGTTTAAAGATATAATCTAAAGGTATCTCTAGATGCTTGTAAATAGGAAGGATTGCATCAATCCAATACTCCACAACATGTGGTCCAACATCCCCCAAAAATGTGCAAGGATGGTGCACCTAAAATTCATGAGTCAAATCTACCATGCTCAAGGTAGGTCGGACTACACATTTCATTGACTATAACATACATAAGAATCCCTCATGGAACTGGGCATCAGTACCCATATCGAAAATAGGAAGTGTTTCCACAGGTGGCAGTATAGGAATAATCACTGGCAGCTCACTGGTCGCCACCTTAGAAGTATAGCCATCACCACCTTTAGGGTGTATCCTTGGAGGACGTCACAATAGATTGACACTACAATTCTAAATGCATGCCTCAGAATATATTTATTAAATTTAGATGATTACATTTTAGAAACTAGTACAAGTATAAATTCTTCCTATAGAAATGATCAAACCTTTCTACTTACATGAAATCCAAGTCTGGACGGTAGAAAGATACCATTACAGGCCATAAGGTCTTAATATATTCTAACTACCCACTTCTAAGGCCAAGCTCAGGTATATGTCTCAATGTTAGAGATATATAAGATAGTTTTTTCCATTTAAAATCCATAATCATTTTGAATTTATACTAATTTAAACATTTAAATCACATAGAATAATTGAATTAGATGGTTTACCATTTTTTGGTCCATAAGACCCCATACTCTTTATGAATCAAAAAAGGCCATCCACTTGACCGACATCAAAACAAGTTGCAGCTCATGTTACCAATGGTACATAGCTCAATATGCCATAATTAACTACATAAAATGTATGCTTTAACCTTTTCAGCAAAACATTGTCTGGTTAAGGTAGACACATTAAGTGTCAACTATGTTCTCCAATCACTGGAAGAATTTTCAGCACAATTCTATACATATTCAAGCCATTAATAATATTCAAAGGAAATTTCATTCTAAAAATAAACATGTCATGGAAAAATTCAAGGCGTATTAGTCATAATGTTCCTAATAATGATTCATGGTCTGATGCAATGCACTCATTTCATTGGGACATTATAAAGAAATCATAATTTCAATAAAACCTATATCAATAAAATCATAACCCAAGTCTATCACCCAATGGTGAAGTCATGTCAACTATAAATGACATAATCAATAAATGAAATTTACTATTCCACATAATTTGGGTTTCACCTTTACATGGGTTAGCTACATATAGGAATAGAGTCAATTTCAAATTCCATTAAATCCTAGTGTCTTGTCTAATACCCACATAGTAAGACAAAGGAAAACTTTTAGCTCTGATACCACTTTATAGCATCCTGACTTGGGTCCACTTAAACCATTCCCTAAGATGGAAGGTCACATGGCCTTAAGTTATCCTCCTCGTATGCCAGAGGTTGTCGATTAGAAGTGTGGGTTTAAAGGTGGTATGGTAGGGAGACTATACCCTCATGTCAGAGTGGCACAACAACTAAAATCAAATAAAATCAATAGTAGTGGAAGCATATATAAATATACATAATCAATGAACTACAGAAACTTAAACATATTACTAAATAAGTAATTAGTGGAAGATAATTAACTAAAAACTGATAATAATATCAAAATCCTCTTTGATAGTATCTAATACATGGAATCATGTCATGCTGTAATGCAGAAAGGAAACAGGAAGATACAATCATTCTATAAAATAATACAAAAATAAAAATGGATAAAAGCTACTCTGAGTATCTCAATATAGTACCTGGTCCTCTATTCCAAATCTCAAACTATTGATAAGCATGTTAAATACCATTATCTGGGTTTTTTCCCTTATCAGTACCTACAGAAAAATAATCTTCTCAGGTAACAAAGGTAGCATGATTAGAGTGTGAAATAAAAATACTTGTAGGCCACCGCCAAGGGTGTCTATGTGTAACCCAAGCACTTCTCATAACTAAACAGTTTCCAATGATATCTATTTAATTAAAAATATAGAATAAATAAATAACTAGCCCAATCAGGTTCCTAAATGACACATGTCGGGTCTACTTGTTATGGCTCATTTCCAGAAGGAATGTCTGAACAGTCACTATATATATAGTAGTAATATATATATATATAGTATAATATTATATATTTCATCAATCTATATGAACCAAGTACGTGCAGAAATAAGTGGACTTATACCTAGAATACTAGTTACTGGCTGGACCAGGGCATAACTCAGACATCTATTACTAGTCTAATGATTCTATAGGACCATGAAATATGGTACATACCATAAAACCTAATAGAGTGAGAGACTCCATGATAGAACACTTGGGATGGAGATTGACCCATTATGGAATCACTCTAATCATGGAACATGGAATTTTAAGCCCAATGTCCATATAATATCATTGGTGCGAGATGCCATACTCCACACTCGATGTATGGAAGCATGATTATCCACCATTGTCAATTATACCTTTCCATCTTATCACATCTTATATAAATTATTAATGTAATTATAATGGGTATGGGGAATTAGATCCCATCCATCTCTTTTATCTATCCAATATATATATATATATAAGGTGCATAATCATTCATAATATAATACGCAAGGCATAACCACTTATTCATTTCATCATCCAAGTTCAATTATAATTTAAGCATTTTCATTCTCTATAAAAATTCATATAAGTATAAACAAGGATCGTGGACATATCATCCATTGGGTTCTCTCATTTTAAAACAAAATGATTCATTTTACTTAAAGAATAGCATACCGTGTTCTAGAAGACAACCCTTTTGATCTATTCCATTTACCTCATTCAATTCATTAACACATGGAAAACACATTTTAAGGATAAAAGTTCCAATTGGAAGGTGTCATGGTAAATTCATTTAAAGGATTCCACAATATCATTTAAATCAACCCATTCAATTTACCAAAACATGGAAAAAAACATTTATAAGCACAAAGGGTCACTTAGAAGATGAAATGGTCAACATATCAAGTGCCTATATTGGCAATTCAAATTATAAAAGGTCTAAACACCTATGTGGTTCCTTGGGTTCCATTTAATACTCATGTATTAATGGAAAATTCATTTAAAATCCATGACATTAGTTCATTAGGAGTTCCAAGAATTTGGAACCACTTTGCCGTAATGTAAAAAATGTACTTAGGAAACCCAATGGGTGACCCTATATGGTATGTGAAACATCTAAACTGCTATGTGAGAATCAATAATCATGTAACTATGTGAATTAGTCAATTTGACCTAAAGGAATCAGCATAATTGATATTCTAAAAAAATACAATGTGAAGCACAATGACATAGCTACGAGATGACACAACTAAAAGGGAAAACAACATGACCACCTACCTAAATTCCATAGATGATTCCTTGCTCAATATAGGTATCATATTTTTATTAGGTCAGAAGAGATAAGAGAAACAACCTAATTCCCAAAAAATAGGGAAAATGACCCCACACCTAAATAGAACAATTGATTCTAAGATTAACTTTGATAGGAGTTGAGAGACTGGGGTAGAATACTAAGACATATCAAATGCTTCTGAAAGATTGAAGAATGAACACTAGAAGGAGGGTATAGCTCAAATCCTAAATTAGGGAGATTGGATTCTAAAATGGAGAATAAGAGGGGTACTAGTCTATTTTAGGAAAGAATGAAAATTGGAAATTGGTTTTAACTTAAGTGAGGGTAAAATTAGTCATTTCACCCAAAAATATCAAAGCACACAGTTTGGCAGTATGGTTTTGTCAAACCGTGCACAAACCATGCTCAGTTCACTAATACTTGGGGAACACCACATGGTTAGGTGTATGTTTTGACTAACCATGCACACAATATTCATAATGGATCTGTCCCATATATGAAACAAGCCATATTTCTATATACCTTTGGTCACACAGTTGTGTCCCCTGGGTCGTACAGTTGCAGATAAACCGTGTGGCGTAGAATATTTTCCCCTTTTGGATATTTGGGTTCTTAACGAGCACCAGAAGAACCCACGACCTTTGTGACTTGATAGGACATCATTATTAAGGTCTTTTAAGGTATTTAAATTGAAAAACTAATGATTTTTTCTTTCTTTGAAAACCCATGTGATTACATGTATTTAGGTTTTGGTAGTGTGTATGGAGTTGTAGCCCCCCCCCCAACCTTTATTATTTTTTGGGAAGTTTGGGTTTTCTATTTTTATTAGTGTTTCCTATGGTTTTAGAATTGGTTCTTTGAGGTTGTTAATTCTAGTTCTTTAGATTTTAGAAATTTAGTTTCTAGATGTGAAGTTATTTTTCATTTATTAGTCTTCCGGTGATTGGGGGTTCATTTTGGTGGTGTTCATTTTTTCCTTGGGTTTTTGTTAACTATATCTTTTATGAATTACTGGGGGGATAAAGTTTCAATTTTGGGGATAATTTTCCTACCTCGACCTGGAATGACCATTTTATTATTTTTTATTTTTGATCTAATTTGTTTTATATTATTTTTCTTAACCATTTTTAGATAAATGGTGGTTTTGGTTCATTTTATGGGTGGAACATGGTAGTCACATGGTTAGTAGAAACTGTAATCCATCCCCTTTAAAACCTTACATCCAAGTAAATGGGTTTATCAAGACCACATGGTTAGTTCATGACCATGTGTACTCACCTAGAAAACAGTAGGCCTGCTAGGTCACTTAAAAAGTTGTATTTTACAACTTTTCCCACTTCATGGTTTAAGGAAAACTCCCTATTCATAACCCATTCAACCCCAAACACCCATGGAGATATCCCCACACCTCTCCCCCTGATTCCTTTCCTCCTCCATCGCAAAATCTAGTGGCTTCTTTAAGATTAACCATGGATTCTCAAAGGTAATCCCCAATTTCTACTCATTTTTTCTTTTTCTTAATCTTTCCTCTAATTGATATTACTACTAGGGAATTTGTAACCAATGGTTTATGTTGACATGTTTTTAAATTGATGATTTTGATCTTCTAGGGTTATCATTGGTTACCTTTTATTCCTCCATCTTCTTTGAAGTTATTTTGAGTTTACCTTATCACGTGAATCAAGATTTGAGGTAGGTTCTCCCAATTATCAATATTTTAAATTTATTTCTATAATTTCAGTGGGTCTACATAAGTTATTTAATGTTAGATGAAATGTATATTAAATGTAAGTGTTTCAATCTTGGGAAATGAGTTATATCTTTCTTTCTAAACTTCTACTTTGGTTTTTATCATGAATTTTGTTGATTTAAATCATTTTTTGAAGTTTTATTGTTGGAAATATACTTTCATTTATCAGATGAATTTTAATGGTTTTAAGAATTGAAAATGGGTTTTCCCAAAAATGGGGAATAGTTTTTGAATTGGAATAGTTATTGAAAATCATGTTTTTCAAAAGTAAAGGTGTTACCTTTGAATGGTGAGGCACGATTGGAACGTTTCATTGTTTTGAATAATAGGGGAAACCCCCCGTTAAGGCATTCCCCTTTTTATATAGAAATTATATGTATGTGTGTTAGTTTTTTGGTTTTAGATGTGTGCCTCATGATTGGATAGTTCCTTTTTTATGTATATTGAAGATGGGATATGATTATGGTGGGTGTTCAGAGGTGAGATAGGGGAGGTAGAAGGGTTTTTGTGTAAAGAAGGATATACATATATTTATTAGATATCTTGATAAAACTCACCACCATTTTATTTTCATGGGATAACTTGGGTAGTTGGGTGGAATCCTAGGTACACTTGTTGTACTGGTTGAGATTAACAAATGGCTAGTAGACTTGAGTAGATATCCTAAAAAACCATGAGATATTCCCCTCATCCGATCTGGTGATGATTTCGTTGAGTGTTAGGGAAGAATTTTAAAAAAAATTAGAACCATTAGAGATTGATTGTGTGAATATATTGGGATCTTTTTTCTAGGCCATCTCAACCATCACCTAAGATCCCATGACACCTATTTTATCTATATGATACTTTCTTCTATTTCCTAGTTTCATTAAAAAGTGGATTTATTGTTTTTTTATTTACATAAGACATCTATTTTAGCCCTAGTTACCTTCTTAAGGAATATACATAATTGGTTTTTCATGATTTAGAAATTTTTTTGGAAATTAAATTGAATGTTTTTTTCCTAAAACAATTTAAGATTGATTCTCATTTTCAAAATAAAGGGGGAATTTATTTTGATATATATTATTTACAAACAATAATGAAATGGGTTTCACCTTAAAGGTAAGGAATAATACTTTTCTCATCCTTGGAATTCCTATTAAGAAACTTGGTGCTCACACCCACTTCATTTTCCATTTTTCATCCTCATGTTTTTCCATGTTCTGGATAACTCATGAGGCAAACATGGTTCTTTGGATGGAAGATACCATAGGGGTCATATTGCAGTACATTCTATTTTTCATTCTACTTCCAATTTCTCCTTGTCTGTTGATTATTTTTTTGTTTCTCAAGTTCTAAATCATTCTCATATGAGTCTGCATGATTTCTAACATAAGTTTGTAGCTCGGAAGGATCAGGAATGCCTCTCTGGAATTGTTGAGGGTTAGATTGGGTGATTTATTTAGTGTCGACCCAGGATGGTTCATGATAGATAATTTCCTTTGGATATACGAATGTGAGAAAATTTTAAATTATCTAAAAATAAGTTTTTTCATCACACCAATGGTTACACTAACATATAATGGGGAAGGTTTTGGGATATATAGTGATTCATTTATTATGGTATTATGATACATCCTCATGTATAATGATATAGTGATAGATTATGCATCACGAAAATTGAAAATACATGAGAAAAAAATACTCAACTCATGATTTAGATATGAAAGCAGTAATTTTTGTGTTCAAGATATGGAGGCATTAAATTTATGGGGAAATATGTGAAAAATATACAAATCATAAAATCTTAAAGTATATATTCACATAGAAAGAGTTGAATATGTGATAAAGGATATGGTTAGACCATATTAATGATTATGCCTATTCAATACACTACCACCCTAAGAAGGTGAGCAAGGTTACTAACGCTCTATGTTAGAAAGACTATTATTGTTTTCCCATTATGATGGTGGAAAGAGATCCAATATTTATGGATCTATATAATATAGATCTAGAAATCATGAGGAAATGGGATATATCATATCTTTCTCATATTAATGTTCAACCATCCATCCATGTGAGGATTATAGAGGTATATATAGAAAATTTAGAACTATAGAAGAAGGCGAGAAATGTTATTGAGTTCAACCATGAATACGATTAAATGATAAGGTTTAGGAAATTAATATCAATGTCATTAACTAAGAAGGGGTTATTTTATGGAGCTCATAGTTCATCATTCCCCATTCATACATGAAGTATAAAAATGCATAGAGATCTGAGAGATTATATATAGAGGGATAACATGAAAAGGGATATTGAAAGATATGTATACCGATGCCTGATATGTATGATAGTTAAGGCCGAGAGAGATAAGTGTAAGGGAATGTTTCAAATATTACCTAGAATAGTATGGAAATTGGAAAACATTACCATTGATTTGATTATTTAACTCACTAAAAAACAAAAGGTTACAATTCTATTTGGGATGTACCTGATCATATTTTTAAATCCACACATTTCATTGAAATAAGAGAATATTTATATCTTTATCAGTATATCAGGATTAAAATTAATAAAGTGTTATGATTTCATGTAGTACCACATTCTATTGTATCTAATCTAGATATGAGGTTTACGTCAAATATCTTGTGAATTATTCTCCTAACATTTAATAAGAAGTTAAAATTTAGAACTATATATCATCCTTAAATATATTATAAATATATTAGGATAGTTAGAAACATTGAAGATAGGTTGAGAGCATGTTACACATATTTTAGAGCTGGTCGGGGTCAACATACTTCTATAGTTGAGTTTTCATACAACAATAGATTTCACTCAAGCATTCAGATGGATACTTATGAAGATCACTATTGTTAGAAGTAGATAACTCAATTTTTTTGGGATGAAGTTAGATAAATAAATCTTTTGGGACATTAGATTGATAAGGAAATGGAAGAGAGTTTAATTTCATTCAGAAAAAAATATGTCCACTCAGAGTCGATAGAAAAGTTACACTAATAATCATGGATGAGAATTAGAGTTTTTATTTAGTGATAATGTATTAAAATTAAAATATCTAAGGTAGTACATACTTTATTATTCAAATGTACTAAATTAGGAGGTTAAAACACTGAAAAAAGATCTCTCTTATGGGGAACAATATATGGGTATTTTGAATTGAATAGAGAAGGTGTTGTAGAATAATAACACTCACTCGGTCAATGTTTTGTAGAGAAACCTTAAATTTAAGGAAGCAAAATAGGAACTCGAGGATGTGATAAGGAATAAGTATCCTTAGTCATTTTTATTAGAGTGAAAACATTTTAGGGTTTAATTATTATAAGGTGTTAAAATGTAACACTCCTTTATTTTATAATATATTTATCTATAAATAAATTAAATTTAATTAGTATCTTTCTTCACATGCAACACTAAGGTCAAAATAACTACAATAAATTACTGAGTTTTTATTATTTAAAGGAGAATGATATAAAAAAACCGTTAAATTGGAGGTACGGATAAGAATAAACACAATATTAAAAATATTTACGGAGGTTTATATAATTAATTTTGATAATAAATAAGTACTCATTTTTCAGTAAATTCATTTTAATCTTCAAAAATATGTTTTCTCCAAAATTATATTTCTATAGACTTTTTTGTGTGAATAATATTATTAATATATTACACTGGTAGAAATTTTATTTTTGAAAAAATTACATCATTTTTTAAATCATCATATCAAAATTATGTTATGGTGATATTTTGGTATCATTTGAAAAGATTAAATTTTTAGTGAATAGTGAAAAAAAACTAATTTTTTATAAAAAAATTTCCCATTCAAATATTTACAAATTATTATTTTATTTAATTTATTAAAAAAGGAATTAGATTATTTTATTATAAAAAATCAACTTAATGTCATTGGAATTGACTTTATTCTCAATTTTGGTTGAAAAACATTTTTATACTCAAAAATTCATTTTTATGGAAAATCATTTTTCATTGAATTAGGTGGGTTTGTTTTTAAATTAATTTCATCAACTTCAAGAAATTTAATTTTTTAAAATGAAATTCAAATTTTTAATCAAAATTCACAATTTTTTTAATAATCCACTTTAATTTTTGGTAATTATGAATAAAAACTTTAGGAAAAATCAAAATAAATTGGTAAGAGTTAAAAGATATTAAAAGTTTTAAAAATAAAATAATAAGTGTTAAAAGAAGATAAAAATATATAAATCCTTATTTATTGTAATATTTAAACGTCATATCATCTTATATTTGAATATAATTCTTTTGGAAGTATTTTTCATGCATAATACTATAATATATTATATTCCTTTGAAAAATTCCATGTCTGTTATATTCCTTACTTATAAAAGTAAACCCCTCTGCTCTTATCTATCCTTAAATAACGTATTATGAATAATACCTATCAGAATGATTTCATTAAATCCCTTCCCACACCCTATATATCCATGATTTATTATAATACAATCTTTTCAAGGCATAAGGTTTACGACAAATAAGGTTTCTCAATGAATAAGTTTAACTCTTAACCGAGCAATTTTAATTTTATTTTATATTCCACCATCTATAAAATATATTTATCCATCATATAATGATGAATATATTATCATAAATCTAAAATTATTTCATTATGATGATATTTAAACCATTATTCATCTCTTTCTCCATTAAATGGGAAACAAAAATATCGACTATTCATACGTGCAGACTACTGCCACATGTAACAGGGTATTTCTCTTTTCACCAAAAAAATTAATGGGATGTTTTTATGATAGATAAAATTTATATATATTATATTTATAAAATAATTAAAATTATTTTATTATATAATCTTATAAACCTTCTTATCATTCTGTCTATTAGAAAATAATAAAATCACTTGTGTGTACGTGTAGACAACCACCTCCTTGAAGCAATGTGATTCACGATCCATCACCACATTATATGAATAATAATAAAATTTAATATTATGAAATTATATTATACTTATTTCATGATTAATATTCTATATATGATGAAAACATTCCCATGAAATAATTACCAAAACCATCAAACTGAAACATGCATAAAAAACATACCAGTTTTCACATGAATTTTCATTTTAATAAATGGATAAATGAAAATTATAAGGGAATAATAAAAAATAATTTATAAATGAATTTAATTCTATAATATATGAATAATTAATATATATTTATTATATATGATATTTTAATGTGTACATGATAAGACTTGAGGTAAGGGATTATGCTGTAATCTCATTTATTTTTGGGATTGTCTATGGTAAATTTCCATTGAAGTAAATTATATGGATATTATCATTTAGAAACAATATATTTTATTCCAATGTAGTTATTGATGTAATTTTCTAGTAATATTACAATTTACACTTGTTGGTACTTAATATTACAGATAAAATGCTTTTAAGAAAAAACTAACTTTATTTCCTCTTTGTCCAAGTTTTTTTTTCATCCATGTATGTATTCTATTTAAAATATTATTTATAATCTAAAATGATTTTTTACTTTTATTTTTATCCATATTTTAATTGATATAAATAAATTAAAGGAATTTTCTCATCATTTCCCGAATGAGTTATTTTTATCAAAAGCGTGAACATAATATTTGTCTTCACATATACTATATGAATGAATTTTACCACAATCATGGAAACTATTTTATTTACAGATTACTTTACTATATTCAATGCATCTTATTGAAGTAATTTTTTCGTAATATTCTGTATTTTATCTATTTTATATAATTGGTTTGGAATTGAAAAGGGTATTTTCCTTAATAATTTTTCTGGTGATAATTTAAAGGTATTTTTATCTATAAAAACATCCTTTGATGTTACATAGGCTTAATTTGGGGAATGATAAAATGATAAAATCCTTATTATTTAACTCGGTGGTTATTTATTATGATAATTAAATCTTGATGAAACTCATTTTATTTTGTACAAGTGAATGTATGATGAAATGATAAATTTTTTCATTACTTTGTGGAATTTGAATGAATAGTTCATGATTATGTAATGGTTGGGTATCTTATATTCCACCAATGAATTGGGTAATGTCGTATTTTTATTTCATCAGATAAGGATGAAAATCATGGAAATTATTGTCAATTAATTTTTTCACTTTTTGATGAATGGTTATGATTTCTTCTAGCTATGATCACAAGATTGTATATAGACTTGATTAAGAATAACTATGTTAAAATTTTGATGTGTGAGTATTATTGTTTATAAATATGATCACAATATTATGAATGGACCCGATTTAAAATAATTATGTTCACATTTTGGTGTGTGATTATTATTTCTTCTAGCTATTCTCACAAGATTATGTGTGTACGTTATTTTGAATAACTATTCTCAAGATTATGATAAAAAATGGTTAAATAAAACATAACTATTTTATGACACTTTAAGGATGATTATTGTTTAAAACCATTATTTACCTATATTTTAGATATGACTAGATTTTGGAGTTTATGACATAATATTTTCTAGGTATAAATCTTTTATATTTAGTACATGGACTTGATTATGGTTTCATACACTTATGACTATCTTATGATTTCTTAGGATTGATATCTCCCATGATACCTTTAAAAATCATATAATTTCAGCCTTTATTATGTTTTCCCTCCCTAGGTTTTGATGGAATGTTTTAAGAGTGATGTGTCTAGAATGGTACTAATATCCTAATCTTTGTGGGAGATGTTGAATATATTTTAATAAATAAGTTTATTATGTATCTAGACTCTAAATAAACTAAACCTTTATGATCCTCATGATTGTTTATTGTGAAATGTAATTAATATTCTTATAAAATGATGTAATATTTATGAACACTATGATCTAGTTTCGATAAAGAGGATATTATAAAGACAAATTTTAGAAGATATTATGAACACAATGAAGACTGGATAATTCCCTTTAGTCCTACAAATGAACAAAAAATATTCATGGAATTGATGAAATGTATCATTGATAGTTACCTTGATTCATTCATCATTGTATTTTTTTATGACATCTTTGTGCTCTCTCACATAATGGATGATCAAGAATGGCACTTGGAAATTTCCTTGGGAACATTTAGAGACAACTATCTCTATGAAAAGTTTTTTAAGTGTTACTTCTGTATACATCATTGTATTTATTGATTACATATTGGTGTACAATAACACTATGGATGATCATGAAAGTAACTTGGAAATTTTTTTGGGAATATTTAGAGACCACTATCTCTATGAAAAGTTTTTTATGTGTGGATTCTAGATACAATAATATTTATTCCATGGGAATTTCATTTCATAGAAAGGTATATCGGTCGATCATGAATAGATTTAAGGTTTTATTATGCCTTTGAGGTATGAATATTTATAGGGTTAATAGGTTATTATAGTCAATTTTTCCATGATTTATGATGTCTATAATCCCCAAGTATTGTGTTAACTAATAAAGGAATTCAATTATATTGGAGAAATAATTATATGGAATAATGTTTTGATATTAAGGATCAGATTACTTTACCACCTATTTTTACCTTTCCAAAATTCATTGAGAGTTATGTTTTTTATTATGATGCATTTGGATCCTAATTGGGTTTCATTCTCATGATGTGATACTATATGAAATCCCACATATTTATTACATAACTTTACATGAAATTTTACAAAGAGAAGATATTTTAAAGTTTAGTTTCTGGTAAATAAGGTACATAATACAAGAAAACCTAAAACATTATTCTATTACACATGAAAGGATTCTTAAAGTTTCAACCTAAGTAAATTTATTTAATATCATAACATGGGGACATACCAAAAAGGAAAGGGTGACCATAAGTCCTAGTAAAGGAAAATAAGTGAAAGAGTTCATATGTGAACTTCAGGGATATCAACAAGAACACAAGGAATATCGTAAAGGAATGATAAAGAGGCATATAATAATAATAATAACTTGAATAATAACATGAAAATGTGGGTTAAACATTTAATTTATCATTCATAAGTATATAACAAAGGTCTAACCCCAAGTTTTCCTAACAATTACCAAGGTATCATAAAACAT
Source organism: Viscum album (assembly GCA_963277665.1). NCBI lineage: Eukaryota > Viridiplantae > Streptophyta > Magnoliopsida > Santalales > Viscaceae > Viscum > Viscum album. The sequence goes on from OY728121.1 coordinate 955,702,386, forward strand.
ATCATCTCTATAGATTAATTTATTTACCCAATGAATTGGAGAGATATTAGGGAAAACCATTAATATTTTTTTATTTTTATAAGATCCACAGAGATCATAATCAAACATTTCATAAATAACCAATAGATAATAAAAGAAATGGGTTTTATATCAAAATCATGGCGTTTTAAAAAGTCTTTAAAAACATGGTCATTATGTCATTTATAACCCATGGAAAGGTAATGAGGGTTTTATGCATGTTAATTCAACAAAAACATAAATCATTATTATGTCTTGATGAATACCCCTGTAAATGAAAGAGTTTTGGGTATTCACATAAAGAAAATAAAATAATTTATTAAGAAAAAGAGAGATATTTTGAGATGAAAATTCTACAGCATAGTGGGTATGAAACATGGTTTTATAAAACATTAAAAAGAGTGGGGAAAAGGGTCATACATTAATAAAAGACTCATAATATAATATATGGATATAATAAAATGTAAATAAGAACATGTTATGTAAAATTTTAAGACATAACACCTGAAAGGGAACTTGAAAGGAAAAGATAAGTTGAGAATTCCCTTACATTGAAGAGTAGCTTATAAAACCATAATATCGTGACCTTGGGGGATTTAGGACATCATTGGGGACTCCTTGTAAGGTAATTATATCATAGATTCAAATGGGATTATTTTTTAATGAAATTAAATGAAGGAATGAGTTGGTATTTAAAGTAAAAGACTACGAGTTTTTTATTAATATAAAAGGACACCTCATCTGTGGTATTAGAAAAACCATGGGCTTGACCATGGTATTTTCCCATGGTATTGTCCACTTGGGAAAACTCATAACATATTTTAATCCACAAGAGTCCACCATAATCTTATCTTACTCATTAAATCAATATGACATAGTTATGATGTCATTAAACATACCAAAAACTCAAAACTGTAATTTTACTATAAATCAAAAATTCAACTATTCCATAAAAATATGAAAAATTCACCCTAACCATTTTTTGACATGTATAATTCCAAAATTAAATCCATTTTATAAAAAAATATTTCATTTTAAATTAAATTATATAAATAAAATATTAATACTTAACAAATAATTTCTAAAACATTAATTTACTTACCTATTATATAATTATATCACATTTCAATTTAAAATAACTAAATATTTGTACTTATATTGGTGAGGTTACTATTCCATTGGTAATATTACTATTCCTAAGGGTTATTTTACTATTCTGAATGGTCTAGTTACTATTCACCAAAAAAATTAGTTGATCCTATTAGACTCTAAATATTATACTGATTGGAACTGTGTATATCTGTTTTTTTAAATTATTTCACAGAATCAAATATTTAATAATTCTTTAAAAAAATATTTTCTTATTATTCATCAAAAATACTATTCATCAAATATTATTCCTAAAAAATTTGTATTCAACAAAAAATTGAAACTTCATAGAAAACTACACAAAAATCACCCTAGATTAATTTTGACATTTGAAATTCAAAAATGATGTTTATTTTACCATAATAATTCTCTATGTACGAGAAATCTCTAAAAAGTTCAATTTTTTTACTTCTAAAATCATTTAACCAATTTTTTCTCAATTAAACATATATTTTATTAAGAAATTATATTCTGAAAATGAAAATGATGAAATAAAATTTTTATTAAAACAGAGGGATTACATTTTATGTATCTAGGGTCTCAAAAAATAACCCCTTATAACACCTTCATATGACCTAAGGATAAGGTGGGAGATGGTGATAGAATCTTGGGGAGGCTCATATAACCTCTCCCAACTGGTAATCTCTACAAACTTAAACATCTTCCATATGCGATTTCATTCAAGATTAACATGATGAAGCTGAGATTGGGTTTGGCCCAAAGCGAAGCCTAGTTATGCTACCACATTACCAAGCTCTAAAAATGGGCTTTGTGAAACCCAAGTATACTGGAAGAGGCCATCGACGCTTCTTTCTTCATAAATTATCCACTATCATTTCTTTTTATAAACAACAATTACAATGTTAGAAAATTATTATTGTTTCTAACATTCATATTAACCAATGGTTATAAAATATTCAAAACCCAATGTTTACATTTCATTTATACTTATATATTTTTATTTATAGTTAAACATACATTTTCTAGAAAAAAATATTATTCAAAAGTTTGGGTCGTTACATTATTCCCCACTTAAGAAATTTCATCCTCGATATTTCAACTCATACCCTCAGAAGAGAAAAGGTGTTGGTACGTCTTCCTCATAGTCTCTTCTGCTTCCCATGTAACTTCATCAAATTTTTGGTTCCTCCATAACAATTTAAAAAGGTGGGTATCCTTGTTGCATAAAACCTTGTCTCTATGATCCAATATTTCAACAGGCTACTCCTTATAAGAGATATCGTGCTCCAATTGAACCACCTCTGGATTCAGTACACGTGAAGGGTCAAGTATGCACTTTCTTAAGAGGGATATGTGGAATACATCAAAAACATGAGATAAATTTAGAGGAAGTTTGAATAGATAGGCCACTAATTCTTTGTGATCAATGATTTCATAGGGGCCAATGTACCATGGTATAAGTTTCCCTTTCCATCCAAATATCATGAGTCTCTTCCATAGAGAAATTAGAAGGAAGGACTTGTCACCAACATCAAACTCCTTGTCCCTTTGACGATTGTCGGCATAGTTCTTCTGCCGACTCTGATCATCCTTAATGTATTATTGGATAGAATGAACCTTTTCTGTCATCTCTTTCACAAGATCAGCCCATGGAGATTTTTATCACCAGCTTCATCCCAACAGGTAGGATTTCTACATCGCTTCCCATATAGAGCATCATAGGGTGCCATTTAAATGCTTTAGTGGAAGATTTTGTTGTAAAATAACTAAACTAATGGGAGATATTGATCTCATCCTCCATTAAATTCCATTTATCATGTTCTCAACATTTCCTCAAGTGTTTGAATATTCCTTTCATATTTCCCATTATTTTGGGGGTGATAAGCGATTCTAAAATTCAATTCAGTGCTTACTGCATGTTGAAGACTTATCTATAATTTTGATATGAATATCATATCACAATCATATACAATATACAGTGGAACCACATTTAGCCTTACCACTTCCCTCAATTAAATCATGTAATGTTGATCAAGAGATAAATCTTCCAAAATAGAGATGAAATGGGTAGTCTTGGTGAGACTGTACAATGTAACCCATATTGTATTATTTCCATTGAAAGTTATCAAGACACCATTGACAAAGTCCATAGTGATATTGTCCCACTTCAAGGCTGGAATAGGTAGGGGTTTTAATACCCCTTCAGTAATTTTTCTCTCTTCCTTAACTTACTAACATAGCAGGCACCTTGTTGTATAGTCATTAATCTCTCATTACATGTTATCCCACCAAAATGATTATGAAGGTCATTATAAATTTTCATACTTCTAGGATGTATATAGAATGTAGATCTATGTGCTTAATCTGCCAACTCCTTTTTTATTTATGGAATAGATGGAACACATAGTCTTGTCTGAAATTCTAGTACACCTTCTTGATCAATATTGAAGTAGAGAAATTCACCATCCTTCATAGCCTAAAAATTCTACTACAATAAAGTATCTTCTTTTTGAAATTTATTGATCTTCTCTAGTAATGAAGGTTGATGAATCATTTGGGATAATGTTGATGATGTATATTCCCTTAAAATTATAATGTCTTGTTTCACTCGGTATTTGATCAAGGTATCTCTTTGAATCCTCATCATTTCTAGAACAACATGTTCTTTCCTACTTAATGCATCAGTGACATCATTTTCTCTTCTGAGATGATAATGAATTAAATAATCATAGTATGTAAGAACTTCCAACAATCTCCTCTATTTCATGTTCAGTTCCTTTTGTGTGAAAATATACTTAAAACAGTGATGATCTCTATATATATCACATTTATCCCCATAAAGATAGTGTCTCCAAATCTTCAGAAAAAAAAACTGCTGCGAGATCAATATCATACGTAGGATAATTCTTCTAACGAGGCTTTAACTATCGAGATGGATAAGCAATCACCTGGTCATTTTTCATGAGGAAACACCCAATATATTTTATTTATGCATTTATAAAAATAAAAAATCCTTCTCTGATTGAGGGTAGAGTTAAAACAGATGCAGTAATCAATCTCTTCTTCAAATCTAGGATACTTTCTTCACACTACTTTTTCCAAATGAACTTGACCCCTTTTTGAGTTAACTTGGTTAATGGGTTAGATAGTCATGAAACAATTTTCACTAACCTCCTATAATATCACGATAATCCATGGAAACTACGAATCCTAGTTACTATTGTAGGATGAGGCCACTCCTCCAAAACCTTTATCTTTGCAGGGTCAACTGAGATTCCTTCAATGGTTATAACATGACCCAAGAAAGAAACTTATTGTAACCAAAATTCACATTTTTTAAACTTTCCAAAAAGCCTTTAATTCCATAGTGCTTGAAAAATAACTCTTTTATGATCCTGATACTCCTCACAAAATTTGGAACATATCATAATATCATCAATAAAAACTACCACAATGTTATCAAGGTAGTATTTAAAGACCCTATTCATAAAATCCATAAATATAGTAGGTTCGTTAGTTAAGATAAAGGGCATAAAAACAAACTCATAATACCGATATATTTATTGGAAAGTGGTTTTTGGAATATATTCTTTCTTTGCCCTCAATTAATGATAACTTGATCGAAGATCAAACTTGAATAAAAATTTATCCCCATAAATCTGGTCAAATAAGTCATCAATTCATGGAAGAGGGTATTCATTCTTTACTGTGATCCTGTTTAGTTCTGTATAATCAATGCATAGACACATTGATCCATCTTTCCTCTTCATAAAGAGGATAGTTGTTTTCCCAAGGATACACACTCAGTCAGATAAACCCCTTCTTTAAAGATCATGGTGTTGCTTCTTTAGTTCCTCGAAGTCCACATTTTCCATTCTATATGGGGTCTTTGTTATTGGATAAGATCTAGGTATGAGTTTAATGGATAACATTACCTATATTTCTAGGGGAGTTCCAAGTAACTCCTTAGAAAATATGTCAATGTATTCTTGAATGATGGGGATATTCTCTATCCTTATATTGTTATTTCCTTCTTTTTATTCACAATTCAAATCCATAAAGAAGGCTATAGGAGGTGCTTCTAGACAATGATTAGGTTGACATATCTCTCCTTGGAAGATAAAAATTGGTCGTCTATTCAATACTAATGACATTTCCTTGCTTCTATATTTGATATTAGCATTATACTTTGAGAGCTAGTCCATTCCTAGTATAATGTTGAATTCCAAAATGGGAATAACTACTAGATTTTCGATAATATTGCGCTTTCTAAAGTAAATTCCAGATTTTCTAAACACTATTGATGCTTGGATAATAGTAATAGGAATCTTGAATAATAACTCTACTTTTAGCTATTCATTAATTGATTATATATTCTTTGTAAACTTCGGGAAATAAAGTAATGGGTAGAACTATAATCAAACAAAGTACTTACAAACAACATGTGTACCTACCATCACATCATTTGGAGATTCAACTTCAACCATCATGATAGAAAAATAATGACCTTTATCCCTTGTCCTATATTGAGGCTGATGGTGATTCCTACACACTACCCTTATATTTTGATAGTGATTGGAAAAGTTCCCAAGATGTACACACAAGAATAATTGGACTTCAGGTTGGGCCTGCACCATCTTCCCTTTGTCATTAGTGTTGTGAATTTGAGGCTTCACCTCACTACAATAATTCCAAGTGATATTTACATCTCTTCCACACTTGTAACACTTCCTTCTCCTGAGGAGGCGGTTCCCCAAATTTTTCTTCCCATATTTATTACATGTGGGAAGTTTCACATGCATTCCACCTCTACCATGATCAAAGCTCCTCCCCATGTTTGTCTCTACTGATCTCTTATTTTCATTGGATTTAAGGGACCACTTCATCTCACATAACTCTAGATCGACTTTCATAACTCTTCGTATGATCTCCCGATAGCTTTTATAGTCTAAGTTGGCTAGATTCTTCCGTAGTTGAGGTCTTATTCCAATGAAGAATATATCAACCTTCACATTAGGATTGATGAAAAATATAGAGGTTTAACTTGAAAGCCTTGTAAAGTTTATCTTGTAGCTTCCCAAATATTTATTCTCCTTCTTCTTCATCTCAGAAATTCCTTCTCCATTTTCATTCTCATCAAATGAAAAAAATAATTATTGAAGAATATCCTTATGAACACTTCCCACTCCATATCTAAAATCTCCCCTATTGGTCTCGTGTTTTTAATCAGCACCCACTATTGATCATCTTCTCCCTGTAAGTAGTAAACAACAAGGGTGACTTTCTCTTATTTAGAACTATGAAGTATATACAAAATCTTTTCTATAGAGGTTATCCACTATTTCGAAATCAAGGGGTCATTAGTTCCATTGAATGTTGGTGGTCCTTGAAGCATAAATGACTTAACATAATGTTTTACCTTCTTTGTGAAATCAATCTATCAACTTGATTCAAGTTATTTCCCATATCTTGAGTCATTTTATTCATCATTCTCATGAAAGTTTCTATTCCAGCTTCCATCGGAGGACCATCAGCGTATGGTCCATCGTGGTCACCATTTACATAGTTCTTCATACTTCCCACCATTTTCTAAAAGAAGAAAACCCTAGTGAGAAACTTTTTCATTTATGAATATTATAACTATAAAGGGTTTTATGTCATTAAATATCATGCCTAAATATATTTTTCATTATCAACAATTACATTTTCTATAAATCCTTCATAATTGTTCATAAAAATTTTGTGGTTAATTAAACATATCCCCTGGGAGTGTCAATCCAAGAGTGAATAAAGACTCGTTTCCATGCACCAGTTCTAATTTGAGTCTATCTCAAAGTGGTGTTTTTGGGTTTTACCCCTAGATACATTTTTACGAGTGCCACATCCACTTGTTCGTATCCAGACATGGATTTATCTGTTTGGAAACCACTTACTTAATATTTAACCAAAATATTTAAAAGTTTTCATATATTTTAACATTTATATCATGTTATTAAAAAAATTCATATCCTAATTTCCAAAAATATCCAAACTATATTTGATACCTACTATGGAATCCCTCCTTTTTATTACATAGCTACATATGACATTTTACAAAAAGAAGATCTTTTATTGTTTAGCATATTGAAAATAGGGTACATAATACATGAAAACATAAAATATTCTTCTATTACACATGAAATTATTATTCAAAGTTCATCTTAAGAAAATTTATTTTATCTCATAAACTAGGGACATATATCAATGTAAAGGGTGAGAAGAAGTCCCAGTAAGGGAAAATAAGTGAAATAGTTTACATGTGAACTTCATCGATATCAATCAGAACATGAGAAATATCATAAAGGCATGATAAATATGCATATCATAATAATAATAACTTCAATAATAAGTTGAAAGTGTTTCCAAAACATTTAATTTAGACATTCATAAGCATATCACCATAGTCCATCCCAAAGGTGTCATAAAAATTAGCAGGGTTACTCACTAAGGTATTGCAAAAAAATTCATCTCACAAGATTAATTTCTTTACCCAATGAATGGGAGTGATATATGGGAACAACATTAATATTTATTTATATTAATGTTATCCACATATATAATAATAAAAAAATTCATAAATAACCTATAGAGACTCAAAAGAAATGGGTTTTATATCAAAATAAGGGCGTTTTAGAAAGCGCTTAAAAACATGATCATTATGTCATTCAAAACTCACAAAAAGAGAATGAGGGTTTTATGTTATTAAATTAAAAAATAAAATAAATAATTTTTATCTCTTTATGAATAACCTTAGAAATGGAAGAGTCTTGGGTATTCACATAATGAAAATAAATGAATTTATTGAGAAAAAGATAGAGATTTTGAGACAAAACTTATGTAGGATAACAGATATGAAACATTATTTTAGAAAATATTAAAAAGATTAGGGACCAGGGTAAACCATTCATAAAATACTATAGAGATATAATAAAATGGAAATAACAACACGGTATGTAAATTTGAAAGACATAATACATAAAAGATAACTTGAAAGGAAAAGAGAAGTTGAGAATTCCCATATCTTGAAGAGTAACTTCTAAACCCACAATATTGGGAGCTTAGGGGAATAAGGACACCTCGAGAAGACTCCATGGGAGGTAATACTATCATATATACTCGTGCGATTATTTTTTAATGAAAATAAACAATGGAATGTGTGGGTATTTATAGTAAAAGAGAAGTATTTTCCTATTAATTTCAAAGGACACCTCATTATTAGTATTGGAAAAACCATGGGATTTCCCCTGGTATTTTCCCATGGTATTGGCCACATGGGACACCTCATATCATATTTTAATCCACAAGATTCTACCAGAATATTATCTTACTCATTAAATCATATGATATAGTTATGATGTCATTAAACATACTGAAAACTTAATACTATTTGTTTACTATTCATCAAAAAAATAACTATTTCAGAAAAATCCCCAAAATTCACCCTAACTATTTTTCAACATGAAGAATTAAAAAATGACCTCCATTTTATAAAAATGAATTTAATTTTTAATTAATTTTAATAAATAAATTATAAATACATAAATTATAATTTCTAAAACATTTATTTACTTATACTACGATATAATTATATCATATTACCATTTAAAATAACTAAAATATATATCTACTTTTTTAGATGAGTTTACTATTCACTTTTATATATTACTATTCATAGGGGTAATATTACTATTCTAAAGGTTCTAGTTACTATTCATCAAAAAAAGTTGGTCTTATTAGACTCTAAATATCATACTGATCGGTACAGTGTCTCTCTGTTTTTTGAAAATCATCTCATAGTTTCAATTATTTAGTAATTCTTTAAAAAAATATTTTGTTACTATTCATAAAAAAATTATTCATAAAGAAAATTTTATTCATCAAAAAATCGAAACTTCTTATAAAACTTCTAAAAATTCACTATAGATTAAATTTTACAATTGAAATTTAAATTATTTTTATTTTACTATAACAATTCTCTATGTATGATAAATCTCTGAAAATTACAATTTTTTACTTCTAAAATCAATTTATCAAATTTGTTCAATTAAAATATATTTTATTAATCAAATATATTCTTAAAATGGAAATAATTAAAAATAATTTTATTAAAACAAAGGTATTATATTTTAAGTATCTAGGGTCTTGAAACATAACCCATTAAAACATCAGCATACGACCTAAGGGCAATGTGTGTGACGGTGATAGACAATTGGGGTGGATAGGATAACATCACCCAAGTGGTAATATCCACTAACATGAACTTCTCCCATATGTGATTTAATTAAAGCTTAACATCTTAAATCTTGGCTTGGGCTTGGTATAGAGAAAATCCTTGTGACGCTACCTCTTTCCCAAGCTCTAAAAACTGTGCTTCGTACAGCCCGAGTCTACTGGACGAGGCCATAAACTATTCTTTCAGCATTAATTATCCTTTATCATTTCTATTTATAAACAGTAATTATAACATTGAAAAATTACTATTTTTTCAAAAAGTCATATTAAAAAATGGTCATATAATTGTCAAAACCTGATGGTCACATTTCATTCATACTTATATATTTTTATTGATAGTAAAACATACATTTTTAGGAATCAAAATATTATTCAAATTTTTGGGTCGCTACATACTATGTCATAGATTATGGCTCAAAATAATTGTGTAAATTTGAAAATATATATCCAACAAATGATCTATAATTTTCTAAAGTGGTTCATGCATTGAAAACACAGAAAAACTATTTCTTTTATTGGTATCACTTGTGTAGTTTCTCTGATGGGGGGTATCAAGATGTTTGACTGGTGCTCGGCATGAAGCATGTTTCCTATATACCTTAGGGTCACCAATTCATTTGGGCCATTTTTGGGTGTTTGGGTCATGTATTATCAATCCTATGTGTTTTTGGGACAAGGTTTCTTGTAATGGGCTCCTTCTTTTCCCAATTTAAAAGGGGCCTTCATTTTTTTGGTCTAATAATTTGGGGTATGACCCTTAAACTATTTGAGAAAAAAGGATTATAAAGGCTTGAAGAACATATTTTCATAAATATAATCAATGTAAAAAACTTTGGTAATGATAAAAATAAATCCTTTTAATTTAATAGTATTATTAATTATTATATTTTATAGAGTCATATTCACTATATTTATTTGAAGCAATTTTTTTGTCAAAGAAAAAATAGCATTTTGTAACCAATTTGTTTTTTCAGGAATTATATAGTTTTATTTAAAAGTTAAATATATAAATAATTTAAATTAAATATGAAAAAATTGAATTAATTTTTTATATCATCATAAAAAAAATTATCTTTGGGTGAATTTTTGTGATTTTAATGAAAAGACTGATTTTTTAGTGAATAGTCAAAAATACAGATTAGTGTAGAAACTTGAATTTATTTTATAATTTTTTAAAAGTACCACTATATTTTTATTGGTTTTAAACTATAATTGTCCCCATTTTAGAATAAATTATCCAATTAATTCCATATTAATCATAGTTATACTTTATTTGAGTATAAATTCATTTTTAGGCTTAAAAATGCATTTTTCTAACAAACTAATTTTCATGGAGTTTTGTGTTCTTATATTAAAATTAATTTATTACATTTATAAAAATGAAATATTGTGAAATTTATTTCATATATGAAACCAAGAGGTTAATATTTAGTAATATGTACAATTTCGGTTTTGGTTATAATGAATAATAATCTCGGTAAATTATTATCACCATAGTAAAGGGTCAAACATGTTAATTAGGGTTAAAAATATTTGATAAGATAGAAAATCTGGGTTTAAACATTATTTTATGATATTATTTTGTAACTTATAACCTTATCTTATATATTTAATTGATTTTCTGACACTTTACCCTGAGTAATAAATTTATAATATTTAAAAGTTAAGAATAATTACAAGAGCGCCTCGTCGCTCCCTTATTTATGGCACATCATATCCTATATTATTAACATACATTGAGAAATTCATCTCAACTATTCCCTAACAAAATAAATTTCCAACATCCCTCACCATTTCTTTGAGTTCTTGGTCTCACCAAAGGACAAATCCTAGAAGGATTAAGGTGTAAGTCATAGATGGTTTTCCAAAAAAGATGTATACCACTTAATCAAGTGTTTTCATATTTATTTATCATTCTATATCATTAAAATATTATTTAAACATGATTATATAATAAAATTAGTATCTTAAATATACATAAGTTTTATTATCTTTATGGAATAATTGGTTTTCATCCCTTTTTCTATCCTAGGGAAAATTATAACTTCGCTTATGCGTATGTGGGGACTACCACCTCCACAAAATAGGGTCTTTTGTTTTTTATCACCAATACATATGGATGGTTAAAATTATGGATAAAATGAATACATATGATATTTATGACATAATTTTAGTTCTATAAAGATATTATATTACTTACTTTTTTACCCTTCCATCCATTGGAAAATGATAACAATGCTCGTGCATACTTGCAGACTACCACCTCCACGAAGAAATATGAATATTTTTTCATTAAATCATCAAATGGATGGTCATAAGGATAAAAATAATGAATAAATATAAAATTTATAAGATATTTATAATTTTTTAAAAGTAAAATATTATATACTTTTTCCACCAAATAGGAAAATGGAAACATCGTTCATGCGTATATACGGACAACCGTTTCCATGAAACGATTTTCTTCATTTTTCATAAAAAAAATAAAATTGGTTGTTATTAAAGTAAAATTAATATATAAAAATAATAATTATTATATTTTTTATATTTGGCAGATTATTTAATAATTAACTCATTGGCCATGATCGAAAAAATGAAGTTATTTTTATTTTATGAACCAAACAATCTAAAAACGTCTGATATAAACTTAACTAATTTAGTAACTTAATGTAACATGGTATTAAATGAAATAATAGTAGTAATTATAATTTAATTAAAATTAATAAGTTAAATAACTAATATAATTTTATTATTTGGGACTTACTGAATGTACGAAGCTATATGATATTTAAGGTAAGATATTTTTCATTAAAACCATGTTTTAATGTATTTCTTTAAAATTATTATCCTCCAAATCCATGTTCCAAAAAACGTTTTAAGAATCATATTTTTTATTCTTCAAGGAATTTTAAATTTAAAATTCAACAAGTTTTTAGTTTCTGCATAATTTTTTTAAAATAAATCTTTTTTTAATATTTTCATGATACTCATTTTGATTTTTTTACCAAAGTGAAAACGAATGTTTTTAACATTTAGCACATGATCGCCGTCTTACTGTTTTCATATCTACTATTAATTATCAATATTTATCTTTAATTTTTCATTATTTTTCAAATAAACTCATATTCACATTATTCTAGGAATATTTCTATTAACTATTTTTCGAAAGATTGTTATTTTTCTCTGTATTTTTGTGTGAAATTTGAAATTACTTTTACTTATGGATTCAAATGAGTTTTTCAAGGGTTTTATAATTAAAAAGTGAAAGATAAATAAATTTTTTTCATTATATAGAACTTGATAATTATAGGTTATTATGGGTGATCCTGATATAGCTCATGACAATGGTTGTGTACAATATATATCTCTAATGCATTGGGTGATAATTTGTCTTTGAAGGTGAAAATGAAGGAGATAACATGGTAAGTTACTCTTTAAGAATTAAGTGTTCATAGGTTATTAAAAAATTGTTTAAACATGAGTGAAGATATATTATTAATATGATTCTCCAAGATACTTTTTTCATTCATGCTAATGGTGTTAATGGAATTATTTTGATTTTGTGAGGAAAGAAAAGTTTTAAAACTTTTAAAGGTGAATAGTTTCTTTTTTATGGATTGCTTTCTTGTATTTTCATATACCTCATGTTAATTCCTGATTTTTTATATTTATAATGGGTTTAAAAGGTTCTCTTTTAGAAAATATTGATTTTATATTATGGATATAATTTTATCTATTTTCTCAAAGTTTTATTGTGATAAAGGTAAACACTTCCATGGTTTTTCAGGTTTTTAATTAGACTATGATGATTCCATTATTTTTATATCCCTTATTGAGATTTCATTTCATCATCCCATATTTTAACATTTTTTCCACATGATTTATGTGTGAGTAGTATTAAAAAAATTTCAATCTTTCCACTATAGTATGTCATCTTAAAAGAATAAGTGTCTTGAATAAAATGTGGATGTCAATTCAAAAACCTATTTTTAAAAAAAACACGTTTACTTAGTGGAAGTGTCCACATTTTAATTTAATTAATTTACTAATAATATAAAACTCTAAACATAAAATATCCTAAAAATTAAGTTATGTGATACCCTTGTTATAAATTAAGTAATTATGGTTTGTTTATATTGTAGGGTGTTATAGTAAGTATCAGAGAAAATTTTTGGATAAATAATGAGGTTATTGTGATGTTAAAAGATACTTTAGAGAGATTATAATATACTTTTATATTATAATTAGATATATTTCTAATATCTATATGTATATTCACCTAATACATGTTTATTCAGAATGGTTCTTTGTAATGGAAATTGTGGAGCTGAAGTAGGAATACATCAAAGGGATAATAACCTTCGAAATTAACAACAAGAAATAGTTGTAATAATTTGTATATTAGTGTACACTCAAATGACATAGGATATTAATAGTATATCCAATGAAATAGAAATATCAAATTCTCTATAGAAGAACATGTCTATAGTGGAGCATTTAATGAAACATTACCCTTCAGATTTCAGTGGATCTTTATTTGTATTAAAGATTAATGGGTGGATTAATGCATTAGAGAAGATATTTGAATTATAATGGAAAATAAATTTTGAGATTTAAATAAAAATTAAGAAGGTGTCCAATTTTAGTGAATATTTGACTATACTATCTAGGAAGGCACCAAATTTCATTATGGGCCATGAGAGTAAAATTGATAAATTTTACATAGGTCTAAAAAAATATTTATGAAGATAATTTACCTATAATGAATTTAAAATATATGAGGAATTTGTTATTTGTGATTAGAAATATGAGATGGAGTTTTCTAACACTTATGTTCTTTGAGATAACCATGGTAATAAGTGATCAAGATAGAAATCAATATATAAGTAGACAACCAAGAAATATGGAGCTAATCCTACTAAATATTCCTAAATAGGAAAATGAAAATTTAAATATTGTTTTATAGAATCAGAAAACTATTATATATTTGGTATTCTTATTCATTTGGCTTATGACTATAAGAAAAAGAGTACTAATCATATCACTAATGGAAAAATATATGATCAATAAGAAGTTATATGTTTTAATTACAATGAGTTTGGTCATTATGCTAATATATGTCTGAAGTTAGTTACTCAAGGTTAGAATCCTAAAAATTAGAAGTATGAAGGTGTTGAAAAGTATTTTGATACTACTATGGAGGATGTGGTACCCTTAAATGAAGTGGAGAAAGGTACATTACTTGTTTATTCAGATTATGACAATTTATTTTTTGATTTGATATCCACACATTCTTTTATTTATAGGAAATTTTAAATTAGAATGGAAATAACATATTAAAAAATATAAAAACAAAGTGGTTCAGTATAAAGGTATCAAGGATTTATAGAAATATTCCTTTTTCCATTCATGGACCAGTTTTTCCTACAAACCATGTGGCCTTACCATTATTAATTTTTTTATATTCGATGTATGAATTGACTTTTAGTTTACCATGACACGTTTCACAACCTAAATCATACAACCCATCTAAGTAGGATATAAACTAGACCTTGATAAGACCCGAAGGTCATTATCGATCTCCATAGAATGGGGAATCACACCCATGCATCCAAAAAAACAAACAGAATGATTTTCCTAACTAGACACAATAAACATATTGTAAATATAGAGAAAGATAACCAAAAAATAAATGTGTCATAACCAAAAAACCATTAGCAGTAACGATACGACTAAGAAAACAAGACAAAACCAAGGTACAAGTTAAAGAACAAAACCAAATTAAACTTAACTACCAACATCGACCGCATGTAATATGGGAGAAATATCCCACCATGTCACCACCAAATAACCATTCCCAAATGGCATGAAACGTCATCACCACACTACAACACATTTACCTTTCCTAAATCATAAAAACAAGGTCTAAAGACCCCTAAGGGAGTGTTAAGGGTGTGAACATAAAAATAATATTAGGATCCCACCAAGGCGTTCTAAATATAGTCCATGTAAAATAATCCCAATACATTTAGTATACAAAAAACATGCCACAATAAAATATTTTTCACGTTAATATCAGAATCAGGTTAAAACTCTTCCCCATTTGATAGTTCAAAAAAATCGAGATAATACAGTTTCAAAGGAAATTTCAAATAAAATATTTAACCTTTATTAAAGCATGAAATGTTTATCATATCAAATCCAAAATAACACATACTGAAATCAAAATGTAGATCACCCCTGGGATAACATACATCCTGGATTGATAGGACTATCATAACTCAATAATAAATCAATTCCTAATGAAATAATCAATTCCCTATGATACATGGCCTATAGTGAAGTGGAACACCCCCAAGGATGAATCTCTAATGTTGTTAGATAATCAAATCCCTTTGAAACATGGGTTAGAGAATATGGGAACACCCCATGAGTATACCCCCTATAGAAACAAGGAAAATAACCAATACTAAACCACCACCTTGGTACCCATGGTTCCCATGTATTGCATATGTTAAATAATTTATAAATGTTTTATCACATTTCATAAAAAATTTCAAAATAATCCTTTTCCATCCAAAATTGTGCTTTCAAAACCAATTCCACAAACCATTTCTGAATGCATTGAAAACCTATTTCTTTTTTAAAAAAAGGAGAAAAATTATTTTATCAAAACCCATTTACATATTCATATCAAGATCATAATTTATATTTTCAATTACCATTTAGGAAGAAATTTATAAATAAAGGACCATGCACTATTAATAAAGAAAATACTTGAGATGGAACCAATAATCTCACACTTGGGTCACACACCAACTATAATAAGATCTAAACACCACAAGGAAAGTGAACACATGTGAAATAAAAAGGATGTTCTAAAATAAAATTCCCACTTCTTAGAATTGTGTTTCCAAATGTTTATTGTTGTCAAATATGACAGATCAACACATAACTCAAAGGCCACACATGCCACACCACAATCCACAAGAGTTATGGACCCCAAGAAACAAATAACCGATGAATATATAATGTATCTATAGGGATAAAAACACAATAAACATATTCATACAACTCATCCTATAACTAATTCCAGTTCCAAGAGTAATAGAGGAGATAAGAGGGATTCGATCAAACTTACCAAAGTGATAACAACCAATAGATCAAAGATCAATTCACATCTAAAAGGTGATATACAGTTCCCAAGGAAACCATAGAGTGAACTTGTATTTGTATAAAGTAAATTAATGTTTAAGGGGGGGACTCTTAGTGTTAAAAAGGGTTTTGTGGGAATAAAATACTAATCTTCCATTTGTTAATTCAGTATAGACCGAGGTCATTCTCCAGTCGCGGATAACCACCGGCTAGCTGGTGGTGTCAGGAAGAGTTCCTACGCTAATGGAAGCCCCACCAACTAGATTGTGGAGTTCCTGTAGGAACTCAAATCTTCCATGATGCCAATAGCTTGCCATTTTCTTTTTTAGAACCACTGTTTATCCAAATTTGGTTTCCTCCCACCTCTGTACACCCAACACCTGATTCTAAAACCACTATAATTATTTCAAAAAATAATAATTCTGGAGAAGATGATATTCTAAAGGGATCATAACTAAGGGTCATGCAAGATGTTATAATTCTCCCAAATATTGGACTTTATGTCCCCAAAAAGTCAGGTGGAAGAAGTAAAATCTAGAAAAGGTGAGTCCATTGCACCCTCAATGATGATTCATACTCCCAAGTCATGTGAGAATCTGATATATTCTACCGTAACACATTGAAAAATATAATAGAATCCCCATTTAGAAATTTCATCTAAGATTCAATGATCACCATTAGTTATTCCACAACTGAAACATATATCCCCACCTCAACTTCCTCTAAATTCAGAACAGGGGAAGGATTGGGATGATACTTCTTGAGTTGAGATATTTGGAAAACATCAAGAATACTTATCAATTAATTTAGTAAATAAAATTGACAAGAAAACTATATTATACACTATGTAATCTCAAATGGTTCAATATATCTTGGATCCAAATTCCTCTATTTCATAATATGATGGTGGTCTAAGATATGAGAAACATTCAAGAATACCAAGTCACCTATGGGAAAATACAAACGATGATGTTGAAAAATATGATAAGATTTATGCTAACTCTGAGATATAAACTATGGTTAACATATATTATGAATCCACACTCATGTCTCTAAACTGACACACAATCCCATGAGAGAGGCCTTTCCCACCTTTAAACAATAATGAGGTGACCTAAATGAAAAAACATACAAATCCTAGAAGAGGATATTCTGATTTACATTTGGTAACTATTATTATAAGAAAACTCGACCAACCACATATGGGTTTCCAAAGAACCAATAAATTTCAGACACAAGCATAGAAATATCCTCCAGAATCTGAATAATACAATTTTTTATACCATTTTTCTATGCATGGTAAGTTGTACTCCATTTATAATGATTCCCCATCACCTATTTGAGACTTCTCCAGAACCAAAAAGTAAACCTAATATCCCTATCAGAGACAATGGAATATGGGACCCCATGAAATCTAACAATTACTTTCACATATAGCTTACTCATATCATCAACCTTGAAGGTATCCTTAATCACAATAAAATTATATAATTTCATCAACTGATCTATCACCACCCATATATAATTCTTTCATTAGGGATTCCATGGAAATCATACTATGAATTCCATAAAAACATCATCCCATTTCCATACTAGTGCTAGAAGAGTCTGAGGAAAAATAGAACTCTTTAGGTGATCTTATTTAATCTATTGGATGGTTTAATAGTGATAAACATAATTAACAATGTTTTAATTCATACCAAACCACTAGAAATACCATATTATTTCAAAATGCATATTTTTAGTTCTATGAATAACGACCCTTGACGAACTATGGAAATCACAAAACCCTAAATTCAAAATAGATAAAGGGATGATGAACTTACTCCTAAAGGAAATAATTCCTTTAGAGAGGAGAGACCAACTAGAAATGATCTACCCACCATAAAAGGATTCCCTGACTACTCTTAATACATCATCTTATAACTAACCATATAGAATTTACACAAGTAGAGATGATGCAAACATAACATTGGTTAAAAAATACTTAAATAAACCTCTTATTCTCCCAAATGAAACTTAGAAAAAATATACACAAGTTTCCACTCCCCTTTCACTTCCAAGATAGCTTGATAAGGGAAATTTATACTAAGATAATTATCAATTAAATTACCCTTCCCAAGGGTATATAATATGTCAAAGTAAAACATTAAATGGTTCTCCACTTTTCTCTCTTACTTATGGTTCTTATCCTTCTAAGAGAAGATACAACTCCATCTCTTATGATCAAAATAGTTTGTGAACCTCTCCTCAAAATGATAGTATCTCTAACACTTGAGATAATTCATAAAAATATATATCTCTAATCCATGTGTGTGATAATTCATCTCATGAGGATATATATGATGAGAAAAATATTCCACCACATGATCATCCTTCCTAAGAATGAAACATAGATCAACACCAAAAGAATCAAAATAAAGAAACTAGCCCTTTCTGGGATCCAAAAAGATTAGAACATGAGCTAATGTTATATTTCATTTCAACTCGTCAAAAGAGTCATAACATTTAGAATCCCATGAAATTTTAACCACTTTATTATTAAGAGTAGTAAATAGTGATACTATCTTTGTGAAATTTTTTATGAACCACTGATAGTATCTTGGAAGGCCGAAGAAGATCCATATCACAAAGATATTCCATTTTTATTCTGATGAAAATACAACCTTCACCTTCTTAGGATCAACGAAGAGAATATATTCTAAAATTAGGTGCCCAAATAAATTCACCTATCAAATAAATTACATTTAGATAACTAAAAATAAATTTTATGACTTTGTAAGATTTCAAAAAAAAAATGAATTTAGATGGTACTCATGATCTTGGTCAGTTAGTGAATAAACCAATATATTATCCATGAATACCATAAAAATATATATAGGTATTTTTGTAATATATATTTTATCAGTGTAATAAATAATTTAGGATCGTTAGTTAGGCCAAAAGGATTCAAAATATATTCATAGTGTCCAAAACATCTCCTAAAAGTGGGCTTCCAAATATCTAATTCGTTAACTCCGTACTGGTGATAACAAGACCAAAGATCAATTTTTGAAGTCCATCTTTCGCCCTTTAACAAATCAAATAGTTTATATATATGTTGATAATGGTACTTATTCTTAACTGTTATCAAATACAACATCCAATTTTCTACAAAAATATGAAGAGAGCCACTGACTTTCTTGTTAATGAGCATAGGCGATCCCATGATAAAATAATACGATAAAAAATTGTCTAAAAGGTATTCAAACTATATTTTAAGATCTTTCAACTTAGCATGTTTAATATGATAAGAGGGTATATAAATTGGCCGATTACCAAGAACCAGATCAATGGAGAACACTTCCTCCCTTTATAGAGTAATACATGATAAGTTATCTAGGACAAACTATGGAAATACTAAATAAAAAAAGTAAAATCAACATAGAAATATAAATTTTTGAGATCAATATAAACATCATAAAATAATTCCTTAGCTTTGGGTGAGAATGTCATACATGAGTGGACCTCATATCCAACTCTCTCTAAAATCTATAGGAGCTCCCATTGGCAACAATGAACAAAACATGCTAATGATAACCATAATATTAGCTCAATGAGAATACAACCAATCCATCATGATGATGATGTCAAAAATATATAGACCAAGAATTAGAAATTCATTGACTAACTCTGCATTGTCCTTTGAAAGAGAAATTTAAGGACAATGAAACCCCTTCTCCCTCCAATTTCCAAGAGGAATTTCTTGCTCCATAACATATAAAATGAGTTCCTTAATATGTTTCAATAGATCCACAAAATGGGAAGATATAAAATATAATGAGGAACTAGTATATAACAAATTATTTTTAGTAGAAGATACAAAAAAACTATACCTCTCAATATAGCTGGGCTCGCATCAACTTCCACAAAAAAATCCACCATTGTGTGAAATAGACTCAATATAGAGACCTATGGAAAAGAATTATTGAATTTTAATATTCTAAATTTGTTGTAGTGGAATTTATATCTATTGATCCCGGATTGTAATTTGGTGTAGATAGATCTTGGAATAATCTATACAAATGACCTCAGCGACTGCATGCATTGCACTTCTTTAGAGTTGCAGTGTAACTACATTGGGTGTGCCCTTCCATTCCACACTGGTAGAAAGTCAAGAGTACACTAATATATATTTATGATGGAATAGGAAAATACCATGTTTGAGAGCAGCCTCTATCACCCTTTCGACTACCATGCCATATATTTTGTCCATGGGTTCCACTGAAACTGCCACTGGGTGTAAGAGAAGACCCAAACACATCTATTTTAAATTCTATATAAATATATACGTTCATAACTCTGTTGACCACTTCATCATACATGGTGATATTAATTATATACACATACTATCATATTCTAGGGCACATTCCTTATAGGAATTTCTGAGTCTTCATCTTATATTTTTTTACCACTTTATGATAAAAATGAACCAACTTATCACAATTTTGGGGGTACTCTATCACAAAAAGCTATCATTATAAATTATTATATTTATAACTGTTGAAATAAGAAGTTTTATAATAATTTTCTCTCTAATTCCAAATATTGATTCACCAAAACCATGGAGGCCCACCATCTCTCTCTAGAACCCTCAAGCATAAAATTCACACAATTCACCTCAATTGATTCAGGTGTCTCTAGGAAATCAAACACTTGGTCAATTTTTTATCTTTTCCTCCACCTACTGAGGTTTATTCATACACTTAAGATATGTCAGATTTTGGAAAAGTATCTTTTTCACTTGACCCTTATCTTATCTAGCTCCCATTTGTGGATATTTATCTAGGTTTCGAAGTAGAAACATTTTTTGATCCATGACATGAACATGCCACATGATAGACTCAATGAGATTTAGATCAAAAGGATGATTACCCTAAGGAGAAATTTCCATTTCACCCTCAGGAGGAACCCTTGAAAGACATCTTAGAGACATGATTCAACATACCATAAAGAGATGGAAATAATCTGAAAATGAATCAATATTTGTTTATAAAAAAAATAACATAAGAATAAATTGAGATATAGATCAAAACCCAATACTGGAGACATAGAACCAATATCTCATGGATAATTAAGGATCGTTATGATAAGATCTACCTAGAAACTCACTCTAAACATACCCCTTAATCCTCAAAAACCCTAACTACTACCTAAAAAACATCCCAAGACATTAATACTTACGGATATAAATCATTTGATACTTAATTTTCACAGCTTGACCAAGAAAAACCATTTAACTAGGCTCTGGACTTTATTACAACAAGACCAGAAGGGAATTCTTGGTCCTCATGGGCTGAAGACTAGCACCATGGCATGCAACAACAACCAGAGGGGTTTATTTGACCAACTAAGAAAAAAACGTGACATATTTATAGACAAAAATATCCAAAAACAAAAATATCCCATAACCAAAAACCAATAGAGACAGTTATACAACTGAGGACACAAACCAAAACAAAGGTATAGGTCCAAGAAAAAACCAAAGTCAAATAAACATCCAACAACTACTCTAAGTGATATGAGGGAAGCATCACACTATGCCACCACCACCTACCCATACCAAGATTACATGAACCCACTCTACCTTACTGTAGTGCCTTGAACTTTCCTACATCGTAGAAAACAATGGTTACAAAACCCTAGGGGAGTGTACAGTGTGTGACCATAAAAATCCTAGTAGGATCCTGCCCATGTGTTCCATAGAAATTGTGGGCCAAATGACCTCCAATATTCTCAGAATAAGTAAAACAAGGCAAGATAAAACAGTTTCCATATTTATATAGAAATAATGGTAAAACATTTCCCCTTTTCACAATTCTAAAAGAAAATATAGATAATATAATTTCAAAGAAAATTTCAAATTGACTATTTTCTCTTTTATCAAATCATGAATCATATATCATATAAAATACCAAAAAATGATAATCCAAAGCACAATAAGGATCATCCCCAAGATAGAATGGGCTCGGGCTGGCTAAGTCTCTCATACCTCAATAAAAAATAAATACTTAATGTACTAATCAAGTCTATATGACACACAACCTAGGGAGAAGAGGAACATCCCAAGGATGTTCCTCATACAATTTTAGACAATAAATTCCATAAGACACATGAAATAGGGAATATGGAACACCCCTTGAGTGAACCCTCTATAGAAACAAGGACAAGGCCCAATACTAAACCCCATCATAGGTACTTAATGTTATGACCTGACCCATTAGGGCCTTCCTGGATGTTGGAAAGATGAATGTGACATTCAAATCCTGCCTCTAATAGGCCAGGTGTTGGCGACTATAACCCAGTAGGTATATCAAAAAGATAGTAGATATTAGCCTAAGGTACCTAAAAATACACACTAATCCCCAAATACAATTAAAATTTTGAAATATAAAATAAAATTAACACCAAAAAACAAGAATACATCTATATCCCACATCAAAGTATGACAAAATTATTGGAAAAAATGGTCTAAATAAAAACCCACTAAAGATATTAAAAGAGTCTAAACATCTTGAAAGGAGGGTAAAACTATCAAATAAAACAACTGTTATGAACCAAGATCTTTCTAGCTCAACTATCCTCCACCAGATCATTGTCATATTAAGACTCCATCGAATGTCTTATCATCTTCATAATACATGAAATGTGTGGGAATATCCTACGAATGGGTGTGTATATACATACCCAATAGGACACGCTAAAATCACCAATCCTAAATCATTTAGAGTAATCATCTCATCATCTAAAAGGCATGTCAATTAGAATATGATAAATAATAATAATAACCCATATATACTCAAGATTGACACTATTCCTTGTTGAAAGGCCACAACCATACTGCTAGCCTATAATCCTGCATGAGGATTCAAGGTAATGTTTGCATAGTATAACTCACTATAGAAATTTTATAACATTCATAGAGCTCCTATGAGAGTTCATGCTTGTTAGGCCATACCACGAATAAGTACAAATTGTAAATTATTATATATCGATAAATAGTCCAAGGATCTTAGCCAGGGCCTATAAGGGATTCCATATCCTAACTGGATAACATTTCAGGTAGGAGATCCAAAACCCCTATATGTCGGTCGCGTGATTATTGACCCTACATATGGAGGATGAAATAATAGAGGATCAAACCTTTGGCCACATAGATGGATTCCTGAACTCTATCTGAGATTAATCTGACAAAGGGGATCTTATCCAATGCTAGGGATTTGTTGCCTCAGTATACCCTCATATGGATAGACCAAGGGGAATCACCCTAGAGATACCGATCTACACTAAAAGGAACAAGAACATCAAACTACCTTGGAAAAATTACACAACATGTCCCGATAAGCTAGTACCTACCCACGTCCATTCCAGTGTTCAACAACCCATGCTTGTGTACTCTGGTCCAACCCATGTACACTAGCCATGCATGTGTACCTAGCCGTGTATGAGTATCGGTCCTCGTCTGTGTACATGGTCATTTCCTTATACTCTAGGTATACTAGAGTACATAGTCAAGTTCCATCCAATGTACCCCAAGGGTACATTACGTGTCTCTAAACATAGGTCACATGATGTGTGGTATATCACATAGGAAGTGTGATATTTTAATTTTTTTCAAAACCCTAGTTGTTGTTTCTATGGGACTATATAGTGAGTGTTCATACAAACTACACATCATGTGCTTCATAATTTTCCAAAAGTTCAAAAAATTCTCATGTATTTATTCCTATGCCTATTCCACCTATTATTAAATCCTATAATCCACTGAGAAAGTCAAATATAGTGTCAATCAAACCTGATACATTATCAGTGGCCAAATTCCATTTAGGTGACTTTCATGGAAATACTCCAATGCTCCAAATCTCTAAACACTGAATCCGCACACCGTGGGTCTTTAGTCTGAATCTCGATCACCAATGGACATCATAACACCTTTTTTGTTCCATAAATACTTAACCCAACCCCATAGTAATTATCTATTGTACTAAATAATGATTTTGAAATGATTGTTTACATGGAATTTTTCGAACCTTGACCAAAATAATTGTTGATGATGAACCTGAGAATAACAATGGAAGAATGAAAAAAAAAACATAAAAATGAGGAATGAACTTCAACCACTATTCATGTCAGCTAAAATTCATTTATGTGAGAGTGAATAATTAAAAATAAATAATTAGGGATTAACCAAAACCATATCCATTACAAATTCTTGGAGGATAAATCAATACCCATAAATCAGTATTCAACCCATGAATCAATTTTTTTGAATAGTAGATTTTAATTTGTAAAAGGATAACACATAAGAAGATTGAATCCATAAAAACAAACCCTACCTTGAGTTTAGATCAATCACTGATGATGAATGGTATCACATCATTTTCATTGGAAATATCAATAAACTCCATCGGAACACTGATTGCTAATCCATGCTTCATTGTTATTTTTCTAAGAACTCTCCTCCAATGACTCCTCAAAAATATATAGGGTTATGTGGATAAAACTATTGATTCTCCACAAGAGGGACTAAAGAGATTATATTTGTCACTAGGCCATATAATTAATAATAAAAAAATTATTTATTTATTAATCTGCTGACAATTATTCTTAATCTATACTCCAAACATACCAATAGTTTATGTCATGACTAGGGTAAAACTAACATTTTTGATTTTATAGTGGTCTCATATTTACCATCCTAGATTCCATTCATGATTTATTCCATTATTTTAGAAAGATTTCATGCATGGTATGAAATATATTTAACATTATTAATCTATCAATATCAATTATCCATGGGCCCTAAAATCCCATGTTGACTCAGTACTTAGCTATAAAAATATTTCTTAAAACATTATAATGTTTTGAAAGGAAAAAATATATTTGTTACATTCTCCCCAACATAGGTAGTTTTATTAATAAAGTAAAAATACTACTAAAAAAGATCTGGTTACTGAGATCACATCTAATTCTCCCTATCCTATGTGCTCTCATTATATTCCCTATATTGACACCAAACATGATACAAGGAAATATCTCACACATGAAGGATATTCTCCTACCAATCCTCGATCCCCACTATGCACTCAACAAAGGTATCTCTACCCTTGATTTCCAACTTTCCCCAATCAGTAACATGAGATGGTTTGTGAACATAACTGCCTCTTCTTTGACACATGGAAGACATCATGATCCAATATAACTATGGTGTTAGGGATAATAACCATTCCACATTTCCAACCCTACATAGTATCTAGAAAGGGCTAATAAATTTTAGAGATAACATTCCATCATAGACTAATGTCTATAATCCAAATCCATTCAAATATTATATATTTATTAGTAAAATAGTACATAGAAAAATGAAATATGAAAACATAGGGACAAGAGACAACATAGTGTCCTTGGGGGCCTAAAATAATGAAGGCCTAGTTCATACCCCAGATCAAATTAACCCTCTACAATTTCATGAGATTTATACTATTGAGGTACATGACTCTGGAGTCCTGGTCCCCCGCTGTCATGGAAGTATGATGATCTACTACCCTATTACCTTTATGCCATGTGTGGGACACTAAAATTGTGTCACTGAGGATTCCTCTACATTTCTGGATAACATTGGAAATAAACTGGTGGATAGATCCTTTTCCTGGCATGGATTCATTCAAGAACATGGAGTCCATTTCCTCCTGATTGATAGTAATGTTCTTCTGGTGGCAAAGTTTTATAATAGTGTACATCACATTGGCCTCTTCCTAGAGGGAGTTACCATGTCCAAAATAAGTCATAAACACGAAGATGATGGTGCCCCGATAACATATGATTACTATTATGCCCCACATGATCCCTGATATACACGATCCATCCATATTAATCTTGAGACCCATGGCTAGAGGTTCCCAGGATACCCATTTTCCCCAAGGTCTCGCATTTGAAGGGTGAAAAATTGATGCATTCCAATAATGGATTCTGAGGGAGGGATGCTCATTCCAGTTACTGATACCACTTATGACGTCGATAATTTTATATCTAGTGAAGTAATAAATGGATATATTAGAGTATTAGGTCCCCTCAAATATGTATTTATTCTAGGCATTCCATAAACACCACCATCCAGTGCTCAGAACGATAGATCATTCCATTTTTTCAGTGCCCATGATGTTAATGCCACGAAACCAACACTCTATGAACGGAGTGCCAAGAGGATTCTCAGGGAAGAGGCTAATGAACTCACTGAAATATCTCCAGACTTTTATGTCCAATAATCTATATAAGAATATATGGTTTGAGTTTTTCTCCCAGTTATTTCTGCAGCACTGACATTTGGAGGTGATATTGATGCCCATCTGTTTCACATTGTCATCTGTAGGTAGAACATAGTTCCTTATCCTCCAAACCTAAAATTTGAACTTGAATAGGAGTTTTGTTGAACCAGATCATACCATTATAGTAGTCTCCTTACTCCTATGGCATTGATATCCTTCATAAATCCTTTTTTGCGAAAGAAGTTGAGATGGACGGGGTGAAAACACATTCGCTCATTTCAGAGTTACGGTTAATAAGATTGGAAACCTCCTAATGTTTCTTATTGATAATGGTTTGGATAAACTTCCAATACAAGATAGACTCTTTAAAATATATCT
Source organism: Viscum album (assembly GCA_963277665.1). Lineage (NCBI taxonomy): Eukaryota > Viridiplantae > Streptophyta > Magnoliopsida > Santalales > Viscaceae > Viscum > Viscum album. Next base: position 955,729,622 of record OY728121.1, read on the forward strand.
AAGGATTTGGAAAACTTGGAAAACCGATCATAGTTATTTCCCAGTTAGGATGCCAAAAGTGGATGTCACCTTTCCCTAAAATCTAGTGGGAGTTTTTCCGAAGCATTGGAATGGGGGGGGGCGAATCACAGTTTAGAAGGGGGGTGTGTGGGTGATGTAATCATCTATTCTCCCACCACTTGTATTGGACATTATTCTAACCCATAGGGTGAATTCTTTCACAATCCCCCACACATATTTGGAGTGAATTAAATGAATGGTATCCTCTAATCTTCTCATTCCTACAACGCCTTCCCGAATGTGCCTCTCCATTCTTCATCATGAGGTAAAATTATGTTTACCTTCATATTGAGGATCCTATATGAATATGGCCAAAATTATATTAGTGGTTTTGATAACCCTTTTTAGCACTTTGACTCTCGAGAGTGCATGGAACGGTATAGCGGAGAGGACAACATTGAATAGGGAGATCTGGCCTATGTAGGATAAGAAGTGGTTCTTATAGTTGAAGACATGAAATGTTATTCTACTCACAATGAGATCAAAGTCATGCCTTCAGACCCTTCCTGAGGAGATCAGGGAGCCAAGGTAGTCCATCAGGAAGATGCCTCTCTACATGTCTATCCCATTGCACAGTGAAGTGATCTGTATTGTGGTGCATCTTCTAGAGATGTAGATATTAATTATTGGTTTTTTAATGACTTGGACACTCCAGTGGTAGTATTCATGTAGGATTTTAGAGATAACATGGACTTATATTCTTCCAACATTAGTGAAAATGATAGTTACATCTACAAACATCAGAAGGGGATGGAGGAGAGGTTCCTTTTCTACTGATAAGGGAGGATTCTCCTAGTAGATAGGCCTATTTTCAATTAGTGGCTAAGGGTATCTTTCATGAGGATGAAAATAGTTATAGAGATTAGGTCCCCTTTCCTAATCCCATAGGTCTCCATGAATATCCCATTGGACCTTCCCATGAAGGACCCAACTAGCCATGAAGATATGAAATAACAAAAGATGAGGTACACTGCAAATGAAGAGATACCCATAGGCAATAGTACCCTATCGATGAAGCCCCATTACATTATATCATATGTCATATTCAGGTGTAGTTTTATTTTCATATTTGAACCATGACTCCTGGTATAAACGTCTCTAATAATTTCTTGTGCCAGGGCGATATCTGTTGGAATTGAACATCCCTTCACAAAAACAATGCTATTCGAAAGAAATCCAATGTGGGATGTGAATATATAGTCACGAGTAGATAATGCATGCCAAAATATTATATGGGAAGTTACACATACTAACTGGTCTATAGTGAAGGATGGAGGACAAGTCCTTGATCTTTGGATAGATAATAAGAGTCATAGAACCAGAAATCTGAGGGATCTGGCCACCGGAAAAGAAATCATATTTTTCCATGATAATATTTACTTTAATCACATTTCATGATCCAATGTAAAAAAAAATTGGGAAAAAATCAGGTGAAATGCACTTTCGGGGACACCATCAAATGATATTTAGTTTGGGGTTATTTAGGATCAGTTGGGTGGCTGACCTACGTCGTCTCTCAAGAGGCAGTAATTAAAACAACTTAAAAAGGTACTTTGAAAATAAAATAAAATAATAAAAATACACCACTTAAAAATTATGGGGGTTTTTTATATTTATAAAAGAATAATAAGTAGTATTCTAGAAGAAAAATACATTTTTTTTTGTTAATGAAATGAAAGTGGATTAACAACGCACAACAAGAAGATGTTTTTTTAGAAAACTATCTTTAGAAAGTGTAATAGATCTAACTATATGTCCTAAACCATTTATTAATAATTTTTATTTAAATTAATATCAACTTAATTATTATCCATTAATTTTTTAAATCCCAAACCCTACAATAATTAACTTTACTACAAATATGAAGTGAATTTAACCCTGGGCTAACTTCGGAACATGCAATCACAGCACCCTGCTTCTATTGATGTTATAAGGTTATCTTATGTTTAGTGGTAAATTAAGGAAAATTTACTCACTAGAAATTAGAATTAATTGAGTTTAGGGATTATATTTTAACACTACCAATTGATCCTATATGGTTTTGTATTACCAATTAAGATTGTGCTCTCACAATTCACACAATTCCCGACCTTGCGTGTTTTGTGTTAATTGTTTAATTTCTTGCATAGTTTCAATTAAATTAAAAATTAAATTAATATATAATATTATGTGAATTAAATTATATCATTGATTCAAAATAAATTAATAAATAAGGATATAGGTCAATCGAATACTAATAAAACTACTCTTCCATGGGCGGTGTAGTCATTGTAGAAACGTTATGCAAGTGAAAAGGATTAGAAAGGGTATAACCCAATCTTGTTTCTACTCTTGATTCCTGAACAAATAAGTAAAATATAAAGATAAAAAGAGAATAATTCAAAATATTTATTGAAAAAAATTCAAATTTCCATCATGAAAACAATAAAACACAAAGTGGAGGTGGGATAGGAGATCCTTCTTGGAAGAGATCTACGCAAAAGCCTTACTTATTACAAGAGAGTTTAAATTATTCCAAGATCTAAAATTTTGGCAAAACCTTACTAAAACCTTGACCAACCATCCTAAAGAGTAAAAACACCAATTTAAAGAGTGGTGGGGAGGCTAGTTTCAAATTGGTTTCAAGTGTAAATGTAAAATCTCGGCCAAATATTTTAGGCCACATTGCACCGCCCATTTGACCTCTAAAATGTGTGAACCAGATATTCTTCGAAAACAATTGATTTATGCACAATTGTTTTTTTTGATCTCCTCTCACAATTTGGGCCCAATAAAAGTTATTATAAAGAAGATATGGCCAAAACACTACAGTGATGTCAAATCTAGTGGGTCCAGCCCATCTTTGACTTCATGGTCCATTTAGTCCAAAGAAATGCATGATTTAGCTCCAATGACCTGAACAAAAGTTGTACCCCATTAATTCAGGAACACAGTTACAAAATTTAAAGTTCAAATAATGAAAATAAAAATATTTATCTCTTAAATACTACAGTGCACTATGAAGGGTAAAACTGGAATTTCAATCAAATTTTCAAATGAATGATCTAATCCCAAATATTTTATAAATAAACATATTTAACACAATGTGAGGAAATTTTATCATTTATTATCAATAAAATATTCAATAAAAATTTGTTTTATCAACTCACCCACACTTACCCTTTTCCACTCCTGGGAAAAACCTCATATTATGTATTCAAAAAAATTGTGACAAGATATGCATATTCAAATTTCTCAATACACAGTGAAGTTATAGGAAAATTAAGAATCCCATAAAGAGTCAATATCAATAAATTTTAAATTAATTGTCTCATAGATTTTGTCAAAACAAAATCTAGTGAGATTCATAACACCAATCAGAGCGAAAAAGTCATCGGACTCTTGTGGGACTAATTCTCCATGTGTATGTGTGTCAACCATTCCAAGATCATAAATACACCCTTCATTCAGTATATTTAGTTCAAGAAAAACAATTCTTATAAACTGGTTTAATTCACCGATCATGTTTTACATTCCTTTGCTATATGATTTTAAGACCCACTCACTTAAGCATTCCTGAAACTCAAACCTTAAGATCCCAATCTAGACATCCTCATATGTTGTACATTTCATCACTCCCCTCATTTATTATTGTTTTTTTTTTGTTTTTTTAAGTTTCACTTGGAAAAAATCTCACACACAATCTATGAACTCGTGTTTGATATCCTCATGACACTAATTGTAATAGTTATGACAAGATCAAAGGTCGATGAAGAGTGGTTTTTGACTCATCCAAGACACAACCCATATTTTTTTAGGGAGTACAACAGTCAGATAATAGGTACACATGTATAGATCAATACGGTGTAGTAATGAAACCGATTGGAATATAATGGAATGTATGGATCAACCATTTATTTTTTTTACCAAAATTGACTATACCTTCAATTGAGTAGGAAAAATTTCCCAAGTCATGTTTGAGTGAAAATTTTTGTGGAAAAATTAATGACACAATTTACCATAAAATAATATCACAAACAATGATGTAAAAATCTAAAAGGTTACATAATGACACAACCATCCATATCATCAACGACTTTAATTTTTATAAAAATCAACCCTTAATGATGAAATATTACTCATTCTTATAATTCTACCAATGAATTTTGAAAACATTAATTTTCTATATGTTCCACATGATAATGTTACATGATATATTTTTTATTGATTTTTTTTTTTGTTTTTTTTGTTTTTTTAGAATTTTAACTAAAAACTTAATAGAAAATACCCACAAAAAACATATATGAAAATCTTAAATATCTACCCCAAAATGCTGTCCCCTCCCCCACATAAAATATTAAATTGTCATCAATGTGAACCTATGAGATGATATATGAACATGAAATGTATAATTTTAAATATGATAAAGAATATAAAAGTGAAAGGGTTAGGAACATCCTGATAAGCTCAAGTGATAATAGGGTCAAGCAGTGTGATGAAATCTACTGCATCTGTAGGAAGTCCCTCAATGAATTTCATCAAACGTTGTCCATTGATTTTAAATCTCCTTCCAGTGTCCTCTTGTGTGATCTTCACTACACTATAAGAAAAAACATTAGATATAATATAAGGAACTAACCTTCTGGAATGAAAATTACCATGAAACAACTTCAGTCGTTAACTATAGAGAAGGATTTTCTATCCAACCTAAAAATACCTTTATTGTATCATTCTATCCTATGATTCTTTTGATCGTTCCTTGTAGATCCTTGAGTTCTCATATGAAGAAAATCGAATCTTCTCAAGCTCTTGAATTTGCAGCTTCCTTTTAATTACAACTTGGTCCAAATCCATGTTTCATTTCTTTTTAGCCCAACAAGCCCAATGATCAACTTCTATGGGGAGATGACATGCTTTCCAAAAAACAATCCGAAATGGGGACATACTGATTGGTGTCTTGTAAGTTTTCCTACAAGATTGTAGTGGATCATCCAAGTGCTTTCTCTAATCCTTTGTATTCGGCTGCACGATTTTATCCAAAATTTGTTTCAACTCGTGATTTGAAACCTTAGCCTGCCAATTTTTTAGAGGGTGGTATGGTGTTGATGTTTTGTGTGTCATCCCATACTTCCAAAGGAGGTAACAAAATTTTGATTGCATAATTATGTCCCTTGGTCACTAATGATGTCCTTTGGTACTCCAAACCTACAAAAAATCTATGTATTGAAAAACTCTTCTACAATATGAGAATCATCAGTCCTGGTGGCATTATCCTCCACCCATTTACCCACATAATCAATAAGAACCAAAATATAAAAAAAACAAAGGAATTAAGAAAAGTACCCATAAAATTGATTACCCAAACATAAAAAATCTCACAGAATAGTGTGTGTTGTTGGGGCATCTTGTGTCTCCAAGAAATGTTTCTAGTGTGTTGGCAAAGAGACCATGACTTAAAAAACACATGGTCATCATGGAATAAGCTTTTACAATATAATCAAAAATATAAGACTTTTCTAGATATCTTTTGGGGTCCAAAGTGTCCACAATAAGAAACTATATGACAAAAATGTAAAACAGACTCAAACTCATGATCAGGAACACACCTCCCAATAACTTGGTCACTACACATGCTCCATAAGGTATGGATCCTCCCAAACATAAAATCTTGAATCACTATTTAACTATTTGACTTGATGTTTCTTTAAATTTGTAGGAATTTCAAAGGCCACATGGTAGTTAACTAAATCATCATACCGATGATGAATACCTGAGAGTGCATAAAGATGCTCATCGGGGAAAGTACCCCGAAGTTGTACCAGGTCCAAGGTGTGATCCTCTAGTGTTTGTGTTATCCTACTCATGTGGTATGAAACCAATTTTTATGACCCCTTCTTGTCCTTTATCTCAATATCAAATTCTTGAAGGAGGAGCATCCATCGGACAAGTTTAGACTTTGCATCTGGCTTCTTCAAGAGGTACCTCAAAGCGGAATGGTCAGAAAAAACCAATATTTTAGAGCCGAAAAAATATGAACAGAATTTATCTAAAGAAAATATGACCAAAAGAAAATCCTTTTACATCGTTTTTTAGTTTTATTGTGTTGAATCCAATGTCCTTGAAGCATAGGCGATCACAGGTGAAAGTCCCTCCACCCTCTGAGATAAGACAGCTCCAACTATGTAGTTATAGGTGTCACACATAAGCTCAAAAGGAATCTCCCACCATGGGGAGTGTATGATTAGTGGTGTGGTCAAACACTTCTTTAGATCATCAAATGAAGTCATGAAAGAATCATCAAACAAAAAATCAGAATCCTTTTGAAGTAATCATTACATAGGAAGATAAATCTTACTAAAATCTTTGATGAAGTGCCGATAAAATCAAAAATGTCCTAGGAATGATCTAACATCACGCACAAATGAAGGATAGGGTAAGGATGAAATAATATTCACCTTAGATCTATAAACCTATATCCCATGTTTTGACACTAAATTCCCTAATAAAATACCAGGATCTACCATAAAATGACACCTCTGAAAGTTTAAGACCAAATTCTTATCAATATAATGATTCAAAACATTTACCAAACTAGAGATAAAATAATAAAATGGGGATCCATGCACTATAAAATCATCCATAAATACCTCCATGCAGGTCTCAATAAAATAAGAAAAAATAATCACCATGCATCTCTAAAAGGTACCTAGGGAATTGCAAAGTCCAAATGGAATCCTTTGGTAGGAAAACATACTGAATGTACAAGTGAAGTTTTTTCTTCTTGTGATCCTTCAGAGCAATAAGAACCTAAAATTATCCATAAAACCCATCCAAGAAACAATAATGTGTCTTCCCAACTAGTCTATCAAGCATTTAATCAATAACTAGTAAAGGGAAATGGTCCTTGTGATTAGACAGATTTAGTTTCCTTTAATCAATACACAAAATCCAATTGTTTTCACCCTCATTGGAACTAACTCATCTTTCCAATTTTTAATAGTTGTAACACCACTTTTCTTAGGCAGAGTCTAAATTGGACTCACCCATTGTGAATTTGAAATGGGATAAATTATACCTTGATCTATTTTTCAACTTCTTATTTAAAAACCTCCAAAAGTGTTGTATTGAGTCTCCTTTGTGGATGCCTAACCAGTTTTTCCCCATCCTCCAAAAGAATCCCATGGATACAAATAGAGGGGCTAATACCTAATATGTCATCAAAGGTCCACCCAATTTCCCTCATATTATCCCTAAAAAGATTCAAAAGTTTTTCTTCATGTTCAAAAGGGATATTGTTAGCGATTATAACAAGTAATTTATCACCACTCAACAAGTATGAGTATTTGAGATTTGGTGGAAATGGCTTGAGTTCTATTGTAGGGGTGGTGTATGGATATAGACATAAAAGGAACTGATATATGTTCACAAAGAGCATTAGTATTAGAATAGAAATCATCACAATTAGAGAATAAAAAAAATCAAATCCATCAGTATACTCAATAGCCAAGTCATAATTAGAATTCACATGATTTAAATTAGAATATGAATCATTTTAAAAATAAAATCTAAGAGAGTATTGTGCATTATAAATAGGTGTGGACGTACTCTTAGACATCAAACTAGAACCAATACTCAAAATATCACTAAGCATAGGACAATCAAAATCCATGGGGTTTTTACTTGGTTGTTAAAAATGGGAGATAACAAAATCAAAATGGCCCTCTAAGGGGTACTTCATGGAATCCATAACATTAAATATGACAACTTAATCTCCAAAATTCATGGAAGGTGTACCCTCATGGAAATTTATGACCATTTTAGTAGTTTTCAGGAAGGGACTACCAAATATAATGGGAGCTTGTGAACATACCAAATCATCCTCCATTTTAATCACGTAAAAATCTTCTAGAAAGATCATGTCTCTTACCCAGAAAAGTACATCCTCAAGGACTCCCAATGGATATATCATATCTCTATTCGCCAACTACACCACTACTCTCATCATTTTCAACTCACCAACCTATAAATAAGAGAATACAGAGTGAGTAATCACATTTATGGAGGATCCTAAATCACAAAGAGCATTAGAAAAGTGAAACTCCCCTATGGTGCATGGGATGGTGAATGTCCGTAGTTCCTTTCACATTGTTATCATTTCTAGAGTTTGTGTAATGTGTTTTGAAACAATCCTTACAAGATTTATCCCCTCATTTTCCTTGATCCCTCTTCAATTGGTAAAAATTTCTTTTAAGAATTTGGCATACCTTGGTATTTGTTTAATGGATTCAAGTAATGGGATGTTGATCTCCACACACTTTATTGTATCCAAAACTTCTTTTTCCATTACCTCATCATCTATATTTTTTGTTTGAACAACTCTATTTGGAAAATGAAGGGGTTGAGGAGGAATATCATGAATCTTTTTCTTTCTTTTATCTTTCTCCTTGGGTTTCTCAACAGTTGGTGTGGAATGGGGCTTTTCTGGAGTTGAGGTGAATCCGGGAGGAATGTTAGGTACAGATGTATCATTCATTTGCTTCCCACTTCTCAATGTGATGGCACTAACATTACCCTTGGTATTTTTAGTAGCATGGGAAGAAATATTTCTAGACTTCTTACTTACCAGTTCAGGGAGGGTAGTGGAAATCTGGCCAAGTTGATTCTTCAACTCCCTTAGCTCCGAAACTTGAATCTTCATCTCATTATGTTGATTAAGAAAGTTTTGATTTAAAAGGTCATCAATATTAGAATATATCTTGGGTGGGTGATTCCCTTATTGTTGTCTTGTTTATGATTTGGTTTCAAATCTCCTATGGGGTTGTTGGAACCCCTATTGGTAAGGAGTATGCTGCTGGAAGTTTTGTTGAAAAGGGGGCCTTTGTTGTTCTACATATCCATACCTCATGTTTGATTGATCCTTCCACCCTTGGTTATACGTTAGATCAAATGATTCAAGATTCTTTTAGGGATATGGTTTTTTTTGTTTCTGATATGGTCTCCTAGGAAACACTCCTGCACAATCTTCTATTTCTTGTAGTTGGGGGCAACAGTAAGTTAGGTGGCTTGTCTCAGTGCCAATGCCACAAGACCATGAAGTAGGGGTTTGGGATGTATTTTGAGACAAATAAATATTCCTTAACATATTGGTCAATTATTCAAAATTGGTATCAATAAAATTACTTTCAAGAGAACATGGACTTACCTAATGTACTCCTCTAACATGTGGGGTACCTCGATCGCCAAATTGTTAGGAGTTTTGTGCCATATTTTCAGTCAATGCACGTTCGGCTTCTGGTGTTCTATCAACCAATGCCCCTCCAACCACATCATACACCATTCTCCTCTCCATAGGTGTGATTATTTTATATATGTATTGTATGATGAGTTTCACACTGATTTGGTGATGCAGACAGCTTGCGCAAAACTTCTTGAATCGCTCCCAGTACTCATACATTGACCCCCCTTATGCTTTGCTGATCCCTGAGATCTATTTACTAATGGAAGTGTTCCTTGAGGATGGAAAAAATCTCAGCAAGAAAAGAAATTTTAAATCATTCCAACATATTACATCTTCAAGTTGTAAATAATACATCTAGTGTTTTTCTGCTCCATCAAGTGAAAATGGGAATTCCCTTAGATTGATTTGATCTTTAGAGACATTTCTTGGATTAAGGGTTGAGAAAACCACATTAAATTCTTTAGTTTGTTTGTTTAGTTCCTCACCAAATAATCCATAAGCCTTTGGAAGTAGGTTAATTAACCTAGATTTCAGTTCAAAGTCTGATTCGAGATTTGGGTATGCAATACAATTGGGTTGATAGTTAATATTTGGTGCAGCCAACTCTCAAATAGTCCTATTGTGTTCATTGTTATTGTTTTCATCCATTGGTTCTTATTTTGAGTTTTATTTATAAGTGTTTCCAATTTTCGTGTTCCTGGAATGGATAAATTATCTAACTGATTGAATTTTGAAACTTCTCATAGACTGAGAATGTCAGATTCGATCCCTAAGGCTGTATTCAATATCAAGATCAAGATATAAGAGCTATTTTTGATTAGTTCATGTCATAAATAAAATAAAAATTAAAAGAAGAAAAGTGGACCATAATAAAATAAAAATTTGAAGTTTTAGTTGATGGTCTAAAAGGAAGAAGAAGAGGAAAACAAAAGAAGAAGAAAAATTCAGATTGGGTAAAAAAGGAATAAAGAAGAGAAGAAGAGAATAAAATAAAAAATAAAAGGAATAAAACTCAATGGTTAAAATAATTACTTTCCTCCCTATAAATTGTACCAATTTGAAAGTTGTTGTTATGGTTGTTCTCAAATGATATTTAGTTTGGGGTTATTTAGGTGCAGCAGGGTGGCTAACCCAGGTTGTCTCTCAAGAGGCAGTAATTAAAACAACTTAATAAAGGTACTTTTAAAATAAAATAAAATAATAAAAAAACACCACATAAAAAGGATTGGGGGTTTGTTTTATATTTATAAAATAAGAATAAGTATGCTATAAGAAAATTTCATTTTTTGAGTTTTTGTTTTTGAAATGAAAGTTCATTAACAAAGCACACTAAGAAGATATTTTTTTAAAAGCAATTATTAGAAAGTGTAATCGATCTAACTATACCTCTTCCAGAATTTATTAATCATTATAATTTAAATAAATATCAAATTAATTATTATCCCTCAATTTTTTAAATCCCAAACCCTAAGATAATTAACTTTAACAAAAAGATGAAGTGAATTTAACCCTAGGCTAACTTCGGAACATGAAATTGCAACACCCTTCTTTGATTGATGTCCTAAGGTTAGATTATGGTAAATGGTAAAGTAAGGAACATTTTCTCTATAGAAATTATAATTAATTGAGTTTAAGGATTATATTTTAACACAACAAATTGATCTCATATGGTTTTTTATTACAGATGAAGATTGTGCTCTCACAATTCACACAATTCCTAACCTCGCGTGTTTTGTATTAATTGTTAAATTGCTTGCTTAGTTTAAATTAAATAAAAAACTCAATTAATATATCATATTATGTGAATTAAAATATATCATTAATTCAAAATAAATTAATGAACAAGGATAGAGGTCGATTGATTACTAAAAAAATAACTCTTCTATGGGTGGTGTAGTCGTCATAGAAACATTATGCAAATGAAAAAGTTTAGAAATGGTATAACCCAATATTGTTTCTACACTTGATTCCAAACCAAATAATTAAAATATGAAGATAAAAATAGAATAATACAGCATATTTATTGAAGAAAATTTCAAATTACAATCATGAAAACAATAAACACAAAGTGGACGTGGGAGAGGAGAGTCTTCTTGGAAGAGATCTATGCATAAAGCCTTACTTCTTCCAAGAGGACTAAAATGCTTCCAAGATCCAAAATTTTAGTAAAACCTTAACAAAAACTCTATCAACCATCCTAAATATTGAAAAAACGAATTTATAGAGTTTTGGGGATTCTAGGTTCAAAGTGGTTTTAAGTGTGAATGGGGAATCATGGCCAAATATTTTAGTCCAACTTGCACGGACCATTTGACCTTAAGAACGCGTGAACCAGCTGTTCTTTCAGAATAATGATTTGTAAAAAAAATTGGTTTTAGATGTCTTCTCAAAATGTGGGCCCAATATAATCTCCATGAAGAAGATATGGCCCAAACACAATAGTGATTAGAAATCCATCGGGTCCAGTCCACCTTTGACTTCATGGTCAATTGAGTCCAACCAAATGCAAGTTTTAGCTTCAATGTTCTGAACATAAGTTGTATACCATTAATTCAGGAACATAGTTAAAAAATTTCATGTTCTAATAATAAATTTAAAAATATTTATCTCCTAAATACTGCAATGAACTATAAAGGGGAAAACTAGAATTTCAATCAAAATTTCAAATGAATTATCTAATCCAAAATATTTTATAAATAAACATATTTAACACAATGTGAGGAAATTTTATCATTTATTATAAATAAAATATTCAATAAAATGTGTTTTATCAACTCCCCCACATTTACCCTTTTGCACTCCTGGGAAATCCTCATATCATGTATTCAAAAAAATTGTTACAAGATATTCATATTCAAATTTATCAATCCACAGTGCAAATATAGGAAAAGTAAGAATCCCATTAAGATTCAATATTAATAAATTTTAAATTCCTTATATCATAAATTGTATCAAAAAAATCCAGTGAGATTCATAACACCAATTAGAGCAAAAAAGTCATGGGTCTTTTATGCCACTAATTCTCCATGTGTGTGTGTGTAAATCATTCCAAGGTCATAAATCCACCCTTTATTTAGTATATTTAGCTCAAGTAAAACAATTATTCTTATGTGTTTAAATTCACCAAACATGTTCTATATTCCTTTTCAATAGAATTTCAAGACCCACTCACTTAAGGATTCCTAAAAGTCAAACCTTAATCTCCCGACCAAGATATCTGCATATGTTGTACATTTCATCACTCCCCTATTTTATTATTATTATTATTATTTTTTAGTTTCACTTGGAACAAATATCACACTCAACTCTCAAACCATTTTTGATCTCCTCACGAAACTAATTGTAATAGTTATAACAAGATAAAAGATCTATGAAGAGTTGTTTTTGACTCATCCAAGACACAACCCATATTTTTCTAGGGCGTACAATAGACAGATAACAGGTACGTAGACATAGGTCAATTCAGCACAGTAATGAAACCGATCAGAAGAGAAACAAAAGTATGGATCAACCAATGATTTTTTTACCTAACTTGACTATACCTTCAATTGATTAGTAAAATCTTCACAAGTCATGTTTGAGTGAAAATTTTTGTAGATAAATCAATGACACAATTTTCCATGAACAAATATCACAAATAATGATGTCAAAATCTAAAAGGTTTTACAATGAAACAACCATTCATATCATTGATGACTTCAATTTTTATAAAAATCAACCCTTGATGATGAAATCTTACTCATGATTATAATTCTACCAATTAATTTTGAAAACATGCATTTTCCATATGTTCCGCATGATATATTTCTCTTTTATTGATTTTTTTGTTTTTTTTTGATAATTTTAACAAAAAACTTAGTAGAAAATACACCCAAAACACAGAAATGAAAATCCAAATTATCTACCCCAAAATGATATCCCCTCCCCCACACATAAAATATTACATTGTCCTCAAGGTGATTCTTTGAGATGATATATGCACATGAAATGTATAATTTTAAATAGGAAAAAGAATATAAAAGTGAAAGGGTTGGGAAGAGCCTGATATGCTCAAGTGATGATGGGGTCATGCAGTGTGACGAAATCCACTGCATCAGTAGGAAGTTCCTCACTGTATTTCTTCAAACGTTGTCAGTTGACTGTAAGTCTACTTCCAGTGTCCTCTTTGTGATATCCAATACACCATAAGGAAAAAAATTAGATATAATATAAGTACCTAGCCATATGGAAGGAAACTTACCAGGAATCAACTTCAATCATGACGTGTAGATAAGGACTTTCTCTCTAACCTAAAAATCCCATTATTAGATCATTCTATCATGAGATGCTTTTTATCTTTCCTTGTAGAGCCTTGAGTTCTTATATTAAGACAATCGAATCTCCTCAAGCTATTGAATTTTCATCTTCCTTTGAATTCCAGTCTGGTCTAAATCCATGTTGAATCTCTTTATAGCCAATAATCCTAATGCTCAACTTCCATGAGGAGATGACATGATTTACCAAAAACAATCAGAAATGGGGAAATGTTGATGGGTGTCTTGTATGCTATCCTATAATCCCATAGAAAATCATCCAAGTAGTTTCTCCAATCCTTCGTATTCGGTTGCACGGTTTTCTCAAAAAAAAAATCAACTCACAATTTGAAACCTTAGCCTGGCCATTCATTTGCGGGTGGTATGATGTTCATGTTTTTCGAGTCACCCCATACTTTCGAAGGATGGATGAAAAATTCTGATTGTAGAAGTGTGTCCCTTGGTCGCTGATAATGGACTTTGGTACTCAAAACCTATAAAAAATATGTTTCTTGACAAATTCTACTACAATATGAGAATCATCAGTCCGTGTGGCCTTATCCTCAACACATTTACTCACATAATCAATAGAAACAAAAATATAAAAAAAAGGAACTAGTAAAAGGGACAATAAAATCGATGCCCCATACATCAAAAATATCACAGAATAGTATGGGTTATTGGGGAATCTCGTGTCTCCTAGAAATTTTTCCAGTGTATTGGCAATGAGAGAATGACTTAAAAAACACATAGTCATCATGGAATAATCTAGGCCAATATAATAGAGAATATAAGACTTTCCTAGCTATCTGTTGGGGACCAAAGTTCCCACCACAATAAAGTGTATAAAAAAAATTTAAAACATACTCAAACTCATGATTAGGAACACCCCTCATATTAACTTGGTCACTACACATGCACTAGAGGTATGGATTATCCCAAACATAAAATCTTGACTCACTCCTTAACTTTTGGACTTGATGTTTCTTTAAATTTGTATAAAATTCAGAGGCCACAAGGTCGTTAACTGAATCAGAATACCAAGGATGTGTACCTAAGAGTGGATTAAGATTCTCATAGGGGAAAGTGCACCAAAGTGGTACCCGGTCCAATGTGTCAGCCTCGAATGTGTGTGTTATTCTACTCATGTGGTCCGCCACCAATTTTATTGACCCCTTCCCTTCCTTTGTCTCAATATCAAATTCTTGAAGGAGGAGAATCCATCGAATAAGTCTGGGCTTTACATATGGCTTATTCAATAGGTACCTCAGAGTTGCATGGTCATAAGAAATAACTACTTTAGAGCCCAATAAATATGAATGGAATTTATCTAAATAAAATATGAGAGAAGAAAATCTTTTTCCATTGTTTTGTAGTTTTATTGTATTGAATCCAATATCCTTAAAGCATTGGTGATCACAGGTGAACATCCCTCTACCCTCTGAGATAATACAACTCCAACCGTGAAGTTGGAGGCTTCACACATAAGATCAAAGAGAAGCTTCCATCGTGGGGGTTGTATGGTTAGTGGAGTGGTCATACATTTCTTTATCTCATCAAAGAAAGTCCTGAAAGAATCATCAAACACAAAATCAGAATCCTTTTGAGGTAGTCGTGACATAGGAAGATAAATCTCACTAAAATATTTGATGAATCACAGATACAATCCTGTATTGCATAAGAAAGATCTAACATCATACACACAGGAAAGATAGGGTAAGTATGAATATCTACCTTAGATCTATCAACCTCAATCCCAAGTTTTGACACTAAATACCCTAATACAATGCCATGATCTACCATAAAATGACACTTTACAAAGTTCAAGACCAGTTTCTTCTCAATACAACGATTTAAAACATTTCCCAAACTATAGATACAATCATAAAATGAGGATCCATACACTATAAAATCATCAATAAATACCTCCATGCATGTGTCAATAAAATCCGAAAAAATACTCACCATGCATCTCTAGAAGGTACATGGGGCATTGCAAAGTCCAAATGGAATCCTTCGATAGGAAAACGTACCAAATGGACAAGTGAATGTTTTCTTCTCCTGATCCTCTAGAGAAATAGGAACCTAAAAATATCCATAAAATCCATCCTAGAAACAATTATGTGTCTTCCCAGCCAGTCTCTCAAGCATTTGATCAACAAATGGGAGTGAGAAATGGTCCTTGCGAGTGGACTGAATTATTTTCCTATAATCAATACACAGAGGCCAACTATTTTTCACCCTCATTGGAACTAACTCATATTTCTCATTTTTAATAATAGTAACACCACTTTACTTAGGCACAACTTGAATAGGACTCACCCACATGGAATCTGAAATGGGATAAATTATAACTGCATCGAACAATTTTTCAACTCTTTTTTAACAACCTCAAAAAGTGTTGGATTGAGTCTCCTTTGTGGCTGCCTAATTGGTTTATCCCCATCCTCCAAAAGAATCCTATACATGTAAATCGAGCATCTAATACCTTATAGGTCATCCAAGGTCTACCTGATTTCCCTCATGTTC
Organism: Viscum album; assembly: GCA_963277665.1. Lineage (NCBI taxonomy): Eukaryota > Viridiplantae > Streptophyta > Magnoliopsida > Santalales > Viscaceae > Viscum > Viscum album. Next base: position 955,745,720 of record OY728121.1, read on the forward strand.
TCCCTCAAAATATTCAAAAGTATTTCTTCATGTTCAAATGGTAGATTGTTAGAAATTATAACATGTAATTTCTCACCACTAAACAAGTATGATTATTTGAGATTTGTTGGAAATGGATTGAGTTCCAGTGTACGAGGGTCATGTATGTATAGAGACATTGAAGGAACTGAAATATGTGCACAAATAGAATCCATATCAGAATAAAAATCATCACAATTAGAGAATAAAACATCAAATACATCAGCATACTCAATATCCAAGTCATAATCCAAGTTCACATGATCAAAATCAGAATATGAATCCAATTAAAAATCAAATATAAGAGAGTTTTGTGGATTATAAATAGGTGATTAAGTAATCTAAGATATAAAACTATAACAAATGATCATAATCTCCCTAAGGATAGGACAATCAAAATCCATGGGGTTTTTACTTTGTGGTTCAAATGGGAGACAACAAAAGCATAATGGTCCTCTGAGGTGTACTTTATGGAGTCCATAACATTAAATATGACAACTTCATCTCCAAAATCCATGGAAAGTGTACCCTCATGGACATTTATGACCGTTTTAGCAGTTTTGGGGAAGGGCCTACCTAAGATAATAGGAGCACGTGAACTTACCTGATCATCCTCCATTTTAAGTATGTTGAAATCTACAGGAATGATCATGTCTCTTACTTGGACAAGTACATCCTCAAGGACTCTCTCTGGATATGTCATAGCTCTATTCACAAACTACAACACTACTCTTGTCAGTTTTAACTCACCAACCTATAAAGAAGAGAATATTGAGTGATGCATCACATTTATGGATGCTCCAGAATCACAAAGAACATCAGAAAAGTGAAAACCCACTATGGTTCATGGGATGGTGAATCTCCATGGATCCTTTAACTTTGTTGGAATTTCTAGAGTTGGTGTAATGAGTGTCGAAACATTCCTTCCAAGATTGATCCTCTCATTTCCCTTGAACCCTCTTCGATTGGTACAAAGTTCTTTTAAGAATTTAGCATACCTCGGTATTTGTTTAATGGCCTCAAGTAAAGGGATGTAGATCTCCAGATGCTTGAATGTATCCAAAACTTCTTTTTGCATCGCCTCTTAAACCATAATTTTGTTTTGAACAATTCTATTTGGAAAAGGAATGGTTTTAGGAGAAATATCATAAATATTTTTCTTACCTTTATCTTTCTCCTTGGGTTGCTCAACAGTTGGTGGGGAATAGGGATTTTCTGGAGTTGAGGTGAATCCCGATGGAATGGTAGGTACAAATATATCATTCATTTTCTTCCCACTTCTTAATATGATGCCAGTAACATTCTCCTTAGCATTTGGAGTATGTTAGGAAGGAATATTTCTAGATTTCTTACATACCAGTTCATAGAGGGAAGTGGCAATTTACCTTATTTGAGACTTAAACTCCCTCAGCTCCAAACCTTGAATCTTCAGCTTATTCTATTGATTAAGAACAATTTTCGTCAAAAGAGCATTATTATTAGAATCTACCTTGGGTGGGGGATTCCCTTGTTGTTTTCTTGTTGATTGTTGGGTTTCAAATATTTTTTGCGGTTGTTGGAAACCCTATTGGTAAGGCGGAGGCTGTTGGAATTTTTATTGAAAAGGGGGTATTTTTTGTTTTCTAGAGCCATACAACATGTCTGATTGATCCTTACACCCTTGGATTTATGTTGGAGAAAAGGAATCAAGATTAGTTTGTGGATATGGTTGTTGTTTCTACTAATATGGTCTTCTAGAAAACACTGCTGCAAAATCTTCTATTTCTTGTTGATAGGGGAAATAGTAAGTTGGGTGTCTTATCTCAGTGGAAGTGCCAAAAGGACTTGAAAGAGGGGTTTGGGATGTCTTTTGAGACAAATTAATCTTCCTTACCATAGTGGTAAATTATTACAACTTGGTATCAATCAAATTACTTTCAAGAGAAGATCGTCTTACCTGATGTACTCCTCTAACATGGGGGGTACCTCAATTGCCAAATTGTTGGGAGTTTTGTGTCATATTGTTAATCAATGCACATGAGGATGTTGGTGTTTCTTCAACCAATTCCCCTCCAACCACGGAATCCACCATTCTCCTCTCCATATGTTTGATTCCTTCATAGATTTGTTGGATGATGAGATGCTCACTGATAGGGTGATGCAGACAGCTTGCACACACCTTCTTGAATCGCTCTCAGTACTAGAACATTGACTCCCATTCTGCTTGCTTGATCCCCAAGATCTCCTTACGAATGGAAGTGTTCCATGATGCTGGAAAAAATCTCTACAAGAAAAATACATTTCAAATCGGTCCAACATGTTACATCCATATGTTGTAAATAATACATCCTGTCTTTTGCTGCTCCATCAAGTGAAAATGGGAATTCCCTTATTTTGATTTGATCTATAGATACATTTCATAGTTTATGGGTTGATAAAACCACATTAAATTCTTTAAGGTGTTTATTTGGGTCCTCACCAGATAATCCAAGAAACTTTGGAATTAGGTGAATTAACCATGATTTCGGTTCAAAGTCCAATTCGAGATTTGAGTATGCAATACAATTTGGTTTATAGTTAATATCTGGTGCATCCAACTCTCGAATAATTATATTAAGGTCATTGTTATTGTTTTCAGACATTGGTTCTTATTTTAATATGTATTTAAAAGTGTTTCCAATTTTTTTGTTCCTTGACTGGAGAAATTCTCTAACTAGTTGAATGTTGAAACTTATCGTAGACTGAGAATGTCTACTTCAATCCCTAAGGTGGTGTTCAATCCCATGATCAAGATCTAAGAAATATTAGGGATTACTTCATGTCATAAATAAAATAAAAATTAAAGGAATAAAAGTGGACCATAATAAAATAAAAATGAGAAGTTTGAGTTTATAGTCCAAAAAGAAGAAGAAGAAAATAAAAAGAAAAAGAAAAATTCAGATTGGGTAAAGAAGGAAAAAAGAAGAGAAGAAGAGAATAAAATGAAAAATAAAAAAAAATACCTCTAACTCATTGAAATAATTACTTTCCTCCTCAAAAACATTTCCAATTTAAAGGTTTTGTCATGGTTTTTCTCAAATGATATTTAGTTTGGGGTTATTTATGTGCAGCAGAGTGGTTGACCTAAGTCATCTCTCAAGAGGTAGTAATTAAAAAAACTTAATAAAGGTACTTTGAAAATAAAGTAAAATATTAAATACACACCACTTAAAAAGTTTGGGGGTTGTTTGATATATATAAAATAATAAGTATAATTATTATAAAAGAAAAATGCATTTTTTTAGTATTTGTTTTTGAAATGAAAGTTGATTAACAAAGAACAACAAGAAGATGTTTTTTAGACAACTATTTTTAGAAATTGTAATCGATATAACTCTACCTATTAAAAAAAAATTGAATCATTGTCAATTAAATTAATATCCACTTAATTATTATCACTTTATTTTTTAAATCCTAAACCCTACGAGAATTAACTTTACCCCAAAGATGAATTGAATTTAAACCTAGGCTAACTTCATAACATGCAAACGTACCACCTTGCATTGATTTATATTCTAAGGTTAGATTATGGTCATTGGTAAATTAAGAAACATTTAATCTCTGGAAATTTTAATTAATTGAGTTTATGGATTATATTTGAACACTAAAAATTGATCTCGTATGGTTTTGTATTACAGATTAAGATTGTGCTCTCACAATTCACACAATTCCTGACCTCGCGTGTTTTGTGTTAATTATTCAATTGATTTATTAGATTCAATTAAATTAAAAAATCAATTAATATAAAATATTGTGTGAATTAAAATATATCATTGATTCATAATAAATGAATGAAGAAGGATAGAGGTCGATCAATTACTAAAAAACCACTCTTCCTTGGGTCGTGTAGTCATTGTTGAAACGGTGTGTAAGTGCGAAGGTTTAGAATGGGTATAACAAAATCTTGTTTGTACTCTTGATTCCATCCAAAATAATTAAAATATTAATATAAAAATATAATAAAAGGGAATATTTATCTAAGAAAAATTAAAATTACAATCATGAATACAATGAAACACAAAGTGGAGGAGGGAGATGAGAGACATCTTGGAAGAGATCTACGCATAAAGACATACTTATTACAAGAGGATTGAAATGATTCTAGGATCAAAAAATTCAGAAAAGCTATCCCAAAACCTCGACCAACCATCCCAAATAGTGAAAATAAGAAATTTATAGAGTGGTGGGGAGGCTAGTTTCAATGTGGTTTCAAGTGTGATTCGGGAATCTCGTAATAATATTTTAAGCCAGCTTGAACCGCCCATTTGACCTCAAAACGTGTTAACCAGCTATTCTTCCTATATAATTATTAGTGAAAAATTGTTTTTTCGATCTCCTCTCAAAATTTGGGCTCAATCCAAGATTTAATGAAGAATATATGTCCCAAACACTATAGTGACGTCCAATCTTGTGGGTCCAACGCACCTTTGACTTCATGGTCCATTTAGTCTAAACAAATGCATGATTTAACTCCATTGTCCTGAAAGAAATTTGTATCCCATTAATTCTGGAACATAGTTTCAAAATTTCATGTTCAAATAATACATATAAAAATATTTATCTCTTAAATACTATAGTGCACTATAAAGGGTAAAACTGGAATTTCCATCAAATTTTCAAATGAATGATCTAATCACAAATATTTTCTAAATAAACATATTTAACACAATTTGAGGAAATTTTAACCTTTATTATCAATAAAATATTAAATAAAAATATGTTTTATCATCGGGGCATGGTGCACTCTCTAGGTTGAGGTTAAGCATGGCCTCATGCAATTCCTTCTCATCGGGAATAGCCTCTAGCATAGCATTGCCATGGTAGGAGGTTTGATTGGAAATCATCTCCCAAATCTCTGAAGGAACTCCTGGGTATCCATTAAACTTTTTTGGATTGGTACCTTCAGGTATATTTTTGAAGAAATCAATGTACATGCCACCAATGACAACTCTATCATCTGAGTATGATCTGTCCTCATGGAAAATGTTGGGTTTCACTGGGCACCTTTTTTATTGGATACGGGAATGGAAGTAGGTTGAGTTATTATCTCCTTCTTGAATCCATCTGACTAACTATAGAGAAACAAGCCTGACATACATGGAAATTAAATTTCTTTTGTGTAATACTTAATACATAACAAAAACAGACACCCAAGGACCATAATAGTTTAGTGTCTTTGGAAACTCGAAACATAATATTCTAATCATGGTGAATGGTCTTCAACACCTCCCATAAAGATCTTCCCCTTTTGTTTTATTACATAAAACCTTTCTTTATATCCTGAAAAAAAACATAGAAAGGGTGATCTCGAATGCTCAGTAAGGGTAAACATGGAGAACACAAAACAATCCATAAACATTTGAACGAAAAAACAGGAACATAAAATTTAAACCTCAAAATATTGAGCAATGACATAAAACATGGTAGTATGTAAGGCATGGATCATAAAGGAACATTAAAAATAAAATAATAGCATTGGAATAAAACATGTAATTGTGGAAAACTAATAAGCACGTATTATGATTTCCATAGTAGCCAAGGCATTTCTGACATGACCATCATAGTGGATGAAGTCCATTACTAAACCGGGTTTACTTGTCATTCTAGCCCTGTATTACTGAACCAGATTTACTTTCCATTCCAGCCATGTTTATCTAATGAGATATAAATCTTTACCCAATGCATTGTATATGGGTCCCACCCATCTCATAATTAAATCATTCTTTTGTGTGCCACAGAATAAACATAAATCATTCATCATAACCCAATGAATAAAATGGGTTTCATATAAATCATCCCATCATAACATAATCCATATAAAACAATGGATATAATTTTATCATAAAAAAATAAAACCATGTAAATAATAGGGATATTATACATTAAACATATCCATATTAAAGAATGTCATCTTGGATGGAAAATATTTTTGATAAAACACTTGAAATGAATTCTTGAGGAAAAATATCCTTTCTTCTTCAAAATCATTTTCTTTTCTCAAGATGTCGTGCAATTTTAAAAGAAAATAATTCTGTTGAAAGTAATCATGAAATATTTTATAGGAATCATCATGTAAATAATGCGTTATGAAACAGTAAAAATACGTTCATGCCATATAATTTAAAAAATGTTATCCTCGTACTTTTTTCAGAGAATTCAAAATGTACCTCGTATGGTAAACAAAAGAAAGATTCCTTTAATACCATGTGGTAAAAGTCAACAACTGGTAAAAATGAATTTAAACATACATGGAATAATAGTAAACATTTTATTAAAATAGTTTTATAATTCATGGACATGGATGATAAATATAACCCCAGTAAATACTTACGAATAAACAATCCTCGATATAAACAAGATTGGCAAAGTTACCCTTTACCTTAGGTTCAATTTCTTCCGTATGTGTCTGAAACTATGGTGTAGTGATGTTAAAAAATATTATAAACTTGTAATAGAACCATAATAATATTTATTATATCATATATGATTCACGGACGACTTTATATTTCTCGTCCATTTGTCAATTCCATGTTAAAACAGCATTTTAGGTAAAATTGTTTCATTTATCGTACATGTTTTGACTTGTAATTTTTCATATGATTACTAAGATCATGATTAATTACTTCCAGAATGTAAAACATGATTTATATATCACATATATTCAATATATAAATATATATAATCGATCGATAAATGGATTGAAATACACCGTTCATGGAGTTGGTAGGTCGTACGTACGCATGAACGTTATTTTCGTTTCCTTATTAAATTAAATGGAAGTAAATGACATATATATATACATAAACCCAATATAATTATTATGTCATATATTTCATGATTATTTATTATATATACTTTATAATCATTCTTTAATGGTTAACATGGAGAATGAATCGCATCGTGTCGCGGAGACGGTAAGTCGTACATACACACGAGTGACAATATCATTCCCATGATTGTGGAATTGTATTGAAGAGTATGGTGTATAATATTTCAAAATAAATATAACTTTACAATAATCATATATAGTTATTTATTCCATTATTATACCCATCCAAGTAGGTTGGTTATGAAAAACATATTACACCACGATGTGAAGATGGTAGGTCGTACGTACACACGCGTGGTGATTTCATTTTTCATAGGATGGATAGAAGATGGAATATGGTTGTTTCATATTCATAATTACATATCAATATATAGGTGATAATGGAGTTGTTACCTAATAATGAAAAAACTCATATAGAGTATGTAGAAGAAAAATTAGTTTGAATGAATCGGTAAAGGATATTACCTCTTCTTCGACGTACCTCTTCTAAACCACCTCTTAGGGCACAAAGGTTGGTATTTGAAGAAGTACATAACCTCTAGTATGTCTTTAGGGAATTTGATAAGATAAATGGACAGGTTTTTTCCGAGTTTGAAAGCTCAAAATGGTGTGAAGATGAGAGGGATGAGGTGCCCTTTTATAAGAGAGTAGAGGGGCACTTTATGAATCTCTCAAAAATGTTAATTAATAATAAAATCAAAACCCACATAAAAAACTCAAAAATGGCTCAACTTTGAAGATGAGATGATATAGGGGTAATATCATCAACCAATAAAATTTATATTTGTTTGGAATTTATTTTAAACCTTATCATTTTGATTAATCCTTATTTAATCTATTTAAATTTATTTGTGGTAATAATATTCTAAATTTTAAAACGTTGTAAATACTTACTTATGAGTTATTAATTTTCTATATTTGGATAATTTAGAAAATTGGAGAGCATATAATTTTCAATTTTTAATATTTAAATATTTTTGTTATTTTTAGGAAATTTAATAATATGTTATTTTTATAAAATATCAATAGTGTCAATTTTGACACTATTCAATTATTTGAATTTTAATAAAATCCACACAAAAGATATATTCAAGAAAAAATATTTAATAGATTCATAAAATTTCATATTCATATATAAAATTTGTGGGGCACATTAATTAGTTTATATAATATTTATTTTAATATTTTTAAAACCATTTATTTGATATTTATATTAATAAAATAATTACTACACCATTTTTTATAATTATTTAATATACATATTTATTTAATAAAATTTAAAAATAAAATAATATTATTAAGATAAATTAATTAGATTTTATAAGAACACTTTTATTCTAATTTATCTTCTAAAACAACCAACTTTTAAAATGTTATCTTTATTAAATTTTTCAAGTGAAACTTTGACATCATTTAAAATAATATAATATAAATGTCATAATCTGTATTATAAGGCTCCAAATGGTCCAAGAGTAGACACTTGTATGATTATGGTTTAGATATACTCGACCAATAATGTTTGGTCAAGTGTTTGGTTCTTTTGATGGGTATTATTATTTTAATAAAAACTATATTATTGATTTTTCACTAAACATATAATTTCTACATCATTAATATATAAGATATTAAGGTAATTATATATTTATTAAAAATTACAAATAAATTACCATGATGAAGAAATTTTTTAAAAAAAAATGAGTATTTATATTAGAATTTATATTCTGTATAACCTTATATTAAAAATAATTTAATTAATAAAGTTTGAGTGAGACATATTTCATTTTCCTTTAAATAAAATAAATTAAAGATCTTAATCTCATCCAAGTGGGTTACAATAGATTTCATTTATACCCAAGTATATTTTAGAGAGAAATATAATCAACCAATTATATCAATAAAAGTGTTAGTGTCATTTTATAATATTATTTTTACCCTTAATTGCAAGTTTTACCTTTAACTGTGGTAAATAAAATTTACCGTATTTACTATTCATAATGCCTACAAAATAAAATTTACCTATTTACACAATTTGGACCTCCGGATTCCAAATATCGAATCCATTTTTCCAAAGTCAATAAACATAATATTTAGTAACTAATTTAAAATTAATCTCATTGTCGAAAAAAACAGGTCTGTATTTAAAACATTGCAAAAGATTGAAATGTTTTTACCTATGAATTCAATGTAAAATTAAGGAAAATGACATAAATTATATTAAATGTTATTAATATATTCTATTTATACTTTAAAACCATTCAATATTATAATTTAACCACATAAATTATTTCAATGAAAAAAGTTTCTTTCAAGTAAAATTTAGCGTATTTTTACTATTCATCAAAATATGAAAGTTATCATAAAATTATGAAAAATTTATCAAAAGTAAATTTTTATATCCTGATTCAAAATATTTAGTTTATTTTTTCAAATTTAACTTTTAAACTTGTTAAAAATTATATTTAAAATGGGTGCTTCATCAAAAGGCGACAAAACTGCATTTTTGGAAAAATACTTCCTTTAAACAAAAAATTGATTTTGATCTCATACCATGTTCTAGAAAATGAAAAGGTTTTAAACTTAAAAATTTGGTTTATAATATTCATAATGTCTAGTTCATAATAATATTATAACGATATATCATTGTTTAGTGAAACTCGGTATTGCGCACAACACACGCTATTAAGGATGGTCGCTCTTGCGTGCAACACAAGCCAAGAATAGTGTTGCGTATAATAAAATCTAATACAGTGTCGCTTATAGTGAAAGATAATATTGGTGTAGCATACAACACAAGACATTGAAGAAATTAAAAAGAATATTTCTCATAAAACTTTGGGGTGTTACATTCTACCCCCCTTAAATTTAATTTCACCATAGAAATTTGTCGGTGTTATAAATGGTTTAATACCTGAAAGTTTCTTTCATAGAAACCCATGTCATAAAAAGGAGTACTAAAACTTAATTTTGAAAAGTAAAGTAAGAAATATAAAGATTACCCAAATTAACTCATCACTAGGTTTCCACAAAAAATAACATAGGTGGAAACATGGATATGGAAGAGAAATATAACCATCAAGTTCTGATGGAGATTGGTAGAGAACATGGTAATGAAAATACCAACAATCACAAAGCCATAAATTTGAGATGATCTAAGGTACCATATGATTCATCGGATATGAGGGTACTAGGACAACATTTTTGGTTTTTTATATTATTTCCCTAAAGTTGATGAATTTTTGCCTAAGGAGAAATACTTACTTGATTTTAGTGTAATATCATCATTGGTCATTCCATGAACAATTTCCTCTTCATCTCTTATTAATAGAAATGAATTTGATTTTTCATTCTTGAAGTGTAAGAAAATCATGCGATAGAATGATAGGTCATTCCATCTGTCTTTATCACAAAAAGGATAGAACAAATTATTAAATATACATAACTTCATATATGGTGAGATTAACAGTATATCATCAAACAATGGACTTATACTTCATCTATCATACCTCTTAATAAAATAAATATAATTTCTACTAACTAGGGACTTCCTCTAGGCCAGTGGTAGGTGATAAAGGCATGTCGCACTTCGGTTGTGGGTTCGATTCTCGCAGCCTTGTCTGATGTGATGGGTTTTCGCCCGCTCTACGGGTTGTCCTTTTTCTAAAACTACACCATTATAACATTCCAGAAATAATATCGAAAAACTTTCTAGCCTTAAAAATACTATCTGATGTCTAAATTAATCCATTCCAACCTTTATCCTTATCCAAAATACATCTATCCAAACTCACAGTATAAACAAAACAATTTCTATAAAGGTCATATAACAAGCATGTGAATACCATCATTTATCCCCCATATATCATAAGATATATCTTTTTGGTCACATTAGAAACATGTGAATACCTTAATCATGTATTCTCAAAACATGAATTACCATAGAACCTTAGTGAAAACATGAATTCTTTCAAAAGTTAACTCCTTCCACAAACCAAAATCCCAAAAATTATATATACTCAAACCATGATATCACTTTGTCCTTATATCAGTCATGAGATCATTAATAATATCCAAAATATTATTTTCTCTTTATCCCTTCATTATGCACATATCAACTACTTTCCAAAAATATTTCAATCACTTTTTTTGGTTACTGGTACCACACAATTATTGAAAACCACAATAAACCAATACATAGATATTCCAATATTCCACGATATTATAAATGAGATTCCACAACACTATTTTGGAATCCTATTACATAAACACTTAATCATTCCACCACTCCGTTGTCATATTCAACATCCCCAATAGTGATCGAATGTGACTTCCCTTTGTCATTTTCCTTAAGAGGTTGTTGATGTCGATCATCATTAACCCTTGGATTATGGAATTGGTTATCATAATGCCCCATTCCCCTGCACTTGTAGCATTGAAGTGTTGGTGGTGCGTTCTCTATAGTCTTTTCTCTATTCACATCATTAGATAACTTTTTCCCATTACTTCGGTACTCAACTGCTCGATGACATTCTTTTCCACACTTAAAACACTTTCTAGTACCTTTAAGATAATCTCCACCATGATTCTTTCCACACTTTGAGCATAATGAAACATTCATATTCTTTTCACCATTGTTTTGAGATTTTTCCTTGAACTCCATCTTCTGTTTCTTGTCAAAACAATGAGATGGATATGTAACACCAACTTCCAGTTCTACCTTGATAGCACAACGCATAATCTCTTCATAGCTACTGAAGTCTCTTATAGTTAATGTCTTTCTAAGACTTGGTTTTAAGCCACTAAAGAATCGATCAACTTTACTTTCAGGTTGGATGATAAATCCAGATGCATACCTTGAAAGCCTTGTAAAATTCTCTTCGTATATACCAACAAATTCATCATCCTTTTGCTTAAGCTCAAGGAACTCCTTTTCCATCTTCATTCGAAGAATACGAGGAAAGTAATTTTTAAAAAATAAGTTTTTGAACTCATCACATTCCATGGATTCAATTTCATCTTGGGGCCTTGTATTCTTAATTAGAGTCCACCACCGGTCTGGTTCACCTTCTTAATAGAAAACAGTCATAATGAATTTTTCATGTTCTGAACAGTGAAGTATGGAAAATATCTTTTCAATGATACTGATCCGTTTTTTAGCAACAAGTGGATTAGAAGACCCACTGAAAGTAGGTGCATGTTTCCTCATGAAGGACTCAATAGAATATTGTTACCTTCTATGCTCATTTGGATGTCCAGAATGATTCAAAGCTTGTTTAAGTATAGAAATAAGATTTTTCACTGCATTTCCAATAACATTTGGTTGTTCAGGAGGACAATCATTGCATTTCCCAGTGCATTGATCATTAACATGGTTCCTTCGGGTTCCAACCATTATCTAAAACCCAAAAAGAATAGTGTGAGAGGAAAAAATCATGCTAGGAAAACAACATAATCAGGGGGGGTATGTTCAATCTCAAACATATTTGGTTTAATCCTAGGTTATTCATGACCATTATCATAATTATAGGATTGTAACCTATACTTTATACTTAACCTTATGGATAACCCAAGACATACCATAGAAATATATCCCGGGATCTCACTAAAGTTTTCACATCCTAGTTTCCAAAGGTTAACTAAACCTTTCCTCTGATACCGAATGTAGAGACCCAAGCTTGGAATAAATGGACAATAAATTACTTTTGAAGAATACTTAAAACATAACAAAAATAGACACCCAAGGACCATAATAGTTTAGTGTCTTTGGAAACTCGGAACATAATCTTCTAATCAAGGTGAAAGATCTTCAACATCTCCCATAAAGATCTTCCTGTTATGTTTTCTTAACTAAAACCTTTATTTATGTCCTGGGGAAAAGAAAACAAAGAAAGGGTGAGCTTGAAATCTTAGTAAGGGTAAACATTGAGAACATAAAACAATCCATAACCATTTTAACGTAAAAATTTGAACATAAAATTAAAACATCAAAATATTGAGCAATGACATAAAACATGGCAGTACGTTAGGCACAGATCATAAAGGAACATTAACCATAAAATAATAGCATTGGAATAAAACATGTAATTATGGAAAACTAATAAGCACATATTTTGATTTCCATTGTAGCCAAGGAATTTCTGCCATGACCATCATAGTGGATAAAGTCCATTGCTGAACCAGGTTTACTTGTCGTTCCATCCCTGTATTAATAAACTGGATTTACTTGTCGTTCCAGCCATGTTTATCTCATGAGATATAAATCTTTACCCAATGCATTGGTGGGAGATCTAGGCCCCACCCATCTCATAATAAAATCATTCTTTCGTGTTGCACAAAATAAACATAAATCATTCATCATAACCCAATGAATAAAATGGGTTTCATATACATCATCTCATCATAACATAATTCATATAAAATAATGGATATAATTTCATCATAAACAAAATAAAAACATGTAAATAATAGGGACATTATACATGAAACATATCCATATTAAATATTGTCATCATAGATGGAAAATAGTTTTGATAAAACACTTGAAATGAATTCTTGAGTAAAATATCCTTTCTTCTTAAAAATCATTTTCTTTTCTCAAGATGTCGTACAATTTTAAAATAAAATAATTTCATTGAAAATAATCATGAAATCTTGTAGAGTAAGATTCATGGAAATAATTCATTATGAAACTGTAAAAATCTCTTCATACCGTATAAGTTAAAAAAATGTTCTCTGCGTACTTTTTCCGAAAAAAGTCAAAAAGTTGCTCGTATGGTAAACAAAAAAAGATTTCTTCCATACCATGTGGTAAAAGTCAACAATGGGTAAGAAATGACTTTGAAAATACATGGAAGAATAGTAAACATTTTATGAAAATAGATTTAGAAGACATGGATATGGATGATAAATATAACCCAAGTAAATACTTACGAATAAACAATCTTGGATAGAAACAAGATTGGAAAAGTTACCCCTTAGCTTAGGTCCAATTTCTTCCATACGTGTCGGAAAATCATATATATTGGGGCTAAAAAATAATATAAACTTGTAATAGAACCATAATAATATTTATGATATCATATATGATTCACTAATGACTTTATATTTCCCGTTCATTTGTCAATTCCATGTTAAAGCAGCGTTTTGGGTAAAATCGTTTCATTTATCATACGTGTTTTGACGTGTAATTTTTCATATGATTACTTAGATCATGATTAATTACTTCTAGAATGTAAAAAATGATTTATATATAACATATATTCAATATAAAAATTATATAATCGATCGATAAATGGATGGAAATACACCGTTCATGGAGACAATAGTCTGTACGTACGAATAAACACTATTTTTGTTTTCTTATTAAATTAAATGGAAGTAAATGACATATATATATATACATAAATTCAGTAGCATTATTATGTCATTTAATTCATGATTATTTATTATATATACTTTATAATCATTCTTGAATGGTTAACATGGAGAATGAATCTCATCGCGTCGTGGACACGGTAAGTCGTACGTACGCAAGAGTGACAATATCATTCCCATGATTCTGGAATTGTATTGAAGTGTATGGTGTATAATATTTCAGAATAAATATCACTTTAAAATAATCATATATAGTTATTTCTTCCATTATTATACTCATACAAGTAGGTTGGTTATGAAAAACAGATTACATCACAGCATGGAGACGGTAGGTCGTACGTACGCACACGTGGTGATTTCATTTTTCATAGGATTGACAGAAGATGGAATAAGTTTGTTTTATATTAATAATAACATATCAGTATAAAATTGATACTTTAGTTATTACCTAACAATGAAACAACTCATATATAGGATGTAGAAGAAGGAATAAGTTTGAAAGAACCTGTAAAGGATATTACCTCTTCTTCGACATGCCACTTCTAAAACTCCTCATAGGGCACTAAGTTCAGTATTTGAAGAAGTCCAGGACCTCTAGTATGTATTTAGGGAAGTTTATAAGAGAAATGGACAGGGTTTGGATGATTTTGAAAGCTCATAATGGTGTGAATAGGAGAGGGAGGAGGTTCCCTTTTATAAGAGAGGAGAGGGGAACTTTAGGAAACTACCAAAAATATTAATTTATAATAAAATAAAACCCCACATAAGAACCTCCAAAATGACTCAACATTGAAGATGATATGAGATAGGGTGGTAATATCGTCATCCAATAAAATTTCGACATGTTTGGAATTTATTTTAAACCTTATCATTTTGATTTATCCTTACTTAATCTATTTAATTTTATTTGTGGTAATAATATTCTAAATTTTAAACGGTTATAAATACTTACTTATCTGTTATTAATTGTCCATATTTGGATACTTTATGATATTGGAGACCATATAATATTCAATTTGTAATTTTTAAATATTTTTGTGATTTTTAGGCAATTTAATAATATGTTATTTTTATAAAATATCAATAGTGTAAATTTTGACATTGTTCATTTATTTGAATTTAAATAAAATCCACATAGAAGATATATTAAAAAAAATATTTAATAGATTCATAACATGTCATATTCATATATAAAATTTGTGGGTCACATTAATTAGTTGATATAATATATATTTTAATATTTTTAAAACCATTTATTTAATTTTTATATTAATAAAATAATTACTACACCATTTGTGTATAATTATTTAATATACATATTTGTTGCATAAAAATTTAAATTAAAATATTAGGATTAAGATAAATCTAATTGATTTCATAAGAACACTTTTAGTCAAATTTATCTTCTAAAACAACCAACTTTTAAAATTTTATCTTTATTAAATTATGAAGGTGACACCTTTGACATCATTTAAAATAAAATAATATAAATGTCATAATTTGTTTTATAAGGCTCCAAATTGTCCAAAAGTAGACCCTTGGATTATTATTTTTATATATACTCAACAAATATGTTTTGGTCATGTTTTTTGTCCTTTTGATGGGTATTATTATTTTAATAAAAACAATATTATTGATTTTTCACTAAACAAATAATTTTTTCATCATCAATGTATAAGGTATTAAGGTAATTATATATTTCTTAAAAATTAAAAATAAATTACCATGATTATTAAAAAAAATTATCTTTAAAATGAGTATTTATAATCAAATTTATATTCGGTATAACCTTATATTAAAAATAATTTAATTAATAAAGTTTGAGTGAGACATATTTCACTTTCCTTTAAATAAAATAAATTAAAGGTCTTAATCTCATCCAAGTGGTTTCCAATAGATTCCATTTCGACCCAAGTATGTTTTAGAGAGAAATATAATCAACCAATGATATCATGACAAGTGTTAGTGTAATTTTATAATATTATTTTTACCCTTAATTACCTGATTTACCTTTAAGTGTGGTAAATAAAATTTACTGTAGTTACTATTCATAAGACCTAAAAAATAAAATTTACCTATTTATACAATTTGGGACTCCTGATTCCAAATATTGAATCCATTTTTACAAATTCAAAGCACAGAAGATGCAGTAATTAATATAAAATTAATCTTGTTGTAAAAAATAGGGTTTTTGTTTAAAACATTGAAAAAGATTGAAATGATTTTACCTGTGAATTACATGTAAAATTAATAATAATGACATAAATTATATTAAATGGTAAAAATATATTCTATTTTTTCTTTAAAACCATTCAATATTATAATTTAACCATAAAAATTATCTCGATGAAAAAAATTTCTTTTAAGTAAAATTTAGCGTATTTTTATTATTCATCAAAATATGAAAGTTATCATAAAAATGTGAAAATTTTATCCAAATTAAATTTTATATCCTGATTCAAAATATTTAGTTTATTTTTTCAAACTAAACTTATAAACTTTATAAAAAATAGATTTAAAAGGGGTGTGTCATCAAAAGGCGGAAAAACTTCATTTTTTGAAAAATACTTCCTTTATACGAAAAATTGATTTTGTTCTCATACCATGTTCTAGAAAATGATAATGTTATAAAATTAAAAATTTAGTTAATACTATTCATTATGTCTATTTCATAATAATATTATAAAAATATATCGTGTTTAGTGAAACTCGGTATTGCGTACAAAAAACGCTATTGAGGATGGTTGCTCTTGCGTGCAACACAAGCCAAGAATAGTGTTTCATATAATACAAGCTAATACAGTGTTACATATAGTGAAAGCTAGTATTTATGTAGTATACAACACAAGACATCAAAGAAATTAAAAATAATATTTCTCATAGAATATCGGGGTGTTACATTCTACCCTCCTTAAAATGAATTTCACCCTCGAAATTCGTTGGGGTTATAAATGGTTTAAGACATGGAAGTTTCTTTCATATAAACTCACATCGTAAAAAAGAATACTAAAACTTAATTTTAAAAAGTAAATTAAGAAATATAACAGTTACCCAAATTAACTCATCATCGGGTTTCCAAAAAGGATAACATAGGTGAAAACATGGATTTGGAAGAGAAATCTAACCATCAAGTTCTGATGGAGAGTCGTAGAGAACATGGATATAAAAAATCCAACAATCACAAAGCCATAAATTTTTGAGGATATAAGGTACCCTCTGATTCATTAGATATGAGGGTACAAGGACAACGTTTTTGGTTTTCAAGATCATTTCCCTAAAGTTGATGAATTTGTGCATAAGGATAAATACTTACTTGATTTTAGCGTAAAATCATCGTTGGTCATTCCATGAAAAATTTCCACTTCATATCTTATTTAAATAAATGAAGTTGAATTTTTCATTCTTTAAATGTTAGTAGATCATGCGATATAATGATAGGTCCTTCCATCTGTCTTTATCACAAAAATGTTAGCACAAATTATTAAATATACACAAGTCCATCTATGGTGAGATTGACCGTATATGATTCCAAAAATGGAATAATACTTAATATATCATACCTCTTAATAAAATAAAACTAATTTCTACTAACCAGGTACTTCCTGTAGGCCAGTGGTAGGCGATAAAGGTTTGTCGTACTTCGGTTGTGGGTCCCATTCTCACAGCCTTTTCCAACGTGACGGGTTGTCGCTCGTCCTACGGGTTGCCTTTTTCCAAAATACATCATTATAAAATTATATAAATAATATCAAAAAAAGATCTAGCCTTAAACAATACTATCTAATGTCCAACTTAATCTATTCTAACCTTTAGGCTTATCCAAAATACTTTCGTCCAAACTCACAGTATAAAGAAAACGATTTCTAAAAAGGTCATATAACAAGCATGTGAATACCATCATTTATCCCCCATATATCATAAGATATATCCTTTTGGTCAAATTCGAAACATGTGAATACCTTAATCATGTATTCTTGAAACATGAATTACCATAGAACCTTAGTGAAAACATGAATTCTGTCAAAAGTTAACTCTTTCCATCTACTAAAATCCCAAAAATTCTATATACTCAAATCGTGATATCACTTTTTCCTTATATCAGTCATGAGCTCATTAATAATATCCAACATATTATTTTCTCCTTATGCCTTCATTATGCGCATATCATATGCTTTCCAAAAATATTTTAATCACTTTTCATGGTTATCGGTACCATACAATTATTGAAAACCACAATAAACCAATACATAGATATTCTAATATTCCTCGATACTATAAATGAGATTCCACAACACTATTTTGTAATCCCTTTACATAAACACTTAATCATTCCACCACTTCATTTTCATATTCAACTTCACCAATAGTGATCTCATGTGACTTCCCTTTATCCTTTTACTTAAGAGGTTATTGATGTCGATCATCATTAACCCTTAGATTAAGGCATTGGTTAGCATAATGCTCTATTTCCCTGCACTTGTAGCATTGAAGTGTTGGTGGTGTGTTCTCTATAGACTTTTATCTATTCACATCATTAGTTACCTTTATTCATTACTTCGGCACTCAACTGCTTGATGACCTTCTTTTCCACACTTAAAAACATTTTCTAGTCCCTTTAAGACAATCTCCATCAAGCTTCTTTCCACACTTTGAGCATAAAGAAAAATTCATCTTCTTTTCACCATACTTTTGAGATTTTTCCTTGTACTCCAAACATTCGTGTGCCACACAATAAACATAAATCATTCATCATAACCCAATGAATAAAAAGGGTTTCATATACATAATACCATCATAACATAATCCATATAAAACAATGGATATAATTTCATCATAAACAAAATAAAACCATGTAAATAATAGGGACATTATACATGAAACATATCCATATTAAATAATTTCATCTTAGATGGAAAATAGTTTTGATAAAACACTTCAAATGAATTCTTGAGGAAAATATCATTTCTTCTCCAAAATCATTTCCTTTTCACAAGATGTCGTGCAATTTTAAAATAAAATAATTTCATTGAAAATAATAATGAAATATTATAGAGGAAGATTCATGGAAATAAGGAATTATGAAACTGTAAAAATCCGTTCATGCCGTATAAGTTAATAAATGTTCTCCGCGTACTTTTTCTGAAAAAGTCAAAAAGTACCTTGTTTGGTAAACAAAATAAAGATTCCTTCCATACCATGTGGTAAAAGACAATAAAGGGTAAAAATGAATTAAAAAATACATGGAATAATAGTAAAATTTTTATGAAAATAGATTTATAAGACATGTACATGGATGATAAATATAACCCAAGTAAATACTTACGAATAAACAATCTTGGATAGAAACAATATTGGAAAAGTTACCCCTTACCTTAGGTCCAATTTCTTCCATATGTGTTGGAAAATCCTGTATATTGGGGTCAAAAAATAATATAAACTTGTAATATAACCATAATAATATTTATGATATCATATATGAGTCACTAATGACTTTATATTTCCCGTTCATTTCTCAATTTCATGTTAAAGCAGCATTTTGTGTAAAATCGTTTCATTTATCGTACGTGTTTTGACTTGTAATTTTTCATATGATTACTTAGATCATGATTAATTAATTATAGAATATAAAAAATTAATTATATATCACATATATTCAATATATAAATATATATAATCGATCGATAAATGGATTGAAATACACCGTTCATGGAGACAGTAGGTTGTACTTACGCATGAACGTTGTTTTCATTTACTTATTAAATTAAATGGAAGTAAATGACATATATATATATACATAAATATAGTAGCATTATTATGTCATATATTTCATGATTATTTATTATATATACATTATAATCATTCTTTAATGGTTAACATGGAGAATGAATCTCATCGCGTTGTGGAAACGGTATGTCGTACGTACGCACGAGCGACAATATCATTCCCATGATTGTGGAATTGTATTGAAGTGTATGATGTATAATATTTATGAATAAATATTACTTTAAAATAATCATATATAGTTATTTCTTCCATTATTATACCCATCCAGGTAGGTTGGTTATGAAAAACAAATTACACCACGGCGTGGAGACGGTAGGCCGTACATACGCACACGTGGTGATTTCATTTTTAATAGGATGGATATAATATGGAATATGGTTGTTTCATATTCATAATAACATATAATTATACAAGTGATACTAGATTTATTACCTAATAATGAAACAACTCATATAGAGGATGTAGAAAAATAAATAAGTTTGAAAGAATCGGTAAAGGATATTACCTCTTCTTCGATGTGCCTCTTCTAAACCTCCTCTTAGGGCACTAAGGTTGGTATTTTAAGTATTCCAGGACCTATAGTATGTATTTAGGGGAGTTTATAAGAGAAATGGTCAGGGTTTGGACGTGTTTGGAAGCTCAAAATGGTGTGAAGAGAAGAGGGAGGAGGTTCCCTTTTATAAGATAGGAGAGGGGCACTTTAGGAAACTCTCAAAAATATTAATTTATAATAAAATCATACCCCACATAAAAACCTCCAAAATGACTCATCTTCAAATATGAGATGATATATGGAGGTAATATAATCAAACAATAAAATTTAGTCATGTTTGGAATTTATTTTAGACCTTATCATTTTGATTTATCCTTATTTAATCTATTTAATTTTATTTGTGGTAATAATATTCTAAATTTTAAACGGTTATAAATACTTAATTATGTGTTATTAATTGTCCATATTTGGATAATTTATGACATTGGAGACCATATAATTTTCCATTTGTAATTTTTAAATATATTTTGTTATTTTTAGGCAATTTAATAATATATTATTTTTATAAAATATCAATAGTGTCAATTTTGACAATATTCACTTATTTGTAAAATTACTTAATATACATATTTGTTGCATAAAAATTAAAATTAAAATACTATGATTAAGATAAATCTAATAGATTTAATAATAACACTTTTAGTAGAATTTATATTTAAAAAAACAAACATTTAAAATGTTTTATTTATTAAATTATGAAGGTGACAACTTTGACATCATTTAAAATAAAATAATATTAATGCTATAATCTATTTTACAAGGATACAAATGTTCTAAAAGTTGACCCTTGGATGATTGTGGTTTAGATATACTCGACCAATAAGTTTTGGTCAAGTTTTTGGTCCTTTTTATGGGTGTTATTATTTTAATAAAAACTATATTTTTTATTTTTCACGAAATAAATAATTTATGCATCATTAATGTATAAGCTATTAAGGTAATTTTATATTTCTTAAAAATTAAAAATAAATTACCATGATAAAGAAAAACATTTTATATTCCAAATGATTATTTATAGTTTAATTTATATTCTATATAACCTTATATTTAAAATAATTTAATTAATAAAGTTTGAGTGAGACATATTTCACTTTCCTTTAAATGAAATAAATTAATGGTTTTAATATCATCCAAGTGGGTTCCAATAGATTCAATTTTGACCCAATTATGTTTTAGAGAGAAATATAATCAACCAATGATATCATGAAAACTTTTAGTGTAATTTTATAATATTATTTTTACCCTTAATTACCTAATTTACCTTTAACTATGGTAAATAAAATTTATCATAGTTACTATTCATAATGCCTAAAAAATAAAAGTTGCCTATTTATACAATTTGGACCTCTTGATTCCAAATATGGAATCCATTTTTATAAATTAAAAACACAGAAGATGTAGTAATTAATTTAAAATTAATCTCATTGTTAGAAAAAATGGGTTTTTATTTAAAACATTGTAGAAGATTGAAATTTTTTTACCTATTATTTCAATGTAAAATTAATGATAATGACATAAATTGTATTAAATGGTGAAATATATATTATATGTATAATTTAAACCCATTAAATATTATAATTTAACCATATAAATTATCTCAATGAAAAAAGTTTCTTTTAAGTAAAATTTAGCGTATTTTTACTATTCATCAAAATATGAAAGTTATAATAAAAATGTGAAAAAAAAATCAAAAGTTAATTTTTATATCCTGATTCAAATTAATTAGTTTATTTTTTCAAATTTAACTTATAAACATGTTAAAATTTGGATTTAAAATGGGTGCGTCATCAAAAGGCGGAAAAAGTGTATTTTTTGAAAAATACTTCCTTTATACAGAAAAGTGATTTTGTTCTCATACCATGTTCTAGAAAATGATAATGTTATAAAATTCAAAATTTTGTTAATACTATTCATAATGGCTAGTTCATAATAATATTATAACAATATATCGTTGTTTAGTGAAACACGATATTGCGTACAACTCACGCTATTGAGGATGCTCTCTCTTGCGTGCAACACAAGCCAAGAATAGCATTCCGTATACTAAAAGCTAATACGGTGTTGTGTATAGCACAAGATAATATTGGGGTAGCATACCACACAAGACATCAAAGAAATTAAAAAGAATATTTCTCATAAAATCTCGGGGTGTTACACTCGCGATCTCCCTTGGCCATTCTTTCTTATTTTTGGATTAGCTCAACCAGAGTGCTCATCTTTAGGGAGATATTATCAAAAACTTGGTAATCCCAGGAAACATCAAGCCTGAGTTCCAGTCCATCAACCTCCAATTTGAGATTATCCATGTCCTGATTGGGAGATAGGAGACCCTTTTCCCATGATTTTAACCATTGTTTAAGTCATATCAATTATTTTTGTATTGCTTCTCACATGTGGCTGTAATTAGGCTCATCCCATATGTCATTGATGAGTTTCTAATAGCCATGAGTGTTGATCAAATGGATAGATAATCTAAATCATTCCTATCTATCCTACCTGGGAGCCAACGAAACCAGCAAAGGGGAGTGGTCAGATATGGCTCAGACAAGACGATCCACCTTGGCATTGGGGAGCTTGGAAATGGTATGAATATTGGCTAGAAATAGATCCAAGAATATCCAATAGAGTCAGTTTTATTTTTGGTTGTTACACCATGTGTAGAGGTCCCCAAAAGACCCCATATCTAGGAGGCCTTTATATGTAAAGAAATTCACAATGTTCAAACTGGCCACCTGGGGGAAATCACCCCTTCATTTCTTCTCATTCGGGTCCATAATAAGGTTGAAGTCTGTAACACCCGAGATTTTTATGAGTAATATTTTGTTTTTATATATCATCAAAGGAATATTTCACAACATACTAGCTTGGCTTACTTTACACGCAATCGCGACCTTCCTCGATAGCTTGCGTCGTACGCAATACCGAGTTTCACTAAACAACGATATGCTATTAAAATATTACTAAAAGTAGCCGTTATGAATAGTAATAACCACTTTTTGAAATTTTATAAATTTTATTTTTTAAAATGGACTTCATTTTTGGATTCAGAATACCGAATTTAGCCTAGGGTGAAATTTTGGTATTTTTCTGAAAACTTTCAATTTTTGATGAATAATGAAACCACTAAGTGGTAGGTTAAAAACTGAATTTTGCATAAAACTTAATTTTGCCGCTTCTGTGAATGGAATTTCGAAAATCCGACAGACACGGTTGATATCAGTAAGTAAAATGTGGTTCAATGAGATAAAAATAATTTTTTGGTGAATAGTAACTTTTTACTTTTTTACCGCGGTTAATAGTAAATAGGGTAACTAAGGGTAAATATGATATTACTATTACCCTAACACATGTACTAATTCTATTGGGTAAGTGTAATTCGACCAAAAACAACCTTATGAATAAAATATGACCATTTAGGCCCACTTGGGTTAGATTAGGACATTTATTATTAATTTATTTAAAAAGGGTTAAAATAGTTAAAATGAAAGTTTAATAAGAAAATCATTTTTAATATGGGGTTATACATAAGATAAATTAGACTATAAATATTCATTAGAAAGTTAAAAATATTTCCTACATAATGATATTTTATTTATAATTTTTAGACATTAAATAATTTAATTTATTTATGACACAATTATGATGCAGTAATTATCTTATTTATGAAATATTGACATAATTGATGTTATGAACACCAAAATAAATGTAATTTGAGACTTTTTATGAATTAAACAAATTTTATAGGTTACTATGATATATTAGTGTTGATTTAATCAACTTGGTTTGAACATATAATTCTGTTATGACTTTCACAAAAATCATATATCAAATAGTGTCAAAATTGACACAAAATAGTTTTTAAATCAAATATTATATTATTAATTGTTATTTTATTTCTAAAAATATAAGGTTCGGCCAAATGACTTAGATAAGGATATATATATTAATAATAAACAATTTGGGGTTCTTTTGGCATGTTATAGTAAGTTTATTAACCATATAGTGAAAGAAAACAAAAAGACACGGTAAAAGTTAAATTATTTAACTTAGAGTTAAATCTAATTGATAAGGTTAAAATAATACCCTAAACTTGTCTAAATCCTATTGGTTGATATGATTTCGACCCTTCCCCACTTTAGCATCGAAATAATACCCTTTGGAACCATTATAAACCGATTTTGACTTTAATATAAAATAATATTTTGAGATATTCCTAAGGTGCCCCTCTCCTCCCTTTATAAAAGGGCACCTCCTCCCCCTCCTCCTCACACCAATTTGAGCACTCAAGCTCGGCCAACCCCTGCCAGTTTCTCCTCTCCACTTCCCTAGAATAATCCTAGAGGTCCTGGTCTTCTTCAAAGACCAATCTTAGTTCACTAAGTGGAGGATTCAAAGAGGAGTTCCAAAGAAGAGGTAATATCTGTTACCGATCTTTTCAATTTCTTTCTTCTTCAACTTCTTCTCCTTTAGTTGTTTCATGATAAAGTAATAGCATCAGTATTACTTACATACTGATATGTTATTATAAATATTAAACAACCCTAATTCACCTTCTATCCATCCTACGGAAAAATGAAATCACCGCGCGTGCGTACGTACGGAATACCGTCTCGACGCCGTGGTGTAATCTATTTTCCACCATCACTTTACAAGGATGGGTATAATGGTGTAATGAGTAACTATTTATGATTATTATAAAGTAATATTGATACTGAAATAATATATATATATACTCCAATACAATTCCACGATCATAGGAACGATATCAACACTCGTGCGTACGTACGGAATACCGTCTCCACGATGTGATGCGACTCGTTCTACATGATCATCATTAAATAGTAATTATATAAATGAATTGAATGAATAAATATGATATATGTTACACTAATACCATTCTGGATATAAGGTATCTATAACCTTAAAAGAATAATAAGAATTTATTCGGCAAAACACGCATAAGAACAAAAGGCAATAAAGACCCGAGTAACAAGTAACAATGAAATATTACTAACAAGAAGATAAGAATATGACCATATATGATATCATATCAATATGTATGATTCTGGAATAAGTCAATAACATTATTTAAACCATTATACAGGAGCTTCGGACACGTACAAAGCAAATCGGACCTAAGGTAAGGGAAATATCACAATCTCATTTTTATCCGAGATTGTTTATTCGTAAGTATTTACTGGGGTGTATTTTATCATCCACATCCATGTTTCATCAATATTTAATATTATTTCCATCCACCTACAATTGTTTAAATCCATTTTTACCCTTCGGTGAGTTTTTAGTAATATGTATGAAATGAATATTTTTTTGTTTTTCGTACGAGGTACTTTTTGACTTTTCCGACAAAAGTACGAAGAATGTTTTTTTTAACTTATACGGCATGAATGGATTTCTAAAACATTATTTCCAAGAAGCTTCCTTTACAATTTTTCAAGTTTATTTTTAATCAACTTCTTTTAGTTTAAAATTGTATGACATGTTAAGAAAGGAAAAGTGTTTTTGAATTAGAAAGGATATTTTCCTCAAGAATGGAGTTCAAGTGTTTTATCAAAATTAATTTCCATCTAAGATAATAAAGGGTTCTGTTTTTATATCTTTAATTACATTGATTTGATTATGTTGTGAGGGAATTATTTTTATGAAGTCATTTGCCTTATATGATTTGTTTTATGATGTCATGATGTTTCAAGAATCTCATTTTTGTTACATGGGTTATGCGATGATGTATGATTTATGATTATGTGGCACACATAAGAAAGGATTCATTATAAGATGGGTGGTACCTATATCTCCCTCCAATGCATTGGGTAAAGATCTTATATCTCATGAGATAGACATGGCTGGAACGGTAGGTTATACCGGTTCAGTGAAACAGGACTGGAACGAGGGTGACTCGGTTCAGAAAGGGACTTTGTCCACTAAGATAGTCTTGGCAATGAGTCATGACTAACAAGAAATGATTTTCCATGATTATGTGTGCATGCCACAAAGTTTCAAGTTTTATGTTATGATTATGGGGATCTCATTTTCACTTCTATGATTTGTTCCATGTTAAGATATTATGATCTCTTTTGCAGGTTATGATTTTCAAAAAAGATATGATATGATTTTTATTTCCTTTATTTTCCCTTGCTGAGCATTTGAGCTCACCATTTTATGTTTTCTTTTCCCCAGGTCAGGAAGATGGATATTAAGTAGAATATGCTAAAAGGGACCCTAGATATGATGAAATAAATGGGAGACACTGTAGAAGATTTATGAACCAGTTGTTTATGTTTCCCAGTTTCTAAAGACACTATACCTATACGGTCCTTTGTGGTTTTGTCATATGTTGTAATAAGTGTGCTTCAATTTTGAAGTATTAACAATGTATGTAAAGTATGGGTTTTTAT
Organism: Viscum album; assembly: GCA_963277665.1. Classification (NCBI taxonomy): domain Eukaryota; kingdom Viridiplantae; phylum Streptophyta; class Magnoliopsida; order Santalales; family Viscaceae; genus Viscum; species Viscum album. The sequence continues at coordinate 955,772,706 of OY728121.1, forward strand.
AGTTGGTATCAGAGGAAAGGTATAGTCAACCTTTGGAAACTAGGATGTGAAAGCCTTAGTAAGAACCCTAAGGATAAGTCTAAGCATAGAACACAATCTTAGTGTTTTAGAAATGGCCATGAATACCATAGGATGAGACCTTAAGTGTGAAATTTTATCCTTGATTATGTGGTTTTCCCATTATAATTAGTGTTGCTCACACTTTTCTTCTTGGTTTTAGTCAATGGCTGGAACCCGAAGGAACTGTGTTAATGCGGAATGCGATGGGCAATGCAATGATTGTCCCCCTGAGCAACCAAACGATATGGGAGCTGGAATGAAAAATCTTGTAGCCATGCTCACACAACTTTCTCAAGCTATGAATCATGCAGGACTTCCAAACGAGCAAAGGAAGGAGCAACATTCTGTTGAATCCTTCATGAGGCGGCGTCCACCTTCTTTCAATGGGTCTACTGATCCATTAGTTGCTGAACAATGGATTAGTACTACTGAAAAGATATTTTCAGTTCTTCAACGTTCTGAACATGATAAAGTCATCCTAGCAGTGTATCGTTTGGAAGTAGATGCTGATCAATGGTGGAATCTTATTAAGAATACGAGGCAAAGGGATGAAATTGAGTCTATGGAATGTGACGAGTTCAAGAACTTATTTTTCAATAAGTACTTCCCTCGTATTCTCCGAACAAAGATGGAGAAATAGTTTCTTGAACTGAAGCAAAGGGATAATGAATCTGTTGGTACCTATGAAGCAAATTTTACAAGACTTGCAAGGTACGCTTCTGGTATTATTATCCAACCTGAGAGTAAGATCGATCGATTCTTTAGTGGATTAAAACCAAGTCTTTGAAGGGCGTTAGCCATAAGGGACTTCAATAGCTACGAGGAAATCATTCGATGTGCTCTCAAAGTCGAGATGGAGATTGGAGTAACCCATCAGTCACATGGGTTTGATAAGAAGAGGAAGATGGAATTCAAAGGAAAATCTAAAGAGCACACTGAAAAGAAGATGAGCTTTCCCTTATGCTCAAAGTGTGGAAAGAAACATGGAGGGATTTGTCTTAAAGGGACAAGTAAATGTTTTAAATGTGGAAAGGAAGGTCATCGGGCATTTGAATGCCGCGATAATGGGAAGAAGATGTCTAATGATGCAAACAAAGGAAGGGATACACAGAATGAACCTACTACACTTCAATGTTTCAAGTGTAAGGAGATGGGGCATTATTCCAATCAATGCCCAAATCCAAGGGTTAATGATGATGGTCGACGTCAACAAAACCTTAAGGCTAAAGACAAAGGAAAGTCACATGCAATTTCTATCAGCGATGTGGAGTACGATAACGAAGTGGTGAAAGGTACACTTACCATCCACTCTAAAGTAGCAAATGTTTTATTTGATTCTGGATCCACCCACTCTTTTATTTCTGAAAAATTTTCTAAGGGTATCACCGTACTACCTCAACAATTACATGTTGAGTTAGCTGTGACAACACCTAATGGCACAACAGTCGCATCAAAAGTTTATAATTCTTCTCCGATCGAAGTTTGTGGGAAAGTGCTTCCTGCAAATCTTGTGATCCTTCCTTTAGTGGAATTTCATGTGATTATTGGCATGGATTGGCTTTCTCTACATGGAGCTCATATCAATTGCCAAAGAAGGGAAGTCACATTTCATATTCCAGATCAATCTACGATCGTCTATCAATGCAAGGATGAACATAACCTTCTAGTGGAAATTTCTTCCATCTTATGGGTATTGATTCCACTAAATGAAGGTTATTTATCTCAAATGGTTGGTGAGAAACACACGATTAAGAATATTCCCATTATACGGGAGTTTGATGATGTATTTCTGGAGGAATTACCGGGTCTTCCACCAAATCATGAAGTTGAGTTTTCAATAGAACTCGTACCGGGCGCTTTGCCAATTTCAAAGACACCTTATAGAATGGCCCCAATTGAGTTGCAGGAATTGAAGAAGAAACTCCAAGAGAATCTTGATAAGGGATTCATACGCCCTAGTGCGTCACCTTGGGGAGCACCTGTTCTATTTGTTAAGAAGAAATATGGATCAATGAGACCCTGCATTGATTATCGAGAACTTAACAAGATCACTATCAAGAAAAAATATCCTCTCCCATGCATTGATGACTTATTTGACCAACTACGCGGAGCTCAATACTTTTCCAAGATTGATCTTCGTTCAGGGTATCATCAATTAAGGGTCAAAACGGAGGATATACCAAAGACGTCTTTCCATACAAGGTATGGAAACTATGAATTTATAGTGATGCCATTTGGTCTTACTAATGCCCCTGCTATCTTCATGGATCTAATGAATAGAGTCTTTAGAATTTATCTTGATCAATTTGTGGTAGTCTTTATAGACGGTATTCTTTTCTATTCAAAGAGCAAGGAAGAGCATGAAGATCACTTGAGAATTATATTGAAGACCCTGAGAAAGGAGAAGCTTTATGCCAAATTTACCAAGTGTGAATTTTGGCTTCAAAAAGTTGCATTTTTGGGTCACATAATCTCAAAAGAGGGGATATCTGTGGATCCAGCAAAAACAGAGGTTATCGAAATATGGTCAAGACCAACAACAGTAACTGAGATCCGAAGTTTTCTTGGTTTGGCTGGATATTATCGACGTTTTGTAAAGTATTTTTCACGATTATCTAATCCACTCACCAAGTTGACTCGGAAAGGAGTTAAGTTTGTTTGGACAGAGGAATGTGAAGAGAATTTCAAGGAGTTGAAAAGAAGGTTATCCAGTGCACCTGTGCTCACACTGCCTTGTAGTGGAGAAAGGTTTGTGATCTACAGTGATGCATCCAAGAAGGGATTGGAGTGTGTTCTTATGAAAAATGATACGGTGATAGCTTATGCCTCACGACAGTTGAAAATCCATGAGAAAAATTACCCAACTCATGATTTGGAGTTGGCTGCGGTAATCTTTTCATTAAAGATTTGGAGGCATTACCTTTATGGTGAAAGGTGTGATATTTATACTGATCATAAAAGTTTAAAGTATATTTTCAGACAAAAGGAGTTGAATATGCGTCAAAGAAAATGGTTGGAGCTGATTAAGGATTACGACTGCTCAATCCATTACCACCCTGGGAAAGCAAACAAGGTGGCAGATGCATTAAGTCGACGAGACCATGCTAGTTTATCCATGATGAGGATCACAAAGGATCCAATATTTATGGATTTACAAAGTATGGATCTTGGAATTATAATGGAAGGGGAAAAATCTTATCTTTCTCAAATGAATGTTCAACCATCTATACATGCGAAGATTAAGGAGGCACATAAAGAAGATGTAGAGTTACAAAAGAAGGTGAGAAATGTTCCTGAATTCAACCTTGATTGTGATGGGATAATAAAGTTCAGGAATCGGGTTTGTGTTCCTCCCATCCCCGAATTAAAGAAGGAGCTGCAGGATGAGGCTCATAGTTCTTCATTATCTATTCATCTTGGAAGCACGAAGATGTATAGGGACCTGAAAGAGTACTTCTGGTGGGATGGCATGAAAAGAGATGTTGCTGAATATGTCTCTCGATGCTTGGTTTGTCAACAAGTTAAAGCTGAGAGACAGAAGTCTAAGGGGATGTTACAACCATTACCCATACCCGAATGGAAATGGGAAAACATCACTATGGACTTTGTCACAGGACTTCCTAAAACATCCAAAGGCAATAATGCTATTTGGGTCATAGTTGATCGTCTTACAAAGTCTGCACACTTCATTGCTATTAGAGAGGATTTCTCTCTAGATCAGCTTGCCAGGATATATGTAAAGGAAGTGGTAAGATTGCATGGAGTACCACTTTCTATTATATCTGATCGGGATCCGAGATTTACCTCGAAGTTCTGGCGAAGTCTTCAGCATACTCTGGATACAGAGTTGAGTTTCAGCACTGCTTATCATCCCCAGACAGACGGTCAGTCTGAGAGAACAATTCAAACCCTATAAGATATGTTGAGAGCTTTCTCTATGGATTTCAAAGGAGGTTGGGATCAACACCTACCTTTGGTGTAATTTTCTTATAATAATATCTTTCACTCCAGTATTCAGATGGCTCCTTATGAAGCTCTCTATGGAAAGAAATGCAGGACTCCAACTTGCTGGGATGAAGTTGGGGAAAGAAAGCTGTTAGGACCTGATCTCGTTGATGAAATGGCAGAAAATGTTAGATCTATTCAACAACACATAAGAGCAGCTCAGAGTCGACAGAAAAGTTATGCAGACAACCGAAGAAAAGACCTAGAGTTTGAAGTGGGTGATAAAGTGTTCTTACGAATATCTCCCTGGAAGAGGGTTATGAGATTTGGAAAGAAGGGGAAGTTGAGCCCTAGATATATTGGTCCTTTCGAAATACTGGATCGTGTTGGGAAGGTAGCTTACCGATTGGCGCTTCCACCGAATCTCTCTCAAGTTCACGATGTGTTCCATGTATCTCTCCTGAGAAAGTACATACCTGATCCTTCACATGTACTCAGCTCAGAAGTTGTACCACTGGAGCAAGATCTTTCTTATGAAGAACAGCCGATAGAGATTCTGGATCGTAGCGAAAAAGTCCTACGAAACAAGACCACTCGCTTGGTGAAAGTTTTATGGAGGAACCACCAACTTTAAGAAGCTACATGGGAGCTTGAGGATATGATGAGGGAGAAGTATCCTCATCTGTTTGTTACAAAGTGACGAATTTCGAGGGCGAAATTCTTTTTAAGGGGGGTAGAATGTAACACCCGAGATTTTTATGAGTAATATTTTGTTTTTATATATCATCAAATGAATCTTTCACTACATACTAGCTTGGCTTACTTTACACGCAATTGCGACCTTCCTCGATAGCTTGCGTCGTACGCAATACCGAGTTTCACTAAACAACGATATGCTATTAAAATATTATTAAAACTAGCCGTTATGAATAGTAATAACCACTTTTTGAAATTTTATAAATTTTATTTTTTAAAATGGACTTCATTTTTGGATTCGGAATACCGAAATTAGCCTAGGGTGAAATTTTGGTATTTTTCTGAAAACTTTCAATTTTTGATGAATAGTGAAACCACTAAGTGGTAGGTTAAAAACTGAATTTTGCATAAAACTTAATTTTACCGCTTCTGTGAATGGAATTTCAAAAATCCGACAGACACGGTTGATATCAGTAAGTAAAATGTGGTTCAATGAGATAAAAATAATTTTTTGGTGAATAGTAACTTTTTACTTTTTTACCGCGGTTAATAGTAAATAGGGTAACTAAGGGTAAATATGATATTACTATTACCCTAACACATGTCCTAATTCTATTGGATAAGTGTAATTCGACCAAAAACAACCTTATGAATAAAATATGACCATTTAGGCCCACTTGGGTTATATTAGGACATTTATTATTAATTTATTTAAAGAAGGGTTAAAATAGTTAAAATCAAAGTTTAATAAGAAAATAATTTTTAATATGGGGTTATACATAAGATAAATTCTACTATAAATATTCATTAGAAAGTTAAAAAGATTTACTACATAATGATATTTTATTTATAATTTTTAGACATTAAATAATTTAATTTATTTATGACACAATTATGATGCAGTAATTATCTTATTTATGAAATATTGACATAATTGATGTTATAAACACCAAAATAAATGTAATTTGAGACTTTTTATGAATTACACAAATTTTCTAGGTTACTATGATATATTAGTGTTGATTTAATCAACTTGGTTCGAACATATAATTCTGTTATGACTTTCACAAAAATCATATATCAAATAGTGTCAAAATTGACACAAAATAGTTTTTAAAAAAAATATTATATTATTAATTGTTATTTTATTCCTAAAAATCTAAGGTTCGGCCAAATGACTTAGATAAGGATATATATATTAATAATAAACAATTTGGGGTTCGTTTGGCATGTTATAGTAAGTGCATCAACCATATAGTGAAAGAAAACAAAAAGACACGGTAAAAGTTAAATTATTTAACTTAGAGTTAAATCTAATTGATAAGGTTAAAATAATACCCTAAACTTGTCTAAATCCTATTGTTTGATAGTATTTCGACCCTTCCCCACTTTAGCTTCGAAATAAGACCCTTTTGAACCATTATAAACCGATTTTTACTTTAATATAAAATAATATTTTGAGATATTCCTAAGGTGCCCCTCTCCTCCCTTTATAAAAGGGCACCTCCTCTCCCTCCTCCTCACACCAATTTGAGCACTCAAGCTAGGCAAACCCCTTCCATTTTCTCCTCTCCACTTCCATAGAATAATCCTAGAGGTCCTGGTATTCTTCAAAGACCAATCTTAGTTCCCTAAGTGGAGGATTCAAAGAGGCGTTCCAAAGAAGAGGTAATATCCGTTACCGATCTTTTCAATTTCTTTCTTCTTCAACTTCTTCTCCTTTAGTTGTTTCATGATAAAGTAATAACATCAGTATTACTTACATACTGATATGTTATTATAAATATGAAACAAACCTAATTCACCTTCTATCCATCCTACGGAAAAATGAAATCACCGCGCGTGCGTACGTACGGAATACCGTCTCCACGCCGTGGTATAATCTATTTTCCACCATAACTTTACAAGGATGGGTATAATGGTGTAATGAGTAACTATTTATGATTATTATAAAGTAATATTGATACTGAAATAATATATATATATACTCCAATACAATTCCACGATCATAGGAACGATATCATCACTCGTGCGTACGTACGGAATACCGTCTCCACGATGTGATGCGACTCGTTCTACATGATCATCATTACATAGTAATTATATAAATGAATTTAATGAATAAATATGATATATGTTACACTAATACCATTCTGGATATAAGGTATCTATAACCTTAAAATAAGAATAAGAATTTATTCGGTAAAACACGCATAAGAACAAAAGGCAATAAAGACCCGAGTAACAAGTAACAATGAAATATTACTAACAAGAAGCTAAGAATATGACCATATATGATATCATATCAATATGTATGATTCTGGAATAAGTCAATAACATTATTTAAACCATTATACAGGAGCTTCGGACACGTACAAAGAAAATCGGACCTAAGGTAAGGGAAATATCACAATCTCATTTTTATCCGAGATTGTTTATTCGTAAGTAATTACTGGGGTGTATTTTATCATCCAAATCCATGTTTCATAAATATGTAATATTATTTCCATCCACCTACAATTGTTTAAATCCATTTTTACCCTTCGGTGAGTTTTTAGTAATATGTATGAAAGGAATCTTTTGTCGTTTTTCGTACGAGGTACTTTTTGACTTTTCCGACAAAAGTACGAAGAATGTTTTTTTTAACTTATACGGCATGAATGGATTTCTAAAACATTATTTCCAAGAAGCTTCCTTTACAAGTTTTCAAGTTTATTTTTAATCAACTTCTTTTAGTTTAAAATTGTATGACATGTTAAGAAAGGAAAAGTGTTTTTGAAGTAGAAAGGATATTTTCCTCAAGAATGGAGTTCAAGTGTTTTATCAAAATTATTTTCCTTCTAAGATAATAAAGGGTTCTGTTTTTATCTCTTTAATTACATTGATTTGATTATGTTGTGAGGGAATTATTTTTATGAAGTCATTTGCCTTATATGATTTGTTTTATGATGTCATGATGTTTCAAGAATCCCATTTTTGTTACATGGGTTATGCGATGATGTATGATTTATGATTATGTGGCACACATAAGAAAGGATTCATTATAAGATGGGTGGGACCTATATCTCCCTCTAATGTATTGGGTAAAGATCTTATATCTCATGAGATAGACATGGCTGGAATGGTAGGTTATACCGGTTCAGTGAAACAGGACTGGAACGAGGGTGACTCGGTTTAGAAAGGGACTTTGTCCACTAAGATAGTCTTGGAAATGAGTCATGACTAACAAGAAATGATTTTCCATGATTATGTGTGCATGCCACAAAGTTTCAAGTTTTATGTTATGATTATGGGGATCTCATTTTCACTTCTATGATTTGTTCCATGTTAAGATATTATGATCTCTTTTGCAGGTTATGATTTTCAAAAAAGATATGATATGATTTTTATTTCCTTTATTTGCCCTTGCTGAGCATTTGAGCTCACCCTTTTATGTTTTCTTTTCCCCAGGTCAGGAAGATGGATATTAAGTAGAATATGCTAAAAGGGACCCTAGATATGATGAAATAAATGGGAGACACTGTAGAAGATTTATGAACCAGTTGTTTATGTTTCCCAGTTTCTAAAGACACTATACCTATACGGTCCTTTGTGGTTTTGTCATATGTTGTAATAAGTGTGCTTCAATTTTGAAGTATTAACAATGTATGTAAAGTATGGGTCGTTATAAAGTCTCCACCTACAATCCACAGGGATTCCTCTATATAAAAAGTGTCAAGGTCCTGCCATAATGTAACTCTGGTTTGTGTGTTACAGCTCCAATTTACATAGGATATAAAGAGGGACTCCACATCTATATGTATATTAAATGTAATAAATTTGTTTCCATCCTCTACTAAATCTTCAATAACTTCCTTGTTCCAAAATATAGAGATGTTTTTATTAGTTGGGGATACATGCATGAAATCATGCATTCTAATATTGCTAGAGAACTCATTGATTTTGGAGGGATTCTGCTTATGCTCGAGGATGGCTGCTATACATGTCTTGTGTTTTTTTATCTTTGTGGCCAGGAAGTTGGTTTTAACCAGGGCACTGATGCCTAACCTGAACCGTTGTTGAAGTTGGTCAAAGTTTAAAATATAAATTCCTACTAACTACTGTATATTTGTCAAGTAAGTTTGAACCCACAAGGAAGGTGATTATGTTCACTAATCTTCTAAAAAACTACAAAAGACCCCACTGTTGTCAGCAGCAGAGTAGATTTTCTATTTTTACTTTATATATATATATTACTTTTTGTTAACAAGTAGAGTGACATAACATTTCAAAATATAGATCTAAACTAAATTGAATCTAGGAACAGTTGAAAAAAAAGAGACACAAAGATGTAATACACTGATAACTAAACAATCTAATAAAACACCTAGAGAAAAATATCAATTCTACTGGTTATAAAGATATTCTGATTCACTTAATGTTTGTTGCAGAGTACCACCTTAAAAAGAATGAATCACTTCCCTTGGAAGGAGTTAAGTCACACAAGCCAATCAATTTAAAATTTTGCCACTCCAAAATTAATCAACTGTGAACCGTTTGACAAATGAAAACTAGATGAACTCACTGTAAGCCTTGAATTCTTTTGATATTGAGTTCTAGTTGTACAAGAAACTGAACAAATTCAGTATTGATCTCGCCGATCATTACTGAATTTATTGAAATGATAAAGTGAAAAATAAAATTAAAAGATAACCAGTGGAACTTAAATTTATCCCCAAAAAAATTATTTAGCCTATTATCTTGTTCGTTATCTTTATAGAAACTAAAAACATACTAGAACAGAGTACAAAAACAAAAATGAAGATGGAAGATAAACTCCTGAGAAGATGCTCTGCTCCAGAACTCCTCCAGCTCCAGGAAGTGGTTCCAATGTCGCCCTCTACACCTCCTCTGCTCAGACCTGGATAATTCCTTGTGTCTATCTCAAATGTATACTCAATGTCTCCCCATTAAATTTGCTTCTTACTATGTCTTATGTACCCACTGTCTTCTATTGTTTGTCACCGAACGTTTTCCACCGACTTCAAAAGCCCTTCACATATGCACCGCACACGTTCGTTTTTTCACGACTAACACGTCGTGCTAGTTTTTCTCATATAAGTAACTCCTGCTGAGTTAGTTGAGTGAACCTGGATGTGTTTTAGGCTTTGGAGTAAACCTGCAAATTAAAGAACAACTAAAAAAAATTAAACCTATGAAAATATGATAGTAAAACAATTGAAAACAATAGATAAATTACTTAACAATCTTTAGCTGGACATTTTATTTACTTAATTCATAACTTAAATTATTAATTATTAAATATTATTATTAAGTAATTAAGTAATTAACTTATTTAATTTAATATATTTATTAAAGTTAATTTTAGAAGAAAATAAAGATATCTTTAAGTTAATTAATGAATTAAATTAAGTTACAATATTTAAATTTATAATTTGTTAAAATTTTAATGCAAATATTATATTAAAATTTTTATTTGATATTTATGACTAATTATTATTAACAGTGTTAACTAATAAATTAATTATTATTTTGAACATTAAATTGTTAATTATTTAAATAGTTTATTTTATTCTAATTTTACTTATAAATTATTATTAATATTTTATTTTATTGACAATTTTATTATTAAATAATTTTGAAAATTTAAATACGTATAATTAAATTATAATTAATGAGATTTATTAATAATTTATTCTAATTTGATTTTAGAAGTTATTATTAATTAAGAAAATTTTAATTATTTAAACTAATTTAATAATCATGTTTTATTATATATCTTATGTTTATTATTTATTTATAATTATTAAGGTTTAATATTTTTAGTTTAATAATTATTGAATCTAAGTTTATAATTTAGTTTAATTTTAATTAATTCTTATTTTATTTAACTTATAAATATTATTTATTTATAATCATTAATTTTTAAATTTCTAATTTTTTTTGGTTATTTAAGTTTTTAAATTGGTTTTATTTTAATCTATTTATATTTTTTATAAAGTCTCCCCCCCCCCATTTCGGTGCAACCCTAGGGGAAGGGGGTCTTCGACGCTGTGAATAGGGAGGTTGTAGTGGCTCTCCATAGCTCCAGTGCAGCCTTGATCGACAGATACCCCCCTCAGACATGCAACTCAGTCAGCTTCAATGGTGGACACCTCCTACTGCACTATAAGCTCCTCTCAATGGCGGTGCCACCTGGTAAGGTATTTATTACTCAGATGGCTGCGGATCTGGCACTCAACTTCTCCTCCAGATGTGGTCGGCGGCCTCTATAGGCACTAGTGGCATCTATGTTTGATCCTTGGCACATGGCGGCGCACTCCTATTCCATCCTCAGCACACAGCCTAACAACAGCTCTGTAGATCGGCAATCGGTGGACCCACACTCTACAACAATGGCAATAAAGGGATGAACTCCTCAATTCAGGGTGACATCATAGTATATCAACCAACATCTACTCTTCTATTACATCTCTGGTGCAACTCTAATCATAGTTTGACTAATGTTAGGTCTGATTTCAAAGGCTCCACCTTCTCAACACAGTAGTGTGGCGGGTATTCAGATCGGAAGGAGGTCGATGACAGCAGCTGGTTTGATGTAGCGAGTTGAGGTTAGGAGGAGGTGAGGCGTGGGACGGTGATGGGTACGCATCAGTGAGAAGTAGGGGAGAATGGCTGTCGGTGAGATGTTGGGGAAGTGCACAAGGTCACCGTTGTAGTAAAAATTAAAGTTACTAGTGATTTAGATATAAAGGTCACCGATGTGGGAAATAAAAGAACAAAAGTCACTAATAATAAAAAAAGAAATAAAAATCTCACCATTAGTAATAAAGAAGAGGTCATCGTTCCACTTCCAAGGGTCACCGATGATAAAATAAAAAGGTCACTGATAATTTAAATAAAAATAAAGGCTACCAATAGACAAATAAAAGATTATAGATAGTTGAAAAAAAGGTAAGGAGTAGTGGCACGGAGGTCACCATTAGTTTTAAAAGAAAAGTCACTGGTGGCTTTAAAATTAAAAGCTCACTGTTAGTTAAAAATAAAAAGTCACTCGTAGAACAAAAAATAAATCCTACTTATAGCTTCAAAAATTTAAGGTTACCGATGGAAAATAAAAAAAAGGTCACTGATACACTAAAAATTGAGGTTACCAGTGCAGATAAATAAGGAGGTCACCGGTAGTTATAAATTAGAGAGTCACCAATGCTTTTAAAATTAAGGTTACTGATGGCACAAAATAAAGCTCACAGTTGGGGATAACTTAAAGGTCACCGGTGAAAATAAGGTCACCAATGCAAATCATAATGAACATCGGTGACAAAAAAACTAACGCTGAGAAAAAATAAAATAATTGGACTAATTGGGAAATAAAAACTAGAACTGCAAAAATTAAACTTAAAATTAAAACGTAAGTTAGTTAAAATTAAAAAATTAAATGAAGACTAAACAACATAAATTAAAAACACAATTATTAAAATTTAAGCTTAAAAATTAAAATTAAAATTATTAATTGTTAACTCTTAAATTAAAAACTAGATAATTGATAAACTAAATTGATAAAAGACTTAAATTTAAAATACTATAAATTAATTACCGTGTAAGAATTAAATGAAAAAAAGGATATCATCGGTGACCCAATATGTCACTGATGGATCTTGTATACCTCACTGGTAGACTAAAAAACACAAGTTAATGACTAAATAATTTAACTTCATTCTTAAAATTAAATAATTAATGTTTTAAAACTATTAATTGATTCATAAAATAACTAAATGAATACTTAAAGTTAAAAGTGATCTATTTTATTCAATTAAACTAAACTCTTAAAATAATTGATAGGTAGGATGATTAAACATATTAATTAACAAAGTTAATTTATTCTAATAAATCTAAATTAAAGGATTAAATATCAAATAAATTATATGTTATATAAATAGATATAAATTGACTAGATAATTGTTTAATAAAAATAGTTAACTTTATTAAAAAGTCAAGCAGATTTTACTTACCAAAACTAATTAAGAAATAATTAAATTAGAAAAGTAAATTAATAATAAAATTATTATTTTAACGACTAAATATACATAATTAATTATAAAAAAATTTAATTAATAGAATTAATTAAAAAAATACAAAAGTACAATTATTTAATATAAAGTGCTTTAATAATTAATTAAATCATTATAAATTAAGTGAAAATATGTGGTAAAACTATATAAAAATATAGCCACATCAATGCCACAAGCATTCCATATGAGGATAGGGATCATTGAAATAGGGTTGGACCAGCTTTGGTCCTGGGAAACTTGGTTATGGACGTATCAGAGGACATGCACTCCTGAATAAGTTTGAGTTTGGCCTTTGTGAAAACACTATTAGTTGGTGTCGAGGAAGGATTTCTTGGTGAGGACAAAGGAGAGTTCATACAAAGGGTCTTCCCATCCACTATTCTTGGTGGGGAGTGACTACTTATTGTGACGTTGAAAGGTTTATGATTATCAGAAAAGATTATACCATTTAGTTGGGTCGTCCCTATTCAGAGTCGAGGGTGAGGGTCCATGGAAGGTTTGGGGAAGGGCTATAGGAGGAGAAAGATCCTTATCCATGCCTGGTGGAAGATGTATCTTAGCCAAAAGGCATGGTGGGGAGGGTTACTTGGAAATGCAGTCCTAGTTAACCATCAAGCATTATTCTGAGTTATAAAGCAACTTGGGAATGGGGAAAGGCATTCGAGGAAGCATCCAACAGAGGTCCACCACCTGACCAACCTTAAAGAGGAATTGGTAAGGGTATGGTAAGTCATCAGAAGGTTTGATAGAGGGAGGGTTGTGCGGGGGCATCTCATATGATACCAGAGTTGAGCTAGAGGTTCCGTCACAGGGCAGTCCCTCAATGACATGAGGGAGAGTGGGAGAAATAGCTTGAGAGTTAGACTGGGATGTAATTTGGTTGGGATCATACAGGTAACCAGTACCTGGGGATTGATAGGAATCCCTTATAGAATGAGATCTGGTAGGGAACTGGGGTTGGGGTCGATCTTTACAATGTATTTTCCTACACACTTGCACATAGTGATCTTGAAGGGGGAAAAGCGAAAAACCAGGGGAGCACTGGGTACATAATGGTTTGATTCTAGACCAGTGAATCCTTCACCATAATAGAGATATTTTTCAGTATATATAAGAATATGTGCAGATCAGCATAAATACAGGTCCCAGAAGCATCTGCATATTACTAAGTACGGTCTTCCACACATAGAAACTTGCTGAGGGTGTTACTTAATACATTCAGAAGAGTTCCATTATTAAAAGTAAGTGGAAGATCTAGGAGGCTGATCCACACCACAATGTGGGAGCTTTCCTTCCCCTTTTGAACATCCAACAACCACCTGAACAGATTGAGGCACCAACGACCCATCTACCCAGGGTATTTGCACCATGCGAGAAGAAAATCCTCCTCAAAATGAATAATCATGCATAAATACTGACGGTGGACAACAGAAACTTGAGCCAGAGCATGTAACCCAATGGATTTGATAAATCCTTTTAAGAACGCAACAGGATGCTTTGAAGAACCAAAATAGGTAATAAGAATCTATTTATGGCAGTCCACCGCTTCACCATAGGCCTCAATGGGAACATCTATAGATAGGTAAGGTCCATCCCTAGAAACTAACAAGGAAACGGGATGAAAACCCATAAAACAAGGATTTTGAGGAGCATGTTGCAAAGGGTGTCCCTAAAATAAGGAACTTTGATGCGGGACCAGGAGGAAGGACGGAGGTGATCAAATAGATGTGTAGGGGAAGAGGGAGAGGATAGAGGGCCTAGATCAAAGGTCTCCAACACTGGAGGACATGACATAAGGAGAGTAGTAGAAGGAGAAACATTCGACAAAATTAGAAAACCATTGGGCGCATGTGGCTTGTTCTCGAGCGCAGTGGAGAAATACATTTTCACTTATTATAATATCCTCACTGAGGTTAGATATTTATGAACACATGGTATCCCACATAAAACTCCATAATACACTATTGTTAGTTATTATTAGACTTCTGATGGCACTGGGAAGGTCTCATCCACTCCTAGATGATTTGAACCGTATATATCATCACTTACACCAACTTTGGGACCCTGAGTGCTGAATCTCCTGACTCAATCTAGAAAAGTGATTACCTAAAGTGTATCCCATACAAGTCCTCTAATAGTTCCATAACAATGGTGTCATGGTAACAATTTTTATACACAAACTCCACCAAGGGTAACCGATCCCCATTAACTTGAAAAAATTTTAAAATTAAATCTTGAAACATTTCCTCTATACCCTAAATAGAATACTTAGTCTCGATATCTTTCTGGGGGTGAAATTCCGTGCTCAAACATGAATGAGTCAAAATTTACTCTGGTAATCATCTCCATAATCATGAAATTATGTGAGAATCATGGAATGAAATAATCTTCAAGGGAACTCACTGAAGCTAGACTATCTCTTACACATATGGGTGTCTCGGCCTCTCTATTAGCTCTGATGTTGGACGGCTAGTAAATAGGACAACATGGTTTTTTGTTCTGTAATCGCCTAGATTTTATTGTTACCTCTAGAATATTGTATAAAACCTATGTAAAATTCCATAGATATTCCATCCTACTTCCACTCTAGCACATTAGGGATGGGGAAAACCCATTGGAACCAGGTGATCATCCTTCTCCTATTGAAAATTAAGGCCCTTAGAGAAAAATATATATTACACACTTATTTATACCTATCCATCAGACATTAGATCGAATATCCTAGTAGATCTTTTACACTTTGGGATGAACCACTAAGGGTGTGTATAAAAATCTCTCAAAACTTCCTCTCAAGATATCTGTATTACTATCATCCACCCTCTGAATAAAATGATATTCTCCCCACCTTTCGAGATTCCTTCAAGAAAACATTCAATATATATCTAAACATGAATGGTCACACGATCAGTTTCTCCATGATGAGCCTCTATAACAAACTATATATGTGTGGGGTAACAACCATAAACCGGAGTCAAGGTTCACCATCCTCATCCACTAAGGACAATTATTCTGAGGGAAACTATTCTGACACCCTGCTCAACAATTGTAAATAAGACATCATGTTGAGAGAATCTACCACCACATTCCTCTTCATGGTATTATATACTATCTTGAAGTCATAATCCTTGAGTAAATATAGCCATTACCTCTTCCTGTAGTTCAAATATTTTTGTGAAGATATATACTTGAGACTCTTTTGATCAGAATATATGATAAAGCACTCACCCATAAGTTAATGTAACCATATATTCAGGGAAAAGTCCAATACTACTAGCTCTAGATCATGGGTCTCATAGTTCTACTCATGGGATCTTAGTTGTTAGGACCCATAACAAATCACTTCTTGCCTTTAAATTAGAACACATTTTAGCTTGGTTCTGGTGGCATTGCAAAACACCACATACTCAATTCCCTCCTCTAGTTGTCTCTGGATGAGGTTTCTTGTAAACCTTTATCTAAACTTCTAAAAATCACATTTAACCTTCTCAATCCACATAATAAGATGCCCCTTTCAGCTAAAAATATTCAATGGTGTTGAAATCTTGGAGTAATTGAGTATGAATCTTCAATAGTAGCCTGCCTACTCAAGGAAGCTCCACATCTCATTCGCACACTTAGGTGGATTCCAAGATAAAAATACCTCAACATTTTCTGGATAAACTAATAATACCTCCTATGAGATTATATGTCACAAGAACTAGACCTATCAACTCTATAACTTATAGTTACCAAGATTCCCATATGGCTGGTACTTTATGAGTATTTCCAGAACAACCCTCAAGTGTCTCACTTGCTTCTCCTCTAATGTCGAGTCCACTAGGATACCATTGATTAATACTACCATGAAGCAATCAATGAAGGGACAAAAGATATAGTTCAATATCCCCATGAACACTTCTTGGGAATTATTCATGTGAAAATACATCACTATATAATCATAGTGACCATAGAAACATCAGAATGTTTTATTCGATATATCATAATCTCAAACTCAGTGTTTTTTATTACCCATCCACCATGTTGTAAGACAATGTTGGGGCTTCCCCGGGTGACACACTGGGTCTAAAAAATCCTTTCCTTTGCAAATCCTCCAACTGAACCTTCATCTCTCAAATATCTATGAGATCCATATGATATGATTTAATATATATCATAGTAGTCCTAGGGTTTAAGTATATACATAATGGGATCTCTCAGTGTGGAAGAAAGCTTAAAACATCCTCAGGAATGATATTCTCATACTCTACCACCATCGTAGGAAGTTAAAAGCCCGTAACATTATCTAATCTAAGGGAAATACTGTCCAAATGGTAAGTAATTGATGGTATCCTCTGGTTTATAATCCTATCCTACTCTACCTATGTCTTCTTCTAATAGAAAATGGAAAACCTCATCCCATCTAATTAGAAATACCATATCCTCCACCTAAAGAATTAAATCTATGGATGAACTATAGTTTACTAGTATGTACCTAAGATAAAGCCACATTGCCTCGTCATTTCCATGGAAATATCCCATAGGAAGCTATATACTTCAAGAGTAAGATCATATTTCTAGAAGAAATGTTTGTTCAATGAATCTCCTCTTGATAGAGTCTCTAAGTGCAAAATTTGACCCAAATGCTCAACTGGAATCTCTAGATCATGGACAAAGTGTGTGGAAATAGAGGAATGGATCACACTTCTTATTATAAGAACTGAAAATAAATTAAATAAGACACAATTCATTCCTCTAATAAACCATGGATCCATCTGATCAGAGACCTCCACTTCTTACAGCTATCCTCATCCCTGACCATGAGCTCCATGAGCCTAACATGGACCACCTGGGGGTGGTGGTAGCAAAAAATTAAACTCTAAGTAACCTCCTACATCTCTCCCTAATACTCTTCCTTTTTTGAATCCTTAAAATCCTTCTTGATCAAGCCACTTTCTCTACCTAGGTATCCCATCGACTATATCCTTCTTAGATGTATGGAAGGTTGGACAATCCTTCATGGGATTTCCTTGGTCCTCATAAGAGTAACACCACCTTTACCTCATTTGAATAAAACTACCCTAAGATCCTTGAAATATAGACCATATATACTGAGACTATCTCTAGAAGTGAATATCTCACCTACATCAATGTGTCTACCATCAGCTACATATTTTTGAATCCTTAGCTCCATGGTTCCCACTACCAGCACCAACTATCAATGATTGCTCATCCAATAATAATTCCACCACCAAATCTCTCTCTATCAATCCAGAATAAGTAGAAATGAAAATAGATATCACACCATCATGAATTATTAATGGATGGTGAGATATAGGGCTTGTTATCTAAATATTTCATCTCAAAACAATTCCATTGAGGATAAAAAAAGAATATTGAACCGCAATGTATACTCTAACATAGTAATTACACCCTATTAATGCACCAAAAGATCCTGGATATACACTTCTTGATACATGGATAGATCCTTCTTGAAGAGATTATCAAACAAAATCCAAGAGAGGGCTTTCTTGTTAGGAATATTTATCACTTCACTCCCTGCTCTCTCTGTATATACATGAAGAATACATGTCTCTAAGACCACTATCTGATTTTTGGTGGTCCTAAAAAGGTGGAGAACTCAACATAATGCCTCAATCTAATCCTCAACAAAGTAGGGCTCTGGCATACCCTAAAACCTAAGAGGTATTTTTCAATGAAGTTCTCAAAGAATGATAATTCTATACACATCCTCATCTAGCACTCTTTATGAAACATGATACT